>OZ014507.1:36245559-37445559 GCA_963966075.1 Aphodius sticticus | reverse complement strand
ATCGATCCGGTGCGCAGGATTGTTCCCCTCGGGGCAAGGGGATTACGCGCGGGAAACGATACTAGGCTTCGCGCGACGATATCAAACGATCAACTCTCAGGACCGTATTTAATATTTTTGTCATTTTTTCGTTCGGTTTCATTTTTGAATATAGCATACGTGATTTTTTTTTATTTGTGGAGTTGTATACCTACATATTCTGTTTTGTGATTTATTATTATTATTTCACAACATTATTTCTGCCAAAAATTAGTAGTTGATGATGATGACGTAGTTGTTCCTGGTGGTTCTGGGGTCAAAACAAACGGTCCGGAATTTTCGGTAAATGTTTCAATTGCGGCAAGTATTTGTACTAAACTTTGAACGAATTGTGCACTTGCTTAAAACCACCAACATAGGAATTATCGCGGCAACTTCTTTCTCATTATCTAAAATCACTCTTCATTATCTGTACTGTTGTCGTTGTAATCTAACAATCCGTCATCATCATCATCATCATCATCATCTTTATGCAAGTTGATTATAATTGTTTCTACAATTATCTCATTAATATGATCTTTATCAATGTATTGGTTTTTATTTTCAAACCCAAAAAGTGTGTTGCAAAACTGCAACGCAATTTTGCCATATCTCTTTTGAAACAGTGCTTTGTTACATAAATTTAGTATATCTTTAATTTAAAATGTACTGTAGCTTTTTGAAATGTTACTTCATTGCTTCCGATTTTTATAATTCCGATAAAATCAAATAGAAGTACCTTCCCTTGATGGTGATTTTTTGACAGATACAACAGCTGTAAAGCACAGCTGTTGTATCTGTTATTTGAGAAAGAAATTTCTGACATTGACAATTAATTGTTTTAATTCCTTGGAATAATACTTCAGCATTATTGCTAAATACTTGCAAAACACGTACGCACGCAACGCAGTTACTCCAGAAACTTTATTCAGTGAATATTTATGTATTTATGTTATCTTGATTTTACCCAAAATCATATTATTGGGGCCTGAGAAAAAATATTTGGTTTTGTTTTTTTATTTGTTTATGCTACCTGATAGTATTTGATTGCTGCTGTTGATTCAAAAGCCGCTAAAACAAACAAAAACATACTTACAGCTCTTCGCTGTACACTTGCAATCTATTCTTTTATTAAACAGAGTCCACCATTTCTAATCTTCAACTTCAATGCTGGTCACATCAATAAATATGTCGCATATTTATGTCGCTTTATAAAATTAATTAACGTCTTAAATGTGTTTCTATTTCAATAGACTAATTAAACAAAATTTTGCGATTGTTTTCGTACCTGCCTCGTTATCGTGCTAATACTCGTTGCCAAGATATCCGCTTCCATGAAAATCTTGTTTATAGTCTTTATTGCAAAGAAAAGTAGTAAAATACAATAGCCAATCTGTAGACAAGATCTTGAGTTATACTCTGTGTAAATTTGAATTTCTTTGGGCAAGCGGTTTAGCAGAAAAAGATTTGGAAAGACGAGCGTTTATTAAAAAGTGCTAAAATCGAATACATTTTTACACATCTCTCGCGCTTCTGTCCAAACCTAGGGGCAGAAAATTTTGACAGTCAATCATGTTATGTAGAAATGATTCAGGAGTATAACACTCTTTATTTAAATTTTTTTCTTCAGTCATTGCAGAGTTACGAACCTCCAAACACAGGGCTCAATACTTTTGCAACGATAGTAGTTTTCTGTAGATTATTGATCTTTTATTTTTAGTATATATAGTAAATGGTGATATCCCGGCGGGATGCAAATTTCAAATAAATCAAAAATTACAGCCACAACCTGGATTTGAACCAGGGACCTTGTGCGTTTCTAGCACAATGCTCTCCCATTTGAGCAACTGAATCCTATGACATTTGCTAGCGAAAATTGTCATATCTAGGTAAGGAAGTAGCCAACTACCAATGATGGGACTGATATTAGACATTTGTAAATTTTGTAAACTAAACACTCTTAAGACAATGATTTGAATGTGCGATTAAGATAACTCTCAAAGAGACAAACATTTAAAAGTTTTTAGTGATTTCTTCAAAACTAAAAACACCAATACAAATGGGCAACCTTATCCGCTTTTAACAGTTCTTCCACTTATAGAAATAAAAGTGATATTAGATACACACTAAAACTCGCGTCGTGCACCCTGCCAATACCCTGTATTGGCTGTATTGCCAATACCCTGTATTGGCAGGGAGACGACGCGAGTGCCCCTAGCGACCGTTTTGTGTGCAGTTCCCTACTGGGACTATTGAATGTTACAGATGTCTGTAACTTATGTATCAAAGTTAGCAAATTGAATACGCATTATCACATTATTGTTGCAGTTCTCCTCTAACAACAAACCGATACAGCTCCAACTCATTGGCTGCTATTTCTCAATTTCTCGATCGTTTCAATTAGCCCTTACATGGCCAATACTTTATTTGGCGTTATTTTGATCTCTTTTATATGTAGGCCAATTATCTTGCATTTATTGTTTACCACTTTGTCTTTTCAATCAACTCAATTTTGCAATAAACTCAACATTTGGTACCTTTTCTAAGATCGCATCACATATTTCAAATTAAAAAATGGTGAAGTACTTTTTTTGCAACATTGTAGTTTAAACATCAAACTCCCTTGTAAAATGATGAAAATAAATCCTTTTTTGGTGAAAATTAAATGGTATTTAATATTTAGTAACTTGTTACATACCTGTGATTTTTCATATTTATCTCTAAGCCGATCTGCTTCGAGCTGAATAGATTCCTTTTCCTTCTGTGTGCGAGCAGATTGGCCGAGAGCTTTGTCCAATTGAGATTGGAGACTCTCGAAATCGTACCCTTGTTTTTCTTTTTCGAGTTGTACCTGTAAACGTAAACAATTACATGTTGATCTTGGGTAATTGATACGTTCATGTTTTGACACGTTGAAACAAATGACGGTCTATTTTTTGTCAGTGCAAGACGTATCATCGTACTTAGTATATTAATCGATGTTTTAGATGAAAAGATAACATTTCGCTGAGAGTAGGTTAGTAATTCTGTGACAGCACATATTGTATTAGGTGGTACGTAAATGATAGTTCAGTTATCTTGTTATGGCATATTAGTTATTGTTACAAAAAGTTTACTTACCCGGCGGATCTCTGCTGTAGATTTGTCCAACTTTTCCTGCAATTTGTCCACTTCTGTCTGGGCCTTGTCTAGAGCGTTCTGTAATTTGTCTTGTTGTAATTGAGCCTTTCCCAAGGTCGCTTGCGATCGCTCTAATTCTTCGCGTGCCTTCTCCAGCTCCATAGCTGAACGATCTTTGTCGGCATGCATACGAGCCATGTTGGCCTGTGCCCGTTCTAATTCCTCCCTGAGGCTGTTCTGTTCTTGATGGGAGTTTTCTAAGCGAGCCTTGAGGCGGTACACTTCCCCCTGGGACTTTTCCAATTTTTCCTGGAGAGCGGTAGCTTCTGATTTAGCCCTTTCATTGTCGGTTTGAGTGACTCTGAGCTCAGCTTGGCATCGTCTCAAATCCGCAGAGGTTTTATCTCTGTCATGGTAGTCGAATTCTTGGGATCTGCCAAGTGAATGAGATCTTGCAAAAGAAGTTGTTTGCGATCTTTCTAGTTCTTGCCTCAATCGTTCGTTTTCTAGTTCTATACGAGCTAGTTTCTGCCTGTTTTGGTCCCAATCTGCTCCGCTACGTCCAACTTCAATGGTGGCTTTGTCCAGTTCGGCCTTAGACTTGCCTAATTCAGATTGCGAACTCTCTAATTTTGCTTCCAGTCTATCTCTATCATTTTGAGCTCTCTCGAGGCGTACTGACAACTTCTCGACTTCACTATTTAGTGCGTGGAGTTTCATTTTATACTCGGCTAGTTCCCTCTCGTGAAGATCTCTTTCTTCAGCCTTTTCCTGTTCAGCCCTATCACGTTGTTCACGGAGTTGATTCATTTGCTTTTCCTTGTCACCAATAGCTTCTTCTAGGGACGAAAGGGCTCCCTCTGAAGAACAGTGATGAGCCTGCATTGCGTTTAGGCGTGCCCTTGCCATGTCCACCTGATTATCTTTCTCTTTGAGTAAGTCTTCTAGATTTTCTATCTGTTGAATGATGAGCGTGATTCTCAATACTAAACTATCAATGTGTTACAAAAACATGCTTCCAAACAACACTTTCACATTGGGTAACTGACGAATACCAAACAAAAAGGCGATATTCATAATAGAAATACAAGAACGAGAACCGCGACTTATCTCGAGTATGGAAAACCGTTCATAAACTTATTTGTACTTAAAAACTATACAGATTCCGCTGCGTATAGATCCAATACTTCTAGGCTGATATTTCAATGGTCTTTGCACGAAAGCACGCTCTGGCTTTACTCCCTCTTTTCTCTATCTCTCTCTTTATATATGTTATATATTGCACGTTAAAATTAACGCACCACTAAGAATTTATGAAACATTTTTTGTATTTTGTATATCGTTACTATATGAATACACGGACATAACGTATCTCAGACATACAGGGTGAGTTATTAGTATCCCGCCGATCGATAGTTATCTAATCGTTTGAGAAAGAAAAAAATGTGTTATAGAAGAATTGTTTGACTCACAGTTTTTATAAAAAACTTATATAAAACGTAAAATTATTTTCATTTATACAGGGTGTTGCATTTAGGCGTAACGGAATGTATGTAAATTTTTTTTAATTGTACGGCCTGTATATCATACCATATTATTCATAATATGGTATGATATACAGGACGTTTACTTAAACAGTTATAAAGACTACTTCCCTAGTATTCATACTAGGGAAGTAGTCTGTTTAAGTTATACCTGTGTAATGTAAATAGTTCCTGAGATATTCAATTGTTTGTCAAAAAATTGGCAACTGCAGGCCTTTTTTAAAAACTACGTAATTACTACATTTTTTCAGATATCTTTTCTAAAAAATTTGTCACATAGTAACTAAAACTATAGCTTGATGATGTCATGAAAAATTAGATGGGCTATCCAGGGTGATCGTAGCATGTAGTAATTTTTAAAGATTTTCAAATGGGTTTCTTTGAGTTTTTTAAATGGAGCACCCTGAATATTATTTGCTAGTTGAAATGTCCCGTAAGTTCTTTTTAATTTATATTCACTATGTCGTATATCGTATATACTATGCTATTTAGTATCTTAATATTGTTCTGTACACAGTGTGTTGGGTAGCATCATTTAAAATATTTAAAGGGTTCTAGAATAAGCCATTTAGAACCTTTTTACTAGATTTATTTATATACAAAGTATTACGGTTATATGAGGTTATATTACTACAATTTTATAAGTATGTTTTGCCATTTTTGCAAACGTACAGCGAACAAACCCGAACTCCTAGTAACTTCAGTTGTACCCCGAAGTAAACCATAAACTGTGTACTTTTAGGGGGACTATCGTGAAAAGTTGCGCACTTGTGAAAGTTGTGCGCAGACGTTTCATTGCAATGGTATGTGCGCTCATACACAAAAACAAACACAAATGCTAAAACCTGTCTTGATGAGCTACGTTTGTGAACAGATTTGTATTCAGTACAAAAAACAACCAACAATATCTACTTATTATTGTTAATGGATTTAAAATAGGTTATTTTTGGGAGAGACAATTCAAAATTGGGTTAGTATGAATGCTAATATGAGTAATATTGATAACGTGAATGGAAAGTACGTTATTTGGAAGTGTCTTTAATATATTTTTTTTTTCTGTGAATAAAAATCTAGTCTAAGTCTAAAGATGTCTATCAGCTTGTTTTTGTTGCATATTTGGTTGTTGTGTGTGAGCATATAAATCACATCAAAGAAAATCCATGTGTTCAACACAAAGAACGTACTAAAAGTACAGGATTTACGGTTTACTTTATTAGTAATTAGAAATTGTTAGGTCGCGTGTTGGTTTGCTATACGATTGCAAAGTTGCAAAATATACTTACAAAATTTCATATAAAATTGTTAATATGTTGATAACGGTAACATTGCATAAGGATAAATCTGGTTAAATACTTTCTAAAATAGCTCTTCTATCGCCCCTTAAAGATTTTACATCAAACTACCAAATACGTTGTATGCACAGCAATATTAAAGTTAGCAATTGCATTACATTTTCGTATATCACAAAAACTAGTAACATTCAGTGTATGACATACTATATGTAAATTTTAGCGAAGTAAAGGGTTATTACAGCCAACATATTATACTGGGTGTTCCATTTAAAATACACAAGAAAAAGCCATTTGAAAAAGAACAAAATTTACTTAGTTCAATGAACAGCCTGTATAGTGTATCTAATATCTTTAGATACTATCATTTACCTACTGGCTTTGGCTATTGTCTCACATAGTTTAAAGGGAAAATCGGCAAAAATGTCGTTTTTACAAAGTTTTTAAAAAGATCCTGCAACGGGCATATTTTGGAAAAACAGTTGAATATCTCGGGAACTATTAATGCTGTGACTTAGCAACATACCCGGTTGGATAAACAAATTTAGTAAAATAAAATAAAATAATAAAATATACAGGGCGCTCCATTTAAAAAAATTACATACTTTCCGTCACTCCTAAATGCAACAGCCTGTATAAATTAAAATAATTTTGCGTTATTTTGGAGAGTTAACAACTTTTGTATAAAACATTTTTTCTTTCGATTTACGAACTGTCGACCGCCAGGAAATATCACACAAATAATTTTTATTTAAAATTTCAGATGACGTTATTTCTGCAAAACCCAGAAGTCGTACCCTCAAACTTAAGTCATAAGACGTAAGTCCTATGAGGATCAGTTGGAGTTTGACTTCAGAAAAATAGCTAAATTCCTATGTATCTTTATTCAGTTTTAAACATACCAAATGTCCCTATGAACCCCACCGCTTCACAAATCTATACACATATACTATACTATACACATTTTATAATTATTTTATTTTTTATTTAGGTGGTGAAAGGCAGTATTTTTCCAATAAATCGTAAACTATCAGTTGATAAAAAAAAATGACATGCTATTTTCAAAATTATAACACGGATTTTTCACTCCGCCGCCGTGCTTTGGCAGGCACGTTAAGCCGTTGGTCTCGAGACCGCCACAGAAGCGGTTTGGCTTGGACGGCTGGCTAGGATAGGCCTGGACGGCTGGACACCGCTAGGCTGGCTAGGAGGCCAGGCTGTCGCCCGGCCTGCTAAGCCTTCGCCGCGGAAGTGACTTGACTGGAGGGCTAAGCTTGCCGTGCTCAGGGAAGTGGCCAAACATCTTACTTGGTTCAGTTATGATGAATAAAATAAATAAATAATAAATATATCAGCTTGTTTATTGCCGTGCTCACGGAAGTGACCAAACTTTTTACTTGCTTCAGTTATGATGAATAAAATAAATAAATAATAAATATATCAGCTTGTTTATGTTATCTTTTAGAACTTGAAAAAGAAACTTAGGAAATATCTCATTTGTCGAGCATTTTATAGTTTCGACGAGTATTTGACTGAGACGGGGTCGCAAAATCAGTGAAGATTTATTGTACGCTTTGTTTTCTTGTGGTGTAATTTGTATATGCTATTGTAATTTTCTGTGACAATTCGTCGCCCCAGGAGCAGACTATTCTATGTTTTTATTGTCGTTTTATTCACTGGTTGTAGCTTTACAATACAGTGAAATCAAAACTTGTCTGTGTCTATTGGTTACGTGGATCTAGAGAAGCTGTTTTATTTAGTCCATCGTCCGAAATATTTCGGATCAGAATATTATATGTCCAATCAATCAGATTACAGAACGGTGTACCATGTGTGCTATTGCTGTTTTGATTTGAAACGATGGAAACGTTAAAGTGCTTAGTGCACAGTGTACGATTAAATTATGCTTTTTTTATATAAAACAAAAACAAATGATATTATATGATGATACAATATTAAAATATCTGGACTAAAAACCGATCAGATTGAAGGTTATGGTTTTGCATATCTACCATATAACGAAAGTACACATATTCGTCACATACAAACTATATCCGATCTGGACTTGGCCCTCCACGCTTTTTCCCTGAGACCTTTATACCATATGACCCCCCATTATGTACTGAGTCATACATCCCTAAACCTTCACTCATCCCGCCCTGGTTAGTTATGCTTGCGTTTGATATTCTTATTGTACTAAGAGCAGATAGGTTATATCTCTTTAAATTTGTGTACAGACGTGCAACAACAAATAGTAACTAAACGGTAAATACTGGATGTTGCGTATCAACTTAGAGAGATCATGATCTGACATACAACAAAACATCGCGTAACCGTTTTCTGGTTGACATTGAATCCTTGGCAGAAGAAATGTTTCTTGTCTACATAGAGCAGATACGTGTTTGTGCAAAGGCCGGCTAAGTTATTGGATGCCATGGTAAGATCCTTGTACTAGATATTCAGCGGAATGTGTATTTTAATGCATGTCTTTGTTACTGTAACTACGACTACACTATTTCCGTTCTAAATGTAGTATGTTTGCGATATCTAAAGGCTAAAAATGCAACGCAATAGAATAAGCAATTTTCATGGATAAGTAGTTATTATTGAAACAGAAACCATAATAAATAATAAACAGAAAACTGGGATTCAAATAACTTCAATATTTTTAATTCTTTTGGTAGTTGTTTTATATTATTAAATTTATTAGGTACCTAAAAGAAAAATAAACTGGATCCAGGACAATCTAACTACAACATCGACATTTCCACAGTTTGAATCATCCTTACCTTTCTTTGGAGTACATTAATTTTGCGGTCTTTAATGTCCATGTGCTCTCTCATTTCCGCCATTTCTGCTCCAGTTCTGCCTCGGTCCTGCTGATGCTGCTGCTGCTTCTTTTCGATGTGCCTATTCTTCTCTTCAAGCCTCTGCCTCAGCTCCTCGACGTCGGCTTGTAGCATGTTGTAGTGTTCTTCTTTAGCGCATAGTGATTCCTTAAGCACCGCGATATGTCTCTGATAGTCCTGATGTTGCTCTTCAAGTGTTTTCATCTTGGCACCCATCGCCAAGATTTCTTGGTCTCGACGTTGAATCTCCATACGGAACTCGTCCAGCTGCACCAGAGTAGATCGATTGCATGCACTACCCATGCGGGAGAACACATGCGTGCCAAGAGACAGTGAGGTGGTAAAACAACGCTCATCATCATCGTCAGCACTGTGTTTATTTTTATTAAGTATTAACGACAACAGTAGTAGTAGTAGTGGTAGAGCTAGCGGCCGGAGTAGAGTCTTTACAGCTAGTTACAGTGTACCGAGTACGGTACCATCCTTTCCGATCTGCACATCGTTCAACAGAAAACTTACTTGTCGTTTAAAGGCAGGATGAGTCGCGGACGCCACCCCCGGCATCGGCTGCGTTACGATCACCTGGCTGACCTGAGTCGCCGCGTCACCAAAACCAAGTAAACCGCCACCCATATTAGTGACTCGGTCCACCTCGCGCTCCAGCAAGTTGACCTCGCGCTCGAGAGTCGCTATTCTAGCGTCCTTGGTGTCCAAGAGCACTTTGATCGTGCTGCTGGAGGGCGAGGGCACCAGCTCCAGTTGGTTCTGTAGCGTGCGCAACGTCTCGTTGGCAGCGCGCAGCTCCTGCACACAACCAAAACAAAACCAGAATGCTCCTATCACTACAAGACGTCCTAAGTTTACATAGTTTCGAAAACTTTTTCATTTCATCGGAGCTCTAAACGTGGTTACGGATTGATACGTCAAATCTCAGTGAAGTATGAAATTTTGCCCCCAAACCGGCCGCCTTTCTCGTATGGGTTTACTTTTTTTTATGCTTATACTGATTCAGATTTTTACCACACTCCCTGTCTCTCTCCCAGAACAGTCATACAAGACCACGAACACGTCACGTACACAATTACATCCCAGAAAATTCGTGCATACAGAGAGAAATAAAACAACTGGTATGCCAGAGCAAAACAGAGAATGTTCAAAAATCAGTGTACACCGAATCTACTACAGCTACTACTTTTTCCAAATCTATCATACGGAAAATATATAAATAATTCGGATGCTAAACACGATTACGTAAGTAGGTATGACTAATACTTATAATAATATTTTGTTAGCATTTGTGGCATTTGAGCCGTTTCTGAGCTCTTTACCCTACTTTACATAAATATGTTAGCTCGACAACAGCAAACTGTTACCGGAACACCAGATTCCATGTTTTGTTTGAGATTTGCCATAATGCTCAAGAGAAATTGTAAACTCTGTAAACAGTTTATGGACATTATTGCGTTCATTCGAGTACAGGCCGTTAAGCGACAAGTTGTACTAACTCGTTCACGAATGGTTGTTTGTGGTTGATCATGTGGGGATTTTTATTTGTAGTAATAAAAAGATAAAACAAATCTACAACCACCAATATAAATTGCGCAGCTGGGCAGCGTTATTAGAATTATATACTGTAAACCCAAATACGATATGTTGGAGCGCAGATTACTACGTCTCACCTCAGAACGCAACTTTTCGCAAATTGACTTGAAACTTTCCAAATAATTAGTACCCACTTAGTACCAATTGGCACCACCAACCGCGGAATTGGTACCTCAAGGGAACCCCTTAACTTATGAGTAGTTCTTTTGAACGTCACCTCAGAACGCCACTTGTCGTAAAATAACTCGAATCACTTTGAACTTTTGTAAGTATTTAGTACCCAATTGGTAACCTCAGAAAACACTAACCCCAAATTAGTACCTCAAAGGAACACCCCAATATCGGGGGGCAAAGATAGCGCTCGCCACCTCAGAACGCCACTTGTCGAAATACAAGTCGAATCAATTCTAGCTTTTGTAAGGAATTAGTACCCAATTAGTACTCACAGAAAATAACCCCCCGATATCGGGGGGTTGCTTTGAGGTACTAATATGGGGGTTAGTGCTTTCTAAGGGTACCAATTGGGTACTAAATCCTTACAAAAGTTCAAAGTGAGTCGAGTTATTTTACAAGTGGCGTTCTGAGGTGACGTTCAAAAGAACTGCTCATAAGTTAGGGGGGTTCTCTTGAGGAACCAATTCCGCGGTTGGTTGTACCAATTGGTACTAATTGGGTACTATTATTTGGAAAGTTTCAAGTCAATTTGCGAAAAGTGGCGTTCTGAGGCGACGGACGTCATATTACTGTCCCCGCCACTGGCACTCAAGTCACGCTTTTACCGTAACATAGGCAACCAAATTAGTTTGTATATACTGTTCGTGTCAGATAAGGAATGTAACATTGGCCACCTATGCTATGGAGCGGCATTTTTTTCTATACACCTTAGAAAGAGAGAGATAGAGATAGAAAGAGTACAAACGATTCCGCTCACTCCTGCTAGTGTACGTCAAATTATTAATACAAGTTCGAATGTATGACTTTAGCCGAGATGTTATATGCTTTGCTTAGCTTTATTGGGCAATTGTGATTTATTTTGACATGTCATCGAGAACTGTCACTCACGACAGTAGCGGCACAGCGGTAATAATGCCAAGAAAACGGGATCAAATTCTCCGTAGCTGTGCCCGTGCAATTATATCAAATGTGGCAACTTTGTGTGAAAGGCAAGCTGAATGTGGAGAATTTCATATCCCGATTCACGTACCTACCAAGTGGGTAGTTGCCAGCACAGGTGCATTGGAGGCGTTAGTTAGACGAATTAGAACGGAAGATAAAGGAAGAAATGCCTAAAATACTAACCAGCCTTTGTCATCCACGGGAAAAAAAGCGAAAGCGAGAGGGTTTTAGAGACAAGCTAGACGACATGGACTTTCAGATAAGGGAAATTGATAACTTTCATTTCAAAAAGTAGTTGCCACTCGCAAAAGATTGTTGGCTGATATTAAAGAAAGAATGGGGTTTCCGTATGGTGGGAGTACTTTATTTAGATCGTTGCACATGAATATTTTTGTTTGGAAGAAGTGTCAGAATAAAAGAAAAATTGTAATGGAAAGACCAGAAATTCTAAATTGGCGTTTAAAATATTTGTCGGCTTTAAAAAGACATCGGGACGACCAGAAAATGATTATATATTTGGACGAAACATGGATTGATAATGATGGTTAAAAAAGTGCTGGCAAAGCGAAGAAGTGTTTGGTGTTACTGGTGGTATTAGTAATTAGGGCATCGTGTCGATTAATAGTGGCACATACCGGATCAGCTGATGGGTCTTGTGTTTAGATCCGGACTAAGTTCCGGTGATTATCATGGTCAAATAAACCGGACAAATTTTGAAAAATGGATAAAAGAGCACCTGTTTCCAAACATTCCTCCTGGAAGTATTATTGTCATGGACAATGCACCATACCACTCAGAACAAATTAAAGGTACCAACAAAATATTCAACAAAGTCCATAATGAGTTCATGGTTGCAAAATATGCATGTTCATCACGATCTATCCTTAAGGAAGATTGAATTGTTGGCCAAAATAAATTCGCATGCGACCAGTCAGGATAGAGAAAAACACTATGAAATTGATGACATTATAAGAAATGAAGGGCAGGTTCTTCTACGATTACCGCCATACATGTGTGAATTAAATCCGCTGGAACTTGCATGGGCGGACGTAAAGCGTTATATTCGGGACCAAACCACGACTGGCGAGTTATCCATAACAGCTTTAAAAGATAACTCAGAATACCATTGCCACAATTACGCCTGAAAGGTGAAAGGGGTACGTGAAAGATCTGATTGATATTGAAAATTTATACTGGGAAGAAGACCGTTTTGGACATCCTCTTCCGACCAACATTCTTCGCAGGACTCCGACCGTGAAGTGGAGTTATATTCAAAATAAGTTTTATTAATCATTTAAGCATTTGTATTGTTGGTATATATTTTCTGTTACTGTTATAATATGTGACCTGAATCTGAGAAACCGCCCTCGTGATAAAAAACAATTTTTTGATTTTGTCGGTATCGGTGTGCTAATAGGAAGAGCTACCTGATTCCGTCAAAATCGTTTTTTTTTGGTCACTACGGCGCCGGCGGTTTGTCCGTTTCTGGTCACATATGTATTCGTTTTTAATAACGAATGTTATGTGTTGAGTATGTATTTTTTGATTTTGACATTGACATTTAACTATTTTTTTATGTACAATAAATTTGCAAATGCTGTTTTTAAATGTTTTAGATAACTATTTAATAATAAAGTATTGACATAATTCGAGAACCATAGATTTTGTCTTTTTATATGGATTTGACGTCACCGCGAATTTATGCCCCACCCCAGCGCTCAACTTAACTGAAACGAACAGTAGGTGAAACTAAACGCCTTCATTTGAATCCTCACTCACGTGACGACATGCGCGAGGAGAACGAGATTAAGAATTTGGTCCAGCATACGGTGTCTAGGTTTACCGTGGAATTATATGTAGAGTTTATTTCACGACAAGTGGCAGTAAGCCGCGACATAACGCGCAAACGTTCCTATACGTATTGACGTGTGTTAGAATGAAATAGCAATCTTCTTTATTTCATTCTAACACATGTCAATGCGTAGGAACGTTTGCGCATTATGTCAGCGGCTTACTGCCTGCCACTTGTCGTGAAAGAAACTATATACGGGTTGTTCGAGCTGTAGCAAAATAAAAACATACCTTCTCCCTCGCATGCGCGATCTAATCTCTCGGCCTGTAATGTAGTTATGGCGTTCAGGCTCGAACACCATAATTACATTGCGCATGCTAGGGAGAATTTATGCACTGATTTTACTGCTGCTCGAACAAACTCGAACAAACGAAAACGCCGTTAGCATATGGTTAATCACAAAAAAAAATCGTTACATGAACGATTATTTATTAGTTTTCTCTGACTATTATCAAAATTTTATACTTGTATTTCCAAGGAAAGTTTCTGTCAAATGGATTGTAACGCCGTGGGTTTACCGGCAAAACCAGTCGTAGGCGATCAGTCGCCACATACCAAACGACCAATGAGCGTTGCGATCGGTCCGACAATTCGTTCACTGATTGGCTGCTTGGTCGGTAGCGACTGGTCGCTTACGACTGATTTTGTCGGTTGATGAGCGGCGTTAGAGTAATAAGGAATAGGGAGCAGAGCAATGCAATGTTAGACAAAGTGATTGAAAACAGTACCGCGTTTTATGATTCTCACGTTAGATCCGATAATTCTATACAGGATGTTCCATAAAGATTGCGACAACCTGATAAGGGATTGTAGGGGAGACCTGAAAAAACATGTTTGTCAAATCACGTCCGGAAAAGAGCTATTTAGGCACTAGGCTGAATCACACAGAAATAGTCTGGAATCATTTATTTCTCGCTTATTACAAAAACTGTTCATTAGTTGTCCATGTTGCTCCATACATACGTTGGAATGTTGATTTAGGTATATTCGGACCCCATGCACGTAAGCGGCCATCACTCTTGCCCAGCAGTTCTTCTTCCGTGTGGATAGGCGATTTGTAGAGACTTTTTTCGTGTCCCAGAAGAAAAAGTCAAGTGGATTTAGTGCAGGGGATCCATCGGGCCAATGAACATAAGAACTAACTCGGATTGCAAATCCTGAAGTGACATATAAAACCTATAAATTTCCACTACCTCTGTAGCTCAAATGGGAGAGCTGTCAACCGGATATTGGAGGGTTCCTGGTTCAAATCCAGGCGGAGATGCTTTTCCAAAAATTATCCTCACCTGGATTAATTATCATTCGCTTCTTTAGTTGAGTCTACATTACTGACGAGTTTACGTAATAACCATTTTCCCTTGAATTTATTCATCTATATGAGCTGTTAGCAATAAACATTTAGCGATTCCTAGTTACCAAACTTCCATCTATCCCCAATAGGTGTCACGACGGGTTTGTTTAATTCGAAACTCGGATTGCAAATCATGAAGTGACAAATAAAACCTATACATTTCCACTACCTTTGTAGCTCAAATGGGAGAGCTGTCAACCGGAAATTGGAGGGTTCCTGGTTCAAATCCAGGCGGAGATGCTTTTCCAAAAGTTATCCTGGATTAATTATCATTCGCTTCTTTAGATAAGAACTAACACACATACACACTATTTTTTTTTAATTCAGGCTAGTACCTAAACAACTCTTCACCAGACGACTTTATTGACAAAAACTGCTTGTTTATGTGTCCTTTACTATCACTAATAGTTTGTCGAAATTATGGAACATCAATGCGCAGCCATGAGGACGAGAAGATCATCTCGAACATAGCAGTAATCGCGTACACGCCGAGAAAACCACATGTCGCTCACTAACGCGCAACCCGATAAAACTTAAAGGTACTATTATCAGTTACATACATTAATATGTATGTTTTTTCAATAAACGTTTAATACTACACTTGCAGTAGACCTATGTGAAGTTAGCCCCCAGCCCCCTGTTATGGGAATTTACGTGTATAGAAAAACTCTAATTACTCGAGTACCCTTAGAGACACCGCAACGAAACTAACACTGTTCGAACGAGTATTCTTCGGCCAATCTAAAAGTGGAAAAGTCCGATCCGAAATATGTAAATTAGTGGCCGTAATTAATTAATAACTGATTAGGTGACAAGGAATATTTGCAAAAATCGGGATATTCAATGGGCTGTATCTCGTTAAGCCTTTGTTCAATCTTAATAAAACCAACACCATTCGATTCCCCTCTTCTTCGACTATAGAAATGTCAAAAAGTCCGATCGGAATTACCTAGGGTTGAGGTACTATGCGTGGGCGAAGCTCGGCGTGTTTTGCGACAGCTTGCGTTGTTAACCTGGACGGCCCGGCCGGCTTCCAGCCCCCTCTTATGGGAATTTAAGTGTCTAAGGGTACTCGAGTAATTAGAGTTTTTCTATACACGTAAATTCCCATAAGAGGGAGCTGGGGGCTAACTTCACATAGGTTTGCACTAGGAGCATTGTCGCTGTTAGCCACACTACTATTTCGTTGCAAGGAGTAAAAGGTCAATAGAGAAGTGGAAAGACGTTATCGATAAGTTACATGCGATGTACGATATAGTTAAACGCGCTTTGAAACTTTTTCATTTATTCGCAAACTTTTTTCCACGTTTTGTCGATAATTTCAAAAGTACATTACCTACTAACGGAACGGGCGAATTTCGATATGGTTTACGGATTGTTAAATAAGAAAATTCGCAAACTCGTAACGCGCGAAAAAATACTTTCGCAGAGCTAATACAAAAAGCCGGTAATATTGAACTGTAGATAATATCTGTTATATCTCGACGATTGAGGCAGTGATTTTCCGGTACTTTCTGTCACCACATGACCACTCAATTATTTTATGGCGAATGTCATTTTCGATATTCCTCAACGGAGATGGTAGTGCCGCGACGACCCCACTACGTTCCACCCATTTGCTTAACCACTTTACCAATTTAGGAGTTGAAGGAAATGGATTTAACAGATCCTCTTACCCCTCTCGCTGATCATCGTTTACACACGAACGATAGCTTGCCGACAGTAGTACCTCACCTGAAGAATAAGATCCTACAGAAGTAGCTAGAATGCCAGTCTCTGTGAGCAGCGCCAATTTATTGTCAATTGATAGAAGCCGAATGGAACTAAGGATAGTTCGACACACCACACCTAAGAGCCCTTTCAGACGGGGCAAGGCGTCCGTACGGTTTTGTCCGTCCACCGGTCGAAGTGTATGAGATTAAATGGAACCTTACACACGTACCGTGCCGTGCCGTTTGAAATCCTTGTGTGAAAAGCTACACAACGACCGGTGGACGGTCGAAACCGCACGGACGCCGTGCCCCGTCTGAAAAGGCCTAACTCCGAAATTCGTACAATACTGCATTTACCTTAAAAGAGAAAAAACATTTTATACAAAAGTTATTTGGTCTATTATTTTCTACAACGGAAAATTTTCATTACAGGATGTTGCATTTAGGCGTGAGATTTTTAAATGCAACACCTTAAGGTGGCGTTTAAATTGGAAATGCGGTTATAATTTTCAATCGGCTATTACATATGCACGTTTAAGTTTGTGCATTAAGAATATACGTTAGAGTGAACTTTGTCCCTTTGCTAATAATAAAAAAAATACCTGGCTCAATTCTGTCTAGTGTTGGTGACGAATTCTGCGAACATCGGTGTTTTTTGTTGATCGCAAGAAGACTACGACATAGCCACCAATAATCTTAAAATCCGTCACCTAGACTCGACACAATTGAGCCGGATATTTTTTGTACTATCGGGAAAGGTTCCAAGTTCACTTTAACGTATAATTTGAATGGAAATACCTAATCATTTCGGCGTCAGTCTGATAATAAAATTATGAAGTATATTTGGTTGCCTACACATTTCGAAGCCCATCTTAAAACGTCCCGTAAAACCTCACTTGAAAAGGCAACGTTTGAGAGCGTATTGAATATAAAAAAAAACAACAATAAACGATATTTACTTACTGTCATTGGTAATTGATTCAAAATAGGTTATTGGGATAATATGAATGATAATACGAGTAAATATCGTATAATATAGTAATAATATAAAATACGAGTCTAAAGATGCCTAAAACCTTGTTTGTTTTGTATATTTGGTTTTTGTGTGTGGGCGCATAAATAACATTAAAGAAATACTTTCAGAAGTCAACAATCTTTCATGATAGTTAATATAAAGCTACAGAGTTTACGGTTTAATTTAGTAGTATTATGAAGTTTTTACGTCCCGTGTTCGTTTACCATACGATTGTAAAAATAACATAAAATATTTCATATAAAACTTTTTTTATCATGATAACCGTAATAGTTTGAATAAAGATAAATCTGGTTAAATAGGTTCGAAATTTCCTCTTCTAACACGCTTTAAACACATTACATCAAACTAGCAAATACCCTGTATTGCAATATTGAAATATAGGGCATTCCATTAAAAAAAAAAATGGATGTTTCTTCATTTACCGCTAAATATAACATCCTGTATAAATGAAAATAATTTTCCGGGACAAAATGAAGGGCCAAAAAACTTTTGTAGAGAATAAGATAAATGTATGTCGTAAGATAAATGCAGTATCGACGACTGCAACTCACCATGATCATATTATAGTGTAATATATAGATAAACCATTAGCTTCGACCAATTCTTCTATTAATCGCTACGCTATGCTCTTTGCTCCGCTTCGTATAGTCATCATACCGTCATATTCGCATATTGTAGTATATTAAGGAGCTTTTTGTTGAATAATTTATAGACTGGGCCAAAGTTACTATACACACATGGGTAATGAGTTTTGTATTTAAAAAAAAAAACTCGACCACGGCTATTTGATTTTCAGAAAATTCAAATTTTATATCTCATACAAATAGAATCATCAATTCTTTTACAACTTATGACTCCGTCAGCATTTCTTGCTATGCCAGCTTGAGCAGGAGTATAAAACTCATATTATTGGCATAGCTGCAATACCACATATCATCATGGTTAAATCATAGGTATATTCCATCGATATTGATTTTCAATTATAACTCAAGCAACATTTGAAGACACAAAATCATTCTTTCATTTTCTCTTAAAATGATTTCTTTTTGGGGAGTAGTTTTCCTTGTATAGACTTTATAGATATCTGAATATAGTGGACAATTTAATTCCATTTTATGATATTCTTACTGCTGTATGTTATTCGGAACCCTTCGAATCAATAAAGTTTGCCCGGAATCTGCCACATAAATGTAGGATGATATGGTCCCAAACACATGCTGTGCACGAATCTCATATGTATGTTGATGCGACTGATCTTTGATTGTGACAACCACAACATGCAAACATACCACGAGCTTTTCAGGGAAGGATGCAGATGAATGTTGATGAAAGGTACACATCAGCTAAATGTGAACGCTAAGGTGAGTAACTACAACCATCGATTGAACATCATGGACAGGAAGAAATGACTGATACGTGGCTAACCAATCTAACAGTATTTTTGTAGGTAATCCCATATGTAATATAAATATTGAGGAAGATTTGAAATCCGCCGTTGGTAGAACGCACAGCATAGTCCCCACTACATTAGTCCATAGAACGAAAACCGGCTACGAAATTCTGGTTGTTCCTAGCAACGGTCTGCTGTTTTCTACCTCCGCATAGCGTGTGTACTACAAAACCTACTCTACTAAATAATAATCGCTTAAACGATAAGCACCTGTTTTTGGGCCATGGCTTGCATTTGTTGGAACATCTGCCGCTCTTCCTCTTTGCCTGGAACAGAGCCAACAGCAATGGCATTAGTCGACGTCCTAGTCCCAGAAATACTAACAAAACTAGCATCTATGTACAAGGAAACATTTATGTATGTTAGCATTAAAGCTTTCATTCGTAGAACATGTTACTGTAACTGTATGTTAAGACTCTTTTCCCGCTTTGACGTAAAATTTCCATTGTTATGATGGAAAATATTATAAAATGTAATATCGCTAATTTTGGACGAGATGTAGAAATATTTGTGATTGAGAAAGGATAAAGCGTGCGGGTTTTGTGAGAGACACTGTGAGACAACGACCATAGAATGATAGCACTTACCCATGCCCTTATTTTGTAGCATCTCTAGTAATTTTTTAATGCTCTCATCTCGAGCTTGCAGCGTCTGTTTCTGTGTTTCGATGCGTAGCTCTAGTTCCTGTGAACAGTTTATTAACGTTACAATAATTAACATTATACAGCATCACAATGGTCTAGATATCAGTCCGGCATATCCATGGCACACCAGGGTTTGTCAATGTTTACAAACCGGCTTTAAAAACAGGCGACCACTTTTTGAATAATTACTTATCAGACTCATTAGTCTCAATGCATTAATACGATCGTTACTTCTGTTACGGATGACATGACTGCCTTGAGAACGTAGCCAGATAATAGTCTGGTCATTTTTGATTCAAAATCATTGAACGTTGTAAAATATTTATGCCCCCCCCCTATAAAAATAATACCCATAGATTCAGAAAGATCTCCAGTGATTACAAAATTTGTCATTGAATGTTTGCATCAATATTTTCGAAAGTACTAAGCTTAGCAGAATACATTATCCGCCATACTTAAGACGAATGATGTGGTTAGATGATAAACAAAGAATTACTTAAACATATTGAAATATGTACGTTTGCGTGAAGTTTAAAAACGGGTTTTCAAAACAAAGATATTATGTCAATATCTATTGTGTCAAGTCATCTGTCATCGAATCGAAAGCTCTTTTATTGGACCGACCATTCGACCGCTATCTGTTGGGAATATTGTGTACAATTATTTTCGTGGCTAGCGCTGAAAAGTGTGCATTACAGCGCTGGCGGGCAAATAGTATCTTTCGTTTCTCCATAGAGACGCGAAACGGACATTTTCGCAAAGTGTAGGATAAAAAATATCTTGGTGCTAGCACAGTTTTTGACCTCCTCCAAAACCTACATCTTTCGGAGATGTTGATGCAGACATAGGTGGACAATATTTCATGACGGATGTTTTAATCATAGATAGTTTTTAATTAATTTCAATAATAATATCATCAAAGATTCAGCAAACATTTTCATGATTTCATGATGTCTATTGGTATTATTTTCATAGGGTGACTATACCATTTCAACTTCAAATTGAGATTGAACAATTTCAAATTGGTAATAGACACATTCAAAGTGGGAACAAACAATTTTAAATTGGGAATAAACAATTTCACAATGAAATAAACAATTTCCAATAGGGAATATGCAATTTCAAATTGAGAATAAACACAATCAGTTTGGAACTAAGCAAATTCATTTTGGCACTAAAGAATTTCAGATTGAGAAAAAGGAAAATGACAATTGCATGGTTGTGACCGATTTAATTCTAAGTATTACATGAGGCGTTTAGTATCAAAACCAGCTCTATCCTTTTTTATAAACTTTACAGTAGAGACGTTTCACGCAGAGCATGGAATGTGGAAAATTTGAGATTTTAGCGGAAATATGTCCTTTTGGATCACCAGTACATTTTTAACCAAGGTACAAAAAATATCTGTGAGTGTATCCACTATTTGTGGCGACGATTCCGGGGAAACTACTAAAGGTATCGGGAGGAAACTTAATATTTAGAAGTTTCATGACCAAACTTAGAGCTGAAAAGCTTTCTGTTGAAAAGGGTCCACAGGAACTGGAGGTTTAGTCTTAGCATGTTTGAAAGATTTTGCAAATAAGTCGCCATTTCTGGAATTTTGTCGAAATAGTTAAATAATAAATTAAAGTGGAGGAACTTCTGAATAATTTATTGCAAATGAGCCGCTATTTGTGTAATGTAGTCAAAATAGTTAAATAATAAATTAAAGGAGAGGAAATTTTCTATAATTTATGTATATGAAATTTTTTGGTACAATCAATAGTTTAGCTGCATGAGCAAATTCTATTTCATCGAGATCGGTCGTACTGCATTAAAACTAGTAGCCAGGATATGTCAGAAATTTTGATTCTAATGACAGTAGGTACTGTCCATCGCTAATGTTTTGATAAAACCTACTGTCAATAGACATATCGGTCTAGTTCTACTAGTTTCATTTTAATGCAGACATGGCCGATCACGATCAAATAGAATCTCATGCAGCTATAGTATATTATAATACAAGTTTTATAAGACAAAAATTGGCGCACGAGTAGTTTTGGGCACAACGAGCGTAGCGAGGAGTGCCCAAATGGAACGAGTGCGCCAATACGTCTTATAAAACGAGTGTTATATACTATTTTTTCTACTTTGCCACATTAATTTTACATAAATTTCGAAAATTGCGGTTGACAGCTTACAATCTAGAGTAATTTTATCTTCAGCAGTTGGTAGTTGTGGGAAAATTCACAAATACGATTGAGGCGAGCCAATAGCGATTGAGATGTCAGCCTTATTTGACACTGGACGTCAATATCATCAATCTTGGAAAACTAAAAGTTACTAAAGTTTGTGATCTAGTGCTTTCCTAACGACACCAAAAGCGGTTTCGTTATGACTTTATAACGAACGCAAAGTAGAAAGCCATTAATTTTATATATAGGTAGTATGATAAAGTCATGTGCCTGGCCACATCAGATTTTGTCTATAGGCAAAGGGTATTTTTTGGACGTAAATATGTTATACTTCTCTTGGAGAGAATTTAAAACAGGATATTTAACGAGGGATTGTTAAGTAAGTTGTATCAATTATCGTCAAGCGAAGTCAATGTATATACAGTAGGATGACCCTTATTATTCAAAGTTTTTTCTTTATTAACTCATAGGCGAATTTAAAGACCTCAAATATTTCCAAATACTTTTTTAAATAACATTTTTGCATAGTCTTGAACATAAAGGTACTTTACTCTTCAATGTGTTTTATACCTAAGGGGCATGTGACACAAAATTCGTCTTCCCTCTGGTATATAATAGAAAGTAAACAGGTGTCAGTGATAAATTACAAATAGGTCATTAATTAAGCAATCAACTCCGTTGAATAGCTGTTCTTTTTTATAGTAATAGTGCTAGTAATATGTGAAAGCTATCATAAATAATGAAGTATATAAGTTCAACAGCTTTTCTTGTGTTTTATTTACACTGCTGGAATGTATTTACAATCTAGTATTGTTTATTTTTTCTGTACAAACTTAATTTAACACAGTTAACTCAGTTGACTTTATAACTATTATTTGTATTTCGATGAAATGTAAAATGTCTTATTTTGTATAACAAAGTCTTTGTTGTTGCTTTACAAGAACATTGGGGCTGGGGTACATACGGACTCCTTCCGAACGCCTAGTGATTATGCAACTTAGTTTTCACCAGTCAAAACTTGTTGCACGCGCCCTATATTGACGTAAATTGCTGCAAAATAGGGAACATCACTGTTTCTATCTCTCTCAGTGCGCTACTAATATCGGCTCGACTTTACTAGACAATTTAGAGCCCATAACAAAGTTTGCTTACGCTTTAGGTGGCCTAAGTGATCGAAAAACATTACGGATCATTAGAACCACTAATCAAGAAATGTGCCTGTTCAACTTTCTTACCGTACGGTTACGGTTAAGTTTACGTTGCTACATATAATCGGTGCTCAAGGCCAATAATCAAATATTTTAACGCTACAATTCTGCGTAATTGATCTTAACTCTGATCTGGTCATCATACACGCATATCTTGCAAATCCATGCTGTGTTAATTTCCAATAGGCCTGCGTTGACAGTAAGTTTAGTTGCCCCTCTTAGCACCTGCAGCGCTGATTGCGCAAATCACGATCTATTTTACCGGCTGTGCCCGAGCGTTGAACGAACTAACGAAGACAGCTTAGACCATCTATAACTAGACGGAGTACGGCCTATCCCAATGCATTGGATTGTTTTGGCCCAACATACCTTGTCAATAAGGTCGAATTTCGTGTAGATTCTCGTGCACATTGTTCGCGCATGCGCACAGATGCTAGATACCGCCATTATTTTGAACATATGTTTACATCGAGGTTATGAGTTTGTTTACCTATGTAGATGCATGACTGCATGTAGATAATACCTTGGATGGTTAAGAGGTAACAATGGGGCGAAACTGCTGCTTTTGTGAAAAGGCAGCATCAAAAAATATAACGTGTCACAGGTATGACCTTTATTACCGCAATACAGTAATATTAAATTATAACATATACCTTCTCGTAGATTTCCAACAGTTCAAGACTCAAAACAAGCTCGGATTGAAGCTATACCTATAAAAAGTCGGGGTTTTAAAACAACTGTGTTGTGTTCAAGACACTTTTCTAATAGCGATTATAAACTGGGAAAAGACGGAAGACCATAACTCTGTGCGGTGCCAAGTATTTTTGTTACGAGTGATCTACCAAATGAAAATACGGACACAGATAGTGAGCGATGCAGTTGTAGCAGACACTAGTGGACACACAGAGTCAACAATCACTGCCACGGCTACGAGCTTTGAA
Source organism: Aphodius sticticus (assembly GCA_963966075.1). Classification (NCBI taxonomy): domain Eukaryota; kingdom Metazoa; phylum Arthropoda; class Insecta; order Coleoptera; family Scarabaeidae; genus Aphodius; species Aphodius sticticus. Next base: position 37,421,653 of record OZ014507.1, on the reverse strand, counting down.
ATTGCCACACAGCGCAACACCAACGGAACATCCTTCAGCACTGCCAAGAAAAAGGAGAAAATTTATGTAATATGTAACTTTGTTTTAGGTATATTTTAACGTTATTTTATTGTAGGTACAATCCTCGATATATGGGTGATGTACATACTTCAGACTTATCTTCGTCTCCTCAAGCACGGGCAGTTTTAGCATTAGCAAGAACTACCAAAGCAAGAAAATTGCTCGAATTCGCCAATTGTCTCGTTACAACATGCGATTAAGACAAAAAGTGTGCAATTTATCAACATTAATGGAGCATTATTTGTGTAAAACCATGTTATTAGAATCAGAAAAAAGAGTTCAAAGTTCTTACACCAAGACCATTTTGTTTAAAAACCAGTAGTTAAATTATTATAATAAAAGGATGCCTACTATAGAGTTAATTTCAGGAATTGAATCTTCAATTAGCCAATGTAATGACACCACAAAAGCTGCAATCAGGAGCTCTTGTAAGAATCAGCTGTTAATGAATCAACAGGACTTTAAAGTTAGTAATGAATGTAAAGATCAATACAAAATTGTTGAAGGACTCAAGAAGAAGAATTGTTTTTATCTTAAGGCTGACAAAGGTAATAAGGTGGTCATCCTGGATAAAGCGGATTATTTTGATAGGATTGATAACTTAATTGCAAATGGTCCTTATAAGGAAATCAAGAAAAACCCACTGCCCAAACTAGTCCGTCAAATAAATAGTACGCTGTCCAGTTGTCCTAATCTTATCACCCGCCAAACTAGATTTAAACTCAAAGTTTCCAATCCTACTGTACCTAGATTATATGTTCTTCCCAAAATTCACAAACCTGGTAAATCAGTGAGACCTATTGTATCAGGTATTAACTCACCTACTTACCAGTTAGCGAAATGGTTATCGAATGAGTTCAACAATTTACCTGTTCCTCAACCAAGCTTCTCTGTTAATAACTCATTGGACTTTATCAATAAGGTCAACAATGTAAAATTAGAGGATGGCGAATTGTTGATTTCATTTGATGTTGCTTCACTGTTTCCTAGTGTGCCTATTCCGGAAACTTTGGAGTTTCTTAGGGAATTATTGAGCAATAACAACTTTGACCCGTCAGAAATAGATGAATATGTAAGATTGACTGCCCTTTGTATGTCTCAAAATTGTTTTCAAATAAACGGAAAGTTTTTTGAACAACTTGAGGGAACTGCAATGGGTAACTGTCTCTCACCTTTTATTGCCAACTTGTTTATGAGCAGATTTGAAACCAATGTAAAGTCTATTGCACCATATTTCCCTAAGACTTGGGTTAGGTATGTCGACGATATTTTTGCCATTTTTGACACCAAAAAGTGCAGTATTCAAGATTTTCTTTTCGTTTTGAATTCTAAATTCAACACCATTAACTTTACTGTAGAACAAGAAGTTAACGGCCAACTTCCATTTTTAGATACTCTGGTAGTCAGGAATAGCAAAAATATAATAGAAATTGACGTGTATCGGAAAGATACTAACACAATCAGGTTTATCCCTAATGATTCGCAGCATCCTTTTCAACAAAAATTGTCTTTTATTAGTTGTTTAGTAAATAGGTTATTGAAATTTCCATTGTCCGCAGATAGATATCAGCAAGAATTATTGTTTATTAAGAATGCTGTCTTACATAATGGGTACCCTGAGAAAATAGTTGATAGAATGATTAAGAAGCAGAATCAAAAAATGTATGTAAATCAAATATCTACTTTAAATACTTTGTCTGTAGAAAAGAAGAAATATGTTAAAATACCGTTCGATTGTGCATATACGAGGGGTTTGAGAAGTATTTTTACATCACAAAATCTCTGTATAGCATATTCGACTCATAATAGCATAAAAAACCTTCTTGGAAACCCAAAGGATAAGGTAGATATACTTGATAAATCTGGTATATATTGTATCAAATGTCATGACTGTGAAAAAGAATACGTTGGCCAGACTCGAAGAACAATTTTAACTAGGTTCAAAGAACATGTAGCTCATTTTAAATATAATCGTTTTGAAAAATCGAGTGTGGCTCAACATATTTTAGACACAGGTCATAAAGTAGTTGTAGATGACTTAAAACTTGTAAAAGCTGTGTCAAATAATAGGGAACTAAACAGCTTGGAAAGTATCTTTATTCACTTGAATAGAGATAAATTAATAAATTCAGACAGGGGTCCTATACCTAGTTCGCCATTGTTTGACCTGCTTTAATTAAAACATGTTTTTTACGCTTCAGTGATCAAAATTCACTGAGGTGTGACGAACAATGGGTATATATAGGCTAATTTTTAACATGGACGTCACTTCCACTAGTGATTTGCTTGGACAATATCCAGTAAAGATACTATGAAGTGCTAATCTCTTTTCTTTTTAGTTTCTACTGAAGATGGCAACTTAGTTGCTGAAATACGTATTTAGGTTATAAAATACTTGTTGTGGTTAGGGGTTTATAATTTTATTATTAGTTAAATTATGTTCAAATAAAATATTTTCCTATTATAAGTTGTATTTTGCTTGTAGTTTATTACCCATATTCCTATTAAAGAAAATAAACAAATCATGTATAGTACAACCAACTTAAACTTGACTCGACAGCGGTGCGCAGAGCGTAAATATAATGAGTACGTGACGTGAGTACTGCGCAACGCTCTCGATGCAACTACTTGCTGGTCAAGCTATACAGAAACAAATAAAATCTTACACGCGAGAATACATTTTGTCCAAAACCTATAAAAAAATGGATTCTGTTGTTACTATATAAAAGTTGAACAAACGTCACTCAAAAAGATTTTTGCAGAGAACTGGAATAGCGAATTAATTGCTCTTGGATGGTTTAATTGCTTTTTTAACAAATGTCACAATTATAACAGGTACTACAAATGTATGTACATTCAAACAGAAAGGGATTTTTATTTTGTGAGGTTACCTTTCACGCCATACGCGACTACCTAATTCAAATTTGACATATAGCCGCCAGTTTAATCTGACCGCTCATTGGTGCGTTACATTGGGAACGAGAAAAAATACGACTTTCGACCTTATTATCTTTGGCCACAAACAAAGCCCGTCACGCTCCCTCTAGTCATATAAGCTCGATGGAAGACAGTACCGCCAGACGTTGACATCAGCGTTCATTTTTTATGTGTATGCTAGGTTAACCTTTGGGTTAACCTCTAAAGTGTAGATGACGATGAGGAAACGCCACAGGAACAACGAGCACATCACTTTCTTACACCAAGCAACCAAACACAGGAGCATGCCACGGGCATTCAAGGCGAAACAGCCCAACAATTTCAATACTCACACTCAACTCAAGCCCTGGAAAACCACATCATGAGGATTCCGGAGAAAGTACTAAAAATTACTAAAGGTATCGGGACGAAAATTCATATTTAAAAGTTTTATGACCAAACTTAGAGCGGAAAAGCGTTTTGTTCAAAACGGGTCAAAGGAATTGGATGTTTACTCTTAGCATTTATCAACGATTTTGCAAATGAGCCGCCGTATCTGTAATTTTGTAAAATAGTTAAATAATAAATTAAAGTATAGGCAATTTTGTATAATTTATGTCTATGACATTTTTTTGGTAAAATTAATAGTTTAGCTGCATGAGCAAATTCCATTTGATCGAGATCGGTCGTGTCTGCATTAATATAAAACTAGTAGCTACGATTTGACAGATATTTTCATTCTAATGACAGCAAGTAGTATCAAACGCTGATGTTTTGACAATACCTACTGTCAATAGAATCAAAATATCTGTCAAATCCTTGCTAACTAGTTTTATTTTAATGCAGACACGATCGATATTGATCAAATAGAATCTCATGCAGCTAAACTATTAATTTTATATATAGCATGATAAAGTCATGTGCCCGGCCATCAGATTTTTTACCTTGGTCAAAAATGTTCAGGGGACCCAAAAGGACATATTTCCGCAAAAATCTCAAACTTTATTTTGACACGATTACAATACTTTGTCATACTACGTATGATTAAGTAAAAACAACAGACAACGACCTATTTCTAACATAGACGGTCAATCAATTTCAATTTTTTCCTTAACGTTATTTAGGAAATGTAAACCAACAGTACAATAACCAAGTCAAATTAGGATTTCACGTCGGAAACTGTATCAAGTCAAATTAGTCAAAAGGCAATTTGCGGGAAAACTATTAATAGAAAAGCGAAAATTAGAAATGGCAATCGGAGGCAAACGATGAGAAATCGATTCCGCGTTTTTATTTCCATTTCGACGTATGGGGGGGGGGGGGGCTTACTTCATGTCAGGTATCGAAAAAAAAATAATTTGTTAATGATAGGAAATAGGAAATCGGTTTGTGAGGCAAAACAGGGCAAACAAAATGCTATTAATTTAATGTGTTTGAATTTCTGAAAATGAAATAAATACGGGTGGGGGGTGCTGGCTCAGCGTGAAGAAAAATTCATCTTTCTCGAAAACTATGAGGCAAACGAAACTATTAAATGGCAATAGAGGGCAAACGAGGGGCAAACGATGTTTTTTTTTTCGAGATTTTTGGTGCCCATGGGAGGGCTAACTTCACACGGCTTTCAATATGTGCTCGTGGATCACGAATGCAGTGCTAATGACATGAATTAACATAACCTCACTTATGCAAATGCAACTGGTTTGTTTGGTTTCCTTATGTTTATAGTATTAGAAATGTGTGTTATGCTGTCAAACCAGCGCAGCGGCTTGACTAAACTGTTTTGTAACGTCTTCATTGGTCTTCATTGACCTGTGACGCACGCGCACTCTGAGTTGAACTATTATTTAAGAAGTAACACGTAAAATGTTGTGGCTTTAGAGAATTGTACAACCCCCAGAACTTAACTCCATTTCCAGTGGTACACTCAGTATATACTGTTTGTTGCAACTAACATAAGGCACATGTTTTTTAAAATTAATTTATTATTAATTTTCTCACCAGATCTTACTTACCTTTATGGTATCTCTGAGAATAGCTATTTCTCTGGTTAGATGTTCGTTCTCTTGATACAGCACCTCCATCTGTTGTTGCATTTCCATACTCGGCCCCCTCATTCTCATTCTCAGTTCTTCTTCCAATTGTCTAACCAACATTGCTTGTTTCTGCAAATACAATTTTATCAACAACATAATATTCAGTTTCATATGTGTGATTCTTATTTGACCAACAATTCCATATTTTAAGTGACACATTTTGAAAAAGTTGTAAGCATTTACCCATTAGATACTGCATGCGTGATACTCGTAACTGGGCGCAATATTTCTATAGTCCAATTATTTGAAAAAATGACATGGAAGTTTGCAATTGGGAATTATAACCAAATACTACAAGCCTTTAAAATATATATTATAAAACAGTCAAATAAAAATAATGAAATTAGTTTTTTACTTTTTTGATGCCATCGAGATCTTCTCTCGTCAACACTATATTTTGTTACTGATGTTGATATATAGTTTTTATTCTGAATGGTGACTTAACAATTGGCTAACACGTTAGCTATGATATCCTGTTTGTTGTTTATTTTTTGGGGACGTACGCACACCAATTAAAGAAAGTTCTTTAAGGAGACTTGGGAATCATTCAGCATTTCAGATGAATACAATGTTTAAGGTTTACTTTGAGGCCCTTCTGAAGTTTCAAGGAATGTTGAGTTCATGCACTATATATTCGCAAAAAATCCAAACATCGCGATTTTGTTTACAAAATGACCTTGCCTGGAAAACTTTTATGTTAGTGTTAACATTGATATACATAATCGGTAACAATTGGGCTTGACAATTAAAAAAAATATCGATGACGTACAAGTACAACAATTATAAAATTTGGAAATTGAATTATACAGTGTGTCTCACGAGACGTTGGATTGTATGGGTACTTTTGTTATTATTAAAGATAGAAAGTCGGTTAAATGGGCAAAGTAGTGCATATTTATGTGCTCTTTCATAATCTGTTCAGAATACAGTTGAATACCAAATGGTTTCCAAGTTATTTTGAAAAAACAAAAAAATGTATTTTTTTAATTATGGTCATAACTTCTTTATTTGTGATCCCATCAAAAAAGCGTTTTGATATCATAAAGGCACTTTTTTGTCTACAATTTAAAATTTTTTTCGCCAATGAATTCGTCAGAAACAAACGAAACTTTTGTTTTTCTTATGGACGCCATATTGATTTTATACATGTTTGGATTCAGAATTTTTTTCTTAGTAATTTGATATGCCACATGCCATATTTAGAACACAATAAACCGACAAAATTTGAGTTTTTTCTTAATATTTGAAAATCGTAAGGTGCCATGAAAACCACATTTGAGTGATACAGTATTTATGTGCCCATAGTCAAGTTACAGTAAAGCTTTGGAATGTATATATTTGTATGTACTAACTACATAACATAAAAAAGTAACAACATTTTAACAAACTAAATAACGTTTCAAAAAATCTCGCCATTTTCGTGGAGGCAATTTCACAGCATTCCGTAATACGGTGGCCTTACCGAGGGTTCTTCTGTCAATCGAATTAAAAGCGGAGATGACGGTGTCACGTAACCCCCCAACGTTTCTAAAATTATAAATACCATTCACCTTGTTTTTTAAGTCACTCCATAGATAAAAATCACAAGGGGTAAGATCCGACAATCTTGGTGATCGTAGTGATAATACTTCTGAATATGTAGCAATTCCTCTCCGTTTATGTCTTATATCTAAATAGTTCCTCACAATTCGGGCATTATGTGCAGGTGCTCCATCTTGTTGGAATCTCATACTTTAGCGTAAGGCCAACGGTTTATCGTCCATTCTTTCTTCCACGTCCTCAGAGAGCAATATTGCTGATACCTCTTCGAAGTTAAATTTTTGTTATACAAAATTGGTCCGATTAATCGGTTGGCCACTATACCGCACCTTACATTAAAACCAAGCCCCACCTGATTATGGCGCGGTACAAAAAGGTGCTGATTTTCGCGGACCCAGTACCCAGTCTTAGTGCGTCTTTTTTCAGTTAAAAATATCGCAGTTAGAAAATATGTTTCATCGGACCATATTTTTTTTTACTTTATCATACGTAGTATGTAAAGTATTGTAATCGTGCCAAAAAAAAATTTTGAGATTTTAGCGGAAATATGTCTTTTTCGGTCCCCTGAACATTTTTGACCAAGGTACAAAAAAATGTCTGTGTGTGTGGATGTGGGTGTGTGTGTGTGTGTGTGTGTGTGTGTGTGTGTGTGTGTGTGTGTGTGTGTGTGTGTGTGTGTGTGTGTGTGTGTGTGTGTGTGTGTGTGTGTACCCGTTTTTTGTGGCGACGATTCCGGAGAAACTACTAAAGGTATCGGGACGAAACTTCATAATTAGAAGTTTTATGGCCAAACTTAGAGCTGAAAAGCTTTCTGTTGAAGAGGGTCCAAAGGAACTGGAGGTTTAGTCTTAGCATTTTTGAAAGATTTTGTAAATAAGCCGGCATTTCTGGAATTTCGTCGAAATAGTTAAATAATAAATTAAACTAGAGGAAATTCTGAATAATTTATGACTATGACATTTTTTGGTACAATCAATAGTTTAGCTGCATGAGCAAATTCTATTTCATCGAGATCAGTCGTACTGCATTGAAACTAGTAGCCAGGATATGTCAGATTATATGTCAGATGTGATTTTAATGACGGTGTAGATAGTGTCAAACGCTAATGCTTTGACAATACTACTGTCAATACAAGCTGCGTTCGGATATTGTACACCGTTAAGATGCGTTTTCATTAGTGCTAATGGCAGTGGTAGTAGACGCCATTATAGTATTTCTAATAGTATTTGCTAGTGACTCAAGTTTATGTACATGCAAACTAATATGTGTCACCATCACGACATGTCAGAAACACTATAATTTCGTCTGCTACCACCGCCATTATCAACCATTGCCACCAATCGGAACGCACCTTCACACTTTCTACACCCAATAAATAACACGTGTCATTTTGACGGTGTACCCTGTGTCAACGGAGTACAATATCCGAACGCAGCTTTAATCGACATATCTGTCTAGTTCTACTAGTATTTTAATGCAGACATAGCCGATCTCGATCAAATAATATCTCATGCAGCTAAACTATTAATTTTATATATAGTATGATAAAGTCATGTGCCAGGCCACATCAGATTTTTTTATAAAGTTTTGGGTTTTCACCAATTTTGTTCAACAGATGGTTACATAGGGGTAGATATTACATTGTTTCACAAAATGTCTTCCATGGCACCATGCGATTTTTAGCAATTCTCGAAGTGTACAGTTTTTAGTTAATTCTATTATCTTATTGTATTTAAAACATGGCATGTGCCATACCAAATTACTCAGAGAGAAATAATGAATCCAAACATGTATAAAACCAATATGGCGTCCATAAGAAAAACAAAAGTTTCGTTTGTTTCTGACGAATTCAATTAATAATAATTAAAAAATGATATCTTGGGCACCGTTTGGAATTCAACTGTTTTCTGAACAGATTATCAAAGATCACATAAATATGCACTACTTTGTCCATTTAACCGACTTTCTATCTCTAATAATAACAAGAGTACCCATACAATCCAACGTCCCGTGAGACACACTGTATATAGAAATGGGTATTTTAATAATTCAAAATTAATATCCCAAACTTAACAGATATCCCAAAAGGGCATATTGTAAAATTTTAGTGTTTTCAAATATTTTGAATATACGGTTAAAATCTAGTGGTAGGAACACTAGCTTTTTGAAACGAAATAACGACTGGCTTCAAGAAGAAGTCATTTCGCCAAATGTTCAGCAACAACTTCCACGTTCAACTTTCATTGTACGTGCAGCCGCGAAGTAATTTAACTGGTTAAATAGCAGGATGAAGACAAGACGCACGAGAAGTCTACTTGCGTATTATAGTCCTGAAGAATTTGCATTTAGTGCTCAAACGGCGTTCACGAAAATTGGCAAGAGTTGCCAACATTATAAAAAAATAAATGTTGCCAAAAATAGAATGCAACCGTACAACCAGGATGAGGCCCTGGCATCGCTTATCGACAGTAAACTAACAAAGGTGCAGTATGTAAAGTTTAGAACTGGACCAAAGGACAGAAATTGTGACATCTATCCTGCCTATCACAAAATCAACAAAACTTCGGCGGAAATTACAAACTCTCTTAGATCACACTGTTGAACGTTTTTCAATAATTCAACATGACTTTAATAATAACACGTAAGTGTCATTTGGACGGTGTACCCGGGTCAACGGAGTACAATATCCGAACGCAGCTTTAATCGACATATATGTCTAGTTCTACTAGTTTTATTTTAATGCATACATGGCCGATCTCGATCAAATAAGCAGCTAAACTATTAATATTATATATGGTATGACAAAGTCATGTGCCTGGCCACATCAGATTTTTTTACATGCCTATAGAAACTGTTGACATCAGAGGCTATAGTACAAAAAGTGACATAATAAATTTAGAGTTTAACCGAAATAATATCTCTCAAGGTCCCTGTAAAAGTTGAAAGTGAAACACTGTGCCAGTTTGCGGATCGGGCCGATTCGCATAAATTTCCTTTGTTTTTAAAGATTCGTAAAATTATATTTTAAAAAGTAATTTACTAAATACGAACCCATATTACTGAAAAAGCAAATTGGCCGAACGTCTACGGGATATTGTCCAAATAATCGGATAAGAACGTTTGCATCATTTCCAAATATCCTTGGGAAGTTAAATTTTAGCGAAAGAAAGACAAGACAAGACAAATGGGACAATTTAACAATTCAATATTCCGGGCCATGCATTCATTCTATTCTAAATAAATACTAATTTCGGCATTAAATTTTCTATCTATTATCGACATTCATGGGATCTTCACATCGGAGAAAAGAATATGGTTGCAGGTTGCTGCATTCCCTGTTACGTTTGTGAAAGTATACAATGTTGAGTTTAAGAATTTCAAGCTCACTGATATGTTTTTTTTTTATTCTTTGTCACATTCTTATATCATTTAGCTTTAACGGATCAAGAAAAAATTATTCATTCATATGATTTTATTACAAAAAGTAAAAAACTGGATAAATCCTCAGATACGTCTCTGTCTCTTCTTCGGCTACAGTCGAAAAAATTAAGGTGAAGCCTTTCATTGAAAATGTTTGTCTAGTGACTGTCAACATATATTGTGACAATTTCAATTCTTTCTTATGAACCCAGAACTATCGCAGTTGCCAACACACCACCACGCGATTTAAGACTATTTTGATATTGTCAAAATATTACTGTGCCTTAAAAATAATGGGTTGCAGACCAGAAAGAAAGCCAAAAATGAGCATATGGGCTTCGTATTTGATACATAGATACATATATAGATAATTGAATAATTAGAAAACTACGAGGATATAATTGTAAATGGAAAATAACAAAAACAATGTGCAGTGTTTAGACTTTAGAGATACGCAGTAATTTGTAACAAATCAGTAAGTAAGACATTATTGAGCTACCAATCAAATATAACCATACAGACTAACTGTTAAAAAAGTCGTACAGTTTATTCAAATTATGCAATTCCCAAATATTGATATGCTGTTAATATCAATAATATGTCGCCATATTATTAACCTATTGATAAATAAGGTTGACCACTCGATTGTCAATAAATTTAAATTATTATTCGTCTTAGCGTGTGTTCACACTTTGATCTTTAGTCGAATGTCGTGGTCACGCAAGCTCAATGGTATATTATAACAATTTTAAAAATATACTTGTGTATCAGAATGCCCTTAGTCAAGAGCTTAGAATTAGTTATTACTTATTACAGTAAGTTTACTATTATAAACTATGTACATATATAGCCACCGACATCCACATCAATATTTAACTCTCATGGCTATAGAAAAACCAACACAGAATCGGCTGTTAATAATACATTTTGCTGCCGAAGTTGTAATTGCAGAGTTGCGTGTTATTACGACCGACGCAAACTAGCAAACCACCCTCCAATCGATCGAATAAATCCAGTAAATCATGAAACGACGATTTGTGAGGGCAAGTTTAAAATAAAATGTCGCTGAACGTTTCTTTCCCTCTACATACAAAATTTGATGGCATTAAATACTGCTTGCTATTTAGAAGAGTATTACAATCCTATGTATAGCGTGGATACGAACGTTGAATCTATGTCTCTCTAGCCATTGGAAATACAATTATATTCAAAGACAGCGAACAACATATTTTATGAGATTCCCGTTTTCTGAGATTATGTGAATTTGAGATATGGACGATATGGTACAAATGCAGAGTTTCCGTGTTCGTAATATTTACAGTTATTGATGAATATATACGTACATTAAAGTCACCCTCACGCATTTTACACCCTTAAGTAAATACAGATATACTTTATTTTTAAAGAAGAAACTAAATGCCAATTTTGCATGCCCAGAACATATACGGTTTTTGAGTAATAGGTATTTCATAACTTCCAAATCGCCGTCGTTTTTTACACACAATAGTTGGATTTTTGTGAATTGGTAAAATGCGGTTTTCTTTAAAATATTATTATATGATAATTATATAATTTAATAATCTAAATGCAGGTTTTCATACAAAAAAATACGTTCATAAAAACACTCACATCCACCAACCCTTAAAACCACGCAGGTCATAATTCTTAATTTTAAAGGAGCATTGAAATAGAAGTTTTCACGTCTATACTTTTAACAGGAGAATCTAGTTACCAATTTGCACGTTTGCAACATTTTATTTTGTTATTGAGCTACGTTTATGAAATCCGCAACCATCCATTTTTCAACAGTATTTTAAGGAAACGATAAATACACATATGGTCTGTGATATTTTCGGTTTCTGAGCAATGTATACTTCATGAATAACAAATTATCCTCATTTGTCACATGCCTTAGCTCTTTTATTTATTGGTAAAACACGGTAAAACAGTTGCGTAATTTAAGGGCCTATATGCGACAATAATGAAACTTTCAAAAAACAAGGCATATGAGAAGATCCCTAACCTACAAAATTAAATTAATAGTATATTATTTGACGAGCACATAACTAAGGATATAAATCTCAAGCATGAAGTTTATACGCGAGCCGTAGCCGAGCGTGTAAACATGCGAGCGATTTATATCCGTTGTGTGCGAGTCGAATACGACGTTTTATCTACGACTCACAAATTCCATTTTATATCAAATATTTTAAATGTATTTCTCAATGATGGCGAGGCGAACTGTCACATAACTGTCATCCACGTAGGTTTTGACAGCCTTTGACACTAGTGTTGTATAATAATGACAGATCGTTCAAATAATGAAGTCATTTTTATTATGTAATTTTTAATTTGCAAGCAGAAGTATACAAAACTGACGCAAGAACCCAACCAGTGACTCAATTAATCTCACTTGTTAATTTCACTTGATGAAGTAATTTCAACTAAACGACCTCAAGTGCAGCCTATCAAAAAACCAGGTTATTATCTTTTTTATTTTGAAAAATAACAGTATCACAGTAAAGTTGCTTTCATTAAACGTTCATTAAGCGCCATGTAATATGTCTCCGGGACAGGGGTGATACAAATGATTACATGTGATATACCGGTTTATTATAAAAGTAAAGGGACCCTATTCTCAGGTATACGTTTTAACTCACCGTTCGTGACTTCTCGAACGGTGAGGATGCAATCAATGCGTAACGTATTCTATGGGCAGTGTCGGCAGTGCAGTGTCCTTTACTACCGGTAGAGTATCCGCGTTATGTTATTTGTATTGTGCTTGGCGGCATTAACCTACAAATTTTCGGTTACTATTTGCGTGCGATTACAACTGAAGGATAATCGGAAAACCGACTTGGAGTAAATTGACTAGTAAAGGTGTGAAGAAACACTTGGCAAGTAGGAATACATAATTTATGTGTTATGTCTAATGAAGAATCTCTTATAGTTACATGAAATCTACCAAATCCATCTTGTAGAACAGCTAGGAGGAGCTGAAGCTATTTCAAGAAACGCTTAATCATGGACAATTTATTAAAATGTTGCGATTAACCAAGAACTTGTTTACTAACCTTGTTGCGACCATTTCCGAAAGAGCAAGATAAGAAACGGATTTGGATGTTGCATTAGGGCATTACCAATTGGACAAATTATTTCATGACTATCACAACCTATACCACGTCAACCTACAACAAAGATGCATGGAATCGAGCCAAAATATTCAATAATACACTATTGGAATGCCAACCTGCTCATAGCACAACGGAAAATCTGTACAATAATGCATAAAAGTATTTGAAAAGCACGATAAAATCAGTTTAGGCAATTATTTGACTTAAATTTGTTTATAAGACGTTTTAAGACTTTTGCTTTCAGCAACGAATGTACGTACACGTAGATACAATCGCAATGATGAATAATGAAGTATTTAAAGACGCATTAAATGGAATTAGTGGAAGAAAGACAAGAGTTCATTCACAGTCCGTTTACAAAGTAACCTACGAGCACATTTTGTTTTGCAGACATGCTTCCGAATAGGGTTGCCAACATGGTCATTTTGACCCGGAGACTGCGGGTTTGGCGAGCAGTCTCCGGGGTACTCATCGATCTTTTGAGAAACCGTAGCAACACCTAAATACTTTTTAAAAATTATGATAATTTAGTAATTGTTATTCTAATCATACAGTGTGCAGCGATTTCCCTTGAAAAAAGGGAATTTTTCTCAAAATAAACACTCTATTACTCAATCTTCACAGCAATTTACTTTTACTTTTTGAGAGCATGTGAGAAACTTTCAAAGTAGCAAATGTAGCATTTTTAGAGTTTGTCACATGTCTAGTGAATACAGTAGGCATTCTGTAGCGGTACAACGAACGCAGAAGATTGTATCCTGCCTCGATGATCATAGACTGAGACAAATCTAATATCGAAAAATGCTTTCAAAAAGACGGGTATTATTTAAAGCTAGGAATTTTGCTTGTCAGAAATCGACATTCAATAATGGTACATTAATTAACAAAATATGTTTTGAACTTTCGTTGATTACTTTAATATGTATGTCATTCAGATGATAAGATAAGTGTCCCAACAATATGTTTGAGTTTGTCCAAGGCAGTTCACAGAATAGTATATACTGGTCTGTCATAAAACAGTATTTTTTAAATCATGGAGATGACGTCAGCGATACGACAGCGATGAACTATATATTTACAACGACTGAGAGATATAGTTATCATTTTTGACTAGAGACACATTTATTATGGGGGTTTATACAAAACGCCAATATTGTCGGAATAAAATAAAAATTTAAATTTAGTTAGGGAACGTGTAGATAATTGCTTGAAGCAAAAACACATGATCTCTTGAAAAATGCACGTCAAAATTATGCTTGGTTTAGATATATTGGCATTTTGTCTCATGTTGGTTGTGTCGTAAAAAAATCGACAATACGAGGCAGAAACGAAAAGAGGGAAAACTAGTAGACATTAATTGAAATAAATTAATTTACTTAGTAGTTAGCATCTAGATCTCATCGTTTTCTACACTACCTATATCCAAATTTCACACCAAAGCGTTACTAAAAAGTATGTGTCGCAACCGTACATCTTTGTGGCGGCTGTTATGAATTTAAACTTATGTTCCATAATATAATGATTTTTCTCCGGGTCATCATAGGCACAATGTTGGCAACCCTACTTCCGAATTATGAAGAACATGAATTGAAAAAATTACACAATGTCTTCTACGTTGAGCGATACAATCTGCCTATGAACCTTAAATTCACTCGGTTCACCAATTTTTGATGTAGAGCTGGAAATATTTAATCGTTAATATCTCGTATTTGCTATAAGAAAACAATTGCATATTATATAAGATCTATTTGAGCTAATAAAAACGTTATTTATGTAATTTTTTATATATTTTGTTTGTTTAATAAAAAATTTATGTTATCTGCTTGGTTTTACTTTTAACCTGCATTGTTTGCAATTTTTGTTATATAGATATAACGCATGTTTTGCTTGTGATATCTAAATACATTTGAACCGGACATTAGTCAATAAAACTGTTATATGAAAGGTAACTTAATAGATTAAATTATTTTCTGCACCACACTCTTACTATGGGATTTTATAATAAAATTGAGATTTAATTTATAATACAATTCTAATAAAGTTTTAAGTTCATTTAAGTTTAAAAAATAATTTGAATTATTTTGGTAGGCCTGCTACCATTACTGCTATTGATCACAAATTACATTTAATAATATATCATAAATACTTATTTGCATATCAATTGCATATTATGTTAGTCTTGTTTTATTTATAAAAGTGTAATTCTCTCTTTCTGTAACTTTAGCCCATTCAATTTTTTCAGATTTGTCTTCTAAATCTGATTGGCTTCTCATACACACATTCGTGGTATTTTACAGATTTACTGCATTTTGTAAATAGGAATGTTTATTTTGATACTAGCTTTTTATAATCACTAGCCTTTAAGAATGGTTTTTGATAAGAAAAAGTGTCAATTTTAAATAATCCCGGAATTGAATCTTTTGTGCTTCTAATTCTATCAAAAGTAGGTGTATATAGTAAAAATTTATACCAAAAAAAAAAATAAGTTTCTGACAAACAATAATAGTTTAATCAATGTATAGAAGATGGATAATGAAAATGTATATTTATTTCTAGTTATAACAGTTTAGTTTGCATCAAATTAACAGCTATGATTGAATGTAACCTAAACGATGAGGTACCATACTAAGATCATCAAATTTAGCAATTCCAATGGTGACGCCCCAAACAAATCGTTTATAAGTATTATAAAATTGTTTACAAATTTAATCTCAATTTTCAACATTACTCGAATTGCAGCAGTGAAATCCATAGTGCGCGTGTGGTGCATAAAATAATTTAATCTACTGAGTTACGTTTTATTGAACAGTAAGTTTTATCATCTAAAATAATTCAAATTATTTTTAAAACTTTTAAGTTTAAAAATTTTAAATCTTGCAAGTTTAAAAAATAATTTGAATGATTTTAGATGATAAAACTAACTGTTCAATAAAACGTTATGTTGTGCACCACACGCGTACAAAATAATTGGATTTACAAAAAATATGGATTTCACTGCTGCAATTTGAGTAATGCTTAAAATTGAGTTTAAATATGTAAAACAATTCTATTATGAACTTAAAAGGTTATTAGAATTGTATTATAAATTGAATCTCAATTTTAAGCATTAGTCGAATTGCAGTAATGCAGAAACCCCATAGTAAGAGTATGGTGCACAAAATAATTTAATCTATTAATTTACCTTTCATATAACAGTTTTATTGACTAATGTCCGGTTCAAATGTATTTAGATATCACAAGCAAAACATGCGTTATATCTATATAACAAAAATTGCAAACAATGCAGGTTAAAAGTAAAACCAAGCAGATAACATAAATAGCTTTATTAAACAAAAAAATATATAAAAAATTACATAAATAACGTTTTTATTAGCTCAAATAGATCTTATATAATATGCAATTGTTTTCTTATAGCAAATACGAGATATTGTGAAGGGACGCCTACAGACTCACCCTGTATACCAAGAGCCTATGGACTCACCCAGTATAGTAAACCGAGCACGAACACGGGAGACGCCGAAGCGACAGCCGTAACTGCTGATCAAGCTGTTTGGTGCGGGGACCGGGGGGGAACCACCTACGGTCACCACGTCGGACGCGAACACATTCATTACGATTATCAACTGAGACGTACAAAGTCACGTATTATAAGATACACTGTCCATATCCGAATAAAACCATTTAAGGATGTAGTTGTTGGCTGTGCTACGCCACCCCACATACATCACAATATTAACGATTAAATATTTCCAGCTCTACATCAAAAATTGGTAAACCGAGTGAATTTAAGGTTCATAGGCAGATTGTATCGCTCAACGTAGAAGACATTGTGTAATTTTTTCAATTCATGTTCTTCATAATTCGGAAGCATGACTGCAAAACAAAATGTGCTCGTAGGTTACTTTGTAAACGGACTGTGAATGAACTCTTGTCTTTCTTCCACTAATTCCATTTAATGCGTCTTTAAATACTTCATCATTCATCATTGCGATTGTATCTACGTGTACGTACATTCATTGCTGAAAGCAAGTCTTAAAACGTCTTATAAACAAATTTAAGTCAAATAATTACCTAAACTGATTTTATCGTGCTTTTCAAATACTTTTATGCATTATTGTACAGATTTTCCGTTGTGCTATGAGCAGGTTGGCATTCCAATAGTGTATTATTGAATATTTTGGCTCGATTCCATGCATCTTTGTTGTAGGTTGAGGTGGTATAGGTTGTGATAGTCATGAAATAATTTGTCCAATTGGTAATGCCCTCATGCAACATCCAAATCCGTTTCTTATCTTGCTCTTTCGGAAATGGTCGCAACAAGGTTAGTAAACAACTTCTTGGTTAATCGCAACATTTTAATAAATTGTCCATGATTAAGCGTTTCTTGATATAGCTTCAGCTCCTCCTAGCTGTTCTACAAGATGGATTTGGTAGATTTCATCCATTTGATTGCAAATTTAATAACAACATGTAACTATAAGAGATTCTTCATTAGACATAACACATAAATTATGTATTCCTACTTGCCAAGTGTTTCTTCACACCTTTACTAGTCAATTTACTCCAAGTCGGTTTTCCGATTATCCTTCAGTTGTAATCGCACGCAAATAGTAACCGAAAATTTGTAGGTTAATGCCGCCAAGCACAATACAAATAACATAACGCGGATACTCTACCGGTAGTAAAGGACACTGCACTGCCGACACTGCCCATAGAATACGTTACGCATTGATTGCATCCTCACCGTTCGAGAAGTCACGAACGGTGAGTTAAAACGTATACCTGAGAATAGGGTCCCTGCTGGTAACACATACGTACAGGTATTATATACAAAATGTTAGACAACAAATGTACATACATTATATTCTATAGATAGCGCTATCTGCTGTAGGTGAAATGGAAGTTGATAATATCCAGTAGATAGGGGTTATTCAACCGATAGTTATTTAGCTCTGGTGAAATTGGGGGTGGATTTGTAAAATGTTATCGGCGCTCTATGAGTAGCCAGAAAGCGACCGTTACATGGACATCACGTGACAGTGATGCTTTCTTAACACCTTCGCAACACCACCGATTCGAGCATATTTGCAACATCAACGTAATATGACAATATGTATTTTGTAGCTAGGGATGTAGTGTATGTACAAATATTAGTGTTCGTTTTCATGTCTAGTAAAAATTGTTAGAGAATGTAAGAGAACGAGCTATTCATCTTTGCGTTGTGTCCGGAATGCAATTAAGGACTAGTAGACTATTAAAGAAAGATTCCATTTGTCAAAGCATAGAATTTTACATTTCTGCCCAAGGCCACCAAACCATATAGTTTAGTGTTTTCACGTTAGGTACATTACATGCTGGTTTAAATTTAGACCAGAGGTATTATGAAACTTATATACGTTGTAAATAATTCTGACCGTGAAAGCTCTCGTACTTATGTATAATTATATTTGTGCAATTTCAATAAAAATAGAAGCCACGAGCTTTAGTAGGTAGTGTTTTGGTGTGTTCACGCACTTAGTCATCTCAATTCCATAAACCATAAGAGTGGAAGTTGAAGATGGGACATAGCCATGAAGGCAATTCTTGCCGCTTGGTATCCAGCTGTACGGTCGTATTGGTTTTATCAGGTTCCTTCCATCTGTATGTTTTTCCCATGATCCATGTATGTTTTCTACGTCTGCTTGGGTATCTGCTGCTTGTGCTTGCTGCTGCTACCACTGCCGTGTCGTCTGTGGAAATGAGGTACCGGTGAGTTATCTAGGTAGGCCGTTTACTTAAATTATATAGAAGACTGTGCTAATTGCATTGTGGAAACCCCGGTGATCTGTTGTATTCTATTTGGGAGATATGACTTCTAGAGCATCTAGGCTCCAGTGCGGTACCTCCCGTAACCTTCCATCCTTTTAGAAAATAAACTGGTTCCGGGTTATGCCGTGTGTCAAGATTTGTAAATGCTGTCGTTTCGCGAACCATGTTGCTCGCTTCTTCAAAGCTAACTGAAAAGGTTGGAAAGGAGTGTGCGACATTTAGTCAAAGTTTTTACATTTACTTGCAAACGGGCTCAATAAGATATTTCATGTTTTTTCCCGCTTTTCCCAGCTTAGAAAGACTCTGTTAGAGAGACCAAAAGTGATTTCTGACATGATTTGCGATTGTGTTTCTCATATTAAGCGTTTACTCCGATTGGCGAATGAAGTATCTACTCGTTGAGACATTCACATGACGGTGTTTCTTGACGGTTTATTTGATTTAGATTGTCTTACTTTCATTTTGAACTTCGTTGGTCACATTGTTGGTCACATTTTCTGATTTGTATCTTCCAAAAATTAATTGCGAATTAACTGGGAATATGGCTTGAAGTATTCTAAAATTTTACAAGATGCACCAATGAATTGTATTGTCGTATTATGGCTCCGATTTAATACTATTGGTCGTACCTCGAGTAGCTATGCAACCTCATATCTACCTCGAGATCCAGGAAATAGCTTACCAATTTCGTATCGGGATGTCATCCCATGCACACATTGCACACCGTAATTGATTGGGTTACTAAATCCTTGCTACGTGACCCAGATCAGGGCTTCTCAAAGTGTGGGTCGCGACCCCTCGGTTGGGTCGCGTAAAAATTTTTGGGGGTCGTGGTAACATCTGAAACAAATCATAGAAGTGTCCAGAGAACCGTTGGCAAAGGTGTGCATCATGCTGGCGCGTGGCATAACATACAAGTCGGAATCGCTGGGGCGCGCTTACGAACGTTGTGACATATTTGTATAGTTCGTGCAAGGACGAATGCGAAGGGAGGTATCTTAAAAATTCCTCTTGCGTGTACAAACTTGTTCTAACGTGCAATGGTTATCTATCAGAGCAGTTATTGGCTTCCATTATATGTTTGTGATGGATGGGTGGTTAAATTTGTCAACTGCTAAACCTAGAAATAATATTGTGAAATCTGTAGATTCTGCAGTACCTGGATCATCCAGTATTAACAAATGTGAGCATATTATACATTTAGCAAAAACAGGAAATACAATGCAACGTTTTTCAATACGGTTTTCCGAAAATAATAAAGATAAGCGTGTGTGCGTGGTTTGTAACTAATGCTTGGCTATAGTAAAAGTATGAAACCACCTAAATTAGAAAGACATCTTCACACAAAATAATGCCTTATTTGGTAATAAGCCTGTACAGGTTTTTAACGGCTGTTGCAGTCCTCACAAATATCTTGAAACCCGTGTTCGTGTTGATAAAAAATACCTAAGAGCATCCTATGAAGCTGCTTACCTAATTGCAACTGCTAAAACACCTTACACAATTAGTGAAGAATTAATTCAACCAGTTGCGATTAAAATTACTGATATTATCCACGGAAAAAAATATGCAGACGAGTTAAGAACATTTTCATGTGAAATGAAATGAAGTGAAATTCGTGAATACCCGAATTTTGCAGACCAGCGAGAACAACTAATACAATAAAAGTAATAAAAGACAGTCTAAAATTTGCAATTCAGCGAATGAATCGACCGAGATCATAAAAAGCGCACAGCTTTTGGCTTATGTTAAATATTGTCATGACAACAGTGTTCACGAAGATTTACTCTTGTTTTACGACAATAATATGTCGTTCGTCAGATGGACGTACAACCGGCAGTGATGTGGGCCGGGTAAATACCCGGCGGGTGGGAACTTATAAAATGGGTATTTACCCGGGTATTTACTCCTCCTTAGGGTAAATACCTATATTTTGGGTATTTATTCTTTTTATCCCTAAAACACCATTTAACAACATTTCAGATATTTATACATGGTGTAGCACTTTTTTCCCGCAAGAATTATTTTTAGATAGTAGGTAGATGTCATTCTGAGTATAACTTTTCATATGGACCTAATTGTTTTCTCAACGCCAAGTTACAGCCGCTTGAAATATTAACTAAATAAAGAAAAATAAACAATAAACTACATATCACACAATGCTAAAACTCAGAAAGGGCACAATCAATACCCATAACAAAATTAAAAGTAAATAAATTTAAGTATAAAAATCAAAATGTTAATAATAAACTAAATAACAAATGAACGAAAACAAAATACATATGAAACTTTTTAGACATTTGTTTCTCTACAAGTAATTGTCATTCTGAGTATAAAGTTTCTTTCATGCCGACTTATTGGGTTTATCAATTCCTAAAGAAGTTAAGTCATTTAATTTACAGTTTTGCAATTATTTTACAATTATTTCAAACTTTGTAATTTTTTAAGGAATAAAGAAAAAAAATAGTATACTATCTGGAAAAAAGTTAAGCGGGAAAAAAACGGGACACTCTGTAGATCTTGATTACAAATAATGTAAAATATTTGAGTTATAAAAGAACATCAGTACATTTAGTTGGATTCATAGCAAAATAAGAAATTGATTAACAACGACAAAACCCGCTATGTTAACTATACTTAACATATAATCATACGTTTCTGCTAAATCTTCTTCGATAACAGAATCAGAAAATATGAAACATTCTCACAATTGAATGGACGATGATAACAAGGAAATGACTGCTCTTGATATATCGTCAGATGTGGCTAATATTTTTATTCTTCGTTTTAAAAATGTTTTTATTTTATGATAAAAGAAAAACCTTTATTTAGTAATTAAATATTTCTGTTACTGCTACTTTTAATAACAATATTATGTTTATAAATACCCCTATAAATACCCACTTTGGGTAAATACCCGGGTATTTAGCATCACTGACAACCGGTGGGGCAATTTTCCAAAATGTTAATGATTTTTTCGAGGAAGTTGGACTAGAATGGAATAACTGTGTTGGAGTTTGTACAGACGGTGCAGCTGCAATGACAACACTGAAGACATACGTATCTGGATTCCATGCGAAAGTTTTCTGTTTTTTAACTCATTGCATGATTCATCGAAAGGCACATGCGGTTAAACGAAGTGTAGTGATTTAAATGCCGTATTAAAAGATGCAGTTAAGGTAATAAATTTTATTATAAATCGTGCACCTAGTAGTCGTTTCTTTGCAAATTTATTGAGCCAAGATATGGCTTCCTATTTCAGCACACTTCTGCTTCATACATAAGTGCGATGGCTGTCAAAGGCGCAAGTATTGAGGCGGCTATTGGCACTAAAATTAAGTTATGCTATTTCTTTCTGAAAATAATTCAGAATATGAGAATTTGTTTCATAACGAAAATTGGGTATGTAAATTATTTTATCTTAACTCATTTTCGAAACTAATCGCTCTAAATATGTCTCTCCAAGGGGAAGTCAAGGACATTTTTACACTCAAAGACAAATTTCAGGCGTTTATAAAATATAAGCTTAAATGGAAGATAACTCTTTTGAAATGTTCTCATATACTGAGCATTTTCTTGTCGATACCGAGTTGAGCTTTGATTTGGTTAAGCAGACTTTTGTTAATTGAGCATTTGGTTGTCTAGAAAGAAATCTAGAGACATACTTAGTGCCGGAATGGGATCACAATAAATCAGATTGGATTCAGAATCTCTTTTTAGTCAAAATTGAAAAGCAAAAATACATAAATTTTATTACTAACAAAAGATAAAATAATAAGTAAGACTGTTAGTAGTAAATTGCACTTATAATTTTGAGTGGGGTCGTGGAAAATTGTGTGGGGTACAAGTGGGTCGCCGATGAAAAAAGTTTGAGAAGCCCTGACCTAGATAACAACTACATTCATCCATACATCTGGCCATTATACAGGGTTAGCCAAAATTACCGGAACACCCAAATAATTCTACAAGGGTAAAAAATTTAAAAAAAAAATCAAACAAAAGTTTTTAGACATTAAACAATCCATCGTTCAAATATATTTTGAATATACAGGGTGTTCATTTTATTATAGAAATCGCGTAAATTTTTTTTTCAAATGGGACACCCTGTATCTTTTTACATTTTATAATTTTAGGACTAATTCTGGACATTGTTTATTAAAATAATTTTTTATAAAATGTATCATTTTTGAGTTTTAAGCAATTAATTAAAATTAGTCAAAATTACCGGAACACCCAAATAATTCTCCATCGGTAAAAAAATTTCAAAAAACATTCAAACAAAAGTTTTTGACATTAGACAAGCTATCATTAAAATATATTTTTAATATACAAGCTGTTCATTTTTTATGCAAATTTGCTTAACTTTTTTTTTCAAATGGAATACCCCGTATATTTTTACATTTTATAATTCTAATAATTTTTTATTGGAATAATTTGTTTATAAATTTCATAATTTTTTAGTTATAAGCAATTAGTTATATTCCTAGTTATATTCAACGAAGATCTGAATAATATTTGGTTTCAACAATATGGTGCACCGCCGCATTCCAAGTTCGGAATTATTTAAATTCAATTTTCCCGCAGAGGTGGATTGGAAGGAGAGGATCCATTGAATGGCCACCTAGGTCGCCGGATTTACAAATACTGGATTTTTCTATTTGGGGCCACCTAAAGTCCAAGGTTTACACCAATAGGCCGCACAACATTGATGCGTTGAAGCAGAGGATAGTGGACGAAGTTCTAGAGTATTACTGTCGATCATTTAGACAACTGTTTACGGGAATTTGTTGATAGGTTGGGGCATTGTCAAGCCGCTCAGGGATGGCAGTTTGAAAATTTAATTTAATTGTTTTGTTATTTTTTCTTCACATTGTTATTATTTATCCATTCGGCTAAAATAAATGTTTTGGAGTTTTGATTAATTGCTGATAATTAAAAAAGGAATCAATTTATAAAAACCTACTTGAAAAAAATTTTAAAAGTTTAATGAGAAAAAGGAAAAGTTTTCCATACTTCCATAATAAAATTAACACCCTGTATATTAAAAATATATTTGAACGATAGCTTGTTTAAGGTAAAAAACTTTTGTTTGAATGTTTTTTGAAATTTTTTTACCGATGAAGAATTATTTGGGTGTTGCGGTAATTTTGACTAATTTTAATTAATTGCTTAAAACTCAAAAATGATGCATTTTATAAAAACATTATTTTAATAAACAATGTCCAGAATTAGTCCTAAAATTATAAAATGTAAAAAGATACAGGGTGTTCCATTTGAAGAAAAAAAAATTACGCGATTTCTATAATAAAATGAACACCCTGTATATTCAAAATATATTTGAACGATGGATTGTTTAAAGTCTAAAAGCTTTTGTTTGAATTTTTTTTTGAAATTTTTTACCGTTGTAGAATTATTTGGGTGTTCCGGTAATTTTGGCTAACCCTGTATATGTATATGATGTTTGGCATACGTAATCACATATAATTGGTCTATGCTCATACTAAGCGCTTACTATCCAGTCAAAATATAGTTTCAAACCGCTATGGTTTCTTGCAACTTAGGATGTTTTTGTGAAGTTTGTTATGATTTTATGGTCAGTCAAGTCCATCCTATCTATAGCTTTTCTACAAATTGAAGTTGAATGAGAATCGAAGATTCAGCCTGTACCCCTATATTTCCTCCCCTGACTTATTGGCGGTTCCGCCGTTTGGTTGCTTAGGAATAAGAGTTTCTACTCCCCCCCCCCATATGTAAAAAAACAGCGGAACCCGCGAGCAACACGAAACCACCACAGCAGGGCACCAACGCGCCGAGTACCATCCCTGGCGTTGCAACGCCAGGGATGGTACTCGGCGCCCCCCCCCCCGTCGTGAAAAAAGTTTACGTCACTGTCCAATACAACCAAATTTTAAT
The DNA here is from genome assembly GCA_963966075.1 of Aphodius sticticus. Classification (NCBI taxonomy): domain Eukaryota; kingdom Metazoa; phylum Arthropoda; class Insecta; order Coleoptera; family Scarabaeidae; genus Aphodius; species Aphodius sticticus. Next base: position 37,396,770 of record OZ014507.1, on the reverse strand, counting down.
AGTCCATATTATGTCCAAGACGGCTAACATGTGAAGCCAATGCACAAGCTTCAGGCTTCAATCTTGAATCACTTTTATGTTGTGAAATTTTATGTTTTTTTAGTTGTTGTGAAGTCTGTCCGATATATTCTGGACAGTGGCGGCTTTTGGGGTAGTGCCACAGTGCCATGGCACTACCTTAATTTTCTACAAAAACATATTTTTTTATTTCCTAAACTTTTTTATTCTATGCTTTTTTCCGATGCCTTTTTATCTCTCTTGTATATGAAATGGCAACCGCGCATCAGCGCATAAGTGCATGCATGATGCAACACCCAACCCACACGAAGCGAGCTGCGAGGCCGAGCTGGCGACGAACAGCCTGTATGGACATTCGGCAACCATGTACCGTGCCATTTCTTATTAGGCACCAAGAGAGTGAGAGAAATGTTACCAGCAACGCATGTGAGCGACAGAGATAATGCTATGCTGGGCGTTAACATACATGTTAAATACGAAAATCTAAGCAGAATTTGTACCAGGCACATTACCGATATCTCCATTCGTAGTTCAGTGTGTTTGTGTTGTTTTAACAGTTTGGTTGGTTTGGTTATGAAAATTGTGTATTAGTTTCAGTGAGTTGTGTGCTCTTTTGGAATAGACATCGGTTCTGTGTTTAATTAAAATATATTGGACTTTGGAGTAAAAATGAATAAAATCGGCACTTTAATAAACTCATTTAGTAATCTTTCGCTGGAAGAAAAACTGCAAATTAAAGAATTAGGACGGCCAAAACCCGATTTAAAAATTGAAAAACATAGTGGTAGTGGACAAAAATCGCGTTGTCGTAAATTTAATAAAAATGTTTATGATAAAAACAGTTGGATAAGTGGCTGTGAAGAAGTTAACAAACTGTTTTGTTTTGTATGTGTTTTATTTGGAGGGGACGAGACTTGGTCGAAAAAAGGCACGGACGATCTTGTCCATATATGGGAGAAAATGAAAACTCATGAAAGATCTAAAGTGCATATGAATAATGTTTTTAGCTTGTCCATGCTTGGTAAGTCAAACATAAAGACTCAATTAAATTCGGCTTATCGTGATGCTCTAATAAAGCATAATGATATCAAGTGGATTTGGTTGTAAATGGACTTCAAAGTGAACATAAAGACTTATTATACATCACGGCATGTAATCATAACAACTTAGGGTAAGTTATAAGAATTTTTTTACAATTTTATATCGATTTAAAATTTTGGCTCTCATTCTGGCACCACCTTTCTGAATTGGCACGAGCCGCCACTGATTCTGGATGACAATTAAATCATCGGCCACACCTGCGCGACTGCGAAAATTATTTCTATTCTACATCAAGTCGCAACGGACCACTGCGCAAGTCATTACTGTCATTTGGACGCATCCGTTGCGACTTGATGTTGAACGGAAATAATTCGCGCTCCCGCTTTGCAGTCGCGTGGTCGCGCAGGTATAGCCGATGCTTTATACCTTTAATTTTGTAAATAACATCTGAACGCAAATCCAATGGAAGGTCTTTTTTTAACTTGTTTATTTTACGTTCGTCTATTTCCGCCAGGCTACACACACCCAGGAATTTTGTCGAACTGAAGGAATTCCAACCTCCAGTAAGCGTTCTTTAACGTGCACGTCGCATCATGACAGCACACGGGGCCACCGGCTTTACTTTCTCATCCGATGGAAGGCGGCATGCACAGGTATCTGTTCCCTGCCTAAAACACCAGGACAGTCAATTTTTGCCCGAGCCGGTATCCGAACCCGGGCCTCCAGCGTAGATAGCAGCCGTTCTATCCTATACGCCATCGACCCCCACTAATGGAAGGGCATCCTTTATTTTTGAGAAAAAAGTTCCTGAACTCTAAACTTGTATTGGACAGTGACGTAAACTTTTTTCGGAGGAGTTTGCTTGAAACGTTTCATATCAATGATTGTGTATTACCAATGAATTCTAAAACTGACATAAAAAATTGAAGTACCATTTATACATATTTACTAAATTATAAAAACATTCATCCCACCCAGTTAAACCAAGTTTGAAAAATTTTAGATGTTCGTGTTCCTTTCATACTGTTACTTTCTTGTCATTTATATTAGTTTTTAGGTTACATTTTTGATGTTTTCATATATAAAATAAATTTTCATCTCCATAACAAATTTGTTTGACAACAGTTTTTTCCATGTTTCATGTTATATAGTTTATAGTGATATTTCCGGTTTCTATTGTTATTTTTAAATTGTGAATGTTTTAAACTTTTTTAAACTTTTAGAGCTCTGCCGAAGGATGCAAATACATCCTATTTATAGCAATACAATTGAAATCATAATTAACCATAATATAATGTAAAACTTCATATGGACCTGAAAACCGCTGTCTCTTGTCTACGTGTCTGACTGGGATGCCCCCAGATAAAGACAAGCAAGCGCGACGCTATTCTCCTCACCCTCCACTTCAAGTGCAGACTACTTGAAAACTGTGGGGTGCACAGCGGAATTGATTTATGTACAATATGTAGACTATGCCCATTTTTATGGTACGATTAACAAATAATGTTTATATTTGTATATAAATTTGTATTTGTATTTTGTATCTTTGTATATAAATTTTTACTATTTTATATAAAAAATCCGCTGGCCAGAGCAGTAGTGTTGTAAAGTTGCTAAAGTCAAAAATTGGTACGTTAGTACCTGAACAATATAGTCCAGTCATTCTAGATTTTCTATGTATAGTGTATTAAGCAGATCAAATACAGTGGACGAAACTGATATCAATCGATAGCTTTATGGTTCCCGTAGTAACATATTAACATGTTTAGAATTTGTAATAACAATATAGACCAGGCAATAGAGACTTTTTCGTGATAAAAATAGTATCAGCAAGCCGCCGGTCCCAGGTCACGTGGAACAGTCCGTAGATGTATTGTGATGTGTTTTCGACTAGCAAATATCATTACTTAATTTGTTATAAACAAAAAACCTAAAAAAATCGTGCTTTTTTTCGTTGTTCGCTTTTAAAAGCTGAACAGGTGGAGCAATCTTGATACTGTCAACAGACGAATTGTAGAGAATGAAAAGACGAAAAAAATGAACCCTACACGGACCCGATCGGATTAATATTAACGGAGGAAATTCGAAAAAACCGGAGAAATCTGCATTTTTTTCAAAAATTCATAACTCCGCCATTTTCAAAGTTGTAACGCAGGCTTTTGGCGAAAAAGTAGCGATTGATGGGTACTTTAAGTGTGCACAACCCAGGCGTTGTCCGATGATTAGTTTTTGCACAATTGCGATTTGAATTTTTTTTATGCAATGTGGTTCGGCGAGCCTGGATGCTTCGGAGGTGGTCCGATTTTAATTTTTTTTACGTATTTCGAAAGTAGAAGTATTGTACTACAAAACGTCTATCCTGATTTTGCGTTAAAATGTTGCGAAATAGGCGAAAAATGCTTGCAAACTTGACCGAGATCTGCCGCGCGCTCAAACGCTGTCGAGTAGTGGGGTAGGCGGCCGACTCGGGGAAGCGAGCAGCGCGTTGGGATTACCATCGAGCTTATATGACTAGAGGGACCGTGACGGGCTTTGTTTGTGGCCAAAGATAATAAGGTCGAAAGTCGTATATTTTCTCGTTCCCAATGTAACGCACCAATGAGCGGTCAGATTAAACTGGCGGCTATATGTCAAATTTGAATTTGGTAGTCGCGTATGGCGTGAAAGGTAACCTCACAAAATAAAAATCCTTTTCTGTTTTTGAATGTACATACATTTGTAGTACCTGTTATAATTGTGACATTTGTTAAAAAAGATTCTATTTGATTCTGATTTCTGATTCTAATAACATGGTTTTACTTAATTCGAGCAATTTTCTTGCTTATGGTAGTTCTTGCTAATGCTAAAACTGCCCGTGCTTGAGGAGACGAAGATAAGTCTGAAGTATGTACGTCACCCATATATCGAGGATTGTACCTACAATAAAATAACGTTAAAATATACCTAAAACAAAGTTACATATTACATAAATTTTCTCCTTTTTCTTGGCAGTGCTGAAGGATGTTCCGTTGGTGTTGCGCTGTGTGGCACTTTCAAAGCTCGTAGCCGTGGCAGTGACTGTTGAGTCTGTGTGTCCACTAGTGTCTGCTACAACTGCATCGCTCATGCTATCTGTGTCCGTATTTTCATTTGGTAGATCACTCGTAACAAAAATACTTGGCACCGCAGTACGTGAGAGTTATGGTCTTCCGTCTTTTCCCAGTTTATAATCGCTATTAGAAAAGTGTCTTGAACACAACACAGTTGTTTTAAAACCCCGACTTTTTATAGGTATAGCTTCAATCCGAGCTTGTTTTGAGTCTTGAACTGTTGGAGATCTACGAGAAGCTATATGTTATAATTTAATATTACTGTATTGCGGTAATAAAGGTCATACCTGTGACACGTTATATTTTTTGATGCTGCCTTTTTACAAAAGCAGCAGTTTCGCCCCATTGTTACCTCTTAACCATCCAAGGTACCATCTACATGCAGTCATGCATCTACATAGGTAAACAAACTCATAACCTCGATGTAAACATATGTTCAAAATAATGGCGGTATCTAGCATCTGTGCGCATGCGCGAACAATGTGCACGAGAATCTACACGAAATTCGACCTTATTGACAAGGTATGTTGGGCCAAAACAAGCCAATGCATTGGGATAGGCCGTACTCCGTCTAGTTATAGATGGTCTAAGGGGATTACTATAGATACGCGCTTCCCCGCGTCGGCCGCCTACCCCTACTACTCGACAGGTTTGGAGCGCGCCGCAGATTTCGGTCAAGTTTGCAAACATTTTTCGCCTATTTTGCAACATTTTAACGCAAAATCAGAATAGACGTTTTGTAGCACAATACTTCTACTTTCGAAATACGTAAGAAAAATTAAAATCGGACCACCTCCGAAGCATCCAGGCTCGCCGAACCGTATTGCATAAAAAGAATTCAAATCGCAATTGTGCAAAAACTAATCATCGGACAACGCCTGGGTTGTGCATACGTAAAGTACCCATCAATCGCTACTTTTTCGCGAAAAGCCTGCGTTACAACTTTGAAAATGGCGGAGTCATAAATTTTTGAAAAAAATGCAGATTTTTCCGGTTCTTCCAAATTTCCTCCGTTAATATTAATCCGATCAGGTCCATGTAGCCTTAATTTTTTCCGTCTTTTCATTCTCTACAATTCGTCTGTTGACAGTATAAAGATTGCTCCATCGGTTCAGCTTTTACAAGCGAACAACGGAAAAAAGCACGATTTTTTTAGGTTTTTTGTTTATAACAAATTAAGTAATGATATCTGCTAGTCGAAAACACATCACAATACATCTACGGACTGTTCCACGGGACCTGGGACCGGCTGCTTGCTGATACTATTTTTGTCACGAATCTCTATTGTCTCTATTGCCTGGTCTAATAGTAAATTTATAATAAATGAAAAACTATCGACTTTAATACGCAATTCCTTGAATCTAACTCAAAAATAAAGCTACCACATTGTATCGGACAAAATACGAGAAAATTAACGGTTAATTTAGAATTGATTCAACCAACTCTTGGCGCTTTCTCGTTAACCGATCGTTTGACACTAGAACGAACACTTGTAATAGTAACCGACAATCATCAAATAATCGTTTGCCATTAGAACGGGCATTTTTAATTTCAACTGACGCCAATTTGACGTCGAATTGCAAAAAAAAACGTTAGCTTATTCCCCTGGCAAGACGACATGCCTAGGGATTTTTTTGAAAAATGGCATATTGGAAAGTGTCGAATGACCTAATGTCATTTATTGGCTCGAAAAAAATGAAGAGATTGAAATGTTACCTTATTTGTAGTTACTAGCAATAAACAATTAAATGCCTCATAGTAACTTATGAATAAGCAGATTAAATTGACGGATAAATTAAATGATGAAGTGGAGACGAGACTTGCAGCACAAGCTGAAATCCACAAAGGATCTATTATATTGATAGAGGATTATTAGATAGAAGAAGAAAGTTAGAAATGGCTGCTCTGGAACTAGCTATCAAAAATGAATTGAAAATGTGAAAAATAACAATACTTAAATGCCAGTTCTTTTTATTTACAGCCATCGTATAGGGGCTTCTACTTCTGACCCAAAACGCTAGACTACATGCGCAGAAGACTTGGCGTCGCTGTCAAATCTGGTAACATAATATTGCTTAAAATCCCCAGAAAACACGCATTCCATGTAAAATTACCAATTTTGGCTTTAATCATGAACTATTCTGTATCTACGTGTCCCAACTCAAGGAAGCTTGCCGCGGGTATACCTGTTTTTATGTACTTTGGAAAATTTGCTGAACTGTCCTAACCTAAAAAGACAGTAGGTATTTTGGTTATCATGTTCACTTCCATATAATTATTCAGTTTTCAATGAATGCATGTCATTCTCACACTTATCTTTTATCAATTACAATTCATTTGATAATTAGGCTTTTTACAAAGCACAGTTGCCAACTTAATTTAGTCCTGGGTGGTCCTGGGAGAAATGCGCGCGCACATCGTGAGATAAAAAACCAGAACGAGAAACGTCTATTACAATAATTCTGAAAAATATACCACCATTCCTTGTCGTCTGGTGTCATTGCCATCTCTTTCATCGATAATTTTATAATGTGAAGATATTTAGATATGTTGTGTGTTTCCTGGACGCCGAATCCCAATGTGAGTACAAAAACGGATGGAAAATGAGTTATTTTGTTCCAGTTGAATTTTTCTCATATCGTCTCCTTCTGCTATTTTGCAATACCGTGGTCATAATAGCTCTGACTCAAAGCTTTTATTAGTTGATCAATTTTAGCTAGAAAATGGTTAAAGAATTCCTTTGATAAACGAAATCTTTTAACAAATACAAAATCCAAATCACTATCTACATGATTAATCCTAGAGCTAAGATCCTTTCACCACGTATGGGAAAAAAGAATTTTTATTTTTTCCATAACCATATCTTTATCACATATTGAAAAAATTATATGACACTTCATTTTTAAATAATACTATAAACCTATATAAAATTTAACAACAATCACTTTGAATAAACAATACAGTATAATCACTTTCTGTACAACTGACAGCAAAATTGACACTGACAGCAAATTACCAGTAGGTTTTGTACATTTTAGTAACTTTATCCCGCGGTCTGTAAATCCTCCCAACCGGTCGTAGTAGCGGGCCTAAATACAACATATATCAAAAATCTACAATGACTGGACTAATTATGACAATACTGATTAATATCTTATTCTGTCAAGTTATCTGTCATCACTAAACGTTACACATAATTAAATAATATCGTGGTGCAATGCATGGCATCGAACACCTATCTATTTTATGTAGAATTATAAGAACCTATAGAAAATTTATTAATTAGGAAAATCGTCGTCATTGGCGAAAACGTAGGTAACCATCATTATTGAGCTATTTTGAAGCGTCAAGCAAAAAATCCAGAATTTAATGATAAATGTCACTTTTAGTTTTGAAAATATGAACAAAGCTGATATTTTGATCCGTAAAATTTGCTTAGTGTGATACATTATTGAAATCAGAAAAGAGACCAGCATATCGAAATGGGATATTAAAACCTCTTGCATGGGAGGATATCCACTACTTTAAGTGTCATCGAAAACGGTGGTTGATCAAACGCAATAAAACAATGTGAAAGGAAGTAAAGCTACCGTGAATTTAGTCTTGAAAATGATGAGCCGTGAAACAATATAAAATGATTATTTAACATGGTCAAGTCAACATCACGCACGTAATTCCAGCAGAACAATATTGAATGCCAGAATGCAGTGTTGAAAACATATCCAGAACTATAGTCATTCAAAAAATTTCATTAGTGGATACTTCACGAAGTAACCATTTACCGTAGTGCTGCGAAAACGGTCAAACGAGTCTTAAAGCGTTGTCATTCCGTACGTTTAATGAAACGTGACCTTCATCGCTTTGTTGATGAGTTCACAAGACCACGTCCCCAAGGTTGAGATATATAGGCTGTTCTATTTAAATACTATTAGGCACATAAATACACCAAGAAACATAAGCTACAGCTTGACATTGGTCGAGTATTACAGAAAAATCAGCAACAAACTATCCCAATAGGTAGGTACATGGTAGCAGATTATTGTTTTGTTAGATTCCACCCTATGGGTTGTGTTTTATGTACATATGAAAACGGTGCCTATTTCTGACGCACCAACATTTATCCGCAATAATTTATAACAGACAGATTGCAACAGGCGTATGGCATGAGAGAACAGAAAATTAATGCGACTACTGCTGCCCTGACAGATCATTTCAGCCAAGTTTTTTTTTATTAGCAAATTATTGTTATTATGATTACACTTTTAAGTCATACAAGTTCATTGTTTTCCCCGGCACCATTTCGCTTATCTTAACAAATCAGAAGTCGGTTAAACAAGGGTAAACTTTTATTGTTGGATAGGGGGGACGGGGGTAGTTTTCTAACAATCCATTTATATCTGTGGGGTGATATTGTTCCTGTGTATCATGTATATAATTGGAAGGGATTATATAACTCTACTATTATGATTTTTAGATGTCATTTTAATTTTTTTCCTAAAACGATTGGGGCTTCTCATTTAGGCAACTTCCGGTTTAGGTATGATTGCCAATAAAAAGCAATGTAGCGAAGTATAAACTCGTTTTATAAGACATCTTGGCACATTTGCTCATTTAGTACCCTCGACACTCGTCGCTGCGCCCCTCGTTCCACAAACAATTCATGCGCCAATTTAGCGTCTATAATAATCGCGTATAATAATCTATAGGCTCATTATAAATGATTGTAGTCGAAGCAGGCCATGATGTCACATGTAAAGATTTCTGGCTGCCGCTCTATTTGAATAGAATACTACTGTTATACACGTAAAAGTTAAATTGATTGCATAACCTATATTTCAATTATTATTATATTTGACAGTTATTCGTGTATAGTAGCAAAAATTTATTAACATGGGCATGGCTTACTTCCACTACAATCATTTATAATGCCCTGTATCATTACCACACAATGGCATACAAATAAGAAAACCTGAAAATACCATTTGTTGGACAATCTATACTCTCATCAACCTTAACATAGTAGTAGATATCATACAATGTAAAAACAAAGGAAGAACACAAACAATACCCATCCAAATAAAAAAAGGCAATTATTAATAAGTAGCCAAATCACAAATAATAAAAGTATATTTAATAAAAAAATAAGAAACAAACAAGTTAATAAGAATTTCTTTGCTGCTGATTTGTCTAGAAAGTAATTATCATTTTGAGTTAGTCCTTTTAACAGAGAGTCGTTTGAAATACGGTTTTGTTAATATTTGACACCTCTGAAACTTTTTGAGGAATTGAAAAGAGAAATAAGTTCAGAGACTTCCTACACACAATGGCAATTACTTACCTAAATATACGCAAAATATCAGCAAAAACTTGTATTTAAAGTTTTACTTCTTCATATCTTTCTTTAATTTATTTTTATTATTTGGCATTTTGTTACTTATTAATTATTTGCTTCTTATTATTGTAAGGGTATTGTTTGTTTTCTTATTTGTTTTCTTTTTAATAATATGCCGCCAAACTGCTCCATCCTTTTATGGAATTGAAAAAAATAAGTGTACATAAAAGATTTACTCAGAAAACAAAATTGTTTTCTAAAAAGTGCGAGAAAAGTTAGGACATTCTGAATATTAAATATATAAATATTTAAAATAACAAATAGTTGATAGTAACTTTGAGTTGATTTCGGTCAAGTATTTTTTAAAAATGATGTTAAGTAATGAATTTATAATACCTTCCGATGATTAACGGCGGACCTCATAAATGTCATCCTTTTCAACAAAATAATCATGGTCACCTTACATAACATTGTTATTAAAGTAGCGCTAAAACGGGAATATGCAACCAAATATACTTTGACTTTTAATCAGATTTACACCGGAATTTTCAGGTATTTCCATTCAAATTATACGTTAAACTGAATTTTGCTAATCACACACAAAAAAAAACAATCGACTGAATTGTGTTGTCTAAGATGACGGATTTGTGGCTATGTTGTAGTCATTTTTCGATCAATTACAAAACACCCATATATTTTTGGCAAATGTTCAAGGTCAGTCTAACTTCTCATTTAAATTGAAAATCGGTGTAAAACTGATTAAAAGTCATGAAGTATATTTGGTTGCCTACCCGAATTTTAGCCCCACCTAAATCAGTGGAATTATGTGAGTAGAATTCCTAGCCAGCACATATTTTGATAGTCTTTCAAATGGACCTCATATCTTTTCTGCAAAATTTAGTAGAGATTTTATTTCTAAGTTGATATTCAAATCTGCGGTGTTACATAAGAAAATGTTCGAGTTTTTTTCTACGTTATTCAATTTTTTGTATTTGGACCCTTATAACTTGAGCATTAACATCCCTGCTATTAAAAACAAACCTGTCATGCCAATTTTTTTTACCTGGTATTAAAAGTGGAATCTTATGATACCTCACACGACCTATTTTCCTATGATGCTTGTAAAATTGCTACTAATATCACCAACGTCGTGTTTAAACTAGAGGATGACAATTCTCCGTTCAACCGTTCAAATTTATTAGACTTTGTAGTTCTGTAAGGATATTTTTTTCTTATTTAGATTTTTTTTTCTATTTTCTATCATATTATTAAGTTGGATATTGTGGTTTATGATTAAATTAGTTAATCATTTTGCGTAAGCTACGTGGCACTGAAATCACGATTTTCTCTTTGGTTTTCTGATATTCTTTCCAACATTTAATTGTGGCATTAATTTGGTGTTATAGTTAGGATCGACTTGTTTTTTTCTCCAGGACAAGCATTAAGACTGTATTGAGTTACTAGACAAATTTAGAAAATGGGCATGTCATTAACTTTATACGATTATATAAAATTACTAACTGGGCGCTTCAGTTTTTGATGATTTTATGAATTTAATTGTGTCCCAATTCTTCTTTTTGTTCTGACGCATGCGTATGCAAATTGGTTTACGTATGTTTTACTACACGAGCCATCTGCATCTGTCGAGCACACGTGAAAGTAGTGATGCACATCGCATGCCGATACCGTTTGTGTTTCGGCATCAAATCCATGGGTGCTAGTCTATTTTTACATTGCGACCTGTAATATAGGAGAATTTTAAAGCATAACAACGTAGGTATGTCAAAACATTAAGACGAATCTTACATACAACTACTAATTTGTTAATACGAATGTGACAAGTAAAAATAAATATTTCAAATTTCAAAGTAATATAAATATTTAATAGCTCAGTGAAATTAGAATTTCACTACCAATCAGGAAATATTACATCCCAGGTGGATGGTTAAATATTGGTTTGATTGGGTACTATAAATAACGTGCAAAAATTCGATATCGTGATATTCGAAGTCAAAGATGACCGACTTGGGTGTTCTAACAACATCTTGAATCTTGATTTATTTTGATCACATGACAATGAGCGTTATTAGGAACATTCTAGATCTCTTAATTCTCTACCAGCAATGTCTATAAATAGTTTCAGTACGAGTTGGCATTTTCAAGTTATATGTCTAGAAAAACTGTACTGGGTAAACTCTTCCGCTACCCAAGTCATGAAAACATGATAGAGCATCAAAACTGCCAACTTTTGACTACATGTTTATTGTAATTTTTTATCATAAAATATGTCGGATATAGTCACTTAATCGAGGGCGATGTTTAATAAAACACACCGTAAAACTCCACTGACATAATTGTCAAATACTCGAAATATAAACATTAGTGGTGTACTCGTAATTAAATTAATAAATAATACTAAGAATGTGGATAAAGAATGAGCAGAGATGATGGTCCACAGCACCCTGCATCTCTCTTCAGAATGCCTGTACTTCCCCTTGCTTTAGCGCCAAGTTCCGCCCGACGTTCTCTGGTATATGTCAATCGCGCCGACAAATATGATGCTTTCAATTCCTCCGTAAATTTTCATGTCTTGGAACGTGACACCCTGTATACAATGTGTGCCGTGCTTTTATTATATGTACATACTTGATTCCCTTCAGCCGTACAAGGCATGCGACAAAAAAACGATTTCATGGTCTGACGACAGTATATTTTAGATGCAATGTAAGTCGTTACCTCATGGCAGGCCATTAATGGAACATAGAAATACATGTCAACACGCTGTACTCATCTGTTTGTTTGGTTGCATAATTATGATTACGCGCCGAACTAGTTCTATATGATTGTGCGGTTTGTTTTTTGGCGGTAGTGACTGTTCGTAAAATTAAAAATAATAAGTTTTGATTTATGGTATTGTGCGGGTTATATATAGATAAGTTCGGAACATTATTACTGCTAAACATTATGTAAAACCACAAAAAAGGAAATGTGCCATATATGGCACACCATGCAATTGCGTAAATTGTATAATTTTGCATGGATCATAAAAGGTTTTATCAGAGTCTGCGAGCAGTAAAGGTTCCGGATCTCGACAGCGAAGATTCGGACTTGTCCGATGAGGATGATTGTATAACCCCGGCAGGTGATGTGCATTTGCAATCTATGCATATGGAAGGTAACGATGATGAAGATATAGTAGTTGATTACTTATCTGAGTATAATGTACCACTGCTTGTAAGACGGGAACGACTTCCTCAGGCAAAGCACCCTAAATAGACACCTCTTCGGAAAGAAGGATATCTTAGTAAACCGGACCAAGAGCAAAAAAGGTATGAGAGGAGGTTTTGAGGAAAGTCATTAAAAGTCAATATCCATGAGCAAGAAGACTTAGCCCTCAACGAAGAAACTCCTGCGTCACGCCCTACGTTCTCGAAAATTTATGAGCGGTGTACTGTCGCTTTTAATTGAATTGTTGGATGAAGAGGAAGAAGATGGAAGCCGAAGCCTAGTCCTTCAGGCAAACTGAAAGAGTTTTGATGGGATGCTCGTGTGTGTTCGCAAAAACAATACAAATAATGTTAAACTTGTTGATTTGCTCCTTATTAAGTATGGCATTTAATAAACATTATTACACCAAGTAATCAATAGCTTTTCTTCTGAAGATATGCTTAGTCTCCGCTATATATCTCTTCTTCATAATTTTTTCAGATATTAAATATTATTTCTTCTCTTAACATACAAAACCATACAAAAACATACAAGAAGCACTGTAATGTTTTTTCATTGATTCTTTTTTGGTTAATAGGGTGCACCCACAATCGTTTTTTGGTAACTTTATTTTACTGGAACATAAACCATTGCCAAAACACTAAAGCTATCTCGGTGGCTTCGCCGGCCGACATATTTTAGTATAACTATGATTGATATTTGCATTTATGTCTAACGTTTTTGACTATCGCTGTTTTGTTCCGTCTGTGTGCGCCGGTGTGTTTTCTCTGGAAAGCAAAAACCCGTTTAGACAAAAACGTTTTCGGTTAAACGTGTTTTGTTCCAACATGACTGATATCGATATGTGTCGCTCACATAGGCAAACTCACTCACATTAGTGAGATTCTAGATGTGGGATAATAATAATATCAAATACTCAGCGATAAATATTTGTGTTTGATTGTTTCTTTAATACAAAAGTATTGTTGTTTGTTATTTGATCAAATTTTCTTTTGAAATTATAGCATAATACATCACGCCATATTACTATTAACAGTTTTATAGGAGAAACTAATTTACGATAACAAACTAAATTTGTTAATACATCTTATTTATACTTAATGCTGAACGTAAAAATACATAGCATAGCATTTTAAACAAGAGACCGCCCAACGTAGCATAGCATCTCAAGAAGTGTACGCCGGGCTTTACTATAGGTACTTTCCCGTTGATGCTTACGTTAACTGCTTCGAGTAAGAAATAATATACTATTCCGTACTTGATCTGAATTGTTTAGGTAATGTTGAAATTAACTAGTTAATTTTAACATTGGTGTAATTCGACCTCTAGCGATATTATACAATGTCCCTTCGTACGATCAGGCGTTTTGTACTTAATAATGAAGTAATGAACGAAGTAAATGTCATTGTGAGTAAAAAGTTGCATACCCAGAGACAAATGTGTAAATGCTTCTACTTTGTGTACACAAAATAAATGTTCTGAATATGATAATGGACCAGTTCCCGTCAGCTAGCTTTAGAGATAATCGCGGATAAAGTTATATAAAATATTATGGCTCACGTCATGGTTTTGTATGTATGTATGCGTAGTGTATGGTACGCGTAGCTCTGTTCTCTTGAAATCGATGGATTGAGTAGGGACCACAGAACTGAAATACCCTAAAATGTGCATGAGGCTGCGTGAACGGATGCGTTATGGGCGCAGCCATGTTTGTGTATTGTTGTGATCCAGGCTACAACTCAGTAGCGGCGCGTTTATGCCATGGGCATATCACATGTAGGGGCATAATAAAATTAAAGAAATAAATAGGAAGTGAGGAAGTCAAACATTATATTATTGTACTTACGCATTAAATGTTAGTTGATTGACTTGATTATTTTTGTTTTCATTCGTATTGAAGCAAGTAATGCATCGCATGAAATACCTAAATTATCACTCCGTAGTTTCGGATTGGACTGTATAAGTCACCACTCTTCCAAAACACCACTGAGAGCAAAACGACAAAACTATCTCTCTTGCGCTCCCCACAATATGTAAACAAAGGCAAGCATCTTTCTCGCGCCGGCTACATTCGGTGGAGGTCCACTGTGGGATCCACAAAATTGTATCCGCAGTAGGTTCATACGCTTTCTAGGGCAGCGTTTCCCAACCGCCGGTCCGCGGACCGTTGCCGGTCCGTAGAAATATTTTACCGGTCCGCGACAAATTTCGCCCGTATCAACGTATCAAGAAGCTCAGAGCAGCGCCCGGCCCGTGCGTCGCGTCGTGGCTGGCTCTCGTCTCTGCAGGTACGAATCATTAACGGCAAGAACATACATTTGTCGTTATTTCTTTATAAATATAGCAAATGTCGCAAATTGTGTGTTGCTTAACTGTTAACAGAAGATATGTATGTGGTTTCTATTGTATTTACATATATTATGCTATTATTTATCTATACTTCATAATACTTGCTATAGCTATCACTAGATGGCACTAATACCAGTTAATAGAAATGCGTGTAAAACATACACAAAAGGCATATTCCAAAAACATATCATATCATCTTTATTTCTTATGGATTTATTTCTTTTATTTTTAAGTAAATATTGTACGTGTATCGTATGTATCATTAGTTTGGTGTACCGGGGTGTATGCTTCACCCCGGTATTGTGTCAGATCGCTTGTCTTTTAAGTTATCGCGTTCAAGCGTATTGTTTTTGAATATTGTGCGTTATAGTGTGGTGTGTGGTGTTTCGGAAATAAACTTTTGTTTCGTAAAACTTGAAGCCGTACAAAATGGAAATGAAAAAAGTCAAACAGCAAAACCTTCTAACTTTCTTTAGGTGAAGCAAGGAAAATATTCAGGAGAAAGTACTGATGGTATCGAAATTATGCCAAGTACCAGTGCTTCAAGTGTAGAAGGGCCACAGATAAAGAAATCTGTCGATACTTCTGAATGTACAATACAAACAAAAAAAAGAAAACGTAACTTTATTAGGTAATATTATAACTAGGACTATTTAAAGTGTGGTTTTATTGTAGCTCCTGGCAGCGAACTATCGCCCTGGCTTTGTGTGTAGTATGTTTAGAAATTCTTTTAAATGAAGCTATAAAAAGACTACAAATTACCTACTCATTTGCACTCAAAGCATAAACATTTTACTGATAAGCCACTGGACATTTTTGAAAGATTACATGATCAGACGAAAATTCAGAAAAGTCAAATGAAAATTTTGATGACTAGTGACAAGTCACTGCTTCAAGCGTCTTAATTCGAAGCTCTTCGTATAGCTAAAACAAAAAAAAACGTTCACTATTGGTGGGGAGTCAGTAACGTCTTGCGTCTTAGGTGTCGTTCGAAAAATTTTGGGTCCATAAGCTGCTAAAAAATTAGAAGCTGTATCACTATCGGACACAATTCAGGGAAGAATTAATGACAGGGCCACTGACATTGAAATACAAGTTATAGTGGGGATTAAGAAATCGAGATGTTTGGCGATTTAAGTTGATGAGAGCCCTGTCTATGATAAAAACAAAACACA
Organism: Aphodius sticticus; assembly: GCA_963966075.1. Lineage (NCBI taxonomy): Eukaryota > Metazoa > Arthropoda > Insecta > Coleoptera > Scarabaeidae > Aphodius > Aphodius sticticus. Next base: position 37,380,538 of record OZ014507.1, on the reverse strand, counting down.
GAAATCGACTGAATGTTAATGCCGCGCTTCGTCTCTCTGAAACCTCGCTTCAGCACCGTATTGCAAATTTGATTGCAAAGCAGCAGCAGCAGATTTCGCACTTATATATTGTATTGTATTTTGTTATTTCATATTTAATAAATAAATTACTATCTACATTGGGTTCTCATTTATTTTTTATTTGTTTCGTGAGGGGTAAATCCACTTCTTTAGGTCTAAAAATGTGTAAAATCAATTTTATTCAGAAGTTACATAATTTACACAAGTCTTTAAAATCACGTACTTAAAAACATGAACAAAAAATCAAAATGGCGGCGTACCAGTTTTTCTCCTCAAAACTCGTTTTAAAATCAGCAAATACGTTGAGTCGGGTATCTCAGGCAATTCATAACCGATTGACTTGAAATTGAGACAATCTTCTCCTATACATATACCAGTCCAGTACGCTTTTTGTACGAAATTTTCAAAACTTCTTTTTGCTACACTATTTGGTTATAAAATTGTCGAATGACGAGTGTTCAATTTGTCTTCAATAACGTGCCAAACTGCAAAAAAATACATTTTCTTAAAATGCTAAGTACTGGACTGGGTTTTTTTTTATCAGAGAAGACCTATCAAAAATGTGTCTAGATAGAAATTTTAAATCAATCAGGTGTGAATTGGTTCAAATATCCGACCGTTTTTAAAATGCAAATGATTTTAAAACAAAAGGGTTGTGTCAAACAGAATTTGTAACAGAATATTTGATTTTTGAATAAAATTGACTTTTACACTACTACTACATGCTTAATCATTTTGCTTAATCATTGGTATCATTTTTCTACCTCCAAGGGTGATATTACCCCTTAATGGTCAGCCGGTCCGCTAAATATTTCGCCTACTTTTGCCGGTCCGCTGTTCTAGAGGATATGTAATTCTGTGGTAGAGACTCCCATTGACTGGTACACTGATATGCGAACGATGACTAAGCCAATCGTAGCCTTTTCCATGCGTCATAAATGTATGTTTTAATGGTACTTTATTGAAAAGCTAATGTGTGTGGATGTTTTAACTTATAACATTTTTAGCAAATACACCCTAAACCACATGTTAGTGTGACCAGAGGGATAAATCACCAAGAAACCTAAAAAGAAACATTATAGCTGTATGTACCAACAAAATAACAGTGCAAGGAAACTGGAATATTGTTAAACATTACTGAAAAAGGCAACTATTAATTATAATTGTTTGTTATTGTTTGATATTGTTACATGTACTGCTCTTTAATACAAAAACTACTTACTTAAATTATAAAAAAGTGGTTTTGGTAGATACTTATTGGTATATAATTATATATTTTTACAATTTGCGTTTGTTATTAATCAAATTCTGTCAACATACACATGTCAAGTTCCAGTAAGTACATTTCATATCACAACACAACTGAAACGGACGTAATTACACTTTCGTTCTTTAATTGGATGAGCGCAGTTGGAGCTAAACAAAGTCCTAGGATGTTGTGATGTTCCCGACAGGAAGTTTAAGCCACGATAGTTATCGTATATATTGTCATAGCACCTTAGCTATGATTGAATCAGGCTTAAAGCAAGGGTTTCGGGATGTCGCTGGATGAAATAGCAACTCGCATTGTTGTTCCAAAAACAAATATTTATCATTTGCCATACATGTTTCTTTTAAAATGCAAAGCATGTCACATATTAAACAATAAATGTAATAAATATAATTTTTATAATAATTACAAATTTTAAAAGTGAGGCGTTTTTAATGGTTCGTCTTTACTTAGTCAAGCACGGGCATCATATTTGAGAACAATCTGATCAATTCATCTACTAACTCTCTATTTCAATATTATTTTCAAGTCTGTAAACTCTACTATAAGTTGATTTATTATAAATTTAAACACCTCATACAAAATAATAAAATTCAAAATGTAACAGGGCAATTTTTCTAATCTCGCTTTGTTCAGTAGTTATCTGAACTAAATGTTAGATAAACAGAAACAAATATTTAACACAAAATAAATTGAGTAAGTACGTAGCCAGAATCAATTAGCAAATAAATTGCTTCCGGGTTATGCCGCGTCAAGATTCGTAAATCCTGACGTTTCGCGAACCATGTTGTTCGCTTTTCCAGACCTAACTGAATACTAGTAGTAGGTATATTGGTATTGAATACTGATATTCAGTGCTACTGATATTCACTGCTGCACTACCTGTCTTGAAGACCGGACTGTTTTCGTGCCCCCTGAAGAAAACGTCAAGTGGCCAGACCAATCCGTATGTTATTCAAATGTTTACTTAAGACATAGCGAACATAAATACTATTTTTTTAATTAGCCTATGTCTACTCTTTTCCGGATGACTTTATTGACAAAAAATGCTTGCTTAGGTGGCAAATCGAAAAATCAAATAATGCAAATCGATGGTTTTCTGGACGTAGAGTACTTAACATGACATAATAACCTGACTAAGTACCTACCTATAAGAAGCAGTAGTTATTATTTATAGAGTAGTAGCTTGTCACTCACAATCGGCAATAAGTCGGTAAAGTAGTTCAAAAGGTATTCACATATAACATATAAGTATAGCATATACAAAGTAAATAAGCTGTAGGGTTTTTTTCTTGTTGGCAAGTTTATTTTACATTAATAACCTAATCCTTTTAAATATTTAACACTATGCATACGAGCATCTGGTAAGAATATTTTGATAATTTTCATCCGGATTTTTAAGAAATGATTCGTAAATGTTCGTATTAGATTGATGGAAGCCCCACCATTTAAGAGTGTTTATTGGCCACGTTCGGGGCCACTATGAGATGTTATTCATTATGATACATTTCGTAAACACATCTTTTTAAAGACTCCCTCGAATAAGGCCGAGCCTACAATCTAGGACGGTCAACAGTGCGTATAATCTCACATGGAGTGCAGCTTCGAAGATCGTTGTCGAAGTCGTAAAAATGCCATAAAATATAATTGTCAAAATGGATTAAAGTGTTTAATGATTCATCAACGTTGTATACGAACGTTAAATACACACTTAACATACAAATTGTATGTACAATTTGTATATACGACGGATATTTTAATAAAATTATACACATATATTAGAGATTGTTTACCCCTTAATATTGATTTTGGGTTTGTAAGTTAATAGTCAGATGAATATGTGTACTACTTTATTTGTACATGTACATATAACGAATCAGTTAACTTGTCTCACATTCACATATGCATTATATATTATATATGCATATGTGAAAATTAATCACTTTAGGCTATACTATTGATGGCTATATTGAATTATTATTGCCAGTCCATCACTTATATCCGATTTACTCAGAAGTTAAATTGTAATACTATAATAAATATGACCCAAAATGTTTGAAGACTAGTAGCCGGGATTTTATAAAGTACGTTCTATCGATTCCATTGTGTTCTCAATATTAAACCATTGTTGTTACTGACCGTGTCCAAATTTAGACAGTTAAATCATTAATAATTACTAGCTAAAGGGATAAGAAAGTAGTTTTATTGACCTGATTCTCGCTGCTAAGCAGTTTCAGCTGATCGTTGATGAGGCTGTACTTGGCTGATTCTTCCTTACGCAGTGCTCTCTCCTTTTTTAACTCAGGACTCCAAAATGTTTTGATCGAATGCATCGACGATCCAAGTTTTTGATTAGTCAATTCGAGTTCTTTCTTCAAATTTCCCAGCTCTCTTTGGAGGTCAGAATTCTGGTGTTGTAGTTCACCAAGGAAGGGTTGATGGGATGTCGGCGACTGTCGTGCTGATCGAGTTCCATATGCATCATCATCAAAGTATAGGCTTCGCTCCAGCGATCTATCCCTTCTATCCCGTATCGGAAGGAATTCCCTGTCGTGATCGACCACTGGTGGTGGGCCTCTGTCCAGCGATTGGTAGCGTACAGACATTGGATTAGATGGTCTGGTGGCGCTTCTCGATCGGTGGTGACCGGGACCAACGGCTAAGGGTCTCCCACGTTCTTCCAGCATTGGACTTCCCAAGTCTTCCTGGTAGTAATGGTATGAAGTACCTCCGTAACCGTGGTCTGGCGAATTATTACCAGAACGAGTCTGCCGGAGCGATTTCCTTCCGATTGGGCTACCACCTGGGTAAACCCTACTGGGGGACCGGTCCACGGTGGGCAATCTTACGCCCCGCGGGGACCGGCTACCCCCAACGTACGCGTCACGGGACATTTCATGACATTTCACCACACTTCCGTTTTTTGGTCACACCGAGATTTTTGTCCTCCACTACTACTCACCACAGTACCCTACTTCTCTCTGGCCCGTATCCCTTGAACACCCCCTTTAGGGTATCCTCTTGTCCCACTCCCCCTCTAGCCACCCACGCTTTCCTATCTCCTTTGGTTTCCAGTGAGCAACTTGATCAATGAATCGGGTGTAGTGTAAAATGCGTTGCGCGCGCATACGCAACACACGACCGTTCGCCCACTTCCCTATTTTCTTTCCGTCTTCCGTCTTGTTGCCAATTCGTCTTTCGATTTACAACTGTCGCGCACATTTTACCGCCGTTTTTTTAAAGTAGCATTTTATAGGGAACGAGCTCGGTACTTTTACGGAATCCCTACAGTAGCAGTTTCACGCGAAATCATAATATTTGGGTCGCGCTGCCAGCTCTACGCTGTGCCGAATGTGTCGGCGCCGGTCGATATCGAGCGGTAGGGCAGAAATTTCGAGTAACTCCGAAAGGAGGCATCATTGCCCGTAGGAGAATTTATTTATACCACAAAATACAGGAAGTATACGCGCAGCCAAGGGAAATGAGCTGCAGCTTGCTTTCCAGGAACATTACGTATCTTATGCTATTCGCTTGCAGATGGCGCATTACACACAAAACCATTATCCCAAATTCCTAAACTAAACACTTACTATTGGTATTTAGTTTTATTACTATTATTTATTATTATCCATTATGTGCGCGAATGTTATATACTAAAATTTTGCAAATAACAAGTATATTTCTAGTCTAAAACTATGTTAAAATGTAATTTTAAAATATCAACCAGAAGGATCAGTTATTAAAAAATTACAGGTTGTAAGTTTTGTTAGATTAAAAACCTAGGTACTTGCAAGACAAGATTTTATTTACATTAAGGGCGAACAATCAGGTTTGCTAAATCGTCGGGCTAAAGGCAAAGTCACTGACAAACCTCTCGTGTTATTAAGAAAACCAGAGGAATACTAATAATTATATTATTGCCAGTGAATGGTAGTAGGAATTATAGGATTAAAAAGATACTCATTTAATAGCATTTTAATTTTGCTGTTCATTATATAAGTAATTAATTCGTAATTTAATAAAATATAACAAATATTACTTGACTGACTGTTATCTTTAGGAAAACAATTTACTGAAAACTAATAGCGCGCTTTTTTAATTGAGAGGAAGTTTACCTATTTCGTGTTCTGTTTGTGATTTCATTTATGTAAGGCAAATTATTGGAACAGATGATTTTTTTACATAAATCTGTTGTTAAATTTGTTGTTACATAAATCTACATTTTTAAGTTCTACAGAAGAAAGCACTTATTTATTTATTCATCTTTTTCAAACTAAGATGTCAACGTACATCTTCTAAACATTCTTGGGAGGTTAACCACAAACTTGATTTTGAAACTGTATTTTTTTGGCTCGTTGTATTTCGAAGGTTAGTACGATAAAAATATATACGAACCTGCAGTTTTGACAATAACCTTCTCAAGAAATGACACAGTTCGTCTTTTACATAGTTTTGAATATAGCTCGTTAGAGTCGTTAGTGGTCCAGTTTGTCCAGTCCAAAATATTCGAAAATGAATTAATTAGTTGTCTAAATGTTTTTATCGATGGTCGTATTAGTCCCAGAGCTCGCGACAAAATCATATACACGGTCTCCCACGACGAGCTGCCATTAGAAGTATATGGAGAACCAAATGAAATGAGAGATTGAACATTTGTGGACTTATATTGTTGGACACGATCATCTCAACTAAAATATTTTGAATTTGAGGTTACTTCCGGTTACACCGGAAATGATGTCAACTTTTATATTTCAAGTGGAACACCTGTATTTTATCGCATTTTTGAAATCTTCATTAAATTTTAGATCAATTTCATGCTACATTACCCTATACCTAACAATTACCATTTTTGAGATATTAATTTTTTTCATTAAAAAATGACAGCTGCACGGTTACTTTCAATTACTTATAAATTATCGCCTGTGACCGTTGGGAAAAAGTTGTCTTGCAAAATTGTTGTGAAGGTAACATATTATCGATACGTCGGAAGAGTTCTTCTAAAAATTATACAGGGTGTTCAAATTATAAGATCAAACTTGAATTCGAGAAAAGTACTAAAAGTCGATTTTTTCAAATGGTAACCCTAACATATGAATACATTTCTCAATTCTATGGAAAATTTTAGTTCAACTTCGTGTACAATGTCCAATACCTAAAATGTACTTGTACCTACTGAAATCGATTTTTAAACATCACAGTATAAATTGCAAATATTGCCAAATCTAGATTGCGTTTGAAAACAACTGAACAATTTGGAATAAACAGAACTTTATTTGACAAGTTTTTTGCGGTCATTTTTCATTATAATTAAATTAGTATTTATAAAATTTATAAAATTATAAGTCTACAATTAAACACAAGTTTGAAATAAAGCAAAATCGTAAAGTAAATTAAAAAAAAACTGCTTAATTCTATTTCAGTAACTGTTCAAAAATGTTGCCGTTTTCCGCTAAACATGCTTCAATTCTTTTTAACATATTATTGTTGGTGGCGTCCCTGATAGAGTTACATAACCCATTGAAAGCAGCTCGAACTCTATCTTTCATGTTCTCCTTATCAGTTATTGCTTTCTCAATAATTGGGTGGTGTCATATGGACGGTGCTCCAGCGCACACAACTGTTGCAGTAAGAGGCTTGCTTAACGAGATGTTCGACGATCGGTGGATTGCGCTTAATGGGCCATACAAATATCCACCGCGTTCCCCCGACTTGACGCCAATGGATTTTTTTTTCATCTGGGGAGCTATTAAAGACGTAGTTTATGAGGGCCCAATAATTGATAAGGAGAACATGAAAGATAGAGTTCGAGTTACTTTCAATGTGCTAACTCAATCAGGGACGCCACCACCAATAATATGCTAAAAGGCATTGAAGCATGTTTAGCGGAATAGGCAACGTTTTTGAACAGTTACTGAAATAGAACTAGGCAGTTTTTTAAATTTACTTTGCGATTTTGTTTTATTTTTAAAATTGTGTTTTATTGTAGACTTATAATTTTATAGATACTAAATTAATTATAATGAAAAAAGACCTAAAAAACTTGTTTAATAAAGTTCTGTTTATTCCAAAGTGTTCAGTTGTTTTCAAACGCAATCTAGATTTGGCAATATTTGCAATTTCTACTGTGATGTTTAAAAATCGATTTCAGTAGGTACAAGTACATTTTAGGTACAGGACATTGTACACAAGGTTGATCTAAAATTTTCCATAGAATTGAGAAATGTATTCATATGTTAGGGTTGCCATTTGAAAAAATCGGCTTTTAGTACTTTTCTCGATTTCAATTTTGATCTTATAATTTGAACATCCTGTATAACTTTTAGAAGAATTCTACCGATGTGTCGATAATATGTTACCGTCACAACAATTTTGCCGGACAATTTTTTATGAAAAAAATGAATATCTCAAAATTGACACATGTTAGGTATAGGGAAACATAAAATTGATCTAAAATTTAATGAAGTTTTAAACAGTGCGATAAAATACAGGGTGTTTCATTTGAAATAGGAAAGTTGCATCATTTCCGGTGTAACCGGAAGTAACCGAAAACTAAAAATATTTTAGTTGAGACGATCGTGTCCAACAATATAAGTCCACAAATTTTCAATCTCTCATTTCATTTGGTTCTCCATATACTTCGAATGGCAGCTCGTCGTGGGAGACCCTGTATATGATGGCATATAAATGATTTGAATAAAAGAACATTGCTGGTGTGCCTAAGAAATTTTGGCAGAATTTTGTTTAATTAGGCTAATTATGTACTGAAATTCGGTGTACCCTCATAAAACATCTTTCTCATTCTTTTCTCACTTATAGATAAATATATAATCTCATAATAACTTGGTGTGCCCCATTTGGCCGCAAGTGCTTGGCACACCTCCCAGAAGTGGAGCGACAATCAGTGTTTCGATACCCTCGTCGAACATCACGCCCATTTTTTATAACAACAAAACTTTGATCCTTCTTATTAACAAAAACCTTGGTGTGTATAGGCAGAAATAACCGGAAGTGGGTTGCAGACCAGTTATTTAAAAGACGATGGTATCTGCGCGACCATACAAAACACATGTGTCAATGTTGCCACAATTTTAGAAGAATATACGTACTTTCATACTAGATTTGTCTAACTAGCCCCACTTGGCCGGAAGGGTGTGGCGCACCGACTTCAACAGTTAAACATGGTGCATATGTCATCACACTCATCGAACATCAACCTCATTTTTAGCAGTATGTAAAGTATTGTAATCATGCCAAAAAAAATTTCTGAGATTTTAGCGGAAATATGTCTTTTTGGGTCCCCTGAACATTTTTGACGAAGGTACAGAAAAATGTCTGTGTGTGTGTGTGTGTGTGTATGTGTGTCTGTACATGTACATGTTTTTTGTGGCAACGATTCCGGAGAAACTGCTAAAGGTAGCGCGACGAAACTTCATGTTTAGAAGTTTCATAACCAAACTTAGAGCTGAAAAGCTTTCTGTTGAAAAGGGTCCAAAGGAACTGGAGGTTTAGTCTTAGCATTTTTAAAAGATTTTGCAAATAAACCGCCATTTCTGGAATTTCGTCGAAATAGTTAAATAATAAATTAAAGATGAGGAAATTCTGAATAATTTATCACTATGACATTTTTTGGTAAAATCAATAGTTTAGCTGCATGAGCAAATTCTATTTCATCGACATCAGTCGTACTGCATTAAAACTAGTAGCCAGGATATGTCAGAAATTTTGCTTCTAATGACAGTAATGACACTAATGACAACGCTAATGTTTTGACAATAACGTCTGTCAATATAAGCTGCGTTCGGATATTGTATTACACTTTTTACACCCAACAACACGTGTCATTTTGACGGTGTACCCGGTGTCAACGGAGTACAATATCCGAACGCAGCTTTAATCGACATATCTATCTAGTTCTACTAGTTTTATTTTAATGCAGACATGGCCGATCTCGATCAAATAGAATCTCATGCAGCTAAACTATTAATTTTATATATAGTATGATAAAGTCATGTGCCTGGCCACATCAGATTTTTTAATATAAGAATGTTTAGGCCTAGTTATTAACAGAAACTTTGGTATGCCTAGCTGGAAATGGTCGAAAGTGGGTTGCAGACCATTTACTTAACAAACGATGGTATCTGCACTACCCTACAAAATACATGTGTCAAATTTGCCACAAATATAGAAGACAATATGTTCATTCATAGTAGTTTTGTCTAACCATCCTCGCTTGGTCGGAGGAAGCGCCGATCCTAGGGTGTGGGCCGCCCGCGTGTGCCGCCCCTCTAGAGATTTTTTATATTTTGACTAATACTTGACGTTGACATTATAAATTCATCTACCTGTATAAGAGTAAAAAGTAAAACATGAATAAAAATGCAAAACGTTTTTGTTGTGGCTAGCTAATAGGGTATAATAGCGACAAATTATGTTAACAAAATAATAAACAAACATGGCGCAAAAAAATAAACAAAAAATATTACCTTTCAAATAATAATAGACATTTTATAATTAGGAATGCAAAACAACAAAATTTACTCTGAAAATAAAAAAAAAGTACTAAAGCATAAATGTCGTGAAATGAAAAGTATATAAATCAGTCCAACAAATACTACCTAATAGTTAACTAAAAAATAACTTTTTTTGCTTTCTGAGAGGTAAATTTGTCAATAATTTCGGCGAAATCAATTTTTTTCAGATATTTCGGATTCATTAGAGATGTTGGTCAAATCTAAAAGTCTTTCTTGTGTCACATTATTTCCCACGTAATTTTTAATAATTTTTAATTCACCTGAAGCCACAGAAACCTGCAAGGTTAAAAAAATTCTTATTGCTAGAGCAAAATTTGGAAAACAGGGAATGAGATCATTTTTTACTATAATTTCTAATATCTTTATTCGCTGTTTTTACCTGGAAAAATATCTTTCACAATACTTCCTTTCTGCTGTACCTGTAACTTAATATCTAAATCCTTGCAGGCTTTCATGAGATCTTCATTAGACAAGTTGTGAAACTCATACAGAGCAGAATATTGAATAGCACTCAGATAATAAGGCAAATCTTTCATTTACCCAAGAGATCGCGTGATCAAGAATGGCAAAATAAAAAACAGTCTTGAATTGCTGAAAGGGATCTGCAACTGGTTTATCACTGCCCTCGTAATCAAATAAATGGACCGTTTCCTGAGCTTCGAGATGGGAAATTAGGGATCAATACATAAATCTCTATCAAGTAACAGGATTGTTATAAAAAACGTTTTTTCTTATTTTAAACAAAACCAAAAAAAAACATGTTTTAAACATGAAATAAAACGTCTTAAATCACACACAAAAAAACATGTTATAAATTATGAAGTTATTTTATTTGTAAGAATTTTAATCGGCGTCTTTGCATTCCTTATTTTCTTGCTACCACAGAAAAACATGTTTAAAACGCTGTTTTAAAACAAACTGTTTTAAACATAACAACACTGGCAAGTGTTGTTACTAAATCGACAAATATTTTAATATAATCGTCAGATCTTAGGGAATCTATTTATTTTTTATGATTATCTAAGCTTTTAATGCATTCTGCAATGTTTAATTTACGATTTTGAAACATTTTACTCAATACATCGATTCTTGATGATAATAAATCATGCCAAATTAAAATTGAACACAAAAATTTGTATTTCAAGTCTTTTATTTATTGATTCAGTAGCCCCTTCTGTTTTCGTGCCTCTGCACTGAAAAAAAGTTTTAGGTAAATTTACTTCGAAACGATGGGATTTTGTCGCCCGAGCAATGACAGTAATTTTTCCATCAACAAGTAATTTTCCCATCCATTGTAAAATTTGATTGTGAATTATTTTTTGCACTGTCGATTTACAATAGATTTATTGAAAATTACTAGCGACATTTACAATGCGTTCATGGTAATATTAGAATATGAACACTACTGTTCCCTTCCAATTATAGTAATTTTCCTTAGTATATATCCAATGGGAAATGGAAATTATTCAATATAGTACTGTAAATTTACTATATGCTATAGTAAATTTACAGTACTATATATAAATAGAAGATTTATTTACAACACATTTTATTTTTATTATGAATAAATCTACATAAATAAAAAAACAACATATGCATCCTACATATCGAAAAGAAAAAAACAGTTCTGTTGCACATAAAAAAAAACATATTTTAAGATACAACTTTTTCAGTTTGTTGATGAATGTAATGGCCTTCCTCTTTGTAGTGGCTCCTCCACAGTCCGGGTACAGTTTTAAGAAATACAACAGTTCCATAGTTGTTCGTACTTCTTTGGGGTACTTCCTATTTAAAATAAATAACAATACAAATAAAAACGAAAATGCTTCGAGGAATGTATCTGCTTCTACGGCCTCTGCATTGTCAAAGTAAGACACGTGATAGTTCAATATGAAATAACATTCGTTCGACAGTTGTACGACATGATGTACTTACCCATTATCCTGGTTTTATAATAAACCGCACTTCTATTACCTTCACTAGTAAATGAAACATATAACCCCTACGAGGTTTCAGGTTATGGCGCGGGTTGGTGCTGCAGTTATAATATAGGCGACCTTGGAAACAATGCCGAATTGACACCAATTAGCAGCGCGCATGCGCGGATGAACGGTTTACTGTGTTATCATAGTATAATTACTATACGAACTAGATTATTACTAAACAAGGTAATTATGCTACAAAATAGCGTACATTTACAGTGGATTTTTACTGTTCGTACGGTTTATTCAGAGTTCAAACGTTAAAACTGTTTCCTTGTAATAGTACATAGATATTTGGAAATTTACCTTTAAAGGAACGTAAATATAGACTTACAATGGTTGCATAGTAAAATTTTCACAAACACCAATAGTATTTTTACCGATACTTTTTTCAGTGTGTTGGTATCTTCAATTAATGCGGTAATAATATTTCTTAGGTCTTATCATAGAGGTATAGTAGCATTGATACGACTTTCCTACCTCGTTTCACTAGACGGTTTTAAAGTTAGACTTCTCACGTGTTTTTTTTAATTAAATCCCATCGATATAGGGACAGAAAATTAATTATATACCTCTTGTATCATATAACAAAAACTAGAAATTTCCCCATTGGAGCGCTCAGCGTCATTACTCATTAACGACGAGGTTTAATGTATCAGCAAGCGGCACGTACTAAAATAATCGTAAATTACTTGGGCAAACTTAGCCTGCGGCCGCCTAGTGTTTTGGTCGTCCGCGTGCCGTGCACGCGCTGCATGATGTGTCGGTATGCCAGACACTTCCGGCCAAGAGGGGTTGGTTAGACAAAACTACTATTAAAGAACATAATATATTCTTCTATAATTGTGGCAAATTTGACACATGTGTTTTGTACGGTAGCGCAGATACCACCGTCTGTTAAATAGCTGGTTGTCAACCCACTTCCGGTCATTTCCGGCTAGGCACACCAAGGTTTTTGTTAATAACAAGGCTCAAAGTTCTTGTTATAAAAAATGGGCGTGATGTTCGATGAGGGTATCGATACACTGACTGACTCTCCCCTTCTGGTAGGTGTGCCAAGCACTTCCGGCCAAATGGGATTAGGCACACCAAGTTATTATGAGTGAATATGTACTTATCTATGAGAAAAGAGGTAGACAGATGTTTTATGAGGGTACTGCGACACCGAATTGCAGCAGATAATTACCGTAATTAAACACCCTTTCGGCCAAAATTTCTTAGGCATACCATCAATTTCTATTCAAATCATGTAACTCTATATATAAATTATTCGTAGTGATGTTTTATGAGGGTATGTTTTTGTCGCTATATATTTTGACTATTTAGCGCATCGTTTGTTAAAATAGTGCACCTCTTCTTAGAAGCCCAGAAGAATTAGCAGAATACGGCTGTAGAGAAACAGCCGAAACGTATTAATAAAAAAAGCAACAGGTGGAAATAGCTGAAATAAATAATCAAAATTAATTAGTTGTTGATTTTCTACTTGTACTTTATTTTGGTCAGTTGTATTTCGAAGGTCAGTACGATAAAAACATATATGAATCTGCACTTTTGACAATAACCGTCGCAAGGAATATTATTGTACAGTATTTTGTATAGCATTCAATATAGCTCGTTAGAGCCGCCGTTTTACGGTAACTATTACCATAATAACATGTAAGAGGAAAATGGAAATGAAATGTAAAAGATAAAAAAAGTAAAAGGTAACAAACGTAAGTAAAATGAATTTAAAATAGGTATTAAAATTGAATTGAATTAATAAAAATAAAGAAACAAAAAATGTATATTATGCTTACATAATAAGTAAAATAAGTATTGAAATTAAATTGAATTATGTAATAAAAATAGAGAAACAAGAAATGTATAATATTATGCTTGTATAATTTATTATTACACTATTATTTTTTTGCGGGAAAGAACTGGAACACCCTGTATCTAAACCACAGAATGTTTTTTAACTGCCCCTTTACAAAACTATGTATAATTGTGCTAATTTATTCACCAGCTTCCAGTATTTCAGCTATAATTTGGTGATTTTTGCAGTTCTGTCCTTTTTGTTATTTCTTGACTTGTTTCTCTCTTTTGAGGTTCGCCGAATGGCTTTGGTATTAATTTATACGATTCCGTACAAAAGGAAAAACAGAAACTTTATGGAATCTCTCGTTTGCCTCTCTGTCTCATCTCGAATTTCTCTGAATTAAATAAAGTTAAATAAAGTCCGAAATCTGGCTTATTTATAAAACTTAATAACCCGCATATATTCCTATAGTCAGTCAGCATTCGGAGACCTGTCAGTCGAAATGGACAAAGTCCTTAAGGATTTCAAAAATATATTTAATTATTTTTCTTATGCATTTCTTTCCACCTAAAATTTTCGAAAAAAAGTGGTATTTGAAGTATGGGGACGTAAACTTTAAAGGAAACTATTACGATGTTTAAATTAGCTATAAATAAATAAATAAAATAAATAAAGCATTTATTCTGTAAACTCAAACAAGTGTAGAACAAGTCATACATATAACATAATCAGACAACAAAAAAACTTACTAAAGGAAATATATACAGTAAGTACGTAGGGTTTCACGGCCAGAATCGTTTAGAAAATTAATTGCTTCCGGGTTGTGCCGTATGTCGAGCTTCGTAAATGCTGACGTTTCGCAAACCCTGTTGCTCCCTTCTTCAGAGCTAACTGAATACTGAAGACCTACCAAAGAAATCTGCCTTATATACCTAAATTTACACCTCACTGCAACATCTGGAGCTACCGCTCCCATGTGTTTTTTTGTAGTAAGTTTTTTTGTTGTCTGATTATGTTATATGTATGACTTGTTCTACACTTGTTTGAGTTTACAGAATAAATGCTTTATTTATTTTATTTATTTATTTATAGCTAATTTAAACATCGTAATAGTTTCCTTTAAAGTTTACGTCCCCATACTTCAAATACCACTTTTTTTCGAAAATTTTAGGTGGAAAGAAATGCAGAATGTTTTTTAACTGCCCCTTTACAAAACTATGTATAATTGTGCTAATTTATTCACCAGCTTCCAGTATTTCAGCTATAATTTGGTGATTTTTGCAGTTCTGTCCTTTTTGTTATTTCTTGACTTGTTTCTCTCTTTTGAGGTTCGCCGAATGGCTTTGGTATTAATTTATACGATTCCGTACAAAAGGAAAAACAGAAACTTTATGGAATCTCTCGTTTGCCTCTCTGTCTCATCTCGAATTTCTCTGAATTAAATAAAGTTAAATAAAGTCCGAAATCTGGCTTATTTATAAAACTTAATAACCCGCATATATTCCTATAGTCAGTCAGCATTCGGAGACCTGTCAGTCGAAATGGACAAAGTCCTTAAGGATTTCAAAAATATATTTAATTATTTTTCTTATGCATTTCTTTCCACCTAAAATTTTCGAAAAAAAGTGGTATTTGAAGTATGGGGACGTAAACTTTAAAGGAAACTATTACGATGTTTAAATTAGCTATAAATAAATAAATAAAATAAATAAAGCATTTATTCTGTAAACTCAAACAAGTGTAGAACAAGTCATACATATAACATAATCAGACAACAAAAAAACTTACTAAAGGAAATATATACAGTAAGTACGTAGGGTTTCACGGCCAGAATCGTTTAGAAAATAAATTGCTTCCGGGTTGTGCCGTATGTCGAGCTTCGTAAATGCTGACGTTTCGCAAACCCTGTTGCTCCCTTCTTCAGAGCTAACTGAATACTGAAGACCTACCAAAGAAATCTGCCTTATATACCTAAATTTACACCTCACTGCAACATCTGGAGCTACCGCTCCCATGTGTTTTTCCACCTGACCGCGTTAGGATCGATTTCCAGACCCTACCAATGTCAGTGCCGTCCGCACGAATGATGTTGTTAGGATGTTTGTAAATTTCGATGGCTTGTCTAATAAGCCTTCGATGATAATTACTCAGCCTTGCCAACATCTTAACGTCATTCGAAATCCATTTTGTGTCCCGGTTCATCGCAGTGTTGAGCAACACTGTCATGAGTTATTGAATCTTGCCTAGTCGGGCATCTCTACTGTGCTCCTTGACTCGACATTCGATGCTTCGTCCTGTCTGTCCTACATAGCATGTTCCATACCCACATGTTAACTTATATACCTCTTCCTTCTTCGTCCTGTCTGTCCTACATAGCATGTTCCATACCCACATGTTAACTTATATACCCCTTCGTTCTTCAGGAGAGGTGTGATATCCTTTGGGTTAGGCAAAAGATCCTTTACCTTAGCTGGCGCTCTGTACGTTACCGTGATACCCAATTCGCTACCAAGATAAGATAGGGCGACGAGTGAAGGAGTTGATTAAGTCATCATCGATTCCCAAACAGGAACAAAGAAGCCATTTTGTTCAAGCCCCCAGGGCATCTAGGATCTATGGTTTGCCGAAGGTCCACATGGATTACAAAAAGAGGTAAATATGTAATATGTTAATAGCATATAACAAAATAAAAACACAATGTACTCCTTAAGACGCCACAATTTACATGTTGAGTCATGTTAATTTTGATTAATTTGTATTTACCACATTTATGAGTTCATTCCATGTTTTTGACCGTAAGCAACAAATCTGTAATATATACGGTTTGAGACGTTATGGCTTTACTTTTATGAGAGTGCAAAAAAAAGAATAAACATATGAAGTAACAATGTTTTTTTTTTATTTAGATTACCTTTTGGCAACAGTAAATATCACCCGGAAGCGAACGTTAAAATCTCAGAACGCGAAGAATCTTTACAAAGTGGCGCGACGTTACGTTATAAGCGATGTGCGCGACGGTACAAGAAATTATCGGCAAAGCGAAGAATAACGAAGGCTATGAGATTTTCTATTACGAAAGAAATTGATAAGGCAAGCGTCAATGATACCACGTACAACTTCTTAATGAACCAATTAAGTAATCAGAAGAGGAAGAAGCAGGCTATAGATGTTCCATTGATGATAAAATTTTCGCTCTGACTTTGGCTAAACAAAGCCCAAAGGTGTATCGCCTACTCATGAAAGTCTTTACTGTTCAAATCGCAAAATATTAACAACACTGTTGAGCAAAGTGCCATTTAATACTGGTATTAATAAGTGCGTCATGAATGCTTTGAAAATAGCAGTACGTACGATGACGCCATTAGATAGAATTTGTGTTCTGCTTTTCGACGAGATGACTTTAGAACATTTAGAATATAACATAAAGAGGGATACAATTGAAGGGTTTGAAGATTGTGGGGAATCCAAATCACTTAAATTTGCTGATCATGCTATGGTGTTCATAATAAGCGGCATTCACAAAAAATGGAAGCTGCCTTTTACACTGAACATGTATGTCGGTCCCTGACATAATGCGAAACATTAAGGAAATTGTGCGAGCATGTGAAAAGATTGGCCTACATGTCGTAGCTACTGTGTGTGATGAGATTAGCACGAATGTCAAAGCCATAAAACAGTTGCGCAACTGCACATAGTGTATGCTTCGCCAAGGGAAAGAATATAAAGGAGTTGGTTTTATAATTGATGGGTAAGGAATAATTTCGCTTTTTGACCCTCCACACCTTAAGGTTTAAGAAATAATTTACTGGCCCATGATGTTTCCTGGAAGGCCACAACAAGCACTGGATCTTGGAAAGATATGCTGAAATTATACGAAATTGACGTTGGAGATTTCGACATGAAGTTGTTAAATCAGTTAACCGATGCTCACGTCATTCGGGGAAAAATTAAGAAAATGAAAGTGAAGATGGCCACGCAAGTTCTATCGCGCCAGGTGTATTCGTCTCTTCGACTGATACTAGACTAGGTAAATATATCTTGTCATTTATAATTGAATATACAAAAATATATATTAGATAGTTTGATCATATTCTGTATTTCTGACATTTAATTAATTTCGTATTATTTTAATTTTAGCTCTAGGGACTTTATCTCCAACAGCAACGGGAACCGCAGACTTTCAGCTATTTGCAGACAAACTTTTTGACTCAGTGAGTCGGTCAACAATCCGGCCGGAAAATGGGAACATACTCTGAAGTGCAATTACCGATTCTTCACCTCATCTATCATTTTGGGATGAGGCAATTCAGGTATTGAGGACCATAAAATTTGATTCTGGAAAAAATAAACAATTTGTGCCTCCAACAATCACAAATTGGATATCAACGTTGGAAGGCTTTAAAGCACTTTGGAAAAACTGCAAGGTCTTGGCTTTAAATTTTTATTGCCCCGAGATGTAAACCAGGACCCGTTTGAAATTTTTTTTGGGTGGGTACGCCTCCATGGCGCACGCAACATTAATCCAACATGTACTGCCTTTAAGAGTAGTTATAAAACGCTGTTAATAAATAACTTCACTTGTATCCATTCGCCTCGGGCCAACTGCGAAGAAGACAATTGTAAACTTGTTTTAAAAAAGCTAAATTTAAAAAATTATTTGCCAATGTCCTTCAACGAAATTAGGATGAGGAGGAGAATTTTTAAGAAATGGAAGACGATGGGATAGAAGAGGAACTCGGCATTGAAATTATTTAAGGAAAAATTTTAGCGGAAGGAGCCATATAGCGGCAAATACTCATGCCTATATTGCAGGCTAAATGGCGCGAACATTAGTCCAAAAGTTAAAGTGCGCAACATGCAGACAACATCTGGTGGCTTCTGGTGATTTGCAACACAGCACTTTTATAGAAGAACGTGCACACGTCCTCATGCATTACTGCGGCCAAGCTCGCTGTTAGTTGATTTATTTGGGCTGTGCAGTGAAACTATGCACGAAACCAAAAATTGCACATGGGTATTTTATTAAAAGAAATTTGCTTAAAACGTTAAAACCATTCAAAAACTTAAAAACTTTGCAGATTTTTTATGTGAAAAACATAATTGGTTTGAATTATTTTATAATCTGTATTGTAGTGTATTTTGTAAAATTTTATATATTTACCTGGGTGAAAAATATTACTAAAATTTTAAAAGGTAGTGATTTGAGAAATCAAAGAATAATGACCCCTGAAAGCCGCTGCATATAAGAAATTCCAAAAAATTCACTCAAAGAAGCAGAAATACTTAAAATTAAAAAATTGCAAATTTAATTACTAAGCATCTGGTATAATGTGTTAAGTATTTGAAAATATTTGTTCATTTATTATATCGATGGAATGTAATTGTGATAATATTTGGTATGAAATCATTGATAGTATGTACGTAGGCTTTCACGGCCAGAATCATTTAGAAAATAAACTGCTTCCGGGTTATGCCGTGTGTCAAGATTTGTTAATGCTGGCGTTTCGCGAACCATGTTGCTCGCTTCTTCAAAGCTAATTGAATACTGAAGACCTACCAAGAAAGTCTCCCTTATATACCTGAATTTACACCTCACTGCGCACATCTGGAGCTACCGCTCCATGTGTTTTACCACCTGACCGCGTTAGGATCGATTTCCAGACCCTACTAATGTCAGTACCGTCCTCGCGATTGATGTTGTCAGGATGTTTGTAAATTTCGATGGCTTCTCTAATAAGCCTTCGATGATAATTACCCACCCTTGCCAACATCTTCGCGTCATCAAAATCCATTGTGTGTCCCGACTCGTGGCAGTGTTGAGCAACAGCGGACTGTTGAATTTTGCCTAGCCGGGTGTCCCTACTGTGCTCCTTGATTCGACATTCGATGCTTCGTCCTGTCTGTCCTACATAGCATGTTCCGCACTCACATGTTATCTTATACCCCTTCGTTCTTCAGGAGTGGTGTGATATCCTTTGGGTTAGGCAAAAGATCCTTTACCTTAGCTGGTGCTCTGTACCTTACCGTGATACCCGATTTCTTTAGTACTCTACCGATTCTCTCTGATACCCCACTTACGTATGGTATGCAAGCGAACCCCTTTGACTCTTGCGGTTCCTCTGAGACTTGCGGTTTTCTTTGTGTGACAGACCCCCGTATGTCAGACTTGGTGTATCCATTCTGACGTAGGGTCCACTCCAAGTGTTTCCGTTCGTCGTCCAAGGTGCTAGAGTCGCATACCTTCTCGGCTCTGTTGAACAAAGTGTTAATAACACTTCTCTTCTGTTGGGGGTGGTGGTGTGATTTGGCGTTCAAGTACCGATCGGTATGTGTCTTCTTACGGTAGACTGTATGTCCAAGTCTACTCGTTGACGTTCTGTATACCAGCACATCCAAGAAAGGCAGCTGATTATCCTCTCCTATTTCCATCGTGAATTTGATGGAAGGACTAACATTGTTCAGGTGGTTAAGGAACTCAGTAAGTCTATCTCTACCGTGTGGCCAAACCACAAAGGTATCGTCGACATATCTGACCCAGTGCTTGGGTTTGAAAGGACTTGATGTAATGGCTTTTTCTTCAAACAATTCCATGAAGAAATTGGCGATTATTAATTGGCGGTGACAAAGGTGATCCCATGGCTGCACCCTCTACCTGCTCATACATCGCTCCCGCCCACTTGAAGTATGTGGTGGAGAGACAATACTCTACAAGATCCGGTACATCGGTTGGTAGACCTAGGGGGACAAGTGTTGTCCGAAGGCCTTCGACTGCCTCCTTAACCGGAACACACGTAAAGAGTGATGTTACGTCGAAACTTACGAGTATATCCTGAGGGTCAATGACAACTGCCTTCAAAATCTGAATAAAACGTTCAGAGTTCTTGACAAAAGATGTAGTTTGTCCTATAAACGGTTGGATGGTTTTCGCCAAGTATTTTGCCAACAAATAGGTTGGGGAGCCTATTGCGCTAACGATTGGTCTTAAAGGTACGTTATCCTTGTGGATCTTTTGCAAACCGTAGATCCTAGGTGCCCTAGGGGCTTGAACAAAAAGGCTTCTTTGTGCCTGTACGGGAATCGATGATGATTTAACTAATTCCTTCACTCGCCTTGCTATCTTATCTGTTGGGTCCTTGGAAATTTTACGGTACGTATTCGGGTCCAATAGATCGTTCAGCTTCCTGTTGTAGTCCTCCTTGTTCAATATCACCGTTGCATTCCCTTTGTCTGCTGGTAGTACTGCGATATCCTTGTTGTCCTTGATGGTTTTCAGAGAGTACTTCTCTTCTTTGGTAATATTGCTCTTTGGCGGGGTAGCTTTCCTAATTATCCTGGAAACCTCTTGACGAATGTCCTCTGCTTGTACATCTGGAATTTTGTACAATGCGGCTTCTACTTCCGTAATAATTTCCTCCTTAGGTATTCTTATCGGTGCGATTGCAAAGTTCAATCCTTTGCCTAGGACCGACAGTTCACCGGTGGAGAGTTGATTAGAGGTGGAGGTGATTAGACATATTTGTAACTACTTTGTCCACAGTAGTAGTTTTGGTCACAATTGATAGTATGTCATAAATAATTTAATACAAAATAGTTTCACAATTACATTCCATTGATATAATAAATAAAC
The DNA here is from genome assembly GCA_963966075.1 of Aphodius sticticus. NCBI lineage: Eukaryota > Metazoa > Arthropoda > Insecta > Coleoptera > Scarabaeidae > Aphodius > Aphodius sticticus. The sequence goes on along the minus strand of OZ014507.1, from coordinate 37,359,270 downwards.
TTTAATTCTTACTACACCGTCGTTATTAGGTGTAATTTTTGTACATTGTTTTGATAGCACTTAGTGTTTGCAAATATATTTTTTTAATTGGTAATATGTTATTTCATTATTAACATGCCGGCAATACAGTCAACCATCGAACTGATGTGGCAGGATTAAGTAACATCTATGCCAATTTAATTGAATAATACAAAACAAATTAAAATAAAGTTTCAAACCACCTTTTAAATTTAATTCAAATTTCCCGCAACAGATGGCGCTCCAATTGACGGCCGCCATCTCAGTGTTCTACCTTTATTCATATGTCCTCTGACACGCCATTGTTGGCGTCACGTGTTTGAGTGTTAATTGTTCAATTGTTTTTAATTTTATCTACTGAAAGTGACTTAATTGTAATGGTTACCTACCCTACCGGCTCCCTCTTGGATGACAACCACTTAACTCATGTAAATTCTCGTCAACAAGTTGCGAGGTTATCTCACCGGTAAAAAATATCTCATGTTCGATTCCTTCGCTGTTTTCAGGTATAACTTGTAAGTAGTTACTAATTTTTAATAGTACCTAGTTATAACGACTACTATAAGTACTTATATATATATAAGTACTAACTCATATATATATATATAAGTACTATAAGTACTTACAATAAAGTGCGAAAAGTCCAAAGAAGTCTGACTGTTATTGTCACTGGCTCATGACTCTTTCCCAGATATTCTACGTCTTGATTGTCAACACAGCAATTTCCTTCTACTCATCATTCGACGCTGGATTTATCATTGGTCTTCGACAATGATAACGACGTCCTCACATCGATCCTTTAGTTCTGCTGACAGCACTAGAATCACCGAAAACCAAACCCAAACGGGGGAGAGGCAACACTACTGAAAGAGTATATTCCGCAAATAGTTTTAAAGTGAAAGAAGCAGCTGAAATCATTGTACAATTTTTGGAGGAATGTTCACGTTTCCGCAGCAGTAACTCGTTACACATCAGACTTACAAAAGAATGTAGGAAATGACGCCTTTTTCAAATTTGTATTGGACATTTTTGTTCTAGGCTCAAACAGTTGGGTCATTTAAAAAAAAAAACAATTTTTTTTCCTTCAATCCAAGATGGCGGACCGCGCCGAGCTCCCTCAAGGTCGAAAACACGGATTTTTTTTTATCGGGGCCCGAAACTAAATAACATATCAAAATCGTTTCTTCCCCACTTTTTGTAGTTTGTTTTTAGGGGGCAAAACCCGCTATTGACTGGACTATTAAAAATTTCGATTTTTATTAAATTAAATTAATTAATTAAATTAAATTAAATTTCGATTTATTTATTTATTATTTATTAACAGCCGTACATAATTTACATGGTAACAGCTACACCCAAAACAGTAGTATCTATATATGCGTTGTGTTACGCACATTGAAGCTATAGCAAATCCTTGTTTATGAGTGGAAACTCCAAATATATCAAATTCTCGAATAACTATGTAATAATCATTTTACGTTACAACTGTATCATAGCCATGCAAATAAATGTTACAGAACACGTTTACATGTATAAAAACCTCTCTGTAATTAGAATTGTTAACTGGTAGTATGTACATACACACTACTTTCTGTTACAGAACCATTACAAGTGTAGAATTTGTACCTACAATTGTAGGACTTATGGTGATTGGATCACGGGCCCCAGTTCCCTGTATTTGACGCCAAGCTCTACTATTTTCTTCTTAACGTGATATGTCTACCTTAGCTTTATATCCAGCGTCATGCCATTAGCCAAATACTTTGTAGTGTTCTCATACGGAACTATGGCGTCATGTCAAGTCAGCAAAGTTAATGAGGACAGATTTCTGTTCGCTGAGCTTGGTCTTCCATTCTTTGGGCCATTGATGTATTGTATTACCAGCTTGTTGAAGATTCCTAGTAGATACCTCAACAGTTACTCCCACTGCCATTAGAACCGTGTCATCTGCGGAAGCGGCTACTGTTACATTTTCCAGTTGTGGTAGGTCACTTGTATATAGTAGATATAGAATTGGTCCTAAGGCACTACCGTGGGATGCATTGCAGCGAACCCCTGTCTTTTGTAGAACTTAGTGTAAACATGTAATTTGTTCTGTAGTGACAATTGAGAGTTTCTTCCCAAAAAGGCAAAGCTCTACTATTTTCTTCTTAACGCATTCGAGTAGAAAGTGAACATTTGACGGTGACTACATGCTAACTCTGGATTATGTAGGAAAGGTGTATTTAAATACAAGAATAATTAACAAACGTTATTTATAATTTATTAGGAATGTACAAAGCTTAATTCAAACCAGTGACATGTAGCTAAAAATTAACAAAAATAAATAATTTATGGTAGTACACTAGTTAGTAACACAGCTGTTCTGTTACGGATGGAACTGTTTGTTAGCTTAGTAGAAAAGTAGAAATTATTGTTACTCGCCTATGATTGTCGTTCTTCTACATCTACCGCGTTTCATTTACATGTAATATTTATATTATACAATCTCGTTGCCATACTGGGTGAATCTGTGAACCCCTACTTATCTAATGTATAAGTAAGGATAGGGGTCTGAAATTTTGGAATGAGAAATACATACATATTACACTACTTTGCTATAACAATACTTTCTTTTAACACAGTGGCGTCACCATTTACAAGTGGACAATACATTTTATATAGAATTCAACACTTTTTAAATGATGAAAAAGTTCTTACTTAAATTCTGGAATACGGTATCTACAGTACTCATTTTGTTAATATTTTGACGTTAAGGTAGTTTCCATGGACAGCAGTACCTAACCTACAACTACTGTGAATTGCTGTGAATTATAAACACGAAAAATAGGAACATAATATACATATGAACATACTTTCCGAAAAACTACTGTAGTGTCAACATTTTATAAAATCGTCATTATAACTTAACCGGATCATTAAGTTGTTGAAATCGTATTCTTATGACACATCTGAATTAAAAATATTCTTAATTGCTGGGATAAGAGGGGATGTCATTTCACAGAATCACCCATAGCTCGGCTTTGAAAAATTACATTATTTAACATCCATGACAAACGTAAAACTATGATTTATTAACATTTGTTTCTGTAAGTATACGGCAAGATTGGAACTATTGCATGGAACCCGCTTATCCGGAAATGCAATACGCTTCAAGGCTCATATTGGCTGCAGATCCATCAGCAAACACACTAGCGAGGAATGGAATGGAGCGGAATGGAAAGGAAGTTGCAATGGATTCTTCTGACGAAGAGTCTGTATTGCTGTGCGTTGCGGGCGACGAGGAAAAAAATAAAAGGACGTTGAATATATACACGACATACCTTTAAAAAGAGAGGAATGTGGTGAATTTCATCATTTGTTTCTCTATTTACTAGAAGGTAAGCAGACATTTTAAAAATATTTCCGAATGTCGGCTTTTCAAGTTCAATTTATTTATTTGCACATACAATATATACTATAATACAATGTACTATATTACAATAGATAAACGCATGTGGTTGAAATTCTTCATCCCTCGCGCTTCACCTCGAGACCGAAAATTTGGCAATCCTGTCCCGGGCTATTGGTTTGGAGGGTGTCGTCGTCATCGTCATCGTCTTTTGCTTACGGTTGTGCCGTTAGGATTGATCTTACTTTTAATTTGAATGGGTGCGGTTGGAGTTCTTTCACGCTTTTTGGTAAGTTGTTGTACTGGTGTGCCGTTTCTGTTGTTAATGTGAGTGCAAATTTTCGACTATCTTCGCAGTGGAAAAATGATTACCCTATTCCCATAAGCAATAAGTTTGGAAGAAAGACTGGCCAATTGATTTTGTACATAGACTATACTTTTACAAATCAATGTTGGTACGTCCAACAATATCTTGGGGGTTGGTGCGTTCTTTGGTTCGAAAGTTCAGCGCCTTTACATCTTGTGCGTTTATCTATGTTACCGGCAAAACCCGTTTTCAGGTAGAACCAGTTTAACCTAGGTTAAACTAGTTCTGCCGAAGCGCGTTAGGTCGAACTAGTTTATCCTAGGCCAAACTAGATTAACCTGATTTGGAAACGCATACTTCAGGTCAAACTGGTATGGACTCGGCCAAACTGATTTCGATTAACGGTATTGAACTGTATAATTATACCGGGTGATCCACGCTGTTATTTGTGGAACCAGACGAATGAAATTTGAATATTTGTTTTTATCCTGCAGGTTCTTAGGACATGTAGATTCCCTTACTATCTTAGCATTTAGCTACATGTTAGAAGAATCGACAGTTCGCAGCATAGTATATAAACTGGGAAAACTTCATCCTATTGTAATGCCCACTCCTTACAATGGCAAAATATTGAAAAAGAGTTTTCGACAAGGTGGAATTATCTAAACTGCATCGGAGCTCTAGGTGGGAAGCATGTCGTAACTGAGAGCCCTCCAAATAGCTGTTCAACTTATTTAATTACAAAAAATCATGTAGTATTGTATTTATGGCTTTAGTAGATGCTGATAAGGGATTCATTACCGTTGCTGTTGGTGCTTAGTGACGGAGGTGATTTAGCTCATTTCTAAGGGGACTAAAAAGTCTATACGTTCGAAGAAAAATAATTTGAATTGGTTTGTTCGTTTCTGAGATAGAACAAATAAAGTGACAGCTAATGTTCTATTTTTGACAGAAAAGAAATGCCACTTTGCAGTATTTTCGTATGCCTTTCTCTAAATAATTTTAGGCCGGTTATAGTGCAACGCTGACGGTCGGCGGCGCGCACCGCTATATCAACAGCGATATATGAGGGCTTGCAGTGCAACACCGACCGTCAGTGCCGTCAGCTCTCATATATCGCCGTTGATAGAGCGGTCTGCGTCAACGGCTCGCGCCGGCCGTCAGCGTTGCACTGTAACCGGTCTATGTTTAAGTGCACGCTTTCAGGTAATCCTGCATAAAATTCTATAACACGGTTTCTTAAAACAAAATTGCACGAATTGTCAAAATTTTAAGCATTTTTTCCATGCACTGAAAAAACAGAATTTTTTAGAAGCTAAAATGGAAGCTAGAAAATTCTTGTCCTCAAGGGTAAAATTTGGGTTAATTACATCTAGTAGAATTTTGGTTCTAACCCTGTCACTGATAGCCAACCCCACTTTCGATTTGCAAATGAACCTACCACCCTCTGATATCTCAATTAGAGGGGATGAAACAATTTTTTTATTTTAAATGTGATATCTGCATTTAGTATCTTAGAAGAAGCAACATGGTGACATTTTTGTTTGTTTGTTTAGTATAATGCGGATACTGTTTATTTTGTAAAACTAACAAATAACGATTTAATTTTTATCGATTAGTTTATAAATGTTCAAAATGTGCTATTCTCGAAGTCGCACTTTTCTAAATGTTTCTTGGGGTATCTGTCGGCACTCTCGGGTTATCCGAACTTTGAAATCATGCAAATCTTCTGGCAGTGTTCGAAAACTTGAGTTTTTAAATGACCCAAGAGAAAAAACAATTGGCGTTAAATCCGGGGACCTTCCTGGCCATTCTACACATTGACCTTCTGAGGGTATTATGTATGGTCTTTCTGAAACACATGTGGATTTTCAGTGCCCCAGTATCGACAATTATTTTTGTTGACAAACCCGTTCAAACAGCAAGTCGATTCGTCACAAGCAGATACCTTTTAATAGATTTGGATCATGAGTTATGCTCTCTGTCATTTACTCACAAACTCCAATCCTCCTATCAAAATCGTCTTCAGCGAGCCGTTCATGTATTTGCATCTTGTAAGGAAAGAACTTATTTAGTTTTAATGTTTTATGTACGGAACCAAGAGATATTTGTGTTTGCACAGCAACCTTTCTTATAAATGTTCTTGGATCCATTGCAAAATGACCAACAACTTCAATTTGTGCTCCTTCTCCCATAACTCTCGGTTGTTTGTTCTTCCTATATTCTACTGAACCGGTGTCAAGACATTTTTGAACCATATCGATTACATAACGATGGCTTACATTTTTCTCGGGATACTTATCGTTGAAAACTCTTGCCGCCCGACGAGCACAACGATTTTCACCGGCGTAAATAAGAATTATATCTATTCTTTCTTCGAAGGTATAAACCATCTTCATAAAATGATCTAAATAGTGGTAAGGATTCTTTCGACTGTGATATTGTTTTTGAGGGTTGAATAAAAGACGCTTGTCAGTCTGATGGGTCTTGTTGAACATTCATAAAAGCGAGATAAAATAATTTATCAACACGAGACGCAAACAAGAAACTAAATAGTAAATACTAGATTTTAGCAATCAATTATAGCTCGATTTCATAATAGTAACCATGATATTTTACACAATAAACATTCTGACGTATTTGAGAGCTAGGCTAACTCGACAAAATTAAATGATACGCTTTTAACTCTATCTTGGACATGGATAAACCGATTTAATTTATTTTTATGAGTGAATAGACAGCTTTATTCCCTTTTAAAATGAGGTATATGTAGATAGGTAGTCGCATTTGAAAATCGAAAGTAGGGGTGGCTGGGGATGAAGGTGTGGGACCTATGATTTGATTTTTTTAAAATTTTCTCCTATAAATAAAAATTGACGGCTTTTTGCTCAATATTGTTACGTCATTTTGTCAAAAGTTATTCCGGGTGGGAAGTTTTTAAATGAACGGACTGTACATTTTTAAATGAACGGACTGTACATTAATACCACATGTTATAGTAGGAGACGAACTTTTCCACTGACAAAATGTATTGCGGCCGTATTCTGGTGTTCAACTGAAATATAATGAATTAAAAAAATATATAATTATCGATACAGCAGGTGACTCGGCGATGAAGTAAAAATGCAACAAATTTCAAATATTTTCTAAAACGTTGAATGTCATTCCTCAAAGTATTGACAAAATAATTTTGATTGGTACCGAAATGATAAATTTGCGCGACAGCAGGGTGAAATAGACCTAATTGAAACCACAAGGATTGGTAAATGTGAGAGATATTGGTGGCAATTCTACTTGCGACGTACTGAATATGCGAGATAAATTTGCGGAGTATTTTGAGTCATCTGGTGGAAGTTTACCCTGGCAAACAGAGCGCATTGATAAAGGCAGAAAACCCCTGACTGCACAATTATACTTTCATTATATTGTAATATTGCACAAAAGTGAAAATGTGTCCTTAAAATAACAAATAATAGTTGTTCACCATGTTCGCTTTGATTTCACTAGATATTTACTGCCTCCCTCATCTACTGATTGTCATAATTTGTATCACTACATAAATATAAATAGCTACCCCCTAGTTGCGGAACCGAGGAAAAACTCGCTCAGCTCCATTCCGTTCCGTTCCGTGCCAGTCTGCGTATCCACAATTAGTTACATAATATGGTAATATTTCCGTTCCATTCCATCGCATTAGTGTGCTTGCTGCTTAATAGGAGAGCATGAGTCCGAAATTAAGGTTAGAATTATTGAAAGTACTTACTGTCCGTTTCCGATAAATTGACCAGTCAATGGAAGCCACATCTGATATGGTGCGGAAATACTTTCGCAGAATATTGGTGAAATGTTAGAAACAAGGACACATCACCTATGTCCGCTCCCTAGTGTATATATCCCTTTGGAATGTATATCCAGTAATCCATTGAAATTGCCACGACAAAGCATCGACTTTATACAGGAGTATCGATAGTGAAACGATTAATATTTCTTTTGGCAGGAGTCGTAATAGACGGTCACTTTTCTTTTATTAGAGTAACTAGATCAACAATTTATGAATTGCTTTGCATAATTTATTTCACGCACTAGCGTATCGGTGGATTATTAATGTTAAAAAAAGGATAGCAAATTGTTTTAAGCGGTTCACAGGAAATAATAGCTAATGTGGTAAGTTTGTGCAAATTAGTATTCGAATATGAATAATTAAATATATCATTCAAAGCCTTTATAAATGGACATCTTCAGCTATACAGGCGTGTCAGAATCTCAGATTTGCTAAATCTATAACATTTCTGCAACCCTCCAGACTGGTCAACTAAACTGATACGTACAGTATGTGCGCTTTCGTAGTTATCAATGCATGTACCGCTCGAAGACACTATACTTTTCAATTTCCTCTGCTATAAATATGTATCCGTAAATACCTCATATTTAATGAACACTAGGCATAGATTATGCAGTTCAAAAACGTCCAAAAATAAATTCCCGGGCTATTGTGTTATGTTTATTTTCTCAAAATTGTTTTTACTAAATAGAGTCTTTGTCGGGTGTAAAAGTAAGTTAATTTTCTGGATAAATATCAGTATAGAGTTTTTAATTAAAAAAAAACAAGTTTTTCAACAGCAATCACAGGATGGTTCATAACTCGTGGCGAAAATGTAGTTTTAATGGGACATTTTGGTAGAATTAGTGTTACAATGTTGTCTCACCGGATGTTTCGGTCCATAGTTGATATTCTAAATATTGTTTCCTGTTTAACTGGTCTATTTTCACGCTAGAGGCAGCACTGGTTTTTGAACCTTCGCATTTAGATAGAGACATCTGAGTCCTTTAGTTTAACGCAGCAAAAAATCGACCAACGCTTTAAATTCCTGATTCATGACACTGAAAAAAATCTTGGATAGGAAATGTTTGTAGTTTCAACACATAGTTCTGTCTGTAGGTACTGCTGTAATTTAATTATCTATATTTAGGAATAAAATGCCATTCATTTGTGTCATGCATGTACTCAATACATCTCCAAAATTGTCTCTATATTGTTTATATTTACTTGTTATTTACGATTCATTGAGTCATTGAGTCAATTCAGTATGCCACGCATGACTTGGCTGGTTTATAGTGTTCTGATACATTAGGCAGATTTTACTACTGGTGACCACGGACACTAATATCATTGATGTGATTGAATCGGATTGTCACAGCATCATGCAAACATCATGTCAAACATACCCTCATAAGATCTCTACGAAATATTTTGAACTGATATAAATTTCTATGGAGAAATAAAATAATAATGCATAATTTAACAATTCCGGCTAAAACAATATTTAACTAGGTTATCTAGTAACCAAAATATAGTGTAACAGTACCATTACAACATCTGAATATTTAGTTTTCTCAATTATAGAAGGAAATATGTGATTTTCTGATAACTTGGTTCCTAACCCCCTTTGACAGAAAGTGCTTAACAGACTGTTTTGAAGAGGTAATATAATGAAGGAGATGCCTAGAAGAAATGGGAATAAATCGATAAAATTGGGATACATAAGTACAACAATCGCTAGGTGCCTGACCAAAAGCAAAATAGAATATGAGCTATTTATGAAACAAATAAAAATCAAATAAAGACGCATAAAATAATTCCAACTGGATGTTATTTAAGTTTCCCAGTCAAGTCGTCCCATCAACCAAATATTGGTGATCATAACTTTCACTGGAGTAGTTGCCATTTCGTAGTTTTACATGGCAAGCTTCATATGCTTCAGAAAGACATGACATATGTTTAACACGTTGTAAAACATGTATTTAGAATATTTCTATAAGAGAGATCGGCATTGTTTAGGGTGTGGCAATAGGTTATGTCACATTTCGACGATCGACAAAAAAGTATCGGAGGAATTCACAAAAGCACACTACATTTTACTTGAATTTTACGTGAATATACTTCAAAACGGCATGACCAGTTGGATAGCCTGAACTATTCGAAAATTGTGGTAACTATTTAAAATAATGTTATTCTTTAATAGTTTTTCCTGTTTGGCCATTAATTATTTATTAATAATAATATAACTTAATGTTATAATTTGGGTTTGTTTAGCAAACTAAATATAGCTTGTTTCTTTCGATTCCTCTTAGACGAAAATGTTTCAAAACCTATTGGTGCAGACATAAAATCGATTCAGTTGATATTTTATACAAAAACAATTCAATATAAAGTTCTTTTCAATAAATAGTTATTTACAGGTAAAGTCTTCTGTTCGTTCACTGCACACTTTACATTGGACCGAACAACACCAGAAAAATTTGCACTCGCACTGCCAAGTTCTTGTATATTGATGGGTGTTGTACCCTCTTCCACAGCACATTATGTCGCAACCATCGTTTCCTGTAAATAAGAAAAATGTTTAACTATGATAATTACTAAAACTATAAGATTAATTACTAAACTATAAAACTATTTTCTCAGATCGTCGTTCCGCGCAGGAATTTTTGGTTTGTCATGTTTGTCACTAGATTGTAAAATTGTATCTTATTGTTTAATTTATTTGTATCGCGTTTGGCTTTTTCAATTCATAAAAATGTCTCATCTCTTTCATTCATTTTTCGACAGTTTTCTATTGTTATAATACATTAATCGTCAGAAAATTTTAATTACACGTTTCATGCGGTTATGTTGGTACGACTGCTGCGTCAGTCGACCACTTGAATGTTCACGTCTTTTAACTTCCGTTTCGTAGCGACTCTCCACCGATGCACTTGTGTGTGCTTTCCGCAATTTCCCACGACTTTTTTGCCGCATATGCCTTAGTAGATTTTAATCACCTGACTGTAAGTTAAGCTTCAACTATAAGATTTGAATGTGTTTATACTATTTCTTGTTACTTGTATAGATTTTTGGCTGATGATGTGACCGGAGGTCACGAAACGCGGCCCAAAAGTACATAATAAATCTGTGTAGAAACAAGAGGTTTTTCATTTGCTCCAGTTTACTTAATTCTCATCTACACTATGGATTTGAACTTTAAAACTATAAGAGGTTTGGGAAAATTCAGACTTTCTGTCACAGATAGACTGGGACGTAGTGTATGGGCTTCGTAGAGCAGAGAAGAAGGTGGGAGCGTTTGTCTAGACTCTGACTGACATGTACAAGACTACGTATCCTATCTTGCGTATCCTTGGTTCCTACAACCAAGAACAGCAGGTGCTTCGGTTGAGCTACATCAAAAAATGATACTCTACCTATGGTTTTATGACTGCAAATTGCTTGCAGCAGATGAAGACTGTACGAAACAGTTGCAAACTATATACAATTGAAAAGGTAATGAAGCACCATACAAACACAAACATTAACAATATCCAAAACTTCGACAACAAATCTACATTGATATGGAGTAACATAAATCAAGAAGGGTAGTTGGAAATCAAAGACCAATTATTTATTACTCATCGCTTCAGCGGATGGCCAGGAAGGAGATTGTTGCCTCCTAAAGTTTGACGTCACCAGGATATCCATGTTTCCAATCTACAGATAAATGTGATGTTTTGGCCTCTTGCAAAATATAAAAAACAAAACGTCCAATGTCATGTACGATGTGAAACCGAGAACATTAAGAACAGTATCAAACGAGACAGCTAAATCACATGTTCATATATTTAACGAATGCTTGTCGGAATGTGTTCTTTTTTAAACACTATTCAAAATAGCACTGGTACACCCACTGCACCACTAAGGTGATGTTGTGGACTGTACAAACTAAGCCATATTGAAATCTTACCAACGTCATCAAATGAGGTGAAAAAAAATTTGGAGCAAGTGAGAATCATAAAAGATGTCAATCAATATTTTAAGACATCTAAGGATCTTTTGAAAAAAAATCACACGAACCTAAGAAGTTGGAGTTTTATAGTTTCTGGGGAGTGGCAAAGGAACTTATTACGTCATAGCTTTATTAGCGGAAGTAGATAGTAACATTCAACAACAACTGGAGCAAAGAATACCCAGAAACCGAAGGTGTAGCACAGGGATCTCTCTTAGGACATGTTCTATTTGCTATATACATAAATGATCTGCCAGGAACACTAAAATGCTACGCCGCTTTGCATCCTGACGCTACAACGCTGACAATAGTGGAGCGTGATGCACATGGCACCAATGATAGGAGGAGAGAGGCTCTTAAGTAAGTGTGGTTTGCAAATAACCACAGGTCAACAGGTGTTTTATTTTATAACTGAGTCTATCACGTAAACTATGGAAAATGTAGAGAGAATTGCCTAATTCCATAAGATAGGATTGACGAGAGACTCACGTGGAGGACACACACTTGATAAACTTTGCCATAGATTGTTTGGGGAAATATACGCGGTGAGAATGCTAAGCACGTACAGCAGGCGAGGAGGCAGCTTTGGTGGCGAATCACATTCTCTTCAAATTCTCTCAGTAAGACAAAGGTTCTGGGTGTGTGAATCCTGCCCCCAGCGTTGGTGATTGGTGGAAATAGGTCAACGGTTTATAAATCAGCAAAAAAATACAAAATTTAATTCATGTCTTGGTTATGTTTTAGTAAATTTTAGTCAATTACCACCTGCCACGTCTTGAATACGAATAAGAAAAATTATTAAGATAAAATGATAATTACTGGGTGTTCTACGTCACTCAGTATACAGTGCAACCTCGATAATCCTAACCTCCAGTAATCCGAACACCTAGAACGCTCCAGTAATCCGAACAAATTTCAATCTACTGCCTCGATACTCCGAACAGCGTACAAAATGCGTACCGGACCCAATGCTTGCGCGTAGTGCCGTCACCCCAAGCGAAATGCGCCTTATCCCCCCGTAGATATGAAAAATCCACCGAAAAATCGATAGAAAGTGGCAGCTCTCATCAGACCTCCCCATCTGTCACTTGTCGCGTTGCGTGGTTCAACCTAATACATACGTGGTCAGTTTCTTTTCGCTCGTCGTCGCATCATTGTATTCATTATGTGGGGAAAAACAACACAAAACTAACAATTGAAGAAAATGTCGATATTAAAAAAAAACTAGATGCTGGCGTCACCGTTACACGGTTGGCTCTGTGCTACGACGTAGCAAGGTCAACCATAAGCGATATTAAGAAGAATAGGGAAAAGTTAGTTACATTTGCCGTGTCCACCGACAATCTTCCAAAAAGGCGTACAGCCCTTAAGCCAGCTGGCCCTTAAGCAATAAAAGTTGGTCAGTGTGGCCACCTAATTATTTTGCTAAACATTTGGCTCTCAATGACTTGCTTGAGCAGTTTTGATGGTGTAACTGAACGCAAAGAGGGCGCAAAGGAATAGTCGGAAAACTCACCGATTACGTCTTACGTCCAAAGGTTGCTGTTTCGCCGGATGGTGTCCAAACCAGCTGGTTTTGTAAGTAGAGACGGGAGCCAGGGGTTGGCTATCTAATGTCTATCTTGGATGCACTTTTGGGGCGAATAACACTAATTTCTGATTCGCAAGCGAGAGAGAGAGAGAGAGAGAGACTTGACTGCGTCTCGTCACACTCAGAGACGAATATACACTGTATCCTGTAATCGGTGAAGTTGGAAAATGGGGAAATATATGGACACAGGAGAGGGGGGAAACACAAAACCTGCTTCCAACATTCTGGCCAAATAACTAACTAAATAACAATTGTTGCGCCGCAACAATAACTTCTGTTAACTGTTTACCGATTTCGATTATTAGTCTCATGCAAATTCAATGTTGAATTCAATGGGTTAATGCTGTGTTGTGTTCATAATTGCAAAGTTGGAACAATATTGATAAATCAAACAACCTCTATTCCTTTGCTGGTTTATTTATGAATTCCTGGTACCGGTTTCAATCATCCCACCAACATCTTCGTGGGTTTCTTGCACATCCTGTGTCGAGTATAATAAAGGTAATTTCTGATAAACACAGAATGGCGGTGTGCAAAAACTTTCAACCAGGAAACTACGTCTGTATGATTTGACATACAGACGTAGCTCACGTTCGAGATTTGGGTGCATGGAGCCAGCAGCAGGAGGCAAAGCCGCTGCGCTAATAGTTGCCTGTGCATTTTTCACCTCTTGGTGCTGGCTCCATGCACCCAAATCTCGAACGTGAGCGACTTGACATAACGAGGTAATTTCCTGGTTGAAAGTTTTTGCACACCGCCATTCTATGTTTAACAGAAATTACCTTCATTAAACCCGACACACGATGTGCAAGAAACCCACGAAGATGTTGGTGGGATGATCTTGGATTGACCATTGGACTGGCTGATAATGACGCAGTGCGTTGAAACCGGTAATAATAATAATAATAAGTTTATTCATCCCGTACAGCAGTTGTCAAAGTAATATACATGTGTACTGTATTAACACATAAATTGCTCTAGGGTGTAGGGAACTTCATCCAGGAGGTGATTTCGCAGCAATGGACAAATGGTTTAACGTCCGTAGTCTTTCACTCTGGAGGGCATTTGTTGTATAACGTTGCTGGTCTTCGTAGGCTCGCAGCTGTTGCCAATCTAACAGCTGGAAGTTGTATGGCGTGTCTTCCTCTGGTATTGTATGAATGGCAGTCGCCAACCACCGCAATGGAGTTCCGCAGTACGTTCATGGATTTTTGGAACAGTTGCCATGATGTATGCAGCTGGCGCTGTTATTATCCGGAACTCCCTGAAGTACTGCAGGCAGGTGGCGCGTGTTTCCCCAGGCCTCCAGGCCATATGTCATCAGGGTGTGAAACAGACCATGGTAAGCTGTTAGAGCTGCACCCTCACACGCTGCACGCGACACCATCCTTACTGCGTAAACGGCCAAGGCTAGTCTCCCGCATAAGTTGTCTACGTGGGTTTTCCAAGTAAGCCTGTCGTCAATCCAGATGCCAAGGAATCAAGCACTCCTCCCAGCCTCCTGCCATCTGTCCATCGTGTACATCAATGACTCAGTTTTTTGTCTATTAAGAGATAGCTGATTGTTTGAGAACCAGTCTTCAGCAATCTTAAGCGCCTCTCTCGTTCCATCTTCTCCTCCGTGAGTATCATCCGCTACTATGGTCAGGGTTGTGTCATCAGCATACATTACTGTGTGACACTGAAGGTGCGATGGCAAGTCATTGATGTAAATAACAAACAGCAAAGGCCCCAACAAAGATCTCTGCGGAACACCGGCAGTAACGGGAAAGTTTTTGCTCCACTTGTCGTCGACTGTAACTATCTGCTTCCTCTCCACCAGGTAAGACGTCACAAGCTCCTGATTGGTGATCTATAACTGCAGATGATTGTTGTATTTAGTATATTTAAATAGACTACTGCCATCTCACAATCCTTTTCCACAGACATTTCCCTTATTTCAGGTATCTCACTAGCCATTATGTGTTCGTCAACAAAGATACAAGCTCCGCCATGTATATATTGCTTGCAATTTGCAGGAAAACCCATCAACTTGGTATAAATGCGAGTTGGCTTCTGTCAGCCTGTGTTCTGATAGACATATCACATGATAGTCCAGGAGGCAGTGAATTTTTTTGGTCCTTATTTTCGCAGTCAGCAAACATCGATAGAATTGTTCAGTTAGTAATTCTGAGCAATATTTTATATATGGATAGGGGGTGGGGGGGCGTTTCCGATGGGTTGAGGCGGAAAATGCGTCAGAAGATACAAATGCGCTGCACTTTTTTCCAGTGATGATATTGGTTTTAGCAGTAAGGGAAGTATACTGAAGTTAAGTAAAAAGCAGTCTGTCTAATCTGTAAACATGGCAAATGTATCTGGCAGGTGAGAAACTGAAAATTTTGTTGAAAAATAAGTCGACTCATCTATTGTTTTTATCTTTGGAACCCATCGGAAAATTTTTGCCAGACTCAAAAATTCTCGATTAGTATCACCAGTAGACCAAACTAATAGATATACACCGACTGGGAAAATAAGGTCCAATAAAATTCACTGCCTCCTGGGCTATGAGTTTTGGCCTGTTTTAATATTATCTCTAATGATTTCAGTTTATTTGTTATTGATTGAACATTGAGGTGCATTATTGTTGTTCCTTCGTAAAGGTCTTCTTCTTTTGCTATTAAGTTTGTGGTGGTTGCTTTCCAAATTATTAGATCGCTTCGGGAGGTAATATTTATCAACACGCATATCTTTCGGCCAAAAGTTTAATGCTCCGTATTTCTCTTCTTAGTGCTTTGGAACTCCTACTCTGAACGCAACTCCGTCTTTCTCATTTCTTTTGAGTTGTAGTTTTTCACAAATATAATTTCCCTTCTTATTGTGGTTTAGGTATTCAAGTATATCTGCTGGTGTGACTGAGCTTTCCAGATTTCCAAGGAATAACCAGCCAGGAATTAATAAATAAACCAGCAAAGGAATAGAGGTTGTTTGATTTATCAATGGTTTAAGTTTGACATACTGAATTTAGTAATTATGTAGTTAACTTTTTCAGGTTCACAAGCGCTCTGTAAAAAAATACAAAACTTACCGAATATTAAATATTTATAATATTAAATAATAATACATGGCAACTTTTTCGCGTTTCAGTATCGGTTTGGGATTAGACAGAGCATTAAAAAAACATTTCTGAAGTATTGTATTAATTATAGGTAATAATAATTTTGGAGCTAGTTCCGGTTGGTTGGGCAAATTCAAAAATAGATTTGGTATAAGACACTTAACTATAACAGGTGAAAAATTATCTAGCGATGCCTCTGCTGTAAAACCTTTTAAAGACGAGTTTTTTTATTTAAATCAAGAACTTGATTTGGGTCCAGATCAAGTTTACAATGCTGATGAAAGCGGCCCTTTTTTTTGGAGAGTTTTGCCCAAAAAACTTTAGTGCACCAAGGTGAATAATTAGCTCCTGGACATAAAATTAGTAAAGATCGCATAACATTTCATGCCCTGTGCCAATTCGTCTGGCTCCCAACTTAAGCTAATGATTGGTAAATGTGCCAAACAAAGAGCATTCAAAAATTGAACTTGTGAATTTCCTGTCGTTTACAAGACTCAATCTAAAGCGTGGGTAACACAAGAATTATTCAAGGATTGGTTTCAAGACGAATTTGTACAATCAGTTAGATCTGAACTTACCACAGAAATCACTGCTGATTTTAGATAGTGCCCCAGGTCACTCCAAAGAATTAATCAGCGATCTCGGTCAAATTAGGGTTGTGTGTCTTCCACCAAACTGTACACCTCAGCTCCAAACGATGGACCAAAATGTAATACAAGCTATAAAACTGAATTATCGTAAAACTTTGCTTACCCAAGTCGTCAGTGACAAAATAAAGATAGTTGAATCCTTGATGAAGTTAATTTGAGAGATGTAGTTTTCAACATTGCAGAAGCCTGGCAGTCAGTAAACACCCATTTAATTAAACAATTCTTGGAGAAATCTCTCCAGGATCGTGGCAAAAATGGGAATGATGAAGAAGATTTGATTACTCCTGTAAGACACGAATCTGTTGACCAGCCAAGCGATTTGGCCACAATGACACAGCTGATGAATCAAATTTCCACAGGGCAAAATATGACGAGTGACGAAGTGGCACAATGGGCTATTGGAATTGATGATCAGTGTCATGAAATTACATATACAGATGACGAAATTGTTGATGATGTTCTACGCGAAGACTTGGAAGCACAACCTGATGTAGGCATTGTCAGCGCTGGTGAAACCTGAGGACGCGATGTCCGGTTTTAATGTCTGCATTCAGTGGGCAACAGGAAATAAAGTTCCTGCACGTCACATTATGCTTCTGAATCGAATGCGACAAAAGGCTATGAATGGCCATATAGAAGCATTACAACAGAGATGTATTACTCATTATTTTAATAAATAATATAAAATATTTAAAAGTGTTGTATGTTTGTGAGTTAATAAGTTATTTTCTTAGCATGTACATAAGTATCTACATAATCTTTTGTAATAACAGTGCCCCCCCCCCCCCCCGATGGACCTAACTATACCTATAATGGACGTAATTTTTAATTTTTCGCGAAAGTCATTCTTTATAAAGAGTTTTGGTTGTCCTAAAAAGTCGAAGGCTATTGTTAATATTTTGATTTAACATACAGGATGGTTAGAAAACACGAAAATGTTAAATGGCCGGAGAGTAAACTATATATGTTTTTCGGAATTAGAACAAAAATGTTCAAATTTCAATGTTGTATTCTAAGTTTTATATTTTATTTATTTTTAACAAAGTAATTTAACAAAACATTACTCCACATGTTCCCCTCCTACCGCTACACATTTTTCCAATTTACTTCTAAACTCCCGATACACCAAATCAATTATTTCTTCATTTATTTCGTCTACTGCTGATTTTTAACATCAGAATGTCTACATTATCATGAAAATTATTCGCATACACCTTCTGTTTTAAATAACCCCACAGAAAAAAACACAACAGGCGTTAAATCAGGTGAACGTGGTGGCCATCCTATAGGGCCGAATCGTCCAATCCACTTATTTGGAAATGTCTTTTCAACCAATCCCTGACTGATATGCGCTATGAGCAGGACACTCGTCGTGTTGATAGTGTAGTGAACACCTGAGCTGTAAGTGGATTTCGTCCAAAGTAAGTAGCAAACATTTTTCCAACATATCAAAATAAGTGTTTTGGTTTACAGTACCGTCAAAAAAGTATGGTCTAATTATTTTCTTGTAATAAATCCCACACCAAACATTCATTTTTTTATATTTTTGAGAATTGGTTGTAATACGGAAATTTGGATTTTCTTGAAACCAATATCTGCAATTCTGTGAACTAATAACTCCATTTGTGGTAAACGTCACTTCGTCAGAGAAAATAATTTTTCTGTTGAAAAATTTATCGACCTTAATTCGTTCTCCCATTAATAGGCAAAATTCTAATCGACGAGCATCATCTCCTTCTACTAAAGTGTGTATTAGTACTGGTTTATAAGGATGAAATCTTTGATTTGAAAAGATCCTTTGCAGGTGGCTTTTACTGATATTCAAGTCTCGAGATCTTTGCCTCAACGACTTTTTAGGGCAATTGTTCAAGGAATCATTAGCTAACATAGCTCCTGCATCATCTTCGCCATTTCGCTTTCTTTTTTTATATTTTTCACGTCTCCTGTTGCATGAATATGTTTAACCAATTCACGAACACAATTGACAGAAACGTATACCTCAGGGTGTTTTCTGTTAAAAACTTTAATACACGGCGGTACGATACCTCACCTATGCCATAACAAAGAACTAAATAAACCCTTTGCTCTAAAGTCAACATACTTTCAATCAGCTTCTATCAATTTGCTTTATCAATTTGCTTGGATACGCTGTTACTACTGTCAACTGATACAACAATCATAATTGTAGTCTCTAAATTTTTGTTCACCTTTGTGTAATGTCTTTTCACTGGTCCGAGATTTGAAATAGAAAAATTTGAAATAGAACATTCAAGTTTGATATTTGCGCATAAAATTAATTCAAACTAACTTTAACCTATAACATTTTTGATCTAATTCCGAAAAACCGATAGTTTACTCTTCGGCCAATTTAACATTTTCGTGTTTTCTAACCATCGTATATGTTAAATCAAAATCAAAATATTAACAATGGCTATCGACTTTTTAGGACATCCAAAACTCTTTATAAAGAAAGACTTTTTTTCTCGAGAAATTAAAAATTACGTCCATTATAGGTATAGTTGGGTCCATCGGGGGACCCGCTGTATATTATACGTTAAACTATTGTTCTAAAAAATTTGTACTGTAAACAAAAGAATACTTTTTTACTGAAATTTTGGGTTTTGCTTTAATCCGACCCTTTAACACCCTTTAGTCAGCATTAGTTAGCTTTATCGAGGTTTCTTTAATCCGAACACCCTTCGGTTCGCATTAGTTCGGATTATCGAGGTTGTACTGTATATGAATGTTCCAATAAATACCTTTAGATGTTCTGTTGCACGTTCTTCCTACTGTTCCCAAGGAACCAGCTGCCAAATCCTTTTCACAGTAATTTGGGGAAATCTGCAAAAATACTAGGTCCGATTTTTTTGGTAGTTTTTTAATTGGCATCTTGCCCTTCTTGAGCACCAAGTGAGTCTTTTTGTTCTTTTTCTCGCTCTTAGTATTGTATACCACGGCAGTCACTGGACGGGCTCGATAATACTTCTTCATTAGGTTATCCCCTATCACACGAAACGGGGGAAGACTTTTCCAACAAGTTTTCATGGTGCAGCTTCCAGAAACTCCGTGACATTTACATTCAGTGGATAAGTTTAATTTTACTGCCTAAAACAAAAATAACTGAGTAATAATTTAAGTACAAGTAGAAGTATACATTTCATAGATATCGTTTCGTGAAAAAAATACTGACAAATTTTATTTGGAAAGATTGTTGAGAAGTAAAAATTATATTCTAATTTAAAATTTAAAAAGATAGTAGCTAATACAAGGGGGCGAATCAAATTTTTATTCGTATAATTTGTAATAATGACAATATCACTAATTTATGTGCTACTATATGTTTTATTTCTAGGGCAATTATTTGAAAACATACATTACACCCTCATATCAGGTATGATTTCGACCATAGAAGAAATTTCAATAACAGCCTTTTCAGACGAGGACGGCGACGG
Source organism: Aphodius sticticus (assembly GCA_963966075.1). NCBI lineage: Eukaryota > Metazoa > Arthropoda > Insecta > Coleoptera > Scarabaeidae > Aphodius > Aphodius sticticus. The sequence continues at coordinate 37,338,950 of OZ014507.1, read as the reverse complement.
CACGGTTTTCGCCGTCGACGGGTCGAAGTGTATGAGATTAAATGGAGCCTTTCACACGTACCGCGCCGTGCCGTTTGAAATCCGTGTGTGTGAAAAGCTACACAACGGCAGTGGCCGGCGAAAACCGTGCCGTTGCCGTCCTCGTCTGAAAAGGCTCTAAAACACTACATGTTCGAGACTAATGGGTGGTAATCGTTTCCCAAAATTTAAATAGTGAATTATACTGAATTTTATGTTACTTTATTTTTGTTGCATTGTTTGACATGAAATGAATTTTTTTTTGGGTGAATGAAAATCCTCTTGCAATAAATATAACTTCCTATTGATGATTCACCCATTGGACGATTGCCCCAAAAAAAGTAGTCCTATTTTCTGTGATTCTCGCCCGTTTTCAAGAAAACTAAATCAACTAAAATCTTTAAGGGCCAACAGCTACAAAATTGAAGGAGAATCTGACAACTTACGTTACATTCTGTATACACTGTATGAGTATACATGTTAAGTGATGATATTCGTACACTATAGTCATAAGAATATTTTATATCTACTTATACTTGCAAAGATAAATTATAGCTGACATTTTGTAAGCAAAGTAGAATTCAATTTATGGATAATAGGCCATGACGCAAACTTTATAGTAATTTCTATTGCATTTTTGCAAAATTTCACCCATATATTATGCTGAGGAGAGAAGAGGTTTTTTATTAGCTACGCGCTGCCTTAGAAGATATCTTTAGCGTTCTATGTATTCACAAGATAACAGTTAGAAAACAACCATTTATGAACAAATCTTCAAAGACAATCATCATTTTCAAAGGTTGCCAAGATAATCCAAGTAACTACTCAAATAACTATTGCGTTCAGAACTATATAGTAATGACCGTTTGCACCGCTAAGCCAGACCTAACTTAGGAACGACATAAAACTAATCCCTGTGTAAGTGGTCGTTCATTTGCACCGCGTGTGTGAAGGACAATCCTATCTTAACTTATACGCGATTTGGCAACACGGTAATATTCAGCTAGTATTGGCGAGGTGGTACACTGTATTTGCGTAGATACTCAATTTTTTTGCTTTAAGTGTGGTGCCAGTACCTTTGGCTAAATTTCGTTAATACACTATTATTATATTATTATGTACATCGGAGAATATTTTTAAAAAAAGGGCCACTAGATCAAGGCGACAAGATCGATCAGATCGATCAGATCAATCTGATCAATCTTATCGATCTAATCAATCTGTACGATCTGTACTCTGTACTATCTGATCGATCTGATCTATCTGATCGATTTGATCGATCTGATCGATCAGATCGATCGATCGATTTTTTTTTGCCCAGCCCTTGTACCACTTGATTCTGTTTGTAGATCAACAGCGCATTGGGAATCCCAAGAAGGTGCGAAGATGTGGAAAACGTTTCGATCTTCATTGTTTTTGCTAACTATGGGGGCCATGACAAGGGCATTCGTGATGGGAGTAGGTCGCACTTGTGACTTGGTGTACCTTCAATTTATTGTTGAAATGCAATCATAGTTACTGTGTACGTACACTTTTGTATATCATATAATGTTACCCAATGTGACCCACAGTTATATTTTTGGTGAAATGGTATTCTTTTCTATAAAACCTACAGAAAATACAGTGTAGCTACTGTCAGAAAACATATAGCGCCTGTTTGCATCAGGTTTATATTGTTTTCCAAATCTTCTACTTCATCAAAAATCTCTTTAATCAGATAAAGGAATAGTGTCACTTAACTCACTATATTCACCGCGTTACGGTTGTTTTATTACGCACTTTCCGCGATGTTTTCGCGTAGCAAATTATTAATGCGAAAACCAGTAGTGCCTGCTCCACTTTAGTGAAATAAAAGTTTTTGAGTTTTTGGCACTTCACAAATAAACCTTCGAATAGTTTACCGAAGAAAATGGATATTAAGGAAGAACCAAGGTTAATTTTGAAAATAGCAAAAATAGCAAGAATATAAATGCAAGCAGATGATTAATAACATAATTTTGGAGAGATATTTGAGTGAAATAACACCCACAGTTCACCGCTTAATTATTTTTTATCCTACACGATGTCTCTATGTCTCTTTCGCGTCTCTATTGAGACACGAAAGATGCTATTTGCATGCCTGGCCCAGCCAGGCCTATAATGAACACTTTTCAGCACTAGCCGCGAAAATTATTGTCTCTATAGGTGGCGACCAAATGGTCTGTCCAATCAAAACAGCGCTTTCGATTCGGTTTGACGTTTGCGATTAAAACGTCAATGTCATGTCAATGTTTTTTCATTTATCAAAAGCCAATAGGTCAGTGATTAGTCTTTAGAAACGGGTAATTTTATTACGATATTGTTGTGTAGGATAAAAAATCATTTGTGCACCACCCCAGAAAGTCGTTTTCTGCTTCTAGAATGATTTTTTTTGTGGTTTCCTCACTCCACTGTGCAATGCCAAACAACATGAGACGTACCAAAGACGCCGTCCATAATAATGATAATTCGGGCTTGCCGATGCCTCCATAGTGACGAAACCTGTTGGGGTAAATTAAGGCGTGGATTATTATTATTATGAAAAATTTATCAAGATTGTTGGTATAGATAAACTGGACAGGCCTATTATTGATACGTATGTAATCATGTCCATGGGGTGACTCACCGTGGGAATATAGGTATTGCTCATACAGCTCGCGCCTTGTAGAATGCAGTCGCGTTGTGTGTTATTATATTGAGTGCATTAAGTTATAAGTTATAGTTAACACTTATAACTAATTGTGTGAATCTAACATCCGAAGTAGAATTTGACCAATTTGCGATTATTTTTGTTAATTTGCGGACTTTAACGCTATTCCAAGAACAAAGAAAACCGAACCGTATGCGTCATACATTCTACATTGAAAAATTTACTCCACGAGTTTGGAGAGCATGCAGATTCTTGATTTTATATACCGATTTGCCGGCTGGAGATCCTGAAAATTGCCATTATTTGTGCTAAGTTGAACCGTAACAATGCGCGGACTATATTGGGGGGATGGCTGTCTTTTCGGGATGGAATTATGTAACTATTTGGTATTGTATCAGCTGCTTTTGAAGTTTTAGTACTGGTGAGTTTATTTTTAATTATTGGAGAGTCGTTGACCTCCGATCTTGGGTAGTTTGGAAGCAGATTTATGTGAAAGGTTTGCGGGTTTTGATTATTTGACTCGCGATGTTATGACGGATAGGTTGGATGTCATATGAATGTCCGTTATATTTTTTTGTGTATGATGTTGCAAACACTAGATTCAATGTGCGTTTATTTCTTGCATGAACAGTTTCGAGTTTAATCTGTTTTTCACTAAAAGATCCAAGATTGCAAACTCAATTGACCTCGGTGGCAGTTAAGTTCGCGAATGCGACGATTGAAGTGCTTTAAAACTGGAAAATGTGGTTATAGGAAGTTAGTAATGTACCAATTGATAAGTAAAACATGGGCAAGATGCTGCACCAGCACCATACGAAAATCTTTCAAAATCAAAAGCAAAACGGACGCCTTCCGTTGGAGACAGTTAGATCTCATTTGGCGGGAATGTTAATGAAGATCTCTTAATTATCTCTTGTTAGTGACAATTTTTTTTTAGTATTGATTAACCGCATAAAACGTATACAATGGAAATAGAGATCTTAACATCCATACTCTTCTAAACCGAATGGTATATATAAAAGATTTGGAAATAAACAATAACAATGAACGGTTGAAAATAGTAAATATCGTTTCAAGGGCGCCGTCCACTTATTCGGTTGGTAGTATGTTGCCAGCTCCTCAAAAACAAGTTTCCTTTTCTCGTTTCGTTTGTCACCGACAATTAAAACTAGCCATGCGTTTTATAAATGTTTTATGACAATATCAACGTTTGGTATTAGTCTGAAATCAATTTCAGTACTTCACCATATATTGGCTATTAATTATCAAAGTCTTATAATCCAATTGAACTAACTACATACAGAACGATAGACGTGGTTTTGGTACAATTTCAGGTTTTATAGATTCATAATGGCCTTGAAAGCGTAGTGTCATATTTTATAATGCAACTACAGATGCAGAAATAAGTTTTTTTATAAGCTTAAACGTTAACGGTAGGTGGACTATATGGGTGATTGACAAGTGTTACTATTTGACCAAATATTTCCTTCTAAAGATATCTGGCTATTCATTTTGAAAGAAAATTGATAATAGTTATATAATTTATATTATAATTTAATAATAATAATATTCTTTATTTGTCGTATGATCACATAAGATATAGACAATTGTCATAATTACAATTTAGAAGAGTACAATACAAACAAACCATTGCACTACCAAACACTAAGAATAAGAAGTGCAATCCATCCTAAATTACTCAATGTACAAATTAAAACCGTGAGACAGCTCAAAAAAAGCAGCCACACGAAACAATATAAACAAGAAAAAAAGAAACAACAAGATATATCTATTCACCGGATGGACCACCAAGATATTCCCCAATTGTATAGAAAGAATGGGTAATCAGGTATTTCTTTAACTCTTTTTTAAATAATCCTATGGTTTCTGCAGCCAATACAATGGGCGGTAGGGCATTAAAAGTTTTTACAATCATATATTCCGGCCCACCCTCAAAAGCTGTTGACGTGTGTCGAGGTACCGCAAGCCGCAAATCGCTTCGAGTCTTCATTGATGACGATATGTCCCCGTTCCTCATAAAATCAATCATGTTTTTTCTATAGTAGCTTAGTAGTCTATATATATATATATATATATAGGCAAGGAAGCGTTAGAATATTTTGCTCTCTAAAATGATCTCTGCAATGATCTCTGAAACCTAAACTAAGCATACATCTTATAAATCTTTTTTGCATGCAGAATAACGAAATCATATGGGGAGATGAACCCCTAAGAATTATGCCATATGACAGGACAGACTCTACACTCGCAAAATAGTAACTTTTTATGGCCTCCGATGCCACAATGCCCCTGAGCTTGTACATTGAATGGTAAGTTCTGGTGAGCTTTCCAGCAGTATAAGCTATATGCGCGTCCCATCCCAAATTACTTTGAACATACACACCAAGGACCTTAGTCGATGACCCCAGCGGTATCGAAACTCCCGATTCTCGCACAAGAATCGACCGATTCGGCACTTCCAATGAGAGATGAAGAACTGCAGTCTTACTATGATTTAGCATCATCCCATTCATCCCACACCAATGGGTCATCTTCCGTACCGCCTCAGTCGCCATGTTTGAGAGGTCAGACAGGTGTGCATGCGAAAGGACCAAACTTGTATCGTCCGCAAACTGATACAAATTCCCAGTGCTCATGTATTTCTGCAAATCGTTCATGTACATGAGAAATAGAAGCGGTCCCAAAATTGATCCCTGTGGGACTCCCGACCTTAACAAGGAAGATCGTGAACTTGTAACACCATCAACGTTCACTGTTTGACTCCTGTCCTGCAAATAGGACCGAACGAGATCGAGCGCAACCCCCCTAATACCAAGTGATGTCAGTTTTGCCAATAAACGTTCATGAACAATAGTATCAGAGGCACTTGACAAATCAAAAAATATTGCTGCAACACAGCGACGCTTATCTACATTGGCCAGAATACTAGAGACTGCCCCGAAAAGAGCCGACTCACATGACAAACCCGGCAAAAAACCGTACTGACTTGGTGATATAAAATCATGCCCAGCAAAGAAAGCGTAAAATCTACTATACAGTACCTTCTCAAATATTTTTGAAAACGCGGACAGGATTTATACTGGTCTATAATTGTCCACACTATTCTTGGGAGCTTTTTTATGTACTGGCAATATCAGAGCTGGTTTAAGGCCGTCCGGAAAAACTCCCTCAGACAACATACAATTTACCAGGTGCGCAATCACACAAGTAATCCATTCGGCCGACAGTTTCATAAGAAAGGGTGGAATACCATCAGCGCCACATGAAAATTTTGGCTCAATAGATGAGAGCACACCACTTATCTCCTCCTGCGTTGCCGGGTATAGGAAAATGGACGGCAACACACTATCGCTTTCGAGCATAACTGCCGCGCACGTATCCACACCCGGCACGAATTTATAAGTAAGTACGTAGGCTTTCACGGCCAGAATCATTTAGAACATAAACTGCTTCTCGGCATAACCCCCGTGTGTCAAGATTTGTTAATGCTGACGTTTCGCGAACCATGTTGCTCGCTTCTTCAGAGCTAACTGAATAGTTATTCAGTTAGCTCTGAAGAAGCGAGCACCATGGTTCGCGAATTATGAATTTTTGAAAAAACCCAGATTTCTCCAGTTTTTCCGAATTTCCCCCGTTAATACTTGCTCCATCGGTTCAGTTTTTACAAGCGAAAAACGAAAAAAACGCGATTTTTTTTAGGTTTTTTGTTTATAACAAATTAAGAAATGAATTAAATGAATAAAATGAATAAAATGAACCATAAGAACATTTAATTAAATACTGGAATCAAACTGATCGTCTTATTTCCCTACTACATCCAGTATTATGGAGCAATTCATCGCTAATTTAAGAAATGATATTTGCGAGTAGGAAACATCACTATACATCTACGGACTGTTCCACGTGACCTAGGACCGTCGGCTTCCTGCTAGTATTTTTGTCACGCAAAAATCTCTATTGCCTGGTCTAAGAATACAGTATGTTATTGAATGTTTACAATTTTTTGGAATGTTTGTCACTAAACCTACAATTTTAATGATTACTGCAAGTTATAAATCAGCCTGTATATTGCTTATATTCGGGAATCTGCGAAGGGTCTAGCGACACCGGTGCGGTGGAGTGACACTGTTGAAGAGATAGTCCGCAGCATTCGATACTATCTGTTGACACTACTCTGTACGAATGAACCCACATAAAGTTGTAGTTGTCACTATTAATTAATTTTGCACATTAAAAGATTATGTGCACACGACTAATCTCCACAAAAGTATCGTGTTATTGTAAACTTATATCAAGGTTATTTTCTCGCAGGTATAGAGACGATGTGTTACACATTTCTTCTTTTTTGACGTAGTAAAGCATGGTCGCTCTAACTTTTACGATTACCTATTAATAAAAATCCACTAACATCATGCTGAATGCTTTTCAAGGTACTTATTTGTTCTAATGACCTCCTACTAGTTTCATGCGATTGCAATATGTGTTTGACTATGTAATAGCCCTTTTACATATTAGTGCAGGCAAATTAACTGATTATAAGCCAAAACCGGTATTAATTGTAGACAGGAGTTTTATCATTGGAAATGGTGAAGGGGCTCATAGTGAACGCAAAAAAAGTAAATGCAGGTCATGGGGTGGTATAGTGTTTATTTGGGAGGGTGGAAAGCGGGTGCAAAGTATATTATTGCGTTTTCCGGCGAAACTTGACGTTTTATCCAAAAAGGTCCCATACTAAGTTGTAGATCATAAAAAAATCTACAACATTCATATGGGTCACTTTTTACTATGACCTCAAAATTTTCGAGAAAAATGCGAATGCCAATGCCAAAACGAATTTTCTGTTTTTTATTTTTCGTTGTGGCAACAATAATTCAATTTAAATCAAACTTTGTGAAAGCGTGCCTTTTTATACCTTAAATTAGCATACATTTTTTAATTACACAAAAAACAAGAAGTTTTTGAGATATTTATTTTTTTCCGTCAAAATCAGACTTTTTTTAAAAAGAAATTCTGTGGTGAAAAATCATCGTAGAGAGTTCTTCTGGGACTTATTTTTGTTGTTTTTACATGTACTTATCGACACAATAATAAAAATATTAGTCCCTATTTAAAAACATGCTTAAAAATGGAAAAAACTCAAAAACGACTTTTGCAATAGTGAATTTTTCAGTAATTGTTCATTATCTGTTTAAATTTTTAAGAAAATTGCAATACTGGTTACGACATTCAATTGTACGGAAAAAAAATACAATAGAAACTGTCTCTCATTTCTACACGAATGCTACCACCCCACGACCTGCATTTATTTTTTCTACGTTCAGTATGAGCCCCTTTACCATTTCCAATGATAAAACTCCTGTCTACAATTAATACCCACTCTCAACTTAATTTGCCTGCACTATATGTGCAATTTCAACCTGCAATCTCAACCGTGCGATTTTTCAAAATCACATGCAATTTTATCACCGTTTCTCGACCGTTTACATCTGTGCAACTTTAATAAATTGTATGGCTTCAGCATCTGTGATTTTATTTTTAACAACTGTAACTACTTGTTAAGTATAGCTCAGCAGAAGTTCAGAGAAACGAGTAGAGTAGTAAATTGGTAGTTTCTATTAATGACATAACACATGAATACATGATATGTTACCATAGCATTATATACAATATGTAAAGCCTCGTTTACATCCACTTAACTTAACTTAACGTACGAAAACTTAAACATTAGAGATAGTTGAACTCCATTGAATTATATGTGTTCGTTTACATTCACTTAACGTAGAAAAACTTAACGTAACGTACGGATTTGTTCATTCAACTTCAACTTATCAGAATCCGTGCACTAAGTGCACCAATCACAAGCTCTCGATTTTGACAAATTGGATGATGGTGACAGCGAGTGACAGTAACATAACCTAAAAATTAACTCGTGCGACTTGTAGTTTGTTATCTTTGTGTTGTTTTGCAATATGTTTAGTTCGATTAACGGATTATTATCACGGATAATGGAACCTTGATTGAACTTGCGTGTACATTAACATATTTGTATAATAAAAGCGATAGATTTAATATGGATTTCATATTGTGTCACTGTCAAATGCGCATGTCAAACACCCCAACGTAAGTGAATGTAAGTGGAACGGATCTAAATTTCGTACGTTAAGTATAATTTTGCGTACGTTAAGTTAAGTTAAGTGGATGTAAACGATACTTAACAACGATGTTCCGCTATTCCGGTGCCTACTTATCTCTAACACCCCCTCTCGAGGAAAGCCGGGAAGTCGTAATTTTTCTGACTCCTAATGCAGCCAAACATTTCCAATGCTTAATACCAGCGAGTCCTTTGGTTAAAACGTCAGCAGGCATCTCATCAGTTCTTAAGTACTTGATGTCAATTTTACCTGCAGAGAACACTCCACGAATACGGTGATAACGCACATCAATGTGCTTTGTTCGCGAATGGTACACTGGATTCTCAACTAATTTCTTTGCTCCTTGATTGTCGTTGAACAAAGTAACTGAGACATTTGAATTTTTGTTAGCGTCCAACTCTTCAAGAAACTGTTACAAATGTATGGCTTCTTTCGTTGCTTCACTCAATGCCATATATTCTGCTTCGGTCGACGATAATGCAACGGTACGTTGTTTCCTCGACTCCCAAGAAACTATTCCACCATCACAGGTAAATGCATAGCCTGTATATGATCTTCTGTCGTCTACGCAGGTAGCCCAATCAGTATCTGCATATCCTGTTACCACATTACCCCCTCTTAACTGAAGGTAATTCCAACATCTAAAGTTCCCTTTAAATAACGAAGTACACGCTTTGCCGCTTGCCAATGTTGAACTCCGAAATAGTCATTAAATTGACCTAAAACACTGCATACATGCCCAATATCCGGACGTGTAGCTATCGCAAGATACATGAGACTTCCAACAAGTTCTCTGTAAGGAGGTTTCTCACCATCTTCAGTCATCCATGTATCAGACTTCGATAGTTTCGTCCCTGCTTCCATCGGCGTTTGTACTGATTTGCAATCAGACATTCCAAAGCGTTCTAGTACATCTAAAATGTATCCTTTTTAACTCATTGTGACTGTCGCATCATTCCTTGAAAATTCAATAGGGTATTCCGGTCATGTCAAAATTTAAGCAGATATTCGGTTTAACCTATTGTACAATTTATGAGGATTCATAACGTTAAGCTAAGAACTTTTTTATTTAGTTTTTCTATGAGATAATTGCAATTAAAAGTGCATTTCGTTTGAATTCACCGACCACCCTCGGAAATACACGATGATTACCGATCCCTAGTAGCGGTGGCAACAGCGGACAGCTCTCGAACAGCTGACCGGCCAAGTTGGCGGTTGGCGACCCTGTTGTTTGACAACGAAATAAAGGTAACTTTTTTGAGAGATGATTTGATCATTGAAACTTGAAGCCAAACATCTCTCATCTCGCTAGTCGGCAATGTAAAGAAAATTTTATCAGGAGTTACTGTTCTACTGCAGTTACAGCCCGGCACAGAACAATGTCGGCGTTGGAGTTTATTTTGAACAAGTGTTTGATATAACCTCAATAACCAAAGCAGGTGTCATTAAACGAGCGATTCTAAACGTTGACACAACAGAAGACAAAAATTTACTACGTGCACCCTAGATATAGCAACGTTGTCAAGTCGCTCACCTTGAGATGTCTTTGTGACGTCACAAAGACCAATCCTAATTCAAGCTTCAAACAACGATTTCTCTTAATTTAAAACAATGTTTGATATTTTACTTGTGAAGTAGCAAACAGTAGCACCCATACTTTATAAAAATAACAATTTCAAAAACACCGGAATACCCTATTCCCAGGCAGTATGATACATCTCCCATATCATTAATATCAAATGGCTTTCTCAGAGAGTTGTAGATTTCTTCAATGTTTTTTCTATTTTTTGATAAAATAAGAATATCATCCACGTATACGATTATGATAACCAAATCATTCTTTTCGTTCTTTGTGTAAACACACACATCACTTTTTGTAGGTTTTGCTCCTATTTTGGTTAATTCACAGGTCAGTCGTTGATACCAACATCGTCCAGCTTGCTTTAAGCCATATAAGGATTTCTTTATTCTACAAACTTTGTTCCTTGAAGAAATACTCTCAAGCATCTTCTTTACTATACTTGCTTCGTTACCGATTTTCCTCTCTATGATGAATTTAAGAATCTTCTCATTGTATTTTGGAACTTCCATGAAGATTTCTTTATCAAGATAGCCATTCAGGTATGCTGTAGTGACATCGAATTGTCTGATGTGCATACCGTAATGAGCAGCAATAGCAGTAGCAAGACGGATTGAGCTAAGACGAGCTACAGGAGAATACGTTTCACAGTAATCCATCCCTGGACGTTGCGAAAATCCTTTTGCAACAAGCCTAGCTTTTCGTTTTGTTATTTTGCCATCTGCTCCATACTTGTTCCTCAGTATCATTCGACAACCAACTATATTACGATCTTTAGGACGATCCGCATATCCCAAGTTTCGTTCTTGAGAAGTGATGTGAACTCCATCGCCATGGCTTCCATCCACTCATCTGCCTCAGGACCAGCAAATACCGTTTGGATTGATATTTCCGCCATACATGCCAATTCTTCATTGTCTTGCCTATCATCAACAACCATATTATATTTCTCTCTTGGTATTCCTGGTTTATTAGTTAGTACTTTCTTCGGTCTTCCACGACCACATTTGATACGTGTAGATGGATCTTGACTTTGATTTCCTTCTCTTTGATCAGCATTCTCTTCAAGTTCTACGAAGTTTTCTCTAATTTCTTCAGTATCACCGATAACATCTTCTCGAGAATGTTTTGTTTTATTGAACGACTGCACCTCTTCTGCATTATCTTCTTCTATATTACTTTCCTTATCTTCCTCCCCTGAATAGAAATCATAGTGATGATGATATTCCATTTCCGACGATTCTTGAAGAAACTGGATATCACGAGAAATTTCTACTCGGTTTTCTTCCGGTATCCATACCCTATAACCTTTTGAATAACCAGCATATCCTAAGAAAATTCCTTTTCCTGATCTTGGTTCAAGTTTTCCTCTAGTTTTCGATCTATTTAGACAATACACTGCAGAACCAAATTCTTGAAAGTTATTTACATTTGGAGTTTTCCCTATCCATTTCTCAAATGGGGTTCGTCCGTTTAGCGAGGAGCGACTTCGGACAGCGATTTCGAATGTAGCACGCTGTAGCGATTGCTTCCGCCCAAAATGAAGAAGGTAGATTCGATTGTAGTATTAGACATCTCGTCATCTCCACTAGAGTGCGATTTATCCGTTCTGCTACTCCATTCTGTTCTGGATTGTTAGGAACAGTGAGGCGGCGTTGAATTCCTGAATCTTTCAACAGAGCGTCAAATTTGGTATTAATATACTCTGTTCCGTTATCGGATTGTAAGAATTTTATCTTCCTACCAAAATGTGTCTCGATCATATTCTTGAATGATTTAAATTCATTGAAGACTTGATCCTTACTTTTAAGTAATCTTATTTCGCACCAACGTGATGCATCATCAATGAAAGTTACGAAATATTTTGCCTTACCAAGAGAATTTACTCTCATCGGACCACAAACATCTGTGTGAATTATATCACCTGGATTTGATTTTTTGATTGATTTCTTCGGAAAAGGTTGTCTTGTCATCTTTCCTTCAATACAAATTTCACATTCCAAATCCTTATTAATGTCTTCTATTTCAAGACCTCGAACTGCTAAGTTCTTCCAGGCTTCACAGAAATCCTTTTTGGTGGGGGACTATCGACTGTGGTATGTGTTTAGAGGGGTAGAATAAAACGCTTTTTCAGTCTATGAAGGTATAATTCCTGGGTACGTTTTCACATGTGCCTACGTTTCGCCGGCAATCTTCGGCTTCTTCAGGCCTGGTGTGATAGGTCCAAGATAAGTCAAGGGGAGATATGTGAGCCAGCGGTGGCCCTTGCGGAGGTCCAGTGGTTCGGTACAAACGCCGGGTGATGGTTGTGTAATATTATTTTCGTCATTATAAAATTTTAAGACATACAGAAAATTACCAAACTCCATTCGCAAACGAACGCCGTTCGTTTGCGAGTTTGGTAATAACATTACACAACCATCACCCGGCGTTTGTACCGAACCACTGGACCTCCGCAAGGGTCACCGCTCGCTCACATATCTCCCTTTGACTTATCTTGGACCTATCACACCAGCCCTGAAGAAGCAGAAGATTGCCGGCGAAACGTAGGCACATGTGAAAACGTACCCAGGAATTATACCTTCATAGACTGAAAAAGCGTTTTATTCTACCCCTCTAAATCCTTTTTATTTAAATGACCCATTCTTCTATGCCATTCCATTATCGACTTTTTCTTAGATATTACAGTTCTTGCAGCTTGTTCAAATTTGTGTATATCCTTGACATAAAATAGTCCATAGATACGATTCGCTACAAGCAGAACTTTCTTATTCTTGCCGTAAACTGTCGCCGAATCCTTTTTGAACAACACTTGGTGACCTTTGTCCACAATTTTCGGAACTGATAATAAATTTGTACGTAAGTCAGGAACATGTAATACGTTTTTCAATGTGTAACTTTCTTGACGTTTCATTACTTTCGATGACAGGAATCCATCACCTTTGGCATTTATTGACGTTGAAGTGAAGTTCGCCAGATTCAACGTTTCTGAAACATCAAAATTTATAGTTTTAAAACTCCTTAAATCTTTACACATATGTGAAGTACATCCGCTGTCTAGACACCATTGTCTCTCATTTGCGAAGTCTTCCGAAATTTCTTTACTGGATCTCTTTACGAACAATGACTCTACTTTTCTTCCTTCATGTTCATTCTTTCAAGATTTTAATCTTTAGCGTTTCTGGACTTGGTAAGTCATCTCTAGATTCAATAGCAATCCTGAAGTTCTCAAAATTTGACGGTAGACTGTATAACAACAAGATTGATAGAAGATCTTCGTTGATAGAAATGTCCATTTCATTTAATTTGTCAATCACATCGAAGAATTTTCCTAAGTGTTCACGTACATCATCCCCTTCCTGCATTCGTTGAAGTACTATTTGTTTCAACTTTGCTTTTCTTGCAGATCATTTTGATTGATAGATTGCTTCTAATTTTAGCCAGAGTTCTCTAGATGACGTGCACTTCTTAACTTGTTTTAATTCGGATGAACTAATTGCCAAAATAATGTCGGACATAGCTTTGCTATCGCCATCTTGCTACTTCTTTGCGTTTTCAACTGACGCAGGAACTGTGTCTTTCACTTTTGGTTTAAGAAGTTCTCCATTAACGTAGTTCCAGGCATCATTTTTTACTAATACTGCTTTCATGTGGATTTTCCAAGTATCAAAGTTATCTTTGGATAACATCTCCATTCGCATACGCATTTTTATATTTATTCTTCTTCTGAATCTCGAGATCAGTCACTTTTCCAATACTTGTCTACTGGCTACTCTGGATGTGCCCTGGGCCCATAACCTGTTAACTATAGCTCAGCAGAAGTTCAGAGAAACGAGTAGAGTAGTAAATTGGTAGTTTCTATTAATGACATAACACATGAATACATGATATATTACCATAACATTATATACAATATGTAACAGCGATGTTCCGCTATTCCGGTGCCTACTTATCTCTAACATTACTTTGATTAGTAATAGTGCTGCACACATCAACAAGCATAGCCTCGTTGCTTTGTTATTTACATAAACATAACCTTGTTGGCACTAAAACTATCGTTTATATGTATAAGAAGAAGCATTGTTAGTATCAATTGTTGATGTATGTGTTGATATACATATATGTTAAAACGTCGTCGATTTAGAGGAAATTGCTCTCCTTAGCATCATAATTGGAGCTGCGAGTTTGTTGTTAAGACAAAGAACGGAACGGCGTTGGTGAACTAAACCATGGCTTAAGCGAAAAGATCTGGAAAATCTACATTTAGTAAATAAGGAGAAGACTTGGAGAAGACCCTGATACTTACCAGAACTTCCTGCGCATGAAAAAAGACACATTTGAAAAATTATTGGTTATTGTTAGTGAAGATATTCAAAAGCAGGATACTTTCTTTAGGGTCTCCATATCTACCAGAAACAGATTAATAATTACTTTGAGATATTTGGCGACTGGGGATATCTATAAGAGTCGACAATATTCTTTTCGTTTATATGTATAAGAAGAAGCATTGCTAGTACCGATAGTTGATGTATGTGTTGATATACAAATATGTTAAAACGTCGTCTATTTAGAGGAAATTGCTCTCCTTAGCATCATAATTGGAGCTGCGAGTTTGTTGTTAAGACAAAGAGCGGAACGGCGTTGGTGAACTAAACCATGGCCTAAGCGAAAAGATCTGGGAAATCTACATTTAGTAAATAATGAACTTGGAGAAGACCCTGATACTTACCAGAACATGCTGCGCATGAAAAAAAACACATTTGAAAAATTATTGGTTATTGTTAGTGAAGATATTCAAAAGCAGGATACTTTCTTTAGGGTCTCCATATCTGCCAGGAACAGATTAATAATTACTTTGAGATATTTGGCGACTGGGGATATCTACAAGAGTCTACAATATTCTTTTCGTTTATATGTATAAGAAGAAGCATTGCTAGTATCGATTGTTTATGTATGTGTTGATATACAAATATGTTAAAACGTCGTCGATTTAGAGGAAATTGCTTTCCTTAGCATCATAATTGGAGCTGCGAGTTTGTTGTTAAGACAAAGATCGGAACGGCGTTGGTGAACTAAACCATGGCTTAAGCGAAAAGATCTGGGAAATCTACATTTAGTAAATAATGAACTTGGAGAAGACCCTGATACTTACCAGAACTTCCTGCGCATGAAAAACGACACATTTGAAAAATTATTGGTTATTGCTAGTGAAGATATTCAAAAGCAGGATACTTTCTTTAGGGTCTTCATATCTGCCAGAAACAGATTAATAATTACTTTGAGATATTTGGCGACTGGGGATATCGACAAGAGTCTACAATATTCTTTTCGTGTGGCTCATTCTACGATATCGCTAATTGGTATGCAGGACTATTTATAAGTGTTTGAAAAAACATATTTGAAGGTATATATAGAATTATAATGTAAGTTTAAAATAAGTATTGATAAGTATTTCACTAATAGGTTCCTGGCACCGCTGCCGAGTGGTCAAGTATCGCGGAAGATTTTGAAAGAAAATGGAATACGTCAAATACTCTCGGTGTGATGGATGGAAAACACATTTTGATACAAGTACATCGTGGAGACGGGTCATTATTTTTTTAATTATAAAGGAGGGCACAGCATCGTACTCTTATACCTGGTTGACGCCCATTACAATTTTCTATACTTTGACGTGGGCCGCAATGGAAGAATTTCAGATGGCGGAATATATAGACGAAGTACACTATCATCAGCAATAGCCACAAATAGGTTGAATTTTCCAGATGATAAGCCACTCCTAGGCAGAAATAAACCTGTGCCATATGTGATTGTTGCGGATGCTGCTTTTCCGTTAAGTGAGCACATTCTGAAACCATACCCCTTAAAATTTAACCTGGCCTCAACGTATTTTTAATTACCGATTGAGTCGAGCAAGGCGAGTTGTCTAGCAAACAGATTTCGTATACTACTAAATAGAATCAATTTAAGTCCAGAAAAAGCACAACTCGTCACTTTGACTTGTATAGTTTTGCATAATTTTTTACGAACAGAATGCCCTGATGCGTATGGCATACGAGATGAAAGTGACATTGATAGGCGATACATCTTTAAATATGCATTTAGTAGGCAAGCTGGAAACCGAAGTGCTCGTTCAGCCTTAGACAAACGTCAGGAGTTTTTAGGATTTTTCAATAGTGTTGAAGATGAATTCTGTTATTATTCTGTTATTAATAAAAATACACTCGCTAATACAATATTATTTTATTTTGAAGAAAAAAATTTAAGAAGTTAATATTAAAAAATAAACAAAATACAGTAGGGGATTACTCTATATGTTCCTGTTGGGCATCCAACACAATATTAAAAATCTTCGTCTTCACCATTCTTAAAATGCTCGGGTTTGCAATTTTTCTTAATTCGTGTTTGATGGTTTTGGCAAATGACGTTAAATCGTCTTCTTCATTTTGTGACTGCATACGTTTTGTTAGTGCATTCGTTGCAGCGCTAATTAATTCTGCAACCTCTTGGGGTTTAGGGGTAAGTTTTGCTCTTTTAGCCATTGGAGTCGTTCTTGAGCTACTGGGCGTCGGTGACAAAATTTCCGAGGAATTGAAATCTTCAACCCGTACCATCAAATATGAGCTCCGGCTCTACCTCGCTATCCACAATATTTTCCGGTTGTAGCGTGACTTCTGGTAAGTTCGACTCCGACTCCGTTGTCGCCTCCTTTAAATGTTCGTAATACCGCAATTTTGGTGTGTATATGTCCGACGTACCGGCACCACTTTTTTTCACTAATTTTAATTTTTCCAACTCATTAAAAAACTGCGTCCTTAGGTTATGTATTTTGTTTTTAATTGCCTCAACTGTAAGGACTTGTGCAGAAGCTAAGGCATTTTTCGCCACCAAGTCTCGTTGCATTGCATTTAATGCGTCTAGCCTTATATTTTTGCTTTTGTACTCTGGCAGAGAAGAATAGTAAAGCCGGCATATGGTATAAGATGTTCTGCAAGGATGTTGCGTATGTACCAGTCAGCATTCATCCTTAAATTCACCTCAATGAGCTCCGTGCGACTATCCCAACTAATTCCAGCCCATAGCATAATGGAATCACCACCAAAGCTTAGATTATGTGCAAGATTACATTCTGCAAAACGATCTCCTGGCCTCTTGTATACTCGACTACGTCCATCAGGCTTCCATAATTATATTCTTGTTTCGTCTGCAAAAAGAACTTTTTCCCATTGTTCATTTCCATGTTCATCCCCGTTAGCATCTGCTCTTGCTAATGGTAACCGCCCGTTTTTTAGCGTGGAAGAAGCCGAGGAACTCTAGCAGGACGTCTTGGATTTAAACCGACCTCCTTAAGACTCCTTATTACTGTTTTGGTGGAAACATTGACTTGGCTTGCATTTGGTAATTGATTGCATTCTCATCCTGTTGATAAGTGCCATAATGCCATAGCTTACATAGAAGATTTCAACAAATTTTTATAGCGAACGGAGAGTTAATGACAATCTTGCTGGACTTATGATATCTAAGATATTGGTCAACCTAATATAAATGAGTAGATTGCAATAGTTCCATAAATGCCTGTTATAAAGGTAGAAATAAATTGGGGAACGTTGGACATTTTTATGCTGATCAATTAATTATCTAAAAAGATTGTACCTGTATTTTTTTGCATACCGTCCAGTCTAACTCTAGCTAACAACTCATCGATGGGATAGACACGTGTAGTGTGGTGATTTTCTTTCGTTCGGATAATCAAGACCCTACTGTATGGGAAACAGAAATAAGAATACCATTGGTATTTTAAGCGTTCAACGAGATCACTGATCCTATAGATACTGCAATTAAGGTTTTTGGGATTGTCTCAATTTTGTCATTTCGTATGGCTAAACTAAATACATATTTGTCTTAGTTTATTAAATAAAATATGGGCGTTTGCATTGGTTCATGTAATATTCTTGCTTGATTTAGTGTGTTTTGAAATAAACTACACATTAATAAAGAGTTTATTACGTCCATCGTACAAAAATTACCCGCAGACATTGGATATTTAGAAATCTGCATAATTACTTACCATGGCAATATTTTCTTCTTAATAATTTGCATAAATTTACATACAGTATATTATTTCCAACATTGCGCATTAATAAAAATGTGACAAATTGTAGATGTTTTAATGCAAATTATAGCAATAGATAACCTTGCGTTCCTTAACAAATACATTATTGCATTAAATGAGTAATAAACACCTTTTTACAGTAGATAATTTATTACAGAACATGCTTTGACAGAATACCCTACCTACATTATGATACTATTTTCCATAGAGTTAATATTATGTCTAGTTATTAATTAAATTCTGTATTATCTATATTAGAAACTTTTATTAGTTATACTTCGCATTAGCAGAATATGACGTATAACTTAAAAAAACAGACAAAAAGTAAATAGCTAGTTTCTGTAGATGGTGGTTTTACGAATTGCAGTTCCGCCATGCCTTAGAGTCGGACTTCAAGCAGATTTGTAGTACCTACATTCGCACGCGGTCAGTAGGCAAGGTACACTATAAATTCATTTTAATTGAGTACATAATTCAATGTGCCGTGCATAAAGAGAGCCGCGTTTAAACATCTCGCGAGCCTTTGCCACTGCCAGAAGTTATCCAGGTTACGTTGCAGTAGCTATGCCTACATTTTCTAGCAGTGGCAATATAATACATGTATGTACTTCTTTACCTACCCATACAATCATTTAAACTAGAATCCTTGCAAGAACCAGTTAAAATTTGCCCACTTTGTTCTAAGAATGTAATCTGATACAATAATTGCCAACTACAATAGGATTTGTAGTTTTTGATGTTTATTGAATAAGCTAACGACGAATACGGTTCTAGTGTTTATTGTTTATGACGCACAGGTGTTAAACTGTAAAGAAAAGTATGCCATTATTAAATAATATACAAACAGTTATTCAAGTATACGTATATTATAATACCATTCGTATTGAATATATTTGCATTTATCCACCTATTGTTTGCATCGGCATTCAATAATTGCAATATAATTACGCAACTACTTATATGTTGAAAAGGAAATAGAAATTATTCCGATATATTACCTTTATTGACGTTCGTGGGTTATTTATAATATCCAATCCTACGCTCCAGTTACCGTAAGTGTAACCAAAACATGCATATTGCGCAGGTCAACAAAAAAATATGGAACATTTCTATTTTTCTCCGGTAGCCAAGCCTTCACCTTTACCTCTACAAGTTCATTGTGTATTGTTATTTATATAATGAAGGATTCCACATAGATACCAAATTACAATTGCTGTTTTATTTCCGTCACCTATACAATATTGTTAAAATTAAGGGATTTCAACTTTCCAAACTCCAAAAATCGTGACCATAAACAGCAATCTATAGATAGGTAACTGTATATAAACACGTTGAGAGACTATCGGAAGTACGGCCGCTAGGAGGCGGTGGGCGATTAAATTTCAAACGCATCCGCGAATTAATTTGTATCAGTGTAAGAACAATGGATGATACTTGTGGTGGCACCTACTATTTTCTGGAAGTTGTACTTTCGTAATAATTTGCTATTTATTTCATAACACTAACTTTAACCATAAGTTTATAAAAAACCAATTAGGTACGATATGCTATCGGGGGAGCAGCCAGGTGGAGGATAATTAAAACAACTTCCTTTGATCGATCCCTAAGCTTTCGACAAGATTTATTGTCTTCCTCAGAGGGTACGCTGCAAAAACAGTAATAGTAACAACGGAACAATTTCAACTGACTCAACTCACATCCAGAAGTGAGTAAGTGACCGTCGGTAGAAACATCAAACAGTGAAAAACGTAGACAGATACTGGCACATGTCAAAACGGTAAAACTTCCTAAAAACAATAATATATAAATAGAACATTCCAGTTGGAACAATAAAACTAAACTACCACAAAATCCGTTTGCAAAAGGTCACGACGAAAGATAACAATGATAAGAACAACAATACGCAATTAATGACGGTGATAATATTCGTTAATAAAGCTCCACAAGCGAAATGCATTAGAGGTTAGGTTAAGTTAAACGTCAGATGTACAAAGTAAACTGCAATACCGACTGACGACACACAGGATAAAGGCGTATACAGGAGACACCCAAGAATGATCGAAACAGAGATTACGCCCATCGGCGTACCAAAATCGTTTCGTTCTGCGCATCTACGTCACACCAGAATTGCTGTCAAAACTAAGTGTCAAAGTGGCATATATTTTGTCAACGAACATATGACAGAGATGTCAACATTGATGTGAAATATTAAACAGTGTTTAGTTAGGTTATATGAAAAAACTCGGTGAAAGCAATTGGGGAACGAAATTGTAATAATCTCATCGTCAACAGGATGATGATTTAGAGGGCAAGTGTGGATAAAATGATTACTAATCTTTACTAGCGATCTAATTTACCATTTGGCCACACTTGTAAAATGCTCCAGGCAAATGACGCTGCTCTTGTAATTGAAATTATTTCTTCGCCGGCAGAGACTTATCCATTTTTTTTAAAACGTCGGACGGAAGTGAAAAAAAAACTGAATTTTCATGGTTAGTTTGCTCTTTGAACAACCCGCCACCGCACATTTCATTTACGATACTTTTAATTTTTTTTTTAAAGTGGAAATGTATTTGGTTATGTGTCAAGGTGTTGTCAAAGTAATTTGTATTTTGCTATGATTCGTATGTCGTCAAGGTGTTATCAATGTTTGGTCTAGTGTGACGTCACAGCAATCAGCTGATTGTCAAACTCGCTCAAAATTGAATGCCAACCTGCGCAATGCGTAATCTTCTATTCTATCATTCTTGGGAGACACCAGTATCACGCATACTACGAGGCAAGGTCAAAACGATTTTGTTTATAAAAAAGTACGACAAAGTGCGACTGTGTCAGGTTTCGGTTTCTGAGTTCCAATGTTATAGTTTACGCGCTTTTTTTCGGTTGAAAATATATGTGCCTCGGAATGTAAACATCGAAATTTATATATTTTATTTAAATCGCTTTAAATAATTACTTATATGGGATTCTTTTTCACAGCCGCATTAAAAAAATAAGACGATTGTTCACGTACACTCCTGGAATTTAGTAAGTTCTATAAATATTTTAGCAGTGTGTCGATGATACATCCAAGTACAAGTTTTTTGTTATTTTGGTCGACCGCTCGGCCGCTAAGTGCAAAAACTTGTCCGTTTACGTTTCAACTCGTATATCGGAAATTTATTATTTGCGAAACCTTGTTCGAAGCTTTGAATTGGTTTATAATGATTTATATGTTTCTATTTATTAGCTTAATGTGTAATTAATTAATGTAATTCCTACATTGCAATGTAATTCTGTTTTTATTAAATATGACGGTAATTTTATATTAATAAACATAAAAGTTTTCGATTACATGAAATGAAAATCTCATTTCAAGATATTGCATACAACACAACAAATTATACTTACAATCTTATTGCATCTAATAGCTTTTTTTGCGATAATAAATACAAAAATCAATTTCTTGTTGTCAATATTTTTACTTTTCAGGTTATTTCAGAAGTGACATATGTATTAACATTTATTCACAAAATAGAAATAAATTAATATGAAATTGCTTTAAATTTGTATTTATGGTAATTTGTTAATTGTGATTTACTGGAGTTTTCGAGATATTTAGCTTCAACGATATTTTGCAGTGTTTAACTTAATAAACAGAAAGGAGTACCTATGTATTTTGTATACCATGAATGTATCATTACTATTTCTTATATTATTATTTTGTATTTACTTTACAGCAATATGTTTCAAATATCTAACAACTGAAAATAATGACAATTATGTATATCACTAATTTACAAAAATTTTTAAACTCTCTAAACTTTCGACGAATTTTGATGGAATGTAAATATGTTATAATTATTATTTAAAAAAAAATAAACTAAAATATACGACCATCTAAAAGAACATTTATACAACATAAAAATTATTTCATCAAATTTGACCTGGGATGAGTATAAATTGTGTTGGTAACGGGTATATAATTTCCCAAAAGGAGACGCTTCAGAAAGAAAAGTTGTTGGTTTCTCTTACGTATAGCTTTTATTGCATATTAATTACTCCCAATCATATGCAATAAAAGCTATACGTAAGAGAAACCAACAACTTGACGATTTGAACCAGGGACCTTTGCGTCGCTAGCACAATGCTCTCCCATCTGAGCTATTGACATTGTGCTAGCGACGCAAAGGGCCTTGGTTCAAGTCCAGGTTGTGGCTGTAATATTTGATTTATTTAAAATTTACATCCCGCCTGAATGTTACCATATTATTAACTTATAATATTACTTTGACAAAGTATGTCGTTAAAAATTTTCAGTTATAGTTTATATTGTTTGGAAATTAAAAAGACCTTCATTTTTAATGTATATGCATTTTAGTTAACCTTACAGTACACCATTCATAAGTGAAAATGTTATTTTTAACTTATTATCGTTGTTAATGCACGCCTCTTAATTTATTTAGAAAACAAATTTAGAAATAAAATTTCCAATAATGTACCAGCTAATATATAGTAAATGAAAAATGTGTGTTTATTAAACTGGAACTATATTACAATAAAACTTCTGTAGAGCTCTTTGATATATTAACAAAAAAAGAAAAATAAAAAATTAATTAGTTATCAAACAATGCAAAACGAAAAATGAAACACAATAAATACATATTACAACAATAAAAAATTATTAATTATAAGTGAAATTTTAATAATTTGAATTAACAAATGATCAAAAGAAAATACCAAAATTATTTGTTTTTTTTTTTCTAGAAAGTAGAAAGTAATATGTTTCATATGGTCTTATTGGTTTTCTCTGTTCCTTCTGAAGTTGGAGCCGTTTAAAATAAGATATTGTTAATAATTCAAACGGCTGTAACTTTTTAATGAATTGAAAAAGTAATTTACTTTCTGAAAAAAGTTGTTTTGCGGAAGAAACGTGGGACAGCCTGTATATATTGCTATAATTTAAATTATTTTGGTTGTCAAGCATGTAGTTGATGTCATGAAAGATAATTGAACATTAACTGCTGTAAAGTAAATACAGATATAAAATTTCCATTGTCCTTCATACAAAATACATGCTCGTCCTAAATGTAAATTTAAATTAAATTTAGAGAATTTATTTACATTTAGTGAATATATTTTAATATTACAATTCTGAAATAGTCTATATTTAGTGATAATCCTTGGTATCAAGTTGATTTACTTACTTACTTACTTAAGCCCGTCATCCTACTGCTGGGCAAAGGCATTTACTTGCGTAATTAATATGTGTATTAGTTAACATAAATTTATGTAATGTGTCGTGATATTACGCAATATCTTAAAATGAGATTTTCGTATCATATTATCAAATTTCATGTTTATTACTATTATTATAAAAGTAATTCTATATTTAATTAAATGCATTACCTACTCGTAAACTTAACTGTAGTGATCATAATTCA
The DNA here is from genome assembly GCA_963966075.1 of Aphodius sticticus. Classification (NCBI taxonomy): domain Eukaryota; kingdom Metazoa; phylum Arthropoda; class Insecta; order Coleoptera; family Scarabaeidae; genus Aphodius; species Aphodius sticticus. The sequence continues at coordinate 37,314,976 of OZ014507.1, read as the reverse complement.
TTTATTACATTGCAATGAAGATATCACGTTAAGGAAAAGAGCAGACACGCTAAAAATAAACTAAATCCCGTTACATTACATCCATCGAAAAACCACCTCGTGACGGACAACTTTTTGCAAAGCGGCCGGGTCGAGGTAGAACAGTACACGAATATATAACCGACATACTATTTTCAAATCCTGCGATAGCGATACGAACTTACTTATTTCCATGACTGTACTTACCCCGCTATCGTGCATTCATTCGTTACTGAAATATCCGCTTCCATCAAAATCTTGTTTACATAAAAACTTACGAAATCAAAAACGCCAATCAATAGTGATTCTAAATATAACCTAATGTTGAAAATTAATTAAAATGTCGATAATCATACATCTTATGAACAAATAATTCAGGAGTATAACACACTTTACTAATTTGTTTGTTGAGTATCTACTTTTAGAGTTCCGAGCCTTCAAACACTGGGGTCAATACTATCGAAACAACAGATGTCAGTTAAGGCGATTTTTCATTCTGGGTCACATATACAGGACCACCTTCCAGTTTTATTGTACGTGAGCGTGAAATATATTTAGTAATAGTGAATCAAAGTATGGCAGGGGAATGGACATGAAATTTGTGTGAAAAACTTTATTTAGAAAATGTTTGATGATACGAAATGAATAAATAGTTTTAAAAATGATATAGGAATGCTTGGGTTGTCTAGTAAGTGTATGTTGTGGCATCAGTGCCGGATTAAGCTGGTGCGGGGTCTGTAGCAAATATTATTAAGAGGCCCTTGGTTTGCTGTAGGATATAAAATAAAACACATTTTTTACAACAAAACTTTTCTCGATTTAATGTTAGCTATTTAGACATAATACTAGCAAAATCAATGTCTCTAAGTAAATCACATTCAATGTTCATTAAGGTGAGATTTTTTAGGCGATGTTGTCCCATCGTGTTTGTTAACTCATTTTTATACGCTTTAATGTCGAAAAAGAACGTTCTCCACTGCAAATAGTAATCATTAAGGACAAATATATGCGTAAGACTATTTCCACATTTGGAAAACACGCCTCTTAACGAATTTTCCATTACAAGTCTATAATATTGCAGTTCCAGGGCTTCGTACCTGTTGTTGTCAATTGAGCTGCCACATCTGATTGCAATTCGGCGACCTGGACAAGTACGTCGCCTAGGCTGTCTGCCAAATCATCTTGGTAAGCACTGACGATAATTGGACGTCTTTTCAATATCTCTTTTGCTGTAAGAGTTTTCAACTGCCGGAGCATTCCAAATACAGAAATCACTTGATGGTACGCTTCCATGCGTTTAGCTAAGGCAGACATTATATTGTCAATTAGGACGAGATATACTTGACATTCAAACTTTTGTTTAGGTGTTTGATTTTCTCCGACTTCATCGAGCGTAGTAGAGCCACTGAAATCGTCGTACTTCCTATTTCGCTTTCGTCGTCTTGTAGTTTGTTTCTGATATTCATCACAGTCAGTCAGTATTTTTGCTTTTGCCTCAATATCTGAAAATGTAGACCGCATTGCTTGAAGGTATCCATATAACGATTCGTAAAGGGCATATCCCGTATTAAGCCCCTGTTCTACCCCTCCTAAAACGCGTTTTCAAATAAATACGTTATTTATTGATCATAGTTTATGAAATTCTCAGTGTAACTTCTTAGATACATAACGAGATGGGCTGTATGAAAAATAATTATTGGGAAAGATAAAAATTAATTTTACTTCTGCATCTTTGGGTTTTTAATATATAAAACTCAAAAATCATCGCAACGAAATATTTCGTTCCGGAGATGCGATGTTTTCAGAACGGACCATTAAGGTCTTGATCAGGTGACTGTAACGAAGCGCTAGTCGCTTGCAAGCGTTCTAGCATTTCGTTTCACGAAATCAAATCAAGTAATTATTCCCGTTTCCAACTTATCCATCTTCGAAACTAGTCCGAACGCCTGGTTACGACACTCTACTTTTTGATCCGTGTTACTAGGGATGCCTTCCAAAACTTTTTGATAGTAGGAAAACCGCATAAAAACGCCTTCGTCGCGTCAGCAGACCATCTGGTGTCGGATAGTCTTTTCAACACGGGGAGTTTTGAACCTGTACCTTCCAGTGCTTTCATAAGAAGACCCCATCGGTAGGTAGAAAAAAATGTATAGAGGCTTTCAACAAAGTCGAAGAAAATGGATGCTTCTATACAACATTCTGCAGCACTCTTGGCAATCAAATTCAATGAATGTGCAAAGCCTGTAATGTATTCTGCGTACTTAAACTTTGGGCGAGTTGTTCAGCAGAACTTCACAAATCTTTCTACTGGTCAAGATGGCAAGACATAGTGCACTATCAGAGTGAGTTGGTCCACATGCGAAATGTCTGGAATAGAGTCCAATGATACTGAATAGTACTTGCATTTCTTAATTTCGCAAATAATATGATCCAGTATAATTGAAGCAATTGAGTGGGTAAATTCTTCGCATGTTGTTTTTGATAAGTATGATGTATGTCCCTTTCCTTTATGTGCATATGTATTTATATCCTGAGCCAAAAAAATTTCAAGTTGGGCTATTAATTCCATCAAACCTACATAGTTTCCATTAAGAGGTGAACCAATTATTTCATCACTACCCCGAAATGGAAGACCCAGTTCTGCTGAAAATTGAATAACTGAAATAATTCGCTCTAAAAGTGTTCGCCAATACTTTTGTTCGGTCTCGATTTGGCTTACAAGTTGAGAATCGACACGCGCATGGTTGTTTTTGCAAAGTAACAGCGAAATGATCGCTTGTCTATGTGCGGTGCTATCTTCATGTATTTTCAGGAAATTATTCGCGTTTTTCCAGTCGTCGAATCCTTCTTTCGTAAACCGTGATGAACAGCCTGAATTTGCAACTTTGCGAATAAAACAAAAAACTTTTCCTTTAGTTTCTGAATAACAACCAATCTCCCATGTGAGTTTTATTGGTTGGTTTATGCGTAAGTATATGTGAAAAACCATTTCTGACCGAATCGTGGTTTATTTCTTTATCGTACGTTCTTTTTGAAGTCAAGAAATCACTCTTCATATGTTGCACTTCGCTACTTCCTTTGGCAATCCAATAATCTCGATTGAAGTTGCTTGGCCATGCACCAATATGGTTGGAGTACACTTTACTATCGTTTTGAGTTTGACTTGTAGAAAATGTTGCTACATTGGAAGCATGTGCTGTGCTTTCGATATCTCTTTGGCTTGAAGACGATATGGATAAATTGGGAGAACTTGCTGTACATTCGACTTATTTTTTTCTTGTGGAAACTGTGGCTAAATTGTGAAGTTGCTGACCTTAATGGCAATACTGGTAATGATGATTCTCCTATAGCACCTACATCTACACAATGAGACGTAACTTCTATATTTTCTCCTTCGATTTTTTTTAGTTTTCTCAGCACCATACTCTTAAAATAAAAAATTCAGACCAATTGCACGTTTTTGATATAACATCTTGGTTCTTTTTTCCTTTTCTACTTTTGCTTTACGCTTTGTTTTACGCTTTACGCTTTGTACTCCCAGCAGCGTAATGTCGACCCGTATCTCTGGTTCTGCTGCTTATATTGACTATTTCAATCTGGATACAAGGGAAAATAAATTGCAAAATAATATGTAATCCAGCACTTTCTACTGAAGTATTAATCTATGTGATCTTAATATTACACGATGTACAAAAAGTAACGTAACAAGAAAATATCTGATCCTCTGATAATTTTATAAGAAAAACATTCGACTAGGAAGCTAGCGACTAGCAAGCCTCTAGGAAATGACATGAAAAATGACATCATGAAAGCTATAAATCTGAAGTACTTTAGAATATACTGAGTGATTTCTTTGCACTTAGCAGGTAAAAGTCCAATGTTTTTAAATAGAATGCCCAGTATATTTTTCAGTTTTTTATCTCTATTGAATTACAAATTTATCTGTGAAAACCTCATATCTTTAAGTTGTTTCGTCCAAAAGTCATGGGCTCAAAAAAAAAGTTGAATAAAAAAAGTTTTATTCATTGTGATCAATGGGGCAACCAAAAATATGCTCTAAAAAAACTCTGTTAAGCGCTTACAATATGCCCCCTATAAATATGAAAATATGCCCTAAAAAACTGAAAATGTGTAAATACACTTTTAAAAAATAAGGATTTCATATAAATTTTTATTGCGGTAAATAATAAACATATGATGCATGTTTTGAAATAGATAAGTTTTGCCGGTTTGACCTTAGTACACCTTTGTACATGGAAAACGTCCGCTCTACATCTACCGACGTTATTGGGGCATATTTGAATGACATCACTTCTATTACTGTGTATTTTTCTAACGTTTTTCCTTCTATGGATGCTCCAGTTAAGCACGAGTAAATATCATTTACGATTGAAAGTCCATGGGTTTTGGAAAAGACACTGCCACATTTTTGTTTTATCTGCTTGGCTGCAGACCCGTTGACTTCATTAATTGTACGCTGGTCGCTGAGCATGTGTTACCACCTCTATTTGCTATGCAAGCGGTAAGCCAGAGGTTTCAAAATTTTATAGAGGGACCAATAAATCCATAATGTAACATTATGTAAATTGTCATTTTTTATTTTACCGTCGCGTAGTAGCTCTTTACAAATTTTGATTGAGGCGGCCTCCTCTTCATCTAGTTGCTTGAGTATCTGCACAATATTTTCGAAATAGTAGTATCTTACGGTCTCCAACCAGGTTCCCCATCTAGTTGTTATTGGTTGCGGAGGAAGTGCGAGATTTGGTGCCAAATCGTGAAACATCGCTACTCTCCAGGTTCCTTCAAAAATACTTTTGTTCAATAGTGTTTTAGTCTGAAACCTGTAGAGCCATGCTCAGTCATTAGTGTTTCGCTGTATTTTTTAATGCTAAATAAGTTCACTAGTTTGCATCATATGTATCAGATTTTACCTGGTTTCTAAGGTACGTGCGTCCACCTGTCCGCGTCGTACGGAACGAAAAGTTTACAGTATTACAAAAATAAATCCGATACATATGAGGCGAAGAACGTGTTCCTTAAGCCGGCCCTGATACATCCACACGAGAACATGGCGCGAGGTCAACCAATCTGGTCAACACCGAGGAGGCACTGCAGGACGTCGGTGCATGGTTCCAAGAGAAAGACCTGCAAGTGGCCTACCAGAAAACGGAGCCCGTTATCACTAGGGGGAGAAACTCCAGTCACGACCTGTCCTTCAGATTCGGGGAACATACTATTAACACCCAGCCCTCGCTAAAATACCTTGGGCTCGTGGTGGACCGGAACATGCCATACACGGCCCACGTGGTGCACGCTGCGACTAAGGCGGAAAAGTCCATCACAATCCTAAGGAGACTGATGCCAAATATTGATGCACACAACCACCAAAAGAAGACTGCTGGCATCCACTGCAACCTCAATCGTTGCGTATGCGTGCACTGCCTGGTCCGGCGCCCTAAAATTCAAGAAATACAGGAAAATACAACATCCTGTTGAGGCAGCAGAGGCGCATAAACGTCGGTGTTACCTGCTCATACAAGACAGCTTCGTCGGTGGCTCTCGCCGTCTTGGAGGGGACCATACCCATTGACCTCCGATCCAGGAGAGGGTGGATATGAGAGCCAAAAAGATTGCGAAGGGACAGGCCAGGGAGAACACGCTGGAAACATGGCAAGATGGGACGCCGAACACCTGAAGGCGAAGTGGACGAAGATCTTGCTCAGACACATCAAACCATGGCTGGACTGTAAACATGGAGAAACCAACTACTTCCTTACCCAGTTCTTCCCAGGGCATGGGAGCTTCGGGACTTACCTGAAGACAATGAAGAAGCGAGACGGAGATAGCAGCAGACAGTGCGGTATTGAGTCGCGGAGAGCCCCAAACACGCCTTCTTCCACTGTGAAAGTACACGCGAGAGCAGAGAAAGCCTACAACGATCCATGAATCTGCAGCTGACACCAACCAACATCATAGATGCTATGCTGAGAAGTATGGAGGACTGGGCAGCCATCGAAGGTTACATCACCGAGGTGCTTAGACAGAGAGAGCAACCGCGTAGAGGCTGTGCCTGTAGCAGCGCTGTGAGAAGGTGGGTGCGTATGTGAGCGAACGTGGGAGTGAGATGTGCTTGTGCGGCGTGTGTCCTATGGTGAGACGCGATGCTTGTGCATCGTTCCGGCGAGTGTGAAAGTGAGGTTAGAAGAAACCTCACTTCTCCCTTGGTTTGTGAAACCAAGGGAGAAGATGGAGAACCAAGTTAGCAGTCAACCAAGCACAAACCCAGAGACAACGATGGTCAAAACCCTTGCAGGTGTTTCCGGTGCCTCAGAACATGGGTGGTAACACGAGGAGGGGTTTTTAGTGGGTAGTGACACGATGGAGTCCCACACTACCACCGATATTGCACCATCGTCGCGTCGGTGGGAGAGTAATGCTCTTTCTTACATGCAGAGAAATGCGTTACGACGTCAGTTTGCCTGTTATGCAGCGAGTCACACTCGCGGTACCCTACCCGATTACCGAACGTTTTCCGAATCAGGTCTAGAACCAATTCCGCAATGAATAGACCATTGTTACGCATGGCGGCTCGTTTTAATCGGCACCTTGCTCTGCTAAACATCCCCGACGTTTTTTCGTCATCGGTGCGCACTCTTCGTGCTTTTGTGACCCGGTGTTAGAGATATTATTATTTTAGTTGCATGTGTGTACTTTTGTAGGAAACGAGGTTTATATTTGTAATATTAGTATGTGTTGTTGTTGTAAGCCAATCGAAGGTTGCTAAATTTGCGTTAACTTTAATTTTGTTTTTGTACATGTTATTGGCATCGGCTGTTTGTCTCCCATATTTATTTAAATAAATAAATAAATAATGTCATGTATTTGCAAGAAACGCGAACTTGGGAGAATGCTTATTTTAGCACAATGCATTTGTTACAATTAAGTCATAATGATCTGAGTAACACGACGCCAATAATTCCTTATTTTTTTATTAAAAAAATACAGTATTCCCATTAATAAATATTACAATAAAGTTAGTTTAGTGTTGACGACGTACCCTTATAGTGAGGAAGACTTGTATAAATAATAGATGACATCAATAGAACAAACACTTTTAGGATCGGAAGAGGAAGCAGTTGCTCAAATCCATTTTAGGTCATCCAAAATAATACCAACTTCTCGAATACAAATGCTATTCATTATCTTCTTGAGCTATGGCTTTCCATAGCAGAATACGGCTATGGGGTGTGTCTTGCCATACGTCGACCATACTTACTATACAGAAAAGAGCGATAAGAACAATTCAGCAGGCCGCCCGAACAACACACTGCAAAGTCATTAGTTTTATGGGGGCATATATTAACCAACAACTTCTACAAGCTAGAGAAGAACTCTCGGCTCAGACACGAAAAAGTGAGGCCACCCAGTGGAGTCTCATGAACGCAGAAGATATTACAATACCGTACCATAGAACCAAAAGCACGCCAACCAGGACATATCATCAGCTCCTTAATAAGCTTCCAAAGAACAGGCTAAAAAACCTACGGGCTTTCAAAAGAAAGTATATTCTGGTCAGGGAGAGTTTCTATGGGATTGAAGAATTTGAAACCTACGTGAAAAATAACCATCAGTAACAGAATTCTAAATTTTGCTCAATACATTTCAGAATTATTATGTAATACTTGGGATTTAGCATATAAAGATTTTTTGTGAATGTGTCCAGTTTAGTGCAGAGTTGAAAGTTGTATTAAAATTAATATAATTCTACAAAACAAAGGAAGAGGTTTTTTATTTATACATTATTACAAATTGTTTGGAACATTTTACTTATACACGCAAAAATAACCACCCTCCTTATCAACTGCTGACAATAATATTGCTATGAAATTAAAAAAATTACGTTACGTTAGTATACCTAGAGTAGGGTGGCCAAACGTCCCGATTTGGGCGAATTTTGAGCACTTGTCCCGCCTGATGAAGCGTCCCGAATTTTGCCCCAATTTTTAAAAATGTTATTCTAATGTCCAGAATTTCCCATACACCAGCCATCAAACTAATGATTTTGTTAGCATATAAAAGTGTACCATACTTTACTCAAAATGACTGCCGAATCCAAACGAAATAAATGTTTATTCTTTTCTCATTAGTTAACATGATTACATAACATAGTATATTACAACATAATACATTATAATATAAGATGCAGCCATCATGGTAGCTGGTTTCTCCCTCGATTCTCGCCTAGGGATTTGGGACAGGGTCCTTTCTCGGGCTATCGGTAATCAATGTAGTTAATTGAGATATTTTCTATCCAATTTTGAGTTAGTCATTAGAGGTATTTTGTCCTATGGACCAAGCATCCATAGTGAGCTTAATTTTGTATCAATGATCTCATGTTATACATCAAATTAGAGATAGAGGTGCATTACTTGTTGTGGTAATGTATATGTATAATTGTTATTGTTGTATCCATGCCACGCGATAAAATATGTCTGACTCACGTACTCAAAGAAGTGAAATGTTGATATATGGGATATTGATATTTTGACGCAAAATTTTGTAGGTACACTTATACAGGAAGGTGTAAGATCTATTATGTGATACTTTCAATTTTAACTTTTGTTCGACGTACAAAAAAAATCGTAAAATCAATCAACTTATGTCAGATTCAGTAACTGTTTGTCAAAAACGATAAAAAAATATCAAAAATCTATCACAGACGGAAAATTGTATACCTTTTATCTTTAATTTGGTGTATAGCTTTTATTATTCAGTGAACTAATAGCTAAGAAAACCCCTCAGAACTTTTACGTGTTTTGTCAGTAGAATGTAGGGGGTGCGGATTCCCTTTGTGTTTAGAAAATCGACTGTTTATTCGGTATAAAAAAGATCTGTTGTATAGAGCCTTTCAGCCAGTCAGGATTGAGCAAATTCTGTAATAAATATTGTTGACGGACAACGTACTACTTTGAGCTCCTGATTGGCTGAATAAATGGCATTTTATAGTCATAGAAATGCAACACATTCACAAAAATAATAATTAACTTATTCAAACGAAGTTTAAACGTGTATTGTGTTTGTAATTTAGTCATACTGATGTTGATTAATTTAAAATTTTAATCGATGCTTATTTGTAAAAGAGAAAAATATTATTATGAAATTTTGGTTCAAAGGAAAACATCATCACTTTGTTGTTCATAAAATTTCTTTAAAAATTTAAAATTAAATTAACCTTGTAATCACATGTTTTTACAGATATTTTTCATTAATCTAAAGAATATTACATACTGGATAAGTAGTCAAGAAACGAAAATTTTACACTATTTCAGAAAAGAAGTTCCATTATTGGAAATTAGTTGGAAACAAATCACGTGCTTTGGTGTAGCTTTCTTGTGGCGAAGACAGCGAAATACAATAGACATATTGCATCCAATAAGTAAAACTAACGGCTTAAAGTTACAAGGTCTTGAAAATTGACGCATCGTTAGGACGTAAATATTAAATTATAATTATAATAAATTATAATAATATTGAATTTATTAATAATAATTAAAGCCAAAACCTGGATCTAAACCAGGCATCTTTAGGTATCCAGCACAATACACAAATATCTATGCTATCGGAGCCTATGACATGCTTCTTTTTTAGTTATTTATAGGTTAAAGTTCACAGTCATTGGCACTCCAAAACGTTGGCACCCAAGTACTTCAATGCTAATAAAATACGAGTGTCAACCACTTTTGCGTTTACACTTTTCAATTGGTTATTACGGTATGTCCGTACAATCTTTGTATTCTTAGAAAAATGTAAAAAAAAACACTTAAAATTTAAAGAATAACAAAGACCTAGCTTAGAAACCTAGCATTAACTTTATTTCCATATCTCTACCGCTAAGCAAAAAGCCCTGCAATACTTAAGATAAAAGTATGTTTTAATTATTGACAATATGTTATTCATGGCCCACCCCCCGGATGTCAGTGTCCCGATTTAGAGTATTAGCGTTTTCGCCTTACTGCACTTTTTGTGCACTGGCTTGCCCCGGGGCAGTTTTGCGTGTTCGACTTATAATTTTCAGGTGGCACTCGTCGAGTGCGGCGTGTTCGACTTACGACCAAAGTTGCCCTCAGTGCGCACTGAGGGCAATTTTCTTGCTCCGACTTCTGGAGTCGGTGCAGTCACTGCAGTGTCAGTGCAATATGGCGGACTGTCAACAAGCGATGTCAGGTTGCGCCAAACTGATAGTGTCACGGCTTATGGACTTATTATCGTCATCTGCGGGCGAAGAAGATATTTTAATTGCCATGCAGAAAAGCAGAAAAAACTGCCGCGAATAAAAAATTTTGATATCAACTTTTGATATCCCAAACCGACAGACTGATTATAATAACGTAATTTTTTGATTTTGTTTACCCTTTAAAAACCTATGGGCGCAAAAACCACCCTCGGAAGGTTGCCAGACTTGATATTATCTTATTGTTACGCTAAAAGGGACAGATTCTGAAAGTTCTAGCTCTTGGACCATAATCTATTAAAATTTATTTATAATTGATTAAAATATGATTCTAACCGTGATTCTAACCTTAATCACGATCGATCACGATCCGATCATTGACAGTTTGTGACACTCTGAAGCGTTCGGCTTACCAACTGCACGAAAAAAGTGCACATCCCACTGGCACGGTGCCGGGTCGCACTGAGAGCGTGCATAGAGCGGTTAAGTCGAAAACGCTATTAAAAAGTTGGTCACCCTAACCTACACCTGCCCTACACCATTCATACACTTGTCACTTGCCATAACTAACTTGACATAACTAACTATTCTTATTCTCGCGATGTAACCCATATGTAACCGAAAGTGAGCAAATGATTACGTCATCCACTTACTACAGGTAACCGTATCAACACAGTTCGACATACCGAGTATGTTCGCGAGAAAACGCCTATAGTTATATAGTCAATATACAAACGCAATGTTATGTAATTTTTGCATCAACATCAAACATTTCAGAGCAGTCAATAATTAAAATTAAGCATATATAGGTCCAGCAGCGCTAAACAATTGCTCGCTACGCTGGTAGGAGATGGTAAATATTGTAGAGCTACCTTTTTCAGATATAAACTTGAGAGCATATTATCATATTCCCACAAATTCTCTTGTGCTTGCGGGCTTGAGCGTGTCGAAAATAGAACAGCTTCACAAAAACTCTTTACTCAAAAAATCTAGAACTTCAGTCTTGCGTATTGTAAATTTATCTTCAGTTAAATATTTAATATCTCTTCAGTATTTGATATCTGTTCTGAATTTTGAACATAGCCTTGACGTTTTGCTCTTATCATGCAAATCAATGAAGTAATTAGAGATACGCATGCTGAATCGGCCGAAATATCCAATATAACTTGATAAAAATATTTTAACAGCGTCATAAGATCGTTTATTAGAACCCATTGTCATACTCGTAACATGAATTTCAATAGGTTCGATGATAAATAGATTGATTGCAACTTTTTGTTCGAGCAATATTTCCATGTCTAAATAAGTACTGTTCCATCTTGTCTACATCTTGGATTAACACATCTTGTGGTAATCCGCGCATCTTGAAATTGGTTGAGATATCTGCTTGTTCACTTTTCTTGACGTATCCCACAATCTTGCGAAATGTTTCTATTAAAATCGTAATGCCCGCCTCTTAAAAAATGGAATCGTTAATTGCAAGTTGTAGAGTATGGGCCTCTGTCAGCGCTTAGCCGCTGTCATATTGGCGGCATTATCCCGAACATGTATTTTATTTTCTATTTTGTACTCGTTAATGGCACCCGTGAGTTCACCCATTAGCAATAGGTACTCAGTATGAGCTTAGTCTGATACCATCTCTTGTAAAATCACTTTGGCTCTTCTTGCTCAACCAATAAAATGAAAGCTCCAAACGTAACAGCTTCTAGTTGGATTGCTCCAAATACACGTGGTATATTTCTCATGTCTTTAAATTGATATAACCTTCCATACTTAATACCATTTTATCATAAATCACTTTGAACAGATTTCTAGCTTTCCATTAAAAAGAGTGGACCTCGTTTTCACGTAACTAGTTCCTTTTATAACCAATCCAGTAACAGGTCCTTGTGAGGGACCACAAGGGCCTGGTGGCCCCTCATACAAGAAAAGATTTGTATATCTTCGCAAGAGGCGTACCTACTTTTCAAGATAATCAAATCTTAATATTAAAATGGCCCACCTGTATACAGAATAAAATCAGCTTATTTAACGATCCTATGTTGGTGTGGATTACATCATTTCTTTCAGATACACGTATCTGTGAATCCCCCTTTCATTACATATAAAATTGTTTTTGGGAATGGGATCTTCAATCGTGGAAGCCATTCTGCCCGAGATAGTTTATTACGAAGAAAAAGTAAGCTTGCAGATGATCTCATCGTAATTGTGTTGCATCGCAACAGCAATTGATTACAAAAAAGTATTAATCATATAAAAAATAACTAAAGCATAATGTAGAATAAATACATTTGTAGCTTTTACCGCAACCCGTTTAAGGAACCTAAGAAGTAAATTCCAGAGACATTTTAAAGCGCGCTCCTGTTGAATAGGCTTGATCACGACTGTGGACTTGTTGGAATTGTAGCATATTATATTGATTTACGCTGATTTATACGAAGCATTGATATTCCTTGTGTAATGTATTTGCGCCTTAGGTGCACGTACAGTAGATTTATGTACCATGTCATTAATACGCCGTTGCTCTTGTTCGCGTCTATTTCTACCTTCCGCTGAACGAAAACTAGAAATGAAATTGTAGCGCTGCAATCGCGATGGGTGGGTTACTAAAAGGATCTTAATTAACGTGCAAATGAGGTGTATGTACTAATGGTCAATGTGTAACTGGTCGTAAAGTATCAACTAGCCAGATTTGGGAAGACACGTGGGATTTTCGGAATAGAAAAACCATTAAAATCGACACTAATTGCACCAGTTCAACGTGAGGCGTACAATTTATTGCATCAGTTTTATATAAGACGGTTGGTCTTTATTTATATAAAAAAATATAAGTTTTGTAGTTTTTCTCAATTTGTTCTTTTATATCCATACCACTATATGCTATATACTATATGCTATATGTTACGGCGAGGCTTTGAAAGGAACGGAAAATCCTAGACCTAATCAAGAGGACAGGACTTCTCAGCTAAAATCCTTGAGAGCACAAAAGTACTAATGACCGCAGTGCAGATACCGTGACAGGAACCACCTCTCGCTGATAATAATAATAATCCATACGTAATTCCTGTGAAATTTGAGATCGATAAAAAATATTAACCCATGCCCCATGGGGGACGCAAAATCGAGAAAAAGTATAATTTAATAGTATTAAAAAAGTGTTTTATTTGGAACTTCTTTGTTTTCCGATGTTGTTGTTAGGTTTGACATAATATGTATAATGCATACGTATGCGTATGACATATTCTAGATTTAAGTTGCATTATATTAAATGCAATGACCAATACGTTGATCATACTGTAGCAATGCGTGTCTGGATTTCTTAATTTGTTATGTTGTGAAAAGAGACAAGTCGACCAAACTACGTATTTATCTCAACATCAATCACAGAAAGATGTATGTTCCTATTGCTATCTCACAATTTCAATCGAGTATGTCGGTTATAAATTCGGGTACTCGTTTTTGTTATTCTCACATCGGCCGGTATGCAAAAAATTTATATACCTACCACAGACACACTGCTTTCAAATTTTGAAATAGCGATAGAAACATACATCTCTTTCCATGACTGTGTAGGTTCGTCTTACATAAGTGTGGTGGATCCAGCATATTGTAATCAAGTGGTGCTTTAAAGACATAGGGGTATGTTGTATTCAGCACTTTCTTCTAATATTTGGTTAAGAGCTGGAAGGTGATCTATGGCACTAATGACTTGCAAAAGCCCCCCTGATGAGACGGTTGGTATCTCCCCAAAACTGGTGTTATTCGTTTACATAAATAGTAGTGGTATTAAGCTGATTGGTTGGTAGTTTCTTCCACTCTGAAGGAATAGGCTCTGCTTTCAGTATGTTGTTAAATAGAATCTCCGACTGGGTGCTTTGTAGGTTAGTGGGTGCTCTTAGAAAACCTTTTTTTCTTAATCATAATATTCTTTATTGCCCAACAGCGCACCAAATTAAGGACAACAATATAAGTAAAGTAATAGTACAAAACAATAAACACAATGCGAGAAAGTAAAGTAGCCAAAAAAAATCCAAAAATATGTATGTTAATCAAAGAAAAATATCCGTTGCTATTTTATTAGCATTGGAGCACATATGCGTAATGGGAGCCTTCCTCATTAAATTAGTCCGACATAAAGGTCTGTAAAACACTTCCGACGACCGAGAAACCAACCGAGGCACACAAAAACCGACACGAGACAGCAGAAACGAACACTCAACCACCGACCGCACCAACTTCATCAAGAAAACACCACTAACCTCTTCACGGCGGCCGGTAAGAGACGGGATGCGATGACGATCCAGCAACTCGACGTAGCTACAGCCCCTTATCCGGATATATGCCATCCTGACGATATGATAGGCACTTCAAGAACCTTCGCTGGATCCGCTCCACAGTTAGTTGATGGCAGATGTAAACTGGGTACCACACCACGCACGCGTATTCCAGTCGGGACACCACTAGGGCGTAATACAAATGCCTCAACACCATCACATCGTCGTGCCGGTTCTTTACCCTAAAGGTAAACACGAGCATTTTTGATGCCATCGAGCACATTCTCCTGATGTGCGGGACGAACGAGAGCCTAGTGTCGAATAACACCCCCAAGTCAAGCATCTCCTCGACCCTAGTCAACACTGCAGATTCAACCGTGTAGCCTCCATCAGTTGGATTTCTCTTCCTGGTATAGGTAGCGTAAAAGCACTTACTGATGTTGAGCTCTAGCTTATTTGCAGTGCACCACCTATTGAGACGGTTAAGGTTATCCTGAAGCAGTTCCACGTCAGTGAGGGACCTGATGGACGAAAATATCTTTATGTCATCAGCGTACGCCAAAACTGGACAAGTCAGTGAGGTTAGCAAGTCGTTGACGAATATATTGAAGAGTAGCGGACCGAGGTTAGAACCCTGCGGAGAAGTTTTCTTGCTAATTACTTTGTTTCTTGTTTGATTCGAGGAGTCTTCAATATCTGACAAGTTTCTTTTCGTCGCGTACCGTTCGTCTACTTGCTCTACTTGCTTTTGCGTGTTCTTCTGGCCATGGTTTGCCATCTACATACTTTTCTATTAACCTAACGCTAATATTGTATTGTATTGTATCTTAATACGTTCTTTGTCCCAATCTTCTTATCTGATCAGTTTCTTAAAGCGTTATTTCTGTCTCTGCCGCGTTTTTCAGTAATTATTGTATAGTAAACTTTTCCAAGTCCCTGTGTATGTTACTGTGTTAGATAGATATATTCGTGTACCATTCGGGTGTAGAATATATATTAATAATAAATGTTCATATTTTAGTTTAGT
Source organism: Aphodius sticticus (assembly GCA_963966075.1). Taxonomy (NCBI): domain Eukaryota; kingdom Metazoa; phylum Arthropoda; class Insecta; order Coleoptera; family Scarabaeidae; genus Aphodius; species Aphodius sticticus. Next base: position 37,299,426 of record OZ014507.1, on the reverse strand, counting down.
TAGTTTTGTCGTTCATCTCCAGATAGCAGCAATGAGCAGCTAGATTCCTGTAGTTGATCGTTGCGCTCTGTCCCTTCCACAGACGGGAGTATGATATGGAAGAAAATATTCCCCGAGTTTCAGTTATGTTGAAATTTTTAGTAATTGTATAATTATACAAAGAATGAGTCTGGAAAGCGTTGTCCACGGTTGCACAAACACTCAGATTAACTTTTAAGGATTATGGTAGAGGAAAGCAGGCCCATATTTCGCTTGCTATTTATTAAAAAAATGTTATCCTCGGACACGAGTCAGAAACAGGATTACATTTTGAAACAAGATGAGTAGGTATGTGTTCTAGAATACAAGAGGTGAAATCTGAAAATCGGTTGATTTGTTATTTTTTCTGTAATTAGTGATAATAGTCAAGTAATATATCAAAATACCGCGCTCCCGAAAATATATAAAAAAAACCTAAAGTATATATCAGTCTTAGACCCTATTTCAGCAACACGAGGGATTAATAACCCTGGGAATAAAAATAAAAACGTCAACCATACGTAATCAAAATATTTCAGATAAAACATATTCGCAAAAGTTGGTCTCACTCTCAGATGACCTCTTTAAGTTTCCTGCAATTTTTTCCCCTCATTGTAAATCACCGTAAGTATATTAAATAGGTAATACACTTTTCCATTGATTCCATTAGATCATAGGGATTATCCAAGCGATAATTAATTATATGTATCTCTTGGTGAAATAGGACCTTAGTCTTTTACCATAATTGTTTCGTGTTTCCAATAATGAGTATGCATTATTTATATATAATAGACAAACAAACCTTTCTCCCCGCTTTATTGTTATGCAAATTCATAAGACTTCGTTCGTCGCCGTCGAATTCCCTGGAATCGAGAAACTTTCTCGCAAATTTCATCCCGTATGCTACGTCAACGCTACAACCAGCCCACTTCCATCCGGATGGGGCTGGTTCTCTTGATTTAGGGCCCGGCGCACAGCCGCAGGATGATATGTTCCCTCGAGCACAGGCTGAAGTAACAGCATATGTAACACCAGCACTTGAAATGGCATATGTAAAAGCCGCTTCTCGAGAACCTGAAATAAATTAACAAATTAATTAACATTTATTTTTAACTTAACAGTCGTTTCAATATCTTGAAATTTGGTTAATCATTGGACTGATAGAAAAGTTAATATCGGGCCTCCGTATCTTACCCCAAAATACTAAAATTAAGCTAAACTTTTTTCATGGTTATTTCAGCACATTTAAGGAATCTTTTTCAGAATACAGAATTTTTATTTGTAAATTTTGGGCGCACATCCGGGCAGTGTTTTAGGACTATTATTTCCTACTGTAGTAATAAATTCAGTTTTAGATAATTACTAGAAACGAATGAATAGAACGAAGGACAAAAATGTAAACGTTAAAAACTCATAAATCATAATCTTGGTATTACGAGCAAAAACAGCACACATTGGCACGGCAGTGAATTGCTAAGGATTACTATGCGACTCTACAGGATTGCGACCATCCGCTATTGCTTTAGTCGAGTATTAAAGCAATAGAGGATGGCAATGTTTTTTTTCATTTTTCCATGTTGAAGAATTTCTATACAATGTGCGGAAATAGTCATCAAAATTGATAAAACATTACAAAAATTCACAAAACATCAAAATTTAATCAAATTCAAATTTTTTCCTGTGACTAAAGATAGCGCGCAGTGTAGTCATTACAATTACTAAAAAAGACGTGTGTGCGTGCTTTTCAGTGCTCAGGCGTCACTCCACAGTCCTCAGTCAAAGTAATTTATTCTATAAAACGTAACAATATTAAAATATTGGCGTTATTAATTATATTTCCACACCTTTCTTTAAAATTTTTCTTGCGTCGTAAATTATGGAATTTCAGCGTCATTGTTAATTTATATCCATTGGTTTGCCGTCAAGTGCCTTAATTATTACAAACTATATAGCAAAGTTGAATATAAAAATGCATAACGCAAACGTTTGGCAATCTGCTGATCGATATAACTTTGACAGAATAACATACAGAAGAAATTGTATGCGTTCGCCAGGAATAATTATCCGAGCACAAAACAGCTTATAGGACGTGAGGCGGTATAGGTATTGGCACCGTGCGCAGTACGGAGTGGGGGATTGAGGAACGCTTTATGCGCCCATGGCGGAATATGTATCCGCCAGAAGTTTTCTCGGTCACCGCTGCACGCAAAAGCGCTGTAGTCGACTTTATTTATTATTTCTGTCAGCTGATAGCGTTGTGCACAGACTAGCATTGTGTATACAAATATACAAATATGGTTAACTCGTGCTGTGTGGCGAATCGTCAAAATACTGGCAACAGCTCTCTTGTTTATGTTTACTTAGTAGACGCGCTACAGGTAACTACCACGTGGGTGATTACTAGGAAGGAAACTGCATAGAACAGCGCCACCTCGTGGCGATCTTAGTCCCGTCCGGCGGCAATAGAGATGGGCATATCGTACGCGCACGGCGCCAATACCAGGATAACCTGTGGTATAAGATAAAGCGGGACTTTTCCCACATTATCCGTGCGAGCGACTGTACGATTGGCTCTCACTAATTCCACCAATAGGAATCGTTTGTTCTGAACATTGTCACTTCTAAAGGTGTCGGTGTATATAAAGAATTTCTATGTGTAGTGACTACCGATTCGTAATGAAATACAGCAACACTTTTAATCATTTGTCGCATACACTACACTATGACAATCTTTTTTCTAATTAGATATAAACATACATGGTCTCAGATAAATCTGCTTGACCTACCCTATATAAAGTACCAATTGACATAAACACATATTCAATGCAATTTAAATTTTTCGATATATTGCCGAACGGACAATTCCCACAAATAAATTATATTTTTAAATAAAAAATCTCAAAACTCAAAACTCTTCACATATAATCTCCAACTAATGAAGTTTATTTTTCCTAAGATGTCAACAAAATATTTAAAAATAGCGGTAATACAGCAATCTACTGGGACTCGTTTTTTTTCTAACCATATTTGACCCACAACTTCTCACGCTCATATCTTACCGTAACGTATAAAATTACCACTATCGAATTAGTTTTTAAATTGATTTAAATGTTGATGGCTTAACAAATGTTCTAGAAACAAAAGTAGTTCTAGGAACAACAGATCATTGCTTATGACTCAGGGCGTAAATGCCGTGTGTCAAACCGTCAAACATTTTTTACTTTGGAAAATGCTACAGGACCAAATATCACTTTGATACATATGTGCGGTCTGGGAGGTAGGCCCAATTGAAAGGTTTAAAACGAAAAACAAAAACGGGCATTATTTACCGCATTCTTTATAATTTACGCAAAGAAAAATCATTCACTTGAAACCAGACCTGGGGCCCATACATTGATCTGCTCGAGTCACCTATCACAGTTGCGCGCAATTTACGCAATTTGCATTTCGCAATGAATCACGCGATAACATCAAAGTCAACTACGGGAATGACAAGAATCAATTCGTTCTCGGTACGCCATACATCAGTGGTACGGTATATATCGTCGAGTGAATCGACACAAAGCAATTTTCTGGCGCATTCTCTATCCACGGCACGTATAAACTCTCCTCATGCGGCCGTCGTCCAATGGGCAAAGAAGGAGACACCGTTCAGGCGGGTATCGCTAATTAACTCGCACGTTGATTTGTGCGGATCTGAATGAGGCGCGGGCGTCAAGATTGATGGCCAGCGCGCAGTCCTGAGGTGTAATGTTACAGCGCGTTGTAAAACTGTATAGCTTGCGGTCGGGAGATTAGATTGAAGCAAGTAGAAGGGGATTTACAACTGACGGGCATGGAGACCAACCGACCACAAAATACGTAGAGCTCTCATCTGCATTCAAACAAGAACACCCACCGTATTCGGTCATAGAAGAAATAATATACAGCTATAGCTATTAGCGAAGTTTCGTGGTATCATTAGCTTCTAAGATTGAAGAAGTTGAAGTCGAAGAAGTCTATATTTACTGCTGTTAGTCACCTTCATCGAGGCTTTTCTTGACAGTAAAAGACCGTCATCGTTAGGTTACGATTTGAAACTGTATTCATTTAGTGACGTTAACAAAACCCAAAGCGTCCGTCAGATCAGCCAGCCACTTATCGCAAAACAATCTGATATTTTGTGAGGATTTAGTACCTAATTTGTACACTCATGGAATTCTGTAAATATTTTAGCAGTGTGTCGATGATACATCCAAGTACAAGTTTTTTGTTATTCTGGTCGACCGCTCGGCCGCAAAGTGCAAAAAGTTGTCCGTTTACGCTTCAACTCGTATATCGGAAATTTATTATTTGCGAAACCTTGTTCGAATGCTTTGAATTGGTTTATAATGATTTAGATGTTTCTATTTATTAGCTTAATGTGTAATTAACTAATGTAATTCATACATTGCTATGTAATTGTGTTTTTATTAAATATGACGTTAATTTTATATTAATAAACATAAAAGTTTTCTATTACATGAAATGAAAATCTCATTTCAAGATATTGCATACAACACAACAGATTATACTTACAACCTTATTGCATCTAATAGCTTTTTTTGTGTTAATAAATACAAAAATCAATTTGTTGTTGTCAATATTTTTACTTTTCAGGTTATGTCAGAACTGACATATGTATTAACATTTTTATTAACATTTATTCACAAAATAGAAATAAATTAAAATTAAATTGCTTTAAATTTGTCTTTATGGTAATTTGTTAATTGTGATTTACTGGTGCTTTCGAGATATTTAGCTTCAACGATATTTTGCAGTGTTTAACTTAATAAACAGAAAGGAGTATGTATTTTGTACAGCATGAATGTATCATTACTATTTTTTTATATTATTATTTTGTATTTACTTTACAGCAATATGTTTCAAATATCTGACAACTGAAAATAATGACAATTATGTATATCACTAATTTACAAAAATGTTTGGAAGCAAGCTCTAAATCTTCGACGAATTTTGATGGAATGTAAATATGTTATAATTATTATTTCAAAAAAAAACTAAAATATACGACCATCTAAAAGAACATTTATACAACATTAAAATTATTTCATCAAATTTGACCTGGGATGAGTATAAATTGTGTTGGTAACGGGTATATAATTTCCCAAAAGGAGACGCTTCAGAAAGAAAAGTTGTTGGTTTCTCTTACGTATAGCTTTTATTGCATATTAATTACTCACAATCATATGCAATAAAAGGTATACGTAAGAGAAACCAACAACTTGACGATTTGAACCAGGGACCTTTGCGTCGCTAGCACAATGCTCTCCCATCTGAGCTATTGACATTGTGCTAGCGACGCATAGGGCCTTGGTTCAAATCCAGGTTGTGACTGTAATTTTTGATATATTTAAAATTTACATCCCGCCTGTATGTTACCATATTATTAACTTATAATATTACTTTGACAAAGTATGTCGTTAAACATTTTCAGTTATAGTTTATATTGTTTGGAAATTAAAAAGACCTTCATTTTCAATGTATATGCATTTTAGCTAACCTTACAGTAAACAATTCAAAAGTCAAAATGTTACCTTTAACTTATTATCGTTGTTAATGCACGCCTCTTAATTTATTTAGAAAACAAAATAAGAAATAAAATTTCCAATAATGTTCCAGCTAATATATAGTAAATGAAAAATGTGTGCTTATTGAACTGGAACTATATTACAATAAAACTTCTGTAGAGCTCTTTGAAATATTAACAAAAAAAGAAAAATAAAAAATTAATTAGTTATCAAACAATGCAAAACCAAAAATGAAACACAATAAATACATATTACAACAATAAAAAATTATTAATTATAAGTAAAATTTTAATAATTTGTCTTAACAAATGAACAAAAGAAAATAGCAAAATGTTTTGTTTTTTTTTTCTAGAAAGTAGAAAGTAATATGTTTCATATGGTCTTATTGTTTTTCTCTGTTCATTCTGAAGTTGGAGCCGTTTAAAATAAGATATTGTTAATAATTCAAACGGCTGTAACTTTTTAATGAATTGAAAAAGTAATTTACTCTCTGAAAAAAATTGTTTTGCGGAAGAAACGTGGGACACCTGTATATATTGCTATAATTTAAATTATTTTGGTTGTCAACCATGTATTAGATGTCATGAAAGATAATTGAACATTACCTGCTGTAAAGTAACTACAGATATAAAATTTTCATTGTCCTGCATACAAAATAATGCTCGTCCTAAATGTAATGTTTAGAGAATTTATTTACATTTAGTGAATATATTTTAATATTACAATTCTGAAATAGTCTATATTTAGTGACAATCCTTGGCATCAAGTTGATTTGCTGGGCAAAGGCATTTACTTGCGTAATTAATATGTGTATTAGTTAACATAAATTTATATAATGTGTCATGATATTACGCAATATCTTAAAATGAGCTTTTCGTATCATATTATCAAACATGTTTATTAATATTATTAGAAAAGTAATTCTATATTTAATTAAATGCATTACCTACTCGTAAACTTAACTGTAGTGATCATATTTCATTTATTACATTGCAATGAAGATATCACATTAAGGAAAAGGTCGGACACGCTAAAAATAAACTAAATCCCGCTACATTGCATCCATCAAAAAACCACCTCGTGACGGACAACTTTTTGCGATGCGGCCGGGTCGAGGTAGAACAGTACACGAATATATAACCGACATACTATTTTCAAATCCTGCGATAGCGATACGAACTTACTTATTTCCATGACTGTACCACTAATCTCCGAAGTTTTACCTCAAAGGATCACCTTGATATCGGCGTTTCTAACTCTTAGCGTCAACTCAGCCTGCCACTTTGGAGGAAAACGATGTAGTAGTGTAATTTTCAAATCGATGATTATCCTAATATTTAGTACCCAATTTGTACTATTTTGTACCACCAAGCTCAAATTTGTACTTCAATGCTTCACCGTTATATCTACGTTTAAATTTTTTAGCGTTAGTTCGGCCCGCCAAGTTTAATTCTGATTAGGAAAGCCATGTAGGAGTGTCATTTTCAAATCGATGGTTATCTTAATATTTAGTACCAAATTTGTACTATTTTGTACCACCAAGCTTCAAGCTCGGACCTCAAATGATCGCCCTTATATCGACGTTTCCAATATTTTAGCGTCAGTTCAGCCCACAAATTTTTACTTTCACTAGGAAAGCCAAGTAGAAGTGGCATTTTGAAATCGTTAATAATCCGAATTTAGTACCAAATCCGTACTATTTTGTACCGCCAAGCTTCAAATTCGTACCTCACCCTTATCTGGACGTTTAAAATTTTGCTAGCGCATCATATTATACTTTTATTAAGAAAGCCATGTAGGAGTACAATTTTCAATCCAACGCCTATCCTATATTTAGTACCAAATCTGTACTGTTTTGTACCCCCCGCCCCAACCTCCAAATTCTCAATGGTCCACCCTTATATCGACGTTTTTAATTTTTAAGAGTCAGCTCAGCCCGGCACTTTAGATTTTTATTAGAAAGAATATAATTAATAATTTATTCAATGTTCAAATATTAGTACTAGTACACATGAGAGACACAATATACACATATGACATAGTACACATAAGCATACTCTTCATGAAAAAAAAGCTTGTTTATTATGAAATTTGTACTATTTTGTGCCACCAATCACAAAAAAAAATACCTCAAAAGTTTAGCCTTTTCCAGAGGGTTAAATGTTTAATTTCTAGTATTTTTGTAATATTAATATCTACTAACCCGGTCGGTAAGTTTTCCCAAAACTTTGCACAACTTATTATTAGAATGAGTGCTAAATGCTGGAAAATTTCAAGTTTACCTTCCGGTATTTGTATTTTACAACATTAACCCTTTCACTGCTCTTGACGGATATATTCGCCAACTGGTGCGGTCGAGTTTTTCCCATTTCACGTAAAAATAAGATCAAAGTGATCATACGAGTTGAAACTAGTAAATAGTAAAAAACTGCCACTGCAGTGAAAGTGTTAATACCTGGCAGGTGAATTTTGAGCTAATTGTACAATCAAACCTATGAATAGGTATTTAATAGTGGTCTGCATTTCAGAATATGTACCTCCAAAGGTGATCCCTCAATGTAAAAATACTTTAAATAGATAAACAATAAATAATGGCACACTTTTTGGGGATCAAGTTTCAAATCTCAATCAGCATTCCCGATCACCATCTTCCAGGGCGGAAGTTTTACTTTCATAATGTCTTATTTGATGGTCAAATATTCACATTTTATGCAGTAATGTTAATAACAATTGGGTGTAAGGTATTTTTGCTCCTTCAACGTCAGCAAATAAGGGGATTCTTTGAAACGAAGCTATTATAAGAAGCATAAACAGGAAACGACACGGCAATCCAGAATATCTGATCTAACTGATCAGCCCGGTTTTCGACAGCGGTTCTTTCTTATTCCATAGCAACGGAAACAAAACACTAACAAATGAGCCACTGAGGCATATACGAATAAGCACATTTCTTATCTTGCAACACTAATGGCCGTTTGCACCGTATTTGTTAGGAGCGACCTAATTTTAAGAACGTCTTAAGCCTAACTTATGTCGGACTTGCACCACGGACTTGCTGCCTGTAGGACTTTCCTAATGTAAGCATTACCTAAGTATAACTAACGTTGGTAACAGTGTGAAATTCTAGTCTACTTTAAAGTAAGTAAATTCTAATTCTTGGAGAAGTTAGTACCCGTTGCGCGCTATCACTTGTCGTCTTTACGGTTGAGAATCGCATATACTACTTGAAGTTAGCGGTGGTTTCAAACTATATAGGTATTTATTATTTATTTATTTATGCATTAGATGAACGATGTATGAGCAGGTACAGATTACTTTTAACTACGCAGTCCCTTTTAAATAAAATGTTTAGGGCGATGTACAAGCTGCGAAGAAGAGAAGTGCCAACTTTAATGGTCGCTACAAAGAGCGTTTACTAAACATTGTGTACAAATACAAAAATGTCTTGGAAAATAAAAAAAAAAGCGGAAGCTGTACACAATGACGAAGAAACCAAATGTTGGGCTAGTGTAGCAGTGGAGTTTAATGCAGGTCGAATTCCTCGAACCGTTGAGCAACTAAAAAAGTTGTATAACACAGAAGAAAATTCTTCGAAAGAATGCTGCAGAAGAGAGGAGGGAAATCTGTATACCACTGGGACCACTGGTACCACTGCAGACTAAAAAAAGCATCTAATCCGCATCGGAATCCTAGAAGACCACATGTGCACAGGATGCGAAAGCGAGGAAGAGACGGCAGAACACTTTCTGTGCGAATGTCCGGCACTGTCGACATTACATGAACGTTTCCTGGGTGATAGATGGCTGGGTTTATCCGCCATCAGAGGGGTTCCGCCGAGCGACGTCCTCGCGTTCACAAAGACCGCAGTATGACTCGAGGCAGACAGCGTAATGCATAAGAACCCCTCTGAGGTTAGCAAAAGGGGGCCAATGAGGCCTAGGTGCTGTGGGAATTGCCCCACCTTCTAAGATATCCATAATCCATACCAAAATTCAGATCAATTACTTAAAAATTACGGCAGTTATCGTGTACACAGACAGACAGACGGACATAGCTAAATTGATTCAGTTTTCAATGCTGATCAAGTCTATACTTGCTACGCTTCCTTAAGGGTGTTACAAATGTTGTGACAAAGTGAATATACCCTACCACAGTTAATGTGGGGGTATAATAACATAAAAAGGGACATGGAGGATAGCTAATTCATGAGACGCTGAACAAGGAACTGCAAGTCAGAAAAGTAAGGGATAAGCTTTGCACAGCCACCCAGTGGATACCAAAACTGGAAAATAATGCCATCGGTTACGAGAGGAAGGATATATTAAAATCAGCCACAACATTCTACGAAGAACACTGCAGTCATAACACAAATAGAAACGAATGGATCCTGGGAACAACACCCATGGAAGGGGTGCCACACTTTCTAAAATAGGTATTTGAAAAAGGCACCCCAGAACTAGAACTAAGATGATTGAGTTCCTGCCAAAAAATCGGTCAACAAGGTAACAATCAAGAGCAGGGAGGAGAGCTTGACCAAGCAGCAGGACGTCCGTTGGCACGACACCAGGTGTAAGGATCACATACAAAGCAGCCTCAGACCACCAGTTTCACAAACCAGCATTGAATATGTGGGCGTAAGACAGATGAACAAACTGCCAATCCTACGTGAGCTTCAAGACCTGAAGATATTTAGAAAAGAGTTAATAAAGTTTCTCACTGCTAATCCGATGTACAATCAGAACTAGCTACATAGGTTCTTTGTCACTTATCCCATTATATATTGAAACGTATTGTTCCTAAGTTTAGGATCAATAAATTGACTATGACTATGAGTATACTAAGCAATAACAAAATCCTAGGAGAGGACCAAATTGTCAATCGGTTACTCAGAATTGGGAAGGAGGAATTTGTTGAACCCTATGTCAGCTGTTCAACTAAATTCTAGAAACGTCACAAATTCCAAGCCAATGGAAAAGAAACCAAATTATTTTAATACACAAGAAAGGCAGAAAAGATGACATTAATAATTACAGGCCTCTAAGTTTGATATTAAGTAGGTATATACAAATTGTTTTATAAACTACTACTAAAGAGGGCAAAGGTCACCCTGGAACAGACTGGAGCAGACTGGACCCTGGTCACCAGACGAGCAGATTTGCAAAAAACGATAAAACACGACTATTTGTGGGAAGCCTTAAAAAGCGTCAACATCCATGAACGATATATGCACCTAGTTAGGAATATGTAATAACTCCGCTGGAATAAAATTAGAAATTTGGTGTGATAAAAAACTAGAAGCCTCTATCTTTCCATTGTTATTATTATTATTATTCTTAATTTATTAATTTACTTAGGAGACATGTTTTGGGGTTTTCCAACCATCATCGGTTCCAATTCTACATATACATATATAAATTAACACTTTAAATTTTTTATCACAAGTTTACTTATGCGTACTTAGCGAACTATTGTCTAATTAAATAAATCTACTTACAGTCATTTTGTGAAACTACCAATAAACATAATCAGGATTTCGGGTAATCTTTCTTGATAAGTGGTCTTGGCGGGGAATAAAATGAGGAATCGCTTAAATTATAACGTGTCGAGTTTATGGTGGTTGGACGATTACAGAGGACAATTGTGTAGACATTTAGAACAAACTATTAGTAGGTAATGTATGCTAGAAATGATGGGTAAAGAGTAAAGAGACGGGGACCAACTCTCTCTAGACTTATTCAATTGCCTATTTCAATTCATCGCGTCTCTAGACTGGAAAGGAAGAAGAAAAAGCGTACGCATAAACGGCAAATATCTTAATAACTTTTTGCTGATTCGCTGACGATATAGTACTTATGTCCACAAATGCCGTAGACCTTGGAGTTAGACCGCGAATGAGTACTTATGTATACTAGGACAGTTAATTTCCTTTGAGGATCGATCGAATAAGGAAATCAACAGAAGAGTAACTAATGAATGGAAACGCTACTGGTTTTTTAAATTCATATTTAAGAGCAACTTCAGCACGAACATTAAAAGACCTAAATTTGACACCTGCATCAGCCCCGTCTTAACAAACGGTTCCAAAAGTTGGGCGTTTAAAAATTAGAAGCAAATAATATAGAATGGAGAAAAGCCTACTCGGCGCTACATTACGGGACAGGGTGAGAACTATTGACATGAAAAGGAAACCTGAAATAGCTCATATAGTCTCTACAGGCAGTCTGCTAAAATGCAGCTGGGCGGACCACGTAGCAAGAAACGAAAGATGGACCCGAGATCTCACAGAACTAAGGAAAAAGATGACGGCAGAAGACGAGATGGGCCGAGATGAGATAAAACGGGTGGCAGGGTCAGTTTGGCCCATAAAAGCGAGAATTGGACGATCTTGCTTAGGGGCGCCTTTGCCCAAACGGGCGTTCATTTAACAGAATAAATGGTTACTTTTTTTTTGGGATGTTGCCATGTGCCATGCCATGTGCACAAAGCCAGTGGCTTTGTCTGTGCGGCAGTCGGGGAGACGGAGTATTTGAAAAATCCCCTGCCTAACATGGGCTCGAACCCTGGACTTCTGAGTGGAAGGCATTCGCCTTATCCACTCGGGCACCTCTGCCGATTGACAACGGCAGAGGTAGTTATGATTAGTTATACCTATATTTTTATTTAAAAAACATCCAAATGTGCCCGGTTTCCCCTACTCATAAGGAATTATACTATAAAAACTTTTTTGCAAGATATAAAAACATGCGCAAAATTTAAAATAGTTAATCAACGCCAACGCTATCGGATTCCTGTAAAAGTATTTTCGTTTCTGTCGCCAAATTGTCGGTACCGCATACGTCTATTTATGCCCACGTACTCACTTTTAATTGACATTATCTGTGGCCATTATTTTAATCCGGCGACCACTTTATCGCATCATTTAAATAACTTGCCACACAGCATCGACCAGATTATCGACAGTGATATTTGTGTATGCATAAAGAAAAGGCCACATTACTGCTCAAGAAATTTAAAGACCTACGTATCACGCGTTTTTCAATAACATATTATGACGTAAACACTACGTACTAGTAATTTATAATACCTAGGTGAAAATCAGTAAAGTAATAACAGTCACATATTAATATCATTAAGCACTATAAACGCCCATGTGTACCTAAATGTGGTGTTTATTTGACATATACATATTATTTTGAAAACTAATATAAGGAAATAAGAATTACTAATCTGAAACAGAAGCTTTCTGAAAACCTTAACGTCAGTAATTTGAATCTGTGACAATCGTTATCAGAAAATAAACATGAAGTTTTTCTTGTGGTGATTTGAAGCAATGTTTGATATTTTGTTTGTAGAAATACATTCAGAATGTTAATACTGCAAAAATTTATAATTTAAAAGCACTTTATGGAATATTATTACTAATTTCTCGAAAACTAAAGCTACTGGATACATCGTAATAGTATTCCTGTAACCTTTACATATACTTCTATTAACGCTATACATGTACGGTCATGGACCATCTGTACCAAGTTATCATGTGTAAGGAAGTTTAGACACGCCTAATGCTAGGTCGACTATAAAGTATCGTTTACATCCACTTAACTCAACGTACGAAAAATTGTACTTGGTACGAAATTTAGATCCATTCCATTTACCTTCACTTACGTTGGGGTGCTTGACATGCGCATTTGACGTGACACAATATGAAATCCATATTAAATCTATCGCTATTATTATACAAATATGTTTATGTACACGCAAGTTGGATCAAGGTTCCATCATCAGTGTTAATGATCCGTTAATCCAGCTAAAAATATTGCAAAACAACACAAAGATAACAAAGTTCAGGTCGTACGAGTTAATTTTTAAAATCGAGAGCTTGTGACTGGTGCACTTATGCATGTTTGCACCGTATTTGCTAAGCCAGACTTAACTTTAGGAATGACTTAAAACTGAGTCGAGCTTAAGTCGTCCTTCATTTGCACCGCATATGTGTAGGAGATTCCTATCTTAAGTTATGCGTGATTTGGCAACAAGGAAAAGTAATATCGAGAGATGTTGGTACCAATCTGGTAGTATTCTGTCAATTCTCAACTTTACAGACATATTTTGTTCACTAGAATACTTTGGCGGTAAATTTGAATTACTTTGATAATGGCAACAAGTACTGCAGTTATCAGCAATACACAAAATTTTACGGTTAAATTATAACAATTTATTTTCCTTTCATACGAATAGACTTTAAAGCCTGGGAATTATGCTAATAAATGACCAAAATCATTTGATCAGGTTCATTAAATGACTGCGGTCATACGTTCTGTTGACAGAAGTCACAATTCAACCTCCATTGACCGCCATTCAGCCAATCACGAGTACGCAATCCGTTGCCTAAATTTATGCCAGTGTTATGCCACCGTTTTTCGTCGGCCTAACTTAGGTCGTTCTTAACCATAGTTAGGTGACAGATTGGTGACGGTGCAAATAAAATCGATGACTTAAGTACGATCCCATACTTAAGTTAAGCTTAATACATACGGTGCAAACGGGCATTAGTGCACGAATTCTGTTAAGTTGAAGTTGAGTGGACAAATCCGTACGTTACGTTAAGTTTTTCTACGTTAAGTGAATGTAAACGAACACATAATTCAATGGAGCTCAACTATTTCTAAAGTATCGTTTACATGCACTTAACTTAACTTAACGTACGAAAAATTATACTTAACGTACGAAATTTAGATCCGTTCCATTTACATTCACTTACGTTGGGGTGCTTGACATGCGCATTTGACAGTGACACATTATGAAATCCATATCAAATCTATCGCTTTTATTATACAAATATACTTATGTACATGCAAGTTGGATTAAGGTTCCATCATCCGTGTTAATAATCCGTTAATCGAGCTAAACATATTGCAAAACATCACAAAGATAACAAAGTTCAAGTCGCACGAGTTAATTTGTAGGTAATGTCACCCGCTGTCACCATCATCCTAATTGTCAAAATCGAGAGCTTGTGATTGGTGCAGTTAGTGCGCGAATTCTGTTAAGTTGAAGTTGAGTCAACAAATCCGTACGTTACGTTAAGTTTTTCTACATTCGGTGAATGTAAGCGAACACATAATTCAATGGAGTTCAACTACCTCTAATGTTTAATTTTTCGTACGTTAAGTTAAGTTAAGTGGATGTAAACGAGGCTTTAATGTTTAAGTTTTCCTACGTTAAGTTAAGTTAAGTGGATTTAAACCATGCTTTTTGGCCGCTCATTCTGAATAATCTGAATGTTTATGAATGCGGCGTTACCAGGCGACCCAAGATTTTGAGACGCTCGTATGCAGTACGAAAAGCGATTGTAGACCCCCCCGCCGCGCCGGCCGTTAGGCCTAGAGCACACTTGCAATTTTCAGTTGAGCAACAGTTTGATTGCATGTTTGTGTTATATGAAGTGCTATGGATCTGCGCATACATGCAACTGCAACTGTTAAACGAGTGTTGCAGCAACCAAACAGTTTGTGGTCTGGATCAAACTTTTTAATTGCATCTAATTACGCAATCGCCTTGTGATGCATTGGATTGTATGGTGGTGGGCTTCACTTGCAATAAAATAGAGTACGGGTTTGTACATGCGTAGATTTCTTGCGAATATTCCTTCGATAAAATGGAAGGTAAGTAACTTATACCATTTCAATTGTTATTTTTTATTAATGATAGTATATTGTACTCTACATTTACATTTTACTCCAGAATGTATTTCTTGGACAGAAAAATTAATTGCAACTGTATGTACTTAGATTTTGTCATATTGCCAGGGAACTGATCCTTCTGGTGATGTGAAGTAGTTTACAAAGTTATTCCTTGAGCAAGTACCTCCCTTTGAGCTCCTTAAATTATTGGGATTACCATTTGTAAGAGGACACGCATACAGAGTGTCCTCGTATGCTACTCCATATCTTTTTTTCTAACAAAGTTATGAAGTTATAGGCGACCAACCACACAAGATTTCTAGAGATGGGGTGGCCTATCCTTAGGTGGTCTTGATTTTAATTGCGCGTATTGTTTATGATGTTCATTTTGGCTTTGATTGTAACCTGTATTGCCTGTCACATCGTTTTTTAACGCGTACTATTGTTTTTCTCAATCAGTCTAATTGAAGTGTGTGGGTTTTTCTACGGTGTTGGTGTTTGTTTGTGGTTTGTTTTCCCTCTTATTTTGGTTAAGCTGGTATTAACAACTCTGCTGCCTGTTGCGCCCGTTATAGTCGCTTTTGGGTGTTGTGTGACAAACCGATAGTAATTAACCAGTATATTACTGGTATTAAACTAATTTCACGTTATATTAAACCTTTTTTACGAGCAGACCAGACTGACAACCATATACCGCCTGAAGCGCGCCCCTGTTTTGTAGTGACTGACCGTGCCATGCACTGCTGTAATTTCGTTTGGAAACAAATCGCTAATTCTTGTGGCATGTTTTGTTTCTTTATTGTATTCGTGCGCATTCTCGAGCACCGCTTTTATATTTTTCTAGTTTCTGATGATGCCCAAAAAAATTCTGGCGAAAGTATTCAAATGAATAAAGGATCATAAAAAAAGAAAAAACTACAACATTTGTTTTTCGATGTTTCCTTTGCGTTAACCTACCGGATTATGTTCCATTCTTATCTACAATACCTAGTCTAATCACCACTATCAGTAGTATGAAACTTTAATCCCACTAACTGTACAGCAAACATTTTGTAGGTTCTGACTAATGGAATATATCTTTTAGATCCTTACGGAGTGCCCTTTCAAATGATACCACATGACTACATTAAATTCAAAGCCATTATTTTTTTAAAAAGCAATCTCTTTTTGGTTCTGGCCATTGGATTATGTGCGGGTGACTAAGCTTTTAAAATATACCAAATTTCAACAGACGGGCAAACTGAATTCAAAGACATTTTGGAGGTTCTGACTATTGGAATATATTCGCGTTAAGTAAGCTTAAGTAAACTAGGTATATATTAAGTAAACTATAAGTATACCGAATTTAAGTTTTATATCTATGCAGAGAAAGTTGACTGTGTCAGACATCAGACAGTCAGATAGGTGGACAAACGAGTGATTCCATAACGTTTCGTTTTATTCGTTTAAAGAACGGAGCCCTAAATATTAACAAAAGTTTGAGTCTCTTCATATTCATATGCGACAGCAATTGAAATTATTTGTGTATTTAACAAATCCACTCTCTATGTTTATGTAAAACATTTTGGAACAGGACGTGCTTCAATAAGTTGTCAGGAAATTATCAGTTAACGGGCATGGGCGGTAATTGTATGACATTTTATTCCCACCTTGATGTTACTTTCTAATCTTAACCGAGCATTAATTACCCCATTGTGTGGTTAATATTGGCAATAGACATATTTCCGTACAGGAGAAGCGCTAAAAATGTCCGATATTGTTCGACTGCACAATGTCAAATACACAATAGCCTCATTGTGCATGTGCAAACCTACTTAAAATAGTTAAAAATCGGAAATGCTTTATCCGTTAGTTCACGTGCGGTCTATCTGCCTCAGGTATGAATGAATGAAAATAATACATACAACGCCTGCACTGTGAATGAGAGATAAAGAGGAAGATATACTGAATAGTGCACACTACACCCACGACTAGTTATCCTATACTACATAAAATACCTTAAGCTTCATTCACGTGTGGAAAATCCAGTACCTTTATTCATTCGTAGAAATCCTTCTTATAAAGAGGTTATAAGGATGTTTATATGTATATTAGAGAATATACAAAGTGTCCCTCAAGTTCAGGCCAGAAAATCAGGAGCATGCTAACCAGGATCAATATTTCCTTTTACTACTTATCAAATATTTTTTTGTTATAACTGCTTGTTATATAGTAGACAGTTGTGGTGAAAGGTTTGAGATGTGTAAGGGGCACTTACAACTTGTTATGTATTACAACAATTTGGAACAAATTGCTTACAGTATGCAGTACATGCACTAAATACATTAAGCAAGCACTACTACAGAGGAGGAACATATAGAAACTGTTTAATATGAAATTGTAACAGATTTTGGCAAAAACTAATGATACTCCATTATAAAGCGCTAACTTGGTCTGTCTGTCTGTTCAAGTTCCCTAGCGAAGAGGGTTGACAGGACTCCTCTACCGTATGACTCTCCATCGTGTACAGCACCCGGCTGAAAGTTTAAATGGCCAATTTGGAAACACGCTGAAGTCATTTTGCGTTAGCTTGCCAACCTACCGTCAGAGGGAGCTTGCGTAAAATTTTCTAACGTGAAGTTAACCAAACAGCACTAAGTTTTTGTAACTAGGTAACTAACCATAGCTAATTGTCTTCTAAGGGCTGTCCCGCCATAACCTAACATAACAAGCGTCATAATTTGCAGTGATTTGCAGAGTTGTGCGGGTCAGTTTCGTTCAAAGGGTATGGTATGTATCAAATTACATAGTTAATACTCTTGTATAGACTAGTACTTGCTTTTAGGATCATTGTTTACACAAAGGTACAAGTGACGAGATAGCTGATATGGGTTAAGAGGAAAGGAAGCGGAATAACTTTAGGTTAAGAATGTACATATTATATTAATTAGTTATCGAGTGAGTATATTTTTAAATATTTTTATAAGCTCCATTGCTTTTTCTCTAGAATGGCATATGCATCTGTGGAACGTAGGAAATTTGCCTGTCTATATCCCAAATGCACCAATTCATATTTAGTCTCCGCCTTAGATCAGAACTATAAAAATAAACATTTCTTTAAATTCCCTTTAAAAGATAACCAACGATTAAATATTTGGAAAGATCATTGTAACATTAACCAAGATAAGGATTGTAAACATTTTCATATTTGCGAAGACCATTTTGACGTTTCTCAGTTTAGGCACCCCTCTTATTAAAAGGTTAAATTTTAATGCCATACCAAAAAGGTTTACTAATGATTTACTACCACCCGAAGATGTTTTACATTTACCATCTATTTCAATTTCTGCTTGTTCATCATTTAATAACAGTCTTGACCCTAATATTTTGAACAATAATTTAGATAAAATTTCTTTTGATATTACTCAGCCAAATATTTCAAATTTATTAGATAACAGTGCGGGAGAACCTTGAAATAATTTAGGATCTAATTTAGAAGTAGATAAGTCATGTAAAAACTGTTGTTGCAACTGTTGTATGCGATCAAATGAAATCAAATCAGAAGGCCTTGTCTGATCTGTGTTTGGAGAATTTAGATGCGCCAACATCTTATCATTTTGTAGTTAACGGTCAACCAGTGTGTGTAATATATGATGTGCCTCACTTACTAAAACATACTCGTAATGCTCTAATGGCAGGTAATATTCGTTTTGAACGCCTCAAAGAAGCGAAATTTAAATATATTAAAGACACCTTTGATCTGGATCAACAAAGAACTTACAAAGTGCTACCAAAACTTAGAGATCAATATTTTAACGCAAGTGATGGTTTTATGAAAATGAAAGTTGAAGTAGCCGCATGTCAATTAAGTCATTCTGTTGCCTCATCAATTGAAACTTTTGTAAGTGTAAACAAATTACCAGCTGAGGCAATTTATACTGCTGAGTTTGTTTCTGATGTTGACAATCTTTTTGATTCCTTAACGGTAGCCAAAGGTTTTCTCCTGATGGTAAAATATATAGATGCGCACTTGGTGAAAAATCGCCCCATTTAAATTTGTGGAACAAAATGTTAAACCAGTTGAGTTATTGGAAGATTTTTAATATTAAAGATAGGACTGATAAAACTAATATGTTTTCTTTTATTAAAGGCTGGCGACAACATTAAGATCTATTATCTTACAAGGACTACAATATCTTAATTTAAAATCATTTAATCAGGATTCATTAGAAAACCTATTTGGGCAAATTAGGCAACATGGTATTACAAATACCCATCCTACTTGTCATCAGTTTGTTGCAGCCCTAAAAAGTATAGTTGTTAATAACTTATCTGCACCAGTTGCAAATGGTAATTGTGAAGAAGATAACTGCACTTCACTTACAAATTTTATTAAATTTTTAACAACAAACTACAGTACAGATGATGACTCTAATGCACCAGCTAATGACCCAGCAGATGTAGAATCAAACGATCTGGACTTTTTAAGTAGGGAAAATCAAGCCTCAGCTTATGTAGCCGGGTATATTCTTAAATCAATTTCTATACCAGATTGTGAAACTTGCAAAAGTAATCTTTTTTCAGAGAATGTAACAGATTTGCACATTTTTACCAACTTCAAAGAGTATTCAGCTAATAATAATAAATTATGCCATGCTAGTGACAAAGTAGTGGAGCTTGTAAACAAAGTACACTATTTGCTTTATCCATATGATGAACATGGACATAAACAACAACATAGAGACCCAGTTTAAAAATACTTATTTGAATACCCTGACAAAATTTTGCCAAAACCATAACTGTGAAGTAAATATTATAGACAAAATTATTCGTTTAGATATATACAAATACATAAGAGATAGTTTAACAAACAGAAGTTATAGTTCAGGCCATAATGAAAAAATATTAATAAAAACAATTAGAAGCCTCTATATTTATCCTTGCTTTAAAAACATAAAATTTACATAGGGTACATGTTTCGGTTGTTTAAACCATCTTCAGCCCTAAATTGTCAAATCTGGAGGACATCCACGGACAATAAACACTCTCGTCATCTGGTACATAACTAGCACAATTAGACTAACAACAAGCACAATTAGACTAGCAACCGACAGAAAATAAGACGACAATCAAACACTAAACTCTCTTGTTTTACGGTGTTTCGGAGGTTATGAAATAACCTCCGGTGTTTCGGAGGATTGATTGTCGTCTTATTTTCTGTCGGTTGCTAGTCTAATTGTGCTTGTTGTTAGTCTAATTGTGCTAATTATGTATCAGATGACGAGAGTGTTTATTGTCCGTGGATGTCCTCCAGATTTGACAGTTTAGGGCTGAAGATGGTTTAAACAACCGAAACATGTACCCTATGTAAATTTTATGTTTTTAAAGCAAGGATAAATATAGAGGCTTCTAATTGTTTTTATTAATATTAATTTGAACCTTGCAATATGGACCCGATACACATAATGAAAAAGTTAAGAAGTTTAAAAAATTAAATTAATTATTTCATTTTTACCCTTAATAACATTAAGGTTTTTAATCTGGGACAAATGTAGTTTTAAACAAATACTGCTTGTGTTTTCTTTTGTTTTAGGAGATGTCTGCTGCTTGGATCATGGATGTGAGAAATGTACCTGACCTAACTTTATTTGATCTCGTAGTAAGATGTGATATTTATTATATTTATTATATTTATATATTATATTTATATATTACATTTATATATTATATTTAAGTATATATTATATTTATATATTATATTTATATATTATATTTATACAGTGTGTCCACGAAAGTCCGCACCATATGGAAAAAAATTTTATTGTGTATTTCTCAGAAAATTTTATTCTTTATAAAAGTTGGCGGCTCATATGAAACCAAAACTGCAACCATCAAATATGTAAATTTCCATGCCATATACCGCGCGATTCAGAATATATGAATTTGTGATAAGAGTAAAGTACCTTTATTTTCATTATTATCGATAAACTTTATTTAGAAATATTGTTTAGAAGTAAAAATTATATTCAAATATGAAGTCAGAGCCACCTACCTTGAAAAAAAAATATTTTCAGTTTTTTCCTTAATTATTACTCTTGTGACAAATATTAGTAAATGCCAATGGTACTAAAAGGTTCTTTTTAATCTATTTTTTGGAAATTTGAATACATTTTTTATATTTTTTGTTATTTTGGTATGATAACTAATGTTTATTTAGAACTAGCACAAAATTACTCATTTTCTTGGTGCGAAGTTGATATTTACCCTGTAGATATTAATATATAATACAATAACTAATTCAGCAGCGTGTCTTAGGTTTTATTCAGTTAATATTAATGACTGTGGATAGGTTTATAATAGTAGTTATCCATCTACAGCCAGCGATTCTCAAGTGGTGAGACGCGCGGTACTACCACTTATGAAATTTTATTTTCACTGAATATTTTAATAAAAATAACTAAAGCATCAAGCATCTATCGTTTCTTGAATTAATTATGACTGATTTACCCGTTATTAAGTTAATAACTATTATGAATATGTTAATAATGCTAATTTATTATCTATGAATTTATTTTATTTCTACTACTTAAAATGTTGTATAGTTTCCTCTAAATGATTTATATCTCTAAATGGTCGGTGTTTGTATGCGTTATTTTTTACGTAAACCGACAAACAAATTTAACGGGGTAAAGTCGGGGGATCTAGGTGGCCAGGATCTTGATTCCGAATTTCTGCCTATCCAGCGATGGCCAAATTTATGATTTAAAAAGTTCTAGACAGAGTTTAGATTGTGTATATGGGCGCACCATCAAGCAGGAACCAAATTAACGCCCGTTGAATTAACGGCAAAAAAGGTGACAACTCTCTGTTCATGAACTGAAGATATAATTCCCCATTTAAATTTTGACGAAAAAAAGGCCCAAATATTTGATTATTCAAAATACCGCACAGCACATTAGTCTTAAAATGTTACTGATCTCGGCATTCTACTGTAAAGTTCGGGTTTTCATCTGCCCACCACCGGCAATTTTCTGAAGAAACAGTCCCTTTTGACGTAAATGTTGCCGCATCTGTCCAAAGAATATTTAAAAAAAACTATGTTCTCTTTCATTTTCACCTTAAACCAGATGGTATAGTCATACCTGATGTCGAAGTCTCTTTCTCTTAGTGTACTTTTAGTTTATAAGGGTGATACTTGTTTAGTTTTATTATTGTATGTATGTACTGTTGATTTACTGCATTGGCTGTGTGAAGCAATTTGTCGAACAGAAGTCGTTTTGTGCTCGATTACTTCTTGCAACACTGGCAAACTTGTTTCCTCATTTTGACAACATATTTTTGTGGGGTTTCTTGAAGCTATTGGCAACAGACCCGGCCTGTTTGAATTTTCTCATTATCCTGGAAATGGTTGAATGGGCAATTTGGTTGTGTGGATGTCTTGAAAATAGCAGCAACATCCCGGTGCGGTCTATTTTTTCCATGTATTAAAAGAATTTCAACTTTTTGTTGGAGTGTAAGCATGGTTTTAAAAGTTACAGCACATAAAACGTAAACTGCAGTGAGTACGATTAAATGGATAATGTCTGGATAATGCTTTTGTTTTTCATATCCACCTGTGATAACTGGTGTATACTTATTTTAAAATTTAAACAATGTTGCATAAAGAAAATAAACTGTTTGTTTCTTATTCTTTCTTTTTTGTATCATTGGGTTACCTATACAAGAACCTATACTTAGGTGGTTATTGGTGCGTTTTGTGCTGCTGTACATGAGAAGATACATTATTGCATAAAATAATTGGTTCAAGACACAATTGATTGAGGTTTCAGTTATGTTTATTAAGATATTATCAGTGAAAATAAAATTTCATAAGTGGTAGTACCGCGCGTACCACCACTTGAGAATCGCTCGGTATAGATGGATAACTACTATTATAAACCTATCCACAGTCAATAATATTAACTGAATAAAAGGTAAGTCACGCTCCTGAATCAGTTATTGTATAATATATTAATATCTACAGCGTGAAATATCAACTTCGCACCAAGAAAATAAGTAATTTTCCGTTAGTTCTAAATAAACATTAGTTATCATACCAAAATAACAAAAAATATAAAAGATTTATTGAAATTTCCAAAAAATATATTAAAAATAACCTTTTAGTACCACTGGCATTTACTAATATTTGTCACAACAGTAATAATTAAGAAAAAAACTGAAAATATTTTTTTTCAAGGTAGGTGGCTCTGATTTCATATTTGAATATAACTTTTACTTCTAAATAACATTTCCAAATAAAGTTTATCGATAATAATGAAAATACAGGTACTTTACTCTTATCACAAATTCATATATTCTGAATCGCTTGGTATATGGCACCGAAATTAACATATTTGACGGTTGCAGTTTTGGTTTCATATGAGCCGCCAACTTTTATAAAGAATAAAATTTTCTGAGAAATACACAATAAAAATTTTTTCCATATGGTGCGGACTTTCGTGGACACACTGTATATTATATTTATATATTATATTTATATATTATATTTATATATTATATTTATATATTATATTTATATATTATATTTATATATTATATTTATATATTATATTTATATATTATATTTATTATTTATATATGATTGTAGATATGTTTATTTTATTTGTTGTTATTTTTGTTAAAAACAATATATTGTTTATTTTAGTTTATTACAATGTTTATTTTGTTCATTACAGAGTATTTTATTTGTTTTATTACAATATTATGTATTTTGTATCTATTTTATTATATTATAATGTAGTTTGTATTTATTTTATTATATTATAATGTATTTTGTATATTATTACATAATATTAATAAATAATACCCTAAAATGTTTCTTGTTTTATTCCAAAACTTGTGTAGTAAGTGTTTTATGGTTTTAAATTGTTTGTTTAGTACTAAACAAAAAAATAGAATAAAATTTAAAATGATTATGTATGGTTTAAATTTCCCCCATTTTTGCCTCGAGCGCACCCTGACGGTAGATTGCTCAGTTAATGTTAATCTATCTTTCTCTCTCTTTTCGTGTTGCGATATTTTAACATGAAGTTAGCATTTCTAGAAATTCAGTAGAAAAAGTTTAGGTCAAAACGTCAAGAGTTGTGATTTTGGATATTTCTGAATTCATAGCGGCTGAATTCAAACATTTTAAATGGTCCCCACTGTATAACACAATTTGTAAAAAAAATAACATAAATTGTATTGACATGAAGTTTATACCTGTCCCATAACCTATTTACGTGCTATTTACAAACAAACATCACGACAGGTATCAAATAAAGATCCCGCTGCTTTTTTAGTATCTGCGATCAGTACTCACGGTTGTTCTGGATAGCTCACGCCCACGCCCTTATTATAAAGATACGAACACCAACTATTCATGTAATGACCGAGGACACAAAAAAATACATAATCCCCAGAGATAATGTAGTAAACATCCCGTAGGCAGACATCATTCAGATAATATCTCATCTCTCATCCACACCTTCTTTATGCGTGCGTTATATCAGGTGTAAAGCAGTTCTAGCACCTTATCCTTATGTAAGCATTTTGTGTACAGGAAAATGAGAACGTAATAAAGAATTTTATGAAGTGAATAATAGTTATGAGCGCATGATACATGCATGTCTTATCTATCGAAAGTTGAAAGAATGGCCGTAAAATACAGATTTGAACCTTCACAGTAACACATAATATATCAGTGCCTTCATGATTCAACGTTAAATCCTGATGGTTTTCACGATGATTTGTGTAAATAAAAAGTTTTCAGCTAGGATTGTTTGAAGTATAATATACTTAGTTTCAATTAAACTAATGATGTGAGAATAAAGCGTTTAAAGTTTTAAAAGCTATTTCTGTATGTATAACTTTGATATTTCCAAATTTTCCTTCGGTGATGCCTGCTCCATAGCATGCGCCTTCCCTGAAAGGGAAAGGCCAGATTAAGGGACTTTAGATGTACAATCTTTTGAGCGCGCAATTACACAATTTTGTTAAAGGTTGTTCTACAATAAGTTGAATCGGAACCATAAGTCACTGTCAGAATGAACAGCAGACGTTTGCACCTATCCTAAGGTCAATTCTTAATGTACGGAAGTCAATATCACGTCTCGGGCCGGCTATGTAACGTTAAAATATAAATAAATTGCATATGGGTATAGTAAGGTTTATATATATGTAGGCAATGTAACAGATCATAAAAATGCAAAATTCATTCACCATAATATTTGTAACGTGACATTTGTCGGTCCGTGATACGACGCTGATGTTACGAATAGTGTGATACAAGCTTAATAGTGTGATCTGTCATTGATGACCATAAGGACATATGGGCAACGGCATGGACTCCTTGACAACGTATTGTGAAATTGGATTTGGCGGGTGGGAAAGATTGTGCATCTAAAAGCCCCTATTTGCTTCCTTTCTGATGGCCGTTGTGGATTTCCTTGCCACTTTTGCTTTACCCGTGAGGCTGCGCTCTGCTAAGGCCGGCGGCAGATAATGCTACGACCACCCTCCAGCGTCAAACGGTTGGTAGTATGTAGCATCGTGTTGCACCTATTTAAACCTTTGAGCGAGCGAGAGTGCGGCATACAAACAAACGTTTGATGCTGGAGGATGTTCGCCGCGTAGTGTGGCTGCGCCTTAACAATGCGTCGGGCATCTTCTCCGCACAGAAATAGTTGCAGTTTGAGCCAAGTTTTAGATTCATAATATGCAGTATTTGCATAATGCCATTGTAGCCGTCATCATAGTAGCTAGTACTGATATCAGAAGCTACATCAAAGACGTTTTTGCCGCTGGAAAATACCTTTGATGCTATTGACCACACGCCAGAATTGAAGCACTCGTTGAAGTACTGCGCGTAGTCGCCTTCATATCACGAAAGCAGACCGTCGTTGCTAACTCTTCATACAATGGTTTGATAGCTTCGAACACTTCATTAGACATCGATGGTTTGTGTTTGCAGTCTGATAGCGTACTTGTAACCTTCGCTTTCTGGTACGTACACCACGTGTCAGCCCCAGAAGGACACAGATGATGTTGCGGATGGTTATCGGTGGATATTTTATGGTAGAACATAGCCCATATTTCGCTACGCAATTTTCCCACGGAATCGCAATTTCTCAATTTCTGTCAGCGTTCTTTTGGCGGCTAGAACCTTTTTCGCCGTCTAGAGCCCATTCGCCCATTCGCTTTTGCACGTGTCCTATGCATTCCTTCTTCTTGACATCTACACCATCATATGGCTCCGCTTCTCGAAATCCTTTAAAAGTTTGCTGTCTCCATCACCTACATAGTTATCATATTTTTGTCCATTTCGATCACAGCGTCGATTTCCATCTTTTCTTCCTATCCATCGTGATTGGCTTACCATTCGCCTTTGTGGTTTTCTAGGAACTCCATCTACTCTGTTGTTCCTGCTTTCTTTTCCCAGTATTCGCAATGTTTGCAATATTTAGATTTTACAATCACATGCAAAATTTTACTGATCAACGATGTAATTCCAAACAGTGCCGAATATCCTCTGTTGTGCCAAGCACCATCACCTGAAACTTTCAATCCACAATTTCCAGTTTGTATAGTTAATGTATTTTCTACATTTGCCGCTCTTTTTACTGAATGGTCACGTACAGATGCAGCTGCAGTAGCAATTGTTTTTATTACTTTATCGTAAAAGGAATTAAAAATAGGATGCTGCATATTCATTATACCACAAAACTTCATAATACCATTCAGTCAAATCTAGAAACAATTCACCGATTTATCTCATATGCATCCTTTCCAATCAAAGGTGGACTTGTTCGTGAAAACAACATTTGATTTGCACGTCTTCAATATAAGAATCTGCGATAGAGTCGCGAAAACTGTAAAAAATCTATGAAGCGATATTCGAAATTTGGAGACACTTCTATTTTGCATGCTTCATTCGATGTCATCAATGTGTTTGCGGCCGTAGTAACGTACACGTCTTGTTTTATCAGTAATTGCCTATTTATAGGCAATTACTGTAAAAATTCGGTGGACGTTCACGTGAACCTTTAGAACAGGAATAAAGTAGTTTTATGCCACTCATTATGCAACGCAAACGTAACAATATGTAAGTTGCCGGGTGTATCCGTAACCACAAACTGAATAGACTGAACTAATACCGTCATCAGTCTTCGACGCATAGGTAACCGGCAACACTTTGGCGGGCAATATAACTGCTATAAAAGCTATTGTTACATATTCTAAACATTGAATACTACTCATTTAAGCAAAACCAAAAGAAAATGTTTTCTTTTTAAATTCAGCAGTTGCGTTGGGCCTTAACGATGCTAATTGCCCTCGAGGCATGTAATGAACAATTTTCAACGCTAGCAACGAAATTAATCAGTCACAATACAGGTAGCAGGCGGTGTATCTAATAAAAACACAGCTGTCGATTTTTGTTCAATGGTTTGACGTTAGCGATTAAAACGTCAACTGTTAATGTCTAGTACAATGTCTAGCTTTGTTCGCTGGGTCTGTCAGACTAGCTTAGAGCAACTTAGAGTAGGGGTATGGCGTTCGTTGGGCATTTGTATTCTGTTCGTTAGAATTCGAGCAAGTTCCGCTAGCCTAACCTAAGCAGCTTGGAGCAGTTATTCTTGACCATGCTCAATAGTAGGAGTATATTTAGAGCAGCTTAGAGCAAGTTGTAATCAGTTTGCGATTTGACTACATGCTATTGCAATATGTCAGTACTATACCGATCATCATCGCTCATCATGCACTATCAATGAATACTGATACTGCCGCGCTAAGCAAAAAAATCTGGCGTATTTGTTAGCACTTTACCTTTTCCGATCAAATCTAAAGATGGATGATTTATTGTTCATCTATTAAAGCTAAAATATAGAAGAACATTGCAAAGAATTTGCAAAAGCATATTGTAGTATAGGTTCCATATTCCAGGCATCATTCTAATGTTTTAATATTTTTTAATTATCTATAAGCATAGTTTTTTAATATATTTAAAAAAATTATCATCGTACTCCAAATAAAGCAATAAAGCGCTAACGTGGCTTATATATCTGTATATTGGTTCAGGTTCCCTGCCGAAGAGGGTTGGCCGCAGGAGGGAGGGGGTGTTGCAAGAACAAAATGGATTTTTGTTTTTTGCAGTTCTTTATCACTAATTTTCTCGGAAATTAGACTCAATTCAGAATTTCTGCCTTCAGATTTATATTAATATTAACGAATACCAATCTGCTGTAGACATAAAGTTAATTGAGTATTATTTTTATTAAGTTAATAACTGTGATATGTTCCTTTTTTATTATTGTTTCGTAAACGTCTTTTTTTCGTCCCGGTAACAACTTTTGGTTAAGTTAATTCATTAACCGTAAGTTTTCTTTCGTTGTTTATGAATGTAGTTTCTGTAATTTGCCTTTTCTTCCAGCGTTGGATTGGTTGGTGATGCCCAAGAGAGCAAACCGTTAGCCAACTGAAATAAATTAAATAAAAAGCTAACAAGAACTTTGTGTTGATTTGATGATTATTCATATGTTGTGAGTGTCTCCGCAATTTTAGTCATAAATAAACCTAATTTAACATGTGTTCGGCCGGAATTGCTAAATTCGACATTCGAACGTTTCCCTATCAAGAAGGATCAACTGTAAAATTTTTGTAGTGATGTTTTATGAGGGTATGATTTTGTCGCGGGCTATCGCACTATATCGAGTAGTATATTTTTCAATAAATACTATTTATTCTTTTCCCGCGATTCAAAATATTATTAATTATTTATCTGGGAACTAGATAGCTAACCAATCATCATTCATCCACACGGAGATGTTTCGCCCACTACTCCCGGTTCGTATATGGTGATTTAACGCAATGAAATTGACTAAGTATAGTACAATGGTCTCAAAGCATTGACCGTATGGCGTGTATTACTCACACATCAATCCATCATATCTTCCTTGCTTTGTGATCTACGCGCGTTGCGTGGTCCCCTTATCAAAATCAATGGGTGCGTTACCAGTTGGCTGTTGCAATTCGACCTGTTGATTTCATCAATAGGAAGAGGTTAATTTATTAGGTAGGTATGTTGTAATATATCAAGCAATTCGAACATATTATATTAATTGATGGTGTTTGATGATAATAGAACATCATTTATTTGAATAATAAAATGCGCATAAAAGGCTAGTGCTATACTACATCGCACAGTATGCATCACTACAATATGTAGGTTGTTATGTTTCTAAGGATATTTGTTCAGGGAGCACCATTTGATTGAAATTATTATTACTGAGTGCTAGGGATGGGGAGAGCGCTGAAAATAAAACTCAGCGAACATTTGTTTTGCAGTTTCCCCTCAAAAATTACTTCTGCGTAAAAATGAATTTGGACAAATTATTTTCGGACAGAAACCCTTTTGTTCGAATGGTGCTGTCAGTGGCGTATCTAGGGTAGGGCAGACAGGGCACGCGCCTTGGGCACCGCAGCCGAAGGGCGCAGTGGCGCCCGCTCAGCTGCTCATAATTTTTAAGCAACCTAAAAATTTTTCGAGTCCCGACTTTGACTCACTCTTAATGCCTGTTCAGACATAGGTACATAAGACAAAACAAGGATAAAACCAATGCAATCAAATGTACAATGTACGCATTAATACTGACATAAGCAGGGCTGGATTAACCATTAAGCACACCTAAGAAGCACCTGCTTAGGGCAGCAACAACAGGGGGCATCCCAGGGCCGCGTTTACCACTAGGAAAAAATAACACACATGCCTGGAGCTGCAGTGGCGTAGCGAGGGGCGCCAAATGGTCTCCCTTTGACTGGTCTGAATTGAAATACCGGAAATTGTTAACAGTATTGATTAAAATTATTGAAGAAACAGACAATATTCAAACTTTATTAATATATTATTTGCAGTTTGCAAAAAACTGTAACGGCCTTTTCCAATAGCACTACTCTTAATCGTTATAACGTCTAAGGAGAACTATACACATTACACACACTAAGAATACTATCTGAACAGTAATAAATGTGAGCTACGAATGACTATGTATACATGAATGAATAATAATAAAAGTATCCCGGGCTTGGACCGACTGTACGGGTATTCTGCCTGGGAATACCCGTGTTTCCTAACGGCGCGCAACGGTACCGTACAAGAAGGGTACAAGGTTCGTCTCAACTGTTGTTATCAAAACAATATTGCCCTCGCACGTTCCAAAAGTAAGTTCTCCTTTTTATACTTTTTACTGTTGTGTTGTTCGAAAGTAATATCTTAATCGACCGTTTCCGTTTCGACAAAGCTTGCGCGAAATTAAATTTGTGAATAACCGTGTTTTGGGTGGTGGCACTCCTTAGTGGAAGGCAATAGTTTGACGCATGACGTAAGGTTTATTACCAATGAATGCTTACCACTAATGGGCGTTAAATACGTCACTGTGGTTGCCCTTTCTAAGTATTTATAAGATTGATTTAAATTTACAATTGTTCATAGAATTCTTGATTTTCGGGCGAAAAATGCACGGTGACACACCGAAAGGCTTTTCCTTCGTGGCTCTTTGCGCCAAGAAGTCCGCCCTGAAGATTCCTCTTGCAGTAGAATGCGAAACGTCGGCTTTTGCTGTGTTATCGACGCGGTTTCCGTCCGAAAATAAACAATTCATTAATTCAGACCGCGGAAGACTACAATCTAGATAGAAGAATAACTTTTGTTGAGTACTTGACACTAATAAAAGACCTGCTTTTTAAATTTATTTTTTTAATATTTATTTTGTAATCGTGCCCCATTGTACTTAACACACACAGCTGTATTCACTTACAGTAGTACCACTGCCCGGACAAAAATGTATAGTACAGAGTATATTACTATATGTTTCCTGGAAGGGGGGGGGGGGCGGGCGGCAAAATAGTAGCATGCCCCGGCGCCCGTTTTGCTCGCTACGCCACTGGGTGCTGTCAATAGTGACAATTTACGCAATTGATCTATCTGACATTCTCATTTATTAGGAATAGGCTTATCGGTGAAGTTTCCACCGGCCAGAAGTGTTTGGTACCTGCATATAATTACACTATAATACCCGTTTTTGTCCACCGGTCATCGGCTCCAAACAATAGACAAGGAAAACAAACAAAAAAAAAACATTTTTGACGTTACACCCACAAATCCATTCATTCTTACTGTAAACGTCAGCATTAAATGTCCTTGTAAATGACCGAGATTTGGTCGACACGCATTGTTTTATCACTAAATTAGGGGTAGGCCTCCCAAGTCTTTTTATTTCGCTCTTATCGGTACAATTTAGACTGCTAAATGGTAGAGCTAATAAACTCTGCACTGAATTCATTGTTTGTTTTTAATTTCGTGTAATTGGCGCTTCACGGGCAACCAAACTCCACAGCGTACGAGTGTCAACTGTCTACAAGTTACACTATACAACCTGCAGTGCAATAATGCACGTCGCCAGTCGCGTAGGCATGACGTCGCTTCGCTTCTAGACCAGTTCGCCTCTGGTTCAGTAGTTCTGGTGTACTGGATACTTCCAACCATTTCAGAGTAAACGAACCAATCGACGCGGCGAATATCGCTCGCTCGCGGGCTAGAATGCAGGGATAGATACGCAGTGTAGCGGTAGCAGACGGTTGCTGCCTTGCTGCGGCCCTAGGCCGAATTGCCGACTTGCGCTTGGAATTCTCGAAAAAATGCTCGATATTTTATTAAATTATTTGTTATAGATTGCTGCATATTGACTATTACACTATTATTTACATACGTTAAACCCTTTTTGTTTGCTTGTTATTTTTGGGGGTTGCGCAAACCTGCAAAACCAATGCACGAGCCGCCACTGAAATGTAGCATTCGTAATTGATAATGCACTCTTCCATGCATTCATTGACGAAGTGTTTGATAAATTTTGAGTTTGCAGAAAATAAACTATTAAGATTAGGGCTTTACAGCTCGATGTTAAATCTTATCGAGACTAGTTGATCAGTTCTAAAGTCTGGCCTAAAGAAAGATTTGGCAGAGCAAATGCCACCTATTTTAGCCGGAACTAACTAATCTGAGTTTCGTTTGCAGCGGTTAGAAGAAATAATAAGCACTAACTTTGCCAAAATAACCGTGGCGAATAGTACGCGCTTTATGGCCAGTGTCCAAAAGTTTATACCTGCTGTATTAAATGAGGAAGCCATGCAATTTTAATTAACTTTTGTTCCGACTTTGTAATTTTGTTGTTAATTTTGTCATTCATGACGTATTAATGTTATGTCCTTTATTACAAAGTTTAAGTTCAAGTTGATTACGTTTTCAGCTAAATTGAATTTGTTGAATCCCAAATAAATTTTGTTTAATTATAAATTGAAATTGTTAGATCCCAATTTGAAACCAAATATCACAACGTGATTTAGTTTAGTCTCCATTTAATTTTGTTTTATTCCAAATGGAAATTGATAAATCCCAATTGAAATCTCAATGGCTCAAATTGAATTTGTTAAATCTAAAATGGAAATTGATTCGTCTCAAATTGAGCTTGAAGAGTTATAGTTTGCCAGGATATGACAGATATTTTGATTCTATTGACAGTATTGTCGGATCGTCAGCGTTTGACACTGCTGTATAATATGATAAAGTCATGTGCCTAGCCACATCAGATCTTTCTATAGCCTGTATCATACTCTATGTAGACACAACATACACCTCGGTGAGCTGGTTTGGCAAAATGATGAACTTTTACAAAAGATATTGCATAAATGGCATAAATGGAACTTATCCTTTATTATTACATCATGGTCGATTGATTTGAAATGAAAATTTAATTATTTAAACCGCAGGTTGAAGGTGTTCGGATATAAAAACATAATTTTCCTTCACCACGTGTTAGAAACAAACCGAGTTCAGTAACTTACACTAATATAGCTCCCTAAATGTTTAATTTAATTAAGTAGCAGGTACATCTTGTACCTAGTGCATTATAATTCGGAAAGTATGTATATTTATAGATATTCTGAGTAATATTAAAGCAGTCTTAATCTAAGATTGTCCATGTCAATAAATTACTCTGACCAATGGCCGTTATAAGACCATTTATTACTAATGTTAATGTTGCGATTGATCTAAATAAATAATTGTTTCACTGAAAACTGCGCTCCCCGATATGAAACCACGTGCTAGAAACGTTACGCAACTCTTTATTCCTAGAATGGTGCAAAAATGGTAAGAGTCATACTTATATCCGGTCACCATGGTAAGAATAATTGTGTGAATAAAAGCCTACGAATCGCTTCCTTCATCTGGCGCGCTTTTCTAGGAAAACAAAAATACAAACCCACCGACTAGTCTTTGAGTTGGTTAGATGCGCTCATTTGCATATAAATTACCCACCATTTGGAAAATATGCAACAACAAAAGGTCCGCCAGTCGTCCTATAATAACGCAAATTAATAGTTTTTAATTATCATAATAATTCACCGAGTGGTTGTGACATAATATGTAGTTGTAACGCAAAATATGCCTGACATAAATCCGTAGAGGATTGCTAGTTAATCGTGTGAGACGCGTGAAATTACAAACGTATGATGTATACAAGTTCCATTTGATATATTACGTGGACACTCATAATTCGATATGACTACCTATCATATAATTACATAATACTGCCTAAGTAATATACACGTGCTGACAAAAAGTAATGGAATGAATAAGTAAGTATCGGGTTTCTAGCAGTAAGCTATGTGCGGTTAACCTATGCCGTTGTTCCATAAAGAGTAAGTGCCTCAGATGGCCCACTGTAAGGATTTCACTTCGGGAAAATTCAAACCTTGGTGAAATAGCTACACAGTATAATTAAATGTAATTTTACGTTATTATACATCGAAAAAAAAATAAACCATTATTAATGGAAATCATGAATTATACTACAATGAATTGTTAAAATACAAGTTTTTACAAATTTAATTATACCGTACTTATAAATTTTCCTCTATTATTTCGGTTGAAATTATAGCTAAAATTTACAATCGCAATTTTTCATTTGCTTTTATGCGTGCTTACTGCGCCGCACTTCAGTTTCAATAGGGTATTACGGCACTTTTCAAATTATGTTTTATTACAAAGTAGGTTAGCTTAGCATCACCCTTTCACACGTAAAATGCCAAACAACAATCCTACTTGTGACGTCACAAGGAGGAATTATAATGCGAAACTTGACAACGTCGCGCATAGTTATTTTATGTTGCTGTGGTGCTAAAAGTCGCGTAGTTCACTCTGCACACCAGCAAACACCATACATAATCAACATGAGCAAACAATAATATAGAGTTTGTTGTGTGCCGGGTTGCAACAGCAAATCAGTCGAAACACCAGAATGCAATGCAACATTTGGACGAAATGGTGTATCTACCTTGTAGTTTCAGAAACACACGAATATATTATAAGAAATGTATTATTAATAAACTTCTATTTAAGCAGTTATTATTTACTACTAGTCTTTCGTTCTACATTCAAATTTCTTTGTGAACCATGGGATGTTTCATTAATTTGTCGTTAATTTAGTATGAACAATTGTAAGCTGGTTAAATAATATGTATGACAGATTTACACAATTATCTATTGTAATCTAATGTTCGTATAACGGTATGGGTGCAAGATTGGAAAGTTCACCTCCAAACCCTTCACGTGTTAACTTCTTTCTTACTTGGAATTTATTTATCGATGGACGAAGTACGTAGACCAACGTTGAAATACTATTACCATTAAATTAGTTACCATATAATTAATGTACATGGTAATATACATTGTATAAAAGTTGAGGCAACTAGAATATACAAATAAACAAACATTTTATTTTAGCATATATTTATGTTAAGTTTGTACCTACATACTTATTGATTAAGTTTAGGGTATATATATATATATATATATATATATATATATATATATATATATATATATATATATATATACAGACCAGAAGTTTTCAGCCTCACTAATTACTTTTTTAATTATCTACTTCATATTCTACTTCTTTTGATTATTTTTTTTTTGTATCTTCAAAGCTTGGTTCAGCAACAACAAAGAGGGCTTTTTTGGGTTTACAAATATACATTTGAAGTTGCAACTGGGCCATACATTTTGGTGTAATTTCATCTCTGTTAATAAAATTGGTTATCGTGGTTTCTTTGAAGGGTGATTTAATTTCAATAACACGAGTATCGTTATGCCATCCGGAGAGGCCCCAAATATGGGATATTCCTTTGTTAAAAATAAACCACAACTGTTTACTTGAATTCCCTTCGTCCTCAATATTTCAATAACGGCAGTTTCCATTTC
Source organism: Aphodius sticticus (assembly GCA_963966075.1). NCBI lineage: Eukaryota > Metazoa > Arthropoda > Insecta > Coleoptera > Scarabaeidae > Aphodius > Aphodius sticticus. The sequence goes on along the minus strand of OZ014507.1, from coordinate 37,263,820 downwards.
TTTACCTCTTCGCATTGCAGCAGACTCGAATACTTTAGCTCCAAAGATGATTTCGACTAAAGAACCATCGGTTTTACATCTTGACCCTGTGTATATTGTTCTTGCTGTCACTCGTACCGTATATTGTTATATACGGTATGAGTATACTCGTATATTGTTCTTGCCGCAATTCATACCACACCGGACTGCGACAGTTTCGGTTTCTGCCAATAGGATGTCACAGATGTTGGCGATGGTTCCTCACTTCGGCGATATAGCCCCACATTAGTAAAGCAACGGAATGTTTGCAACCGCCTTTACACGCAACACAATTCTCGCATTGAACATTTAAAACGTGTCTTAAAACTTTATCTAACACAGAGGATACTGTGTATGGTTTCTTCGTAACCGAATGCTCAGGTGTAATTCTAGCTTTAATCGTGCAGGTCTTATCACTCCGTTGAAATTGAACATAACCTATAGCGTTATTCCCATATTCTTGCCTTGATGATCTAAACATATCATTATATTAATTATACTCATATTATAACATTTGGATAATATCTTACCGCTCAAGTTTAATCCCTTTCATTTCCGCGCCTAAGAAATGCTGGATTTCGTTAAAAAAAGTTATTATGGTAATTAGATCGATCGTGGGCATATTTTGCGAATTGGCTTTGGTAAAATCATCTTCCACAGAACACACGCTTGCACTGGTCACTTAACAACTTATAACAACTTACGTAATAAGTAATAACTTTACGATACGCTGTAAATACTACCGTCGAAGTTTGTCAACACACATACAAACAAACAGCGGTGCAAACACTGTTGCAAGAAAATTCCCTAGGTTTTGATCGATTTCTTGGGTACGATGCCAATTCTACACTTGGCCAATCACGACAGTGATCGGAATATTCAAATTTTAATTGTAATTTTCTCAACAAATTTTGAATGTAATTTAATTTTAACTTAACAGAATTTCGGGTTATATACTGCAAAATCGCTTAATACACGCTTTTGCTTGAATTTCCACATGACCGTAATACCCTATTAGCCATGGGCGGAAGTCGCGGAGTATATTCATTCCCAGGTTAAAGGAGGATTTTTCAAACACTCTCCTCCAGTTCCGCACAGCCAAGCCAAGAGGAGTTGTGCATATGGCAATATTTTTTTAAAGAAATACTGGTATAGTCATGTAATTGCATAATTGCGAATTTAAAATCGCATTGCTTTATTAAAACACGACTGTCAAATCAGATGCATTTGCCTGGCGTATTTATTACCACGCACATTCATGAAAATATTTTTTATATAGTCATGTAATTGCATAACTGCGAATTTAAAATCACATTGCTTTATTAAAACACGACTGTCACATTCATGAAAATATTTTTTACTGTGTACTCTCCTTACCTCACTGTACTCTCCTTACCTCACTGTTCATTAATATCGTTTTTGACACTGCGAAATACAAAAAGCATACATAAGCTGTGTATATACAAAATAAGGTAATCTTATGTGTAGGTAATACACATCATAAATTTCTCAATAGAACGGGCAATCAGCTGGCGTTAATGTTAAAAAATTCTTCCATACTGTAGATGAGATTTATAAGCAGGAAATTCATTAGCTCTTTCTTAAATATCCTATGGCTTTCAATGTTTTTGATTGAAGGGCTCAGATGGTTATAACATTTGATTCCCATATATTCTGGTCCTTTCTTGTGACAATGTTAGCCTTTGGAATTTCGGGTAGATGTCGTTATCTAGTTGGGTGTTCTATGAATGGACCTCCCTCCTCCTTATAATAAATGCAGGTGTTGTTACAATGAAAGAACAAGATGGTACATAATACAAGTTATGAAGTGAAAAAATGTCGTTTTCTACAAACAACCTTCCATTGATTTGATAACACGTCTGTGTTATTACTAGTTGCGTTGCATAGCCTGCAGGTCGCCAGTAGATAACTCCGTACAACACGGATTGTATCAACCCGTAGCACATAGGGGTATTTCGATTAAAAAGCTGGCCAAAATTATATTTCGTTCGAATTGACCTAATCTGAGTTGGTAAGTATTGTTAAACGTTCTATTTTTTTTTATTGACTATTATAAAATATTATCACTATATTAACCCATATAGCATATCGGAAAAGAGTTCTACATAAAATGCAAATTTCTAACATATATTGGAACATAAGGAAACTATGAAAAATAAACGTAAACAATAATTGCTACAAAATAAATGATAATTAATTATTATCAAATTCTGATTGTTTACGTAAAATAAAAAAAAATATAAATTCACTATAGGCAGTGAACGAATTTAAGATTTCTTAGGCTGGGTGTGGATAAGAATTCCAACTTCTTACGCGATTATGGCTCATCCACGCCTAGCTCAAGAAACAATTTGAATTAACTACTTAATTATTTAATTAAATAATTAATGTTATTTTAATGTAAGTTAATTAAAACTTTGCAACAACTGTTTGTTTTTATGTTTATGTTACTAAATTAAACATATCAAAAGTTCTTTTTATTTATGTTCATGTTTTAATCAATATCTCAATAGCCCATATTAATCTTACACCAGAAAACAAATAAAGAGGTTGAACGGAAAACAACTAAGTTTTTTTTTATAATCTCGAAATCCACATGCAAAATTTCAACTCGATATCAAATCGACAAATTTTCCAAATTTAAAAAATTAATCGAAAAATTTTATTTTTTTTTATCACGAATATAAGTCAAAATAAAAGTCACCGGAAATATGTCCACATGCTAAATTGCCACTCGATTAGACATTCGGAAGGTATGTACAATATCGATTACATGTTTTGAACGTAACAAACAAACAAGTAAAGTTAAGTAAAGTTAAGTAGTAGCAAAAAAGCATATTTTTGTGTCGGGGTAAAATTTTTTTCATCTAAAAGGTAGGTAGTACAAACTGGAGAATAATATCCAGTAAAAAAAATACTTGACTTTTAACACGCTATGTAACATAATTACTAATGTTTGGAAAACACGTAAGGAAATATAGCTTGTTTAACACATTTTTTTCAAACGTACAAAAAATATGTAGATATTAGGTTGGACTAACTAATTTAAAATTGCAAACCTAGTACATACCTTGAACTTCTATCTCCATCATCAATAAATGTTAAACAACATATAGGTACAGCACTTCGGAAACAGAACAAAATAAACGATGATAAATATTCGCAGTAAGGTAAACATATGTACCAAATAAATTGACTGAATTCAGATTGTTGCTACGGCCAAAATATCGACACTACGAAAACAAAGTTTTCACAGTACGACGGAGAAACTATTCAACTTTAAGAAAAAAATATGAAATCTATTCTCAGTTAAAATTTCTGATTTCGTCTTTTCGCCAGCTTTTGATATCAAATACCCCTATGTGCGTAGGTTAGAGATTGTAGGTCTTTTTGGCTTTATTGAGTTGTCGTTTGTAAAATGATCTGAGTTGTTTGAAACGATTTTTTTAGAGTTCACTGTTCATCATAGCCATTTCTTCTAATGTTTATTCTAAATCCTATTTGGATGCTAAACTTGGATGCTCCATAGGTAGCCTGCTATGTTCCACGAGAGGCAAAGATGTTTTAAAATTAACAACATATCCATAAAAGTGTCAAATATTGACGTCATTAGAAATATTTGCTAGTCTAGAATTCAATTGGTCGTGCTGCGAGACGGTATCATCGGAACATGGGTCATATTGGTAAGCACAGTTCGACGTACCGAAGGCTTATATCAGTTTTGATAGTTATTTCCAAAGATTTTTCTTCATTGCCATTCAATTGGGTTAGGAGTTTATTGATACTTTCCTCCATTCGCTGAATTGCCAGATTTGTTGATTCGTTTGGCTCTGCTTGTTTATGAACTATTATGTCACTGGTGCTAGATGAATTAACGACACCAACTTTTCATTGACCCCTTTCAGCGGCTTTTAAAATTAGTTGTGCACATGTTCACCGCATATTCACGTTAATTATATGTTTAATTTCTTCTATCCGGTATTGTGACTTTCACATGTCATTGTCATTGTCATCCGGAAGAATCAGGCAGTTAGAACTGTAGAACTTATGGTTCGTCTCGTTCTTATTTCCATGGTCCTGATTTCCGTTGGCACCAATCCGGAACAAGATTTGCAAATTTCTTTGTTGCATCTATCACAGGGAAAGCATGCGGTTTCTATTTCTTTAGCATTGATATTCTCATTACAAATATTACACTTTTTCGTAATAAAACTAGATTGATTCTTCATAAAAAATGTTTTGATGTAACAGAATCTCTCAGTTTTATTACTATTCACAGTATTTCACGATCAAGTCTTCAACACCAACTCAGACAGCAAACGCTTTATTCACGTCTTGTAAAACAACACAACCACGTTTCCAATTAGTTAGTTAGCAACTTTTTTTTTATAGAATCGGCCAATAAAAGTTAGGTATTTAAAAAAAATGAAATGTGTAGTATCTCAGAATACTTATTTTATTTAATATTCTCTATTAACAAGATATTCTAAACCGTCTAAATTCTTCTAAACCGCACTTCAACCGTTTCCAATACTTGTCGTTTCTGAACCATAGAGAGTAACTGGTGTGTAATTCCAGCGTTTCTGAACTGGAGTGGACTAACCAGAGCACGATTCATCTACGCGCGTGGTAGTAACTTTTTCACTATTGCTATGCAGTGGTACCAATTTAAAAAAAATATCTCCTTTAATTCCACTAAAAATTGAAACGTTCAAGCATCATCAGGCACCCTATCAACGCCGATCATATGCCGGGTAACGCCAGGCATACGTCCGGCGTAGATTCTGAACGCACAACAGATGATCACGTATATGACTATATATAGTGAATTTAGTCAGACTATGCCCAGCGGTAAAGATGCTTTCAGAGTGAATGTTTTTCTGTGGTTTTCCTCACTCCATGGTAAAATGCTGAAAACGAAACAACTTAACATGTGCCACAGATGCGGGCCTAAATAATGATAATTTGGGCCTGCCAAGGCCACCGTAGAGGCGAAAACTGCTAAGGGGTGTTAAGCCGTTGATTATTATTATTAGAAAACGTATTAACCGGACGCATATTTAGTAAATTAATAGCAACGCTAAAAGATCACATCGATTGCATAATATGTATTATTGAATCACGAATAGGGTACGTACGTCTTGCCAATGGTTCTATAAAAAGAGGTGGTTAATTTATGGCGATCTTTAGTGCCAATGAACAAGATTATAAATTTCCTAAAGCAATTAAAGTGTTTTGTGTTGAAGTACGTGTGAAAACGTTCGGTTTTATTTTTCTGTTCTCGCGATGATGTGAAATCGTGACCAATACAACATGGGTTCGGCACAAACAAACCGTACTTAAACGATATCAGTTTATCGATAAATCAAGAAAGCGGGAGATGATCAGGTAATGGGATGGCGCCGCCTACGATTCCCAAACATACCCGTCACTCATCCGACACGAAACCCCAACTAAAATTCAGAACTTTTAAGCTACACCAATTAAAAAGGCGCTTGTAATCATCTTTCTGATGGTTGAACAATCAAACGTAAGTACTTCGACTTTTTGACGTATTATTTAAACGTAGTATAATAAGTAGTCCAGTCAACTTATAGCAAAATGCTAAACCGTAAGTACTTCGATTTTATAACATATTATTTAAACGCAATATAATAAGTAGTCCAGTCAACTTATAGCAACAAGCTAAATTCCTGTGATTTGCGTTAATAGCCGGAGATTAACATTAGTTTACTTCAACTTTACTATTCCAGCTAAACCACAACCGAACTTCTTGACTCAGTCGACACTAGCAATGGCTCATTTTGTCGCTAATAATAATTTTGACTTAATAATATACAAACTTAAAATTGAGATAAAATATTAAAATTTCATATGTGATAATTTAATTTAACTGATACATACCTCTAGATTAAATTTGACCAAGTTCTGACAATGGATATGGATGTTTTAGAACATCCTAAACTCTTTATAAAGAATTACTTTTTCTCGAAAAATTGACATTTTGGTCCATTATAGATATAGTTAGGTCATTCCGGGGAAACACTACATATCGGTGCCCCTAGGGCACCGAGGATCTACGGTTGGCCAAAGATCCACAAGGATAACGTACCTTTGAGACCAATCGTCAGCGCAATAGGCTCCCCAACCTATTTGTTGGCAAAATACTTGTCGAAAATCATCCAACCGTTTATAGGACAAACTACATCTTTTGTCAAGAACTCTGAACATTTTATTCAGATTCTGAAGGAAGTTGTTATTGACCCGCAGGATATACTCGTAAGTTTCGACGTAACATCCCTCTTTACGTGTGTTCCGGTTAAGGAGGCAGTGGAAGGCCTTCGGACAACACTTGTGCCCCTAGGTCTACCAACCGATGTACCGGATCTTGTAGAGTAATGTCTCTCCACCACATACTTCAAGTGGGCGGGAGCGATGTATGAGCAAGTAGAGGGTGCTGCGATGGGATCACCTCTTTCACCGGTAGTCGCCAATTTCTTCATGGAATTGTTTGAAGAAAAGGCCATTAGGTCAAATTCTTACAAACCCAAGCATTGGGTCAGATATGTTGATGATACCTTTGTGGTTTGGCCACACGGTAGAGATAAACTTACTGAGTTCCTTAGCCACCTAAACAATGTCAGTCCTTCTATCAAATTGACGATGGAAATAGAAGAGGATAATCAGCTGCCATTCTTGGATGTGCTGGTATACACAACGGGTACGCTTGGACATACAGTCTACCGTAAGAGGACACATACCGATCGGTATTTGAACGCCAAATCACACCACCACCCCCAACAGAAGAGAAGTGTTATTAACACTCTGTTCAACAGAGCCGAGAAGGTGTGCGACTCCAGCACCTTGGGCGACGAACGGAAACACTTGGAGTGGGCCCTACGACAGAATGGATACACCAAGTCTGAAATACCGGGTGTCACACATAGAAAACCGCAAGTCTCAGAGGACCGGCAAGAGTCAAAGGGGTTCGCTTGCTTACCATACGTAAGTGGGGTATCAGAAAGAATCTGTAGAGTACTGAAGAAATCGGGTATCACGGTAAGGTACAGAGCACCAGCAAAGGTAAAGGATCTTTTGCCTATCCTAAAGGATATCACACCACTGTGATGTACTATGTATATCGGATGGGTTGACACTCAAACACGTCGGCACTTATGATACGTTTATTCTCTTATTATTACATTATTCCTCGTTGAAGGTCTACTTAATACTAGTAATTGCAATTACCTATATCTACATCATTCACCTATTCATTCCCTAAGTCAGCACTTACAACATTCCTAATAATCCTTATTCAGCTCATACATACACGCACTACATTCGATTATACATGGATATGAAATATAAAATATTCCATTACACCACCCCTGAAGAACGAAGGGGTATACAAGATAACATGTGAGTGTGGAACATGCTATGTAGGACGACACGACGAAGTATCGAATGTAGAGTCAAGGAGCACAGTAGGGACACCCGGCTACGCAAGATTCAACAGTCCGCTGTTGCTCAACACTGCCACGAGTCGGGACACACAATGAATTTCGATGTCGTGAAGATGTTGGCAAGGGTGGGTAATTATCATCCAAGGCTTATTAGAGAAGCCATCGAAATTTACAAACATCCTGACAACATCAATTGCGAGGACGGTACTGACATTAGTAGGGTCTGGAAATCGATCCTAACGCGGTCAGGTGGAAAAGCACATGGGAGCGGTAACTCCACATGTGCGCAGTGAGGTGAAGATTTAGGTATATAAGGGAGATTTTCTTGGTAGGTCTTCAGTATTCAATTAGCTTTGAAGAACCGAGCAACATGGTTCGCGAAACGTTAGCATTAACAAATCTTGACACACGGCATAACCCAGAAGCAGTTTATTTTCTAAATGATTTTGGCCGTGAAAGCCTACGTACTTCCTACATATAAATTTATTAAATATACATATCAATACAAATGTACGGGTATAATATACAATATAGTGATACAGTATTTTCTCTCTACATTTAGTCCTTGTGAATTTAGAGGAAAACCTCATTTATTTACTATTTATTAGGTATTCTAACGAATTTACATCCATTTTATTACCAACAAATCAAAAACTAATCATACGTGTTCCAGAAAGTGTGCAATAAATTGAAAACTTCTTCACGATTCTTTATAATAGTTGGTGCTTCCTGCAAACCAAAAATATAAACAAAAAAATTTAACATTTGTGTACCGTAGACAGAGTAGTTCAGAAAATATAAATTTGAATTAAGAGTAAAAGTATTTATTGGAATAATTACGAAAAATTGCTATTTCTTTTCGTCTTCTCCCTCTTTTTTTGTCAGACATTACTATGTGGTTAATTTTTTTCGCTAGACGTTCATATTTTATAGTGTAGGGTGTAGTTATTCCGTGAGCAAGAGAGAGTGGCTTTAACTTTACTATTTAAAGTTATAAATCTCATAAATTACTTACCGGTAACATGAAAAGTTTTTCTTTTGTTTCAGAGACACGTTGAAAATAGAAAAAAGCTCAAATAAAAAGTTTTATGTATTTTAAGAAACTTTCACAAACGAATAACCGCTTCAAAGATGTCATGAATGTAGTCATGTACATTTTTGACTATGGAATTAGCTAAGTTAAGAAGCTAAAAGTTAATATCACAGATATTTTGATCAACTTTGGATTTATGGGGTTTTAAATAATACAACAAGAACATTTCATGTGAATCCGCTATTCTTTACATTTGTAGACGCCATATTGGATCCGCCATTTTGATAATCTCACAGCAGATTTGGAATCGGGAATCTTTAAATATCGCAGAAAATAAGTTGCATGCAAGTCCGTCATTTATTATATTTTTGGTTGCTATATTAGGTCCAAAATTTTCAAGTTTGAAAATCTGACGTCACATTCGGAATCTTAGACATCAAAAATCTTTAACCTGCCAGCATGCTGAAAATTTCTGTTTTAAGAGTAAACAAATAGGTAAGCATTAAGCCACACTTTTTGGTCTTCTAGCACATACTGAGTGCAACTCCAAATAAAAATCGAATATCTTTCAAACTGGTCAAAAAAGACGTCGTACGACTCAGATCGGGCCGATGGTTATCGGCCCGATCCGGTGGACACCGGGCCTAAGAGTATAATATTTTCCGTCAATCGTGTATTTATGAGTATGTTTACTGAATAGAAAATCATTTATTAAAAAGCTCTATTAATGCACGATTTCTATTAATCAATCGAACATACGTAAAATAAAATCGCCCAATCAAGACGTTCCGTTGTCGAGGCACACACCCGAGACCTGTCAGTGTCAAATGACAAATGGTTGTTCTATAATCTATAACCTCAAACGACATCGACGAATAAAATCTATGTAGACGCCGCGCCGCAAGTAGAATACGATCGACGAAAAAATTTTGTAACCAACTCGAATATTAAACGGCGTTTAATGATGTCGACAATTAACGCACTCGCTAATCGCTCGTGCGTTAAACAATCTCGATCATTAATCGCTCTTTTTAATATACTTGTTGGTTAAATAACTATTTTGTGCTACCGTTTTGTGTAAAAAGAGCTTTTCCACACGGATACTGCCGTTTTCCTTGTCGTCGCCGCAACTTGTTATGAGGTTGAGTTTAAATCAAAAATTAACATCGTGTCTCCCATACTGTTGACTGTATTTAGGTAAGAAAGGTTCCATGTCTGTATATAAGTTACCTCATTGCGCATTGTTCTGCAGTTACTGAAGCAGCAGCCAATTAGCTGTACAGTAATATGTGTACACATATTAATGTACACATATTGAAAATACATTCCTGTCTTTGCAAATCACATCACAAATTAAATTTTAACTTATTTTAACGCTATTTCCACGGATTATACAGATTGCGCGAAACGTCAAATATTGAACAAATTGTAAATGATGGACCCCAAATGGGACATGCGCGCTGGGTAATAATGAGAAAACGATGTATTATTTATTTAGTTATTTATGGCAAATATTACATTCCTACTAGCAATTTTTTTTTATTTTGTGCCCGATCTTAATGTATGGTGGGGAGGGGCTTTTAGGTCCGCGGGGAAAAAGGTCACCATAAGTATCTAAGTATCTAAAAAACTATTGACGCATTAATCTATCGGTTTGTATTATCGCAAAGCGGTGTCCGGGGAAAACAAATCGAGATACAGATATCTGTCGCGCGATGCTGCTGGAAGGAGATATACGACACAATACGACCGCGCGTCTAAATTTTCACTAACGATTTTTTTTCTCTCTGTCTTTTTTACTTTATCATACGCAGTATGAAAAGTATTCTAATCGCACCAAAAAAAAATTTGAGATTTTAGCGGAAATATGTCTTTTTGGGTCCCCTGAACATTTTTGACCAAGGTACAAAAAATGTCTGTGTGTGTATGTGTGTATGTGTATGTGTATGTCTATGTCTGTGTATGTGCATGTGTATGCGTATGCGTGTGCGTGCGCGTGTGCGTGCGCGTTGGGGTGTGTGCGTGTGCGTGTGCTTCTGCGTGTATGGGTATGCGTATGTGTATGCGTGTGCGTGTTTGTGTTGTGTTTGTGTTTGTGTTTGTGTTTGTGTTTGTGTTTGTGTGCGTGTGTGTGTGTGTGTATGTGGGTGTGTGTGTGTGTGTATGTGTGTGTGTATGTGTGTGTGTGTGTGTGTGTGTGTGTGTGTGTGTGTGTGTGTGTGTGTGTGTGTGTGTGTGTGTGTGTGTGTGTCTGTGTATGTGTATGTGTATGTGTATGCGTATCGTATGCGTATCGTATGTGTCTGCGTTTGCGTGTTTGTGTTTGTGTGCGCGTGTGTGTGTGTGTGTGTGTGTGTGTGTGTGTGTGCGTGTGAGTGTGTGTGTGCCCGCTTTTTGTGGCGACGATTCCTGAGAAACTACTAAAGGTATCGGGACGAAACTTCATATTTAGAAACTTAGAGGTGAAAAGCTTTCTGTTGAAAAGGGTCCAAAGGAACTGGAGGTTTAGTCTTAGCATTTTTGAAAGATTTTGCAAATAAGCCGCCATTTCTGGAATTTCGTCGAAATAATTAAATAATAAATTAAAGATGAGGAAATTCTGGATAATTTATGACTGACACTTTTTTGGTACAATCAATAGTTTTCTATTTCATCGAGATCGGTCGTACTGCATTAAAATTAGTAGCCAGGATTTGTCAGATTTTTTGATTCATTTGGACGGTGTACCCGGTGTTAACGGAGTACAATATCCGAATGCAGCTTTAATCGACATATATGTCTAGTTCTACTAGTTTTATTTTAATGCAGACATGGCCGATCTCGATGAAATAGAATCTCATGCAGCTAAACGATTAATTTTATATATAGTATGATAAAGTCATGTGCCTGACCACATCAGATTTTTTCTCTTTTCTTTTAGTGCAGAACGATGTAGTACTTTCCGTGGCACTTTATAAGATGCTGAAGATTTCCAGTAATTTGTTTGACTTCTTGTGGTAGTTGTTGCTAGTTTTCCACTAGAAAAAGGTATATTTTTTATAACCTCGTTGAACGTTTAGCCCCCATGCAACAGTTGATACGTATTTTAAAATATGTATATGATTGTTGTTTTAGAATGCGCAATTATAATATAAGGTTATGTCCTTCTGCTTGGTTGACTATACTGAGTTAGTCCTAAATAAAAACAAATCTCACAGGCAGGTATCTACATAGTGACGATACCAATCCCTATTGGGGATAGGTATCCCCAATAGGTGCCACGAGAGCAACGCGGATGAAAGCCGTCATATATCCCTGTGGATATAGCGGTACGCGCGGACCGTCCGCACGGATGGTACGCAACGCTCTGAAAGGGCCCTTGGTCCTCTGTGCGGCGGACCAGTTTTGGTCCAGTCGGCGGTTGATAGTAAGTAAATTATCACTTCAGAGAGGATTGGTCGTATGTTATTTTTTTGGTTTATAACTTATTAATATTTAGACTTTAATTTGAATTTACTTACAGATTTGTTTGTGCTAGTGAAGGTTTGTACTGAAGATGAAGTTGATATATTTTTGCAAAATACAAATTTTGTATATTTCCCAAATGCAATAACAATCATATTACTTTTGCAAAACAAAAATAAAAATTTAACGACATCCTGCATCCTGCTGCGCACGTATTTCAACTATGCTCTGTTAAAATAGTCATTAAAGATTACTAACATTTATTACAGTTTGTTCATACTTTACTAGCTACACGGACATACCTACAGGTTGCTTATTACCGTGACAAAATGTTAAAGGAAATCAGGTAACCGTAAATTATCAGTTTAGGTTGACTAGCCACACAAAGAGTGATCGTAAACATCGGTTGTTTTTTTGATGAGATTTAATGTGATAAATGCAAACAGTGACAAGCACGCCCATATGATAATACAGTCGTGTCCCCATACTTTTAACAAGGATTTTGAATTATTTATATATTCGACCAATTCCCGAAATCCGGACAATATGCACTGAATCAACGTGAATTTATGGTTTTAAAATAAATAAAAAGAGGCGTATGCTCTCATGTATCAGGCTGCCAACATAAACTTCAACCTGATACCTGTTTCGAGAGCACAAGGGACACCCGCAGTTCACATGGTATGCATACATCTTCGCTCACTTAAATATATGGTAAATACCGTGTAATAAATACTGACGTCCAGTGAAGGCTTGATCTAGTTAAACACGATGCTTTAATAAATAACCACATTTATAAGTCGGTCTTTACAATGATAGAACTTTTGGTAAGGTACTTAATTCATTTCACTTCTGGAATTTACCTGGACAATGGATAAAAGCTGAAATAGTTAACGTTTTGTGTGACACGTAAACATTCAAAATGCTAAAATCAGATAACCCAACACTATATACTGACATAATAAGTTTGTTTGTCAACTCCGAATGGCTCAATTAATACTCACAATGTCAGTCGTTTATTGTGACTTGATTAATCGAAAAACTGGAAGTTCAGTGGGCGAACAGCAATTTGTACATAGTATTAACGTCAAACTAACGACTGACTGGACAGATATTACTATCTTTATGGTTTATGCCATCAAAAAGGATTATAAAGTAGCTTAATTCGTCGCAATAACAAATTTCATACCGACAAAATGATCCTGTGTGAATATGCTGCAGGTTCTCACGCAAATCTTGATAAATACCGCTGCTTTACAATGCCATGTATGTAGTGATTTATGCAGGCTGATTTACAATAAGGACAACATATTAAAACTGTACGCAGAGCGGTCACAGCAAACCAACTCTTGCTAATAGAAAAACTTAAGGAAGCGCACAGTTCGGAGGTTATAGAGTGATACGCCGGAAGATGGTATCAACTTTAGAAACAGCACAGGGGGGAAAATCATTTTCGAAGCTATTTATTAGTACAGTGAAATGAGAAACAATAAGGTAAATAAATCCAATACAGTTGCCTTTTTGGGACCTGACGCGGAACCTGTTGGGTTTCAATATTCTATAGCATCCGCAAAATTTATTATGCCTGGCACCCTGAAACCACCCGTAACGTACACGTTTCCGTTTTTTTTTTCATTTCACCGCACAACATTCCTATTTCGCAATTTTAGCTTCTGTACACAAATAATTCTTATAATCCTTTTACTATGTACAATGCTTCTCAAACCTCAATATGGGGGATTTTTCTTTGTTAATTTAAACCAGGGTTGTTATGTTTAAAACTCTTTGTTTTAAAACAGTGTTTTAAACATGGTTTAAAACAAATATTTTGTTTTAAACTATTTTTTTAAACATGTTTTAAACTGTTTTAAATGTTGTGTTTTAAACGGGTCTAAATTCCCGAAATTTGAACAGAATAATTAGGTGTTTGATCAAGTTCTATGTTGGTCTTTGAGATTTATATGCTTACATCAATTAAAAAATCAGAAATAATTAAAATTTTGTATTTATTAGTAAAATTAAAAGTGTTTCTTAAAATATAGTAATACAATCACAGTGCAAGTAAAGTAAGGAAAAAAATGCCGATCAAAATGCTTACAAATAAAATAATTTTTAAAAAATATTTAAAACAAGTTTTATATATTGTTATAAGACACCACACATGATAGGGAGGCATATGGACGGTCATAAAATATGGTCGTTATCTTTTTCTATTTCCCTGCTTTGAACGACATTTCCACGCTACGACTTTCAGCATACTTCAAGTATTTGGTGTCATTGTAATCGGAAAAATGTTTTTATCGAATAATCAAGATGGACCCGTAAAGAACATGGGAAAACGATGCATTTGGTAGATACGTCAGAATAACAATACCTTCCTCAGGTAATTGTTTAGTGATTTAAAGATTAATGATCTATGATTAGATCATTAAACCAGTTTAAATAACGAACCGAGATGAGATCGAAAATTCTTGATAAGAAAGAAAGAAAGTGGATTCGGTGTACTTTAAACTGGGATTACCTATCCCCCAGCGTTTATTGTTATCATCGTTGGGGAGTGAGTCCAGGTCCAACTCCTCAATATCAATAAAGTTTGATGAAACTTGAAATGATGATGAAATGATGATGATTCCTTGTAAAAACAAGCACTAATAGTGTTTGGGTTCCAAGCGTCTAGTTCCTTTGGATTCTAAAATAGAAATAAAAAGAAAATTTCATGGAAGTTTTTTGTTGATGAATAAATAATGTTAAAACAAAGAAATACTCGAGTTCGACAGACTGTATACTTATAATTTTATATAATGTCGTATATATAATTCAAAAACGCTTATTACAAAACAAATATGTCGTAAACAGTAACCTTTTATTGCAGCTCGTTCTTTTTATTTGCAAAAAATAATATTTGGATCGCGGTATGGATCCAGTATAACCAAACTTGTGGATAGCGCTGCGCCATGGTTCAGACTTAGTATATTCGAACATATAGAAAACGCCGAGCGTATAGAGCAGCGGAAAGCGTTTTCGGTATGTTCGAACATATAGAAAACGCTTTCCGCTACGCTATACGCTCGATGTGTGTCCGTGCCCTTAGAAGATGGCTGGTTGCAGAACTGGAAATTCCGCAGTTCTAGTTGAAAGATTTCTCTCGCTTCTGCTCGCGATTTCCGATTTCTTGTTAAAGGAATAGCAATCTTGCAATCAGGATTGCGTAAGACAACATTCTGAATCCTTCGTACTCGTAGCAGTACAGGTTGTTTATGGTGGTACAAGCATTTTTCTGCTTGTCTGACGTTGTCGAACGTATTGACTAAGTGGCCACTTTGAATTTGAATTGACTAATAGACAAGTATTTATTTTCCTTTGCTCGGTATTGACAGGGAGGAATGTAAACTCCCGGTGGAAAAATAAGAAGTCCGGGTCCACATCGGATCGTATGCATTATATTATCTCCCTCTACTCGAATTTGAATATCACGTTAATTGTATTCTGAAGACGGCGATAAGGCGAGGCAAATAAGGTGTGGGCCCGGTGGGCCGTACTTCAACAATTAACACACTCGCACTGTCACTTGAGGTAATTATGTCTGGCAACAGCTTCATTAGGCTGGATATTACAACTGTTGGCAATGGTGTATGCCCTAAGGCATACACTTAAGGCAGAGAGAACAGAAGAGTTATCACGCATCAATACACAGCAAGACACAGCAATTTGTTCGCCGAATTAAATGCAAAAACGCACAGATTTGTTTGTAATTTCGCATTATTTAGCTGGACGTATAATATCTGATATAATTATTCGTCCCTACATATGTAATTTTTAGGTGAATATCACACAATTTCAATCACAAAGTTAGCGGCAGCAAGTTTTGTATTAGATTGGAAAATAGATTATGTTACCTCAAAGTTTTTTTTTACCGGAATACGATGACGAAACCGAAAATTAGCTGTCGTCGCACAGCCGACGACCGTGCACTCATCGGAGGCCGGACATCACTTGCTGAGCATGGTGCGCACAACATATTTTATCCTACACACAACATTATCGTAATAAGTTCACCCAGTTCAAATCACTGGCAGATTAGTTTTTGACAAATAAACAACATTGATGTTTTAATAGCAAACGTCAAACCAAAACGAAAGCTGTGTTTTTATTGGATAGACAGGTCGGTCGCCACCTGGTGGTTATATTGTGTAAACTATATTCGCCATCGAGCTTATATGACTAGAGGGAGCGTGACGGGCTTTGTTTGTGGCCAAAGATAATAAGGTCGAAAGTCGTATATTTTCTCGTTCCCAATGTAACGCACCAATGAGCGGTCAGATTAAACTGGCGGCTATATGTCAAATTTGAATTAGGTAGTCGCGTATGGCGTGAAAGGTAACCTCACAAAATAAAAATCCTTTTCTGTTTTTGAATGTACATACATTTGTAGTACCTGTCATAATTGTGACATTTGTTAAAAAAGCAAAGTAACAACAGAATCCATTTTTTTATAGGTTTGGACAAAATGTATTCTTGCGTGTAAGATTTTATGTTTCTGTATAGCTTGACCAGCGAGTAGTTGCATCGAGAGCGTTGCGCAGTACTCACGTCACGTACTCATTATATTTACGCTCTGCGCACCGCTGTCGAATCAAGTTTAAGTTGGTTGTACTATACATGATTTGTTTAATTTCTTTAATAGGAATATGGGTAATAAACTACAAGCAAAATACAACTTATAATAGGAAAATATTTTATTTGAACATAATTTAACCACTGGTTTTTAAACAAAATAGTCTTGGTGTAAGAACTACGAACTCTTTTTTCTGATTCTAATAACATGGTTTTACACAAATAATATGCTCCATTAATGTTGATAAATTACACACTTTTTGTCTTAATCGCATGTTGTAACGAGACAATTGGCGGATTCGAGCAATTTTCTTGCTTATGGTAGTTCTTGCTAATGCTAATAGAGACGAAGATAAGTCTGAAGTATGTAGGTCACCCATATATCGAGGATTGTAGCTACAATAAAATAACGTTAAAATATACCTAAAACAAAGTTACATATTACATAAATTTTCTCCTTTTTCTTGGCAGTGCTGAAGGATGTTCCGTTGGTGTTGCGCTGTGTGGCACTTTCAAAGCTCGTAGCCGTGGCAGTGATTGTTGACTCTGTGTGTCCACTAGTGTCTGCTACAACTGCATCGCTCATACTATCTGTGTCCGTATTTTCATTTGGTAGATCACTCATAACAAAAATACTTGGCACCGCACTACGGGAGAGTTATGGTCTTCCGTCTTTTCCCAGTTTATAATCGCTATTAGAAAAGTGTCTTGAACACAACACAGTTGTTTTAAAACCCCGACTTTTTATAGGTATAGCTTCAATCCGAGCTTGTTTTGAGTCTTGAACTGTTGGAAATCTACGAGAAGGTATATGTTATAATTTAATATTACTGTATTGCGGTAATAAAGGTCATACCTGTGACACGTTATATTTTTTGATGCTGCCTTTTTACAAAAGCAGCAGTTTCGCCCCATTGTTACCTCTTAACCATCCAAGGTACCATCTACATGCAGTCATGCATCTACATAGGTAAACAAACTCATAACCTCGATGTAAACATATGTTCAAAATAATGGCGGTATCTAGCATCTGTGCGCATGCGCGAACAATGTGCACGAGAATCTACACGAAATTCGACCGTATTGACAAGGTATGTTGGGCCACAACAAGCCAATGCATTGGGATAGGCCGTACTCCGTCTAGTTATAGATGGTCTAAGATATTCGCGGTTGGTTGGAAAGTTGTTGAAACCTAGCAAACATTTAGCTTTTTTTGTGTCCCCATAGAGATGCAAACATTGCATTTTCGCATAGTGTATAGTGTTTTCATTTAAGGCGGGAGTTTTTGACATGTAGTATGTGCTAAAACATGGTATACTTCCATGTTACACTACTGCCGTGCGGATGGCTTACTGTTAAAAATAATAATTTTACTTTTGTAATCTACATACTCGACAGTAAGGTATCAGATATTTTGGTAGTAATCTGTTCACCGCTTAACTACGATATTAATTGTTAAAGATTTCCATATTTTTAACCTACTTTATGCAGAAACTTACCACAGTTTCTTACCAGTAATGTTAACAAAATCCGAGATTGACAGATTGACAGATTAACAGATCCGAGATTGACATCGCCACAACAACATAAGCGCACATTTGTAGCAAATATCAACATAATAATAATATAAAATAAACAAAATGAAGCCTTCAACTATTCTATATAGTATCATGGTAGACAGATCATACAATATGAGTTGTCAACATAGATATATCTATGTAAATTCATTAACGCTTTGTAAACTTCCATATTTTAACACATAGACGGCAGCATACACTGGACACAGTTCGCTGCACTAAAAACGGTGTGAAACGCCAGCCTTAATAATATCAAGACAATAACTCTACCCAGTATACATAGTAACTAATGAAGGGTCAAGTTAAATAAAAGTATTCAATAGCATGCTGTTCGAGAAGATGTTTATGGGCCTTAATGTCATATTTTACGTCCAACCGCCAAGATTGAACGTCATAACATAATAATCCGAGGGATTGCCTTCCACTTAATATAATAAAAGCATACAGAGTGATTTATCATTGTAATTAATTGCACTGTAACAAGTTTATTTTGAATCCCGAATATACACTTTTTTTAAAATAGAGATCCGTTAAATGAGGCACCTAAGGTGTAGCTTAAAGAACTTAATCTGAATTAATGACAGGTGTTGCCCCAATTGCACTTTTGACAGTACCTACACTCGGGTAATAAAGTTTATCACCCAAAGTGTCATTGAAGAACTTTATTTAATTATGGCAATAGTTGTATATTATCAGAGATGTACACTAAAGCGTTTGTGCGTTAATAGGTCATTCTAATAATAATCAGATTATACAGGGTGAGTCTATAAAGCGCCACCCTACTTATGTCCGGAAATAAAAGCAAATCCGGGCAAGAACAAGAGCCTCGCGCGCCAACGATTCCGTTCCATCAAACGAACTTTATTTAATTATGACAATAGTTGTATATTATCATAGATGTACACTAAAGCGTTTGTGCGTTAATAGGTCATTCTAATAATAATCAGATTATACAGGGTGAGTCTATAAAGCGCCACCCTACTTATGTCCGGAAATAAAAGCAAATCCGGGCAAGAACAAGAGCCTCGCGCGCCAACGATTCCGTTCCATCAAATCATATGAATTGCTTGGGCATTGTGCATTCTCTAACGTCAAAACGCCGCGGTACAGTTGTCATCGTTGCCATGATATCAAATCAATAGGTGTTGTCATACTACAACGTATGAGTGTTGCCAACTTTTCCACTATATTTTAAAAGGCACATGAGTGATTTAAGGAAGCAATGGAAATGGACAACAAGACGGACTTTGACTGAATAAGTACAAATGTTAACAGAAAACAGCAAAACTTCTTGTCCGAATATTGATAAAACTTCCCACCTGTGAGTTAGTGATAATTAGAAACCAGACAATTTTGGTAAAATCTCAAAACCTACGTTATAAACTTAAAATGTCTTTTTGAGATCCTATGATGAACTCATTTAAATGATATCCCACATGACTGAATAAAAAAACAATATTCTTTGGGTTGCCAAACTTTTACTCCTCCAAATGTGGAGGCTAGGAGTGTTTCTTAGATTCTGACTACTGGAATATATGCTAACTACTAAGCATAGTATAAATATGCCAACGGAACCCAAACATTTTCAAATGGAATTTTCAGTGATATTTAGGCATGATAACAATAACTAGAGTTAACACATATTATTATTATTATTATTATTATTATTATTATTATTATTATCATAAGGCATTTTAATCTTTAATATTTTTCTGTTAATAAAATATGGAGCTCTATCTCTCCTGAAAATATTTTGAACGCAAAACAACACACTGTATTTAGTAGTACATACTCATGTTAGTTTTCAAACCACACTTTAAATTTGTTAATATGCTTCTAATATTGTATTGGCGTACGTTGATGCATTGGTACTTATTTATTGACACTATTTTGCACATAAAAGCCTGAAAAGGAATGACAAAAATAATAAATATAAATAAATAACGAAAAAAGAAAATAAATAGTTGATAGATACGCGGCTATGAATAGTCAATTGTAATAAAATAATTATTTCGGATACCAATATATGCGTCGGATAGCAATTGATCAGACAAGAGGGAATAAAAATTCCTCCATAGCGCAATTAACTAGAAAATCATTGTATAATAGTAATATATGATAATGTATTTAACGTAAGAATGAATTTATTTAAAATTTCATACAAATTATTTTATAGTCTATATTTTTGAATTTATACATTTTATTTTTAGAAGGATACGATTTAAACCTATTTTTTTGCTTTATGAATAACGCAAAGGTGTGAATGAGGTATCGAGGCGTATTTACAATCTGGAAGAAATATCCGTATGGTAGAGTGCCAGACAACGGTTCAGTTCCGCCGATGTGAGCTACGAGGCGTGTGGGCGTTATTAGACACCTGTGGATATACCTAGTATCTACACGTGAACATCTTCTCACTCAACTCCCGTTGTATGTGGTATGGCTCCACATCGGCACGGGGTTAAGGACGATTTATTACGCAGTAATAGCGGCACGCCATGGACGGTTTTAAGTTTTTACATCTCCATCTTTTCCATGTAACTACATATTAGTCTCTGCAATCAGCTTAAAGGGCTCTCATTACTTCTGGACAAGTGAGAAACTAGAAAATGTGCGATTCATGTTCGCACGTGGTCAATCGCAAAAAGAGGACATGTGCTTCTTAATTTACCTAAATACGTTTAAAACGTTTCATAGAAGTCGCTAAAGAGGGGCGTTTATCCATATACCAGTTACATGCAAAACGTCCAAACTATTCCACTGATGTCTAGAAGTAAGGTACTGTTGGAATGTGCAAACATAGGGCATTGTTCCGGGATAAATATAAAATTAAAGCGCGCTTGCTTTAATCATGAACTTCATTAGAGAAAAGAAGTTTGACACAATATAATGGCTCGTTTAATATGCTTTCATAGTGATTAAGCCAATAGCATTAATCCCGGAACAGCAGCTACTTTATGGGTGACATTTTAAGACATAGCTTTTTAAAATTGACCCAGCCGTTGTCAAGTTGTACTGCTTTTTACGCAATTGTGTCGAATTACTACGAACTGTCACCGCTGAGCTCTGTAAAGAAGGTAATAAAGTGCACAGACCGAGACAAGGGAGAAGAGTACCAACAGCTCAGATCAATAATAACTAACAGTTGGCAACAACTACAGTAGCTGCCTATTGGCAAAGGGCAGAAATCAGCAGAACAAATTAAGTAAGTATGCTTGTTTATACACAAAGACTTGAGTACACGGTTCACCGTTAGATGGAACCACATCCTGGGAAATCATGGAAATAAATGTAATATTAGTCTGTAATTGTTTGAACTGGAAAAGCACATTTTTAAATCTTCTTCTCTTTTATCAATGTAAGGCTGGCATGTTTTTCTTTTTTAAATTTTTAATATACTTTTGTGTTTTTCTCAAAGTACGCTTCCGTTGTGGAGGTCTGAACTAAGAATTCTTCGGTTAACTCTATATTTGCTGAGCAATGTTGCCGGGCAGATCGGCGTGGAGTTATCTGAAACGCCTGTATTGGAATCTTTTCTGGTATCCGCATAGATTTTTTAAATGCGCTCTTTTAGTGTGGATCCAATTTCTTCCGTATTTTTAAAGTTTATTTATTTATTTATTTATTTGCCCAACAGAATAACAAACATTCCAATCACAGGACAAAACAGTAATAATAATTAACTACTTAAAAATTAAGGTATTAATTGTAATAACAAAGCAAGTAGGTATTCAAAATGAAGGTAATATAAACTTAAACATATCTTGACATACATGAGAGAGGAAAAAAAGTAGAAGTAATACATAATACAGGTATAAAGGTTCACGATTTTGAGACTCAAATACATAATACTCATGACGATCATGGATACTACAACGTGCTTAACAGACACATCATCAGAGAAGCGCTATACTGGGTGCTCAAAATTTTCTATAGCGATTGAAATAAGAGTGTTTAAAGGCATACAATTAATGTCACAGGCTCCACAAATTCTATTATAATTGTTAAACATCACGAAGACTGGGGATTTCATTAACACACAGCTCCTAGCCCGAGCATAGTAAAACACAGCATTTCGACGAGCGGATAAACGTGGCGCATAAAAGCACAGTTGAGAGAGCAGCGGCGGACTATCAATTTCATTGTGCAAAAGTTTATGCAAAAAGGCCAAGCTTATAATAAATCGCTTACATTCCAGGGAGACCATATCAAATCTTCCCAGCAGCAGTAAGTGATCAGCACCCTGTAGGGGATAGTGCCCGTCGACACGAAAAGAGAGAAAACTTGACAAACCTTCTCTGCACAGCCTCAAGTGTTCGCATGTGAGTTGCATAGATTGGATACCATATCAGAGCCGCGTACTCCAATCTCTGCCTAACCAATGGATAGAACAAAGATTTGAGAGCTGTTATGCTGGTGAAGCAACCAGCATTGCGGATAATAAAGCCAAGTGCTTTCCTCGCAGCCGTGGCAGTAGCGTTGACATGCTCGACAAAAGATAGTGAGCATCAAATACCACACCTAAGTGCCGAATCGTAAAAGTGTGTGCCAGAGGAGCACCCTCCAATGAATATTCGTAATCAATGGGATGTAGTTTTCTAGTATAAGACATTATTTTGCATTTTGATGTATTCAATGGCAAGCCGTTCTGAAGACACCAGTCACCGATACCATCAAGCTGCTGCTGAAGAACAATGCAATCATCACGGTTGCGAATGGATTTAAAAATTTTTAGGTCATCTGCAAACAGGAGTCCCATGTCACTGATACGTGATGGCAAATCGTTTATAAAGATTAAAAACAAAAGTGGTCCCAAATTAGAGCCCTGTGGGACACCGGATGCTGCCAGAAAATGATGGGATTGAAAACCATTATATTGTACATACTGCTGTCTAAGGTCGAAGTAGGAGCGGAAGAAATCAATCATGGAATCGCTCGGTCCTATTGTTTTTAGTTTCATCAACAACACTGGATGACTGATCCTGTCCGCCTTGGCAAAGTCCGTATAGACAACGTCCACCTGTCCTTGCTCGTCCAAGACCTGAGAAGTAAACTGCGTGAAATTAGCCAGGTTAGTAATCGTGGAACGCCTCTCCATGAATCCATGTTGGTGTAGAGATATATAAGGCAATAAAAATGGGTAAATTAGCGTATGCAAGGACATCTCGAATACCTTAGAGAAATTGGGTAATATGGTTATTGGTCGATAATTACCGACACTACTGGGATCTACGCTCTTCAGGACTGAGCAAACACGAGACAGTTTCCATAGGTCGGGAAATGTGGACGTACTCAGAGCCAAGTTGAATAGGGATGTTAAAGGCCCAGTAAATACGTCAGCAGAATCCCCCAACAAAAAACTTGGCACTTGGTCATGACCAGAGGTCATCTTGCTCGAGAGCTTAAGGATGGATGCTTTCACAGTGTTGCTGGGTAACCTTTGGACGTGTATAACAGGGATATTGTTGACGGCCTCATCACGATAGTCATTTGTACCACCGGAAGGCAAATAAAAAAAGTTATTTCTTTATGCAAATAGCTTATGGATAGTATTACAAAATCTCTCAAACGGTTTGTTATAACAAAAAAATGTTAGGACATGTCGATTTTGCATTATAAAACAACACATTGTGGGATTTATCAATTATCTTTATCAATTAAAATTAGAAAAACTGCTGCTGTCTACTTGACGAATTATTTATTACTGTTGTTACATAAATGTCAAATGTCAACCACCATAGAAACAGACGCATATTAGCACATGTATTACGGTAACAAGAGATCTTTGAAACAATCGTGATTATTAGAGCGAGACTGTGACCATAAAATCATAAAGTGGAAATATGATAGAAATCAACTTTTGATACACGAAGAAAAGCAGATAGCGAGAGAATACATGAAAGACACCACAAACACCGACAGGAGATAGAACCGAACCGACTATATAGAAGATACCACTACCGCACGAAGCGAGGATATCGGAGACATAGAATACAGCATAACAGACCAAATGCAAACGTCAGCTAATCACGAACAACGACAACAAACACTGATATGATGAGAACCTTCCACGATTTGACAGATTCCCTTAATTTGACGAGAGCACCCACCCGATCAAGACATAACCCTTACATTACTCAATAGTTTTTAGACACCTGACCCGAATGGGAAAAAATAAAAAGAGTTGATCTTTTTTACTGATGTAGTTCTTTATTGCACTTATGGCTATTTATATCGCCATAAGTGCAATAAGGAACTACATCAGTAAAAAAGATCAACTCTTTTTTATTTTTTCCCAATCACATTGACCGATGTAAAATGGAGGAATTCATCAATAGTACCTGACCCGAAGATGATACATATTGTATCGAAATCGATCGTCACATGAATAGAAAAATAAAAAATTCTTGATCACACTTTATCGTGATTTATCATATGTTACCCAATAATTGTTTTAGTTCATGGCACTCTCTCGGCTAAACAATCTACTTTGACATATAATTACTGAAGTCATGTGGTCTGCATATCCTTATTATTATTGATATTAAACATTATCCCCACCTTAAAATATTGATTTCAATTATATTTTATCAAAATTAAATAAATAAAAAAAATATTTTGCTAAAAACAAATAGGTGAGTAAAATGAAATAAATGTAATATTAGTCTGTAATTGTTTGAACTGGAAGAGCACATTTTTTTATCTTATTCTTTTTTATCAACGTAAGGGTGGCATGTTTTGTTCCTTGAGTAGAACCAATAGTCCTACTGTTTCGTTGGTCTGTTGTTTTGACCATTTGGTCTTCTGTTGCAGTTGTGTCACATATTCTATTGACCACCGCTTCCAAAAGTGTTGTTTTATTTGTTGGAGATGCTGGTAACTGGATAATCGGGTGGCAGGTATGGTTGTTACGTCTGGATCTGGTAAGCTGCCTTCATGGCGTCAAATAATAAAATGAGATAGCGTCAAGGCTTTAAGGTCATCAGGAGAACTGCTAAATGGACACAAGGGACGGGTATTGGGATCGACTCTATCTGGAAAAGTATGGTTTATAAATCCATTAATGTTACTAGTGCATTCCCTAAAACTCTATTGAGATGGTGTTTAACGAATTTTACCCGTGCCTCCCAAAGGCCACCGAAATGAGGACTGCATGAAGGAATAAAATGCATTTCATTCAATAAAATCAGAATTTAATTTATCATTGTTTTTTATTAAAAAGTACCTATTACTTTAATTCCTTCGCGGCTCCCACGAAATGTGCCCCATTATCACAGTACACTTGTGCCGGTTTTCCGCTACGAGCTGCAAATCTCCTAAAAGTTGCTATATATGTCTCCGTTGTTAAATCAATAACAATTTCTAGATGAATAGCCTTTGTCGTCTTACACACAAAAAGACATACATAAACCTTTAATGGTTTTGATCCCCTTAAATGATTTGACGTCGCCAAAATCGGCTCTTCATAGTCTACTGCTGTTGTATAGAATGGATACTTAGGTATTACTCGTGTTTGTGGTAAATTCCCCATTATTTGATTAATTTCCTCAGGTTTTGTTCGAAAACATCGTATACATTTATGAATGACAGATCGAACTAAATTTCTTCCTCTAGTTGGCGAAAGACTTTCACGTTTTGATGCTAAAACTAACTGTGGACCTGCGTCCCATAATTTTAAATGTTCATATTCTACAATTGTATGAGTTTTGCTAAAGTGTGTTTGCCATGTATTAATATACGAAATTTTTTAATTTTTCAATTAAAATGTGAGTTTTTTAGTCTCCCACCTACTCTAATTAACATGTATGAATGTAGGAATGAATGGCGATAAGTACATAATGTTTTTCCTTGAAATTGTAGATTTCGTCTCCTGTAAATATTGTAGTACATTTTCGAATGTGTCCATCTGTGCAATTTTTGCTAACGTTTTTAATAATAATGCTCTATCTAATTCGATGGTTGTTAAGCTTCCATTCCTACGTTCATTCCATCCTGTGTTACATTTGCAATTATTGTAGAGTCTCAAAATCCATGCTGTAATTCTCGTTAGCTTTGTTAATGGGTTGGTGTAGTTAAATGGAAATATATCTTCGTTTTTCTTTTCTGTAGTTGTTAAAGCTGGTAATGTTACCTTTCCTTCTGGTGTGGATTTTACAATTTGAACTTGTGGAATTGGCCATTCATTTTCTGGAAATTTCAGCCTCTCCGGACCTTCCCACCATATAGATTCTGTAAGACTCTTTGGCGACATGCCTCTTGATATTAAATCAGCTGAACTGTCTTTTGTGCCTATATGATTTCATATCGTTGCATTCAGAATGTGTTGAATTACGGCGACTCTGTTGGCTACAAAAGTTTTAAACTTGAAGGAGGTGATACGAAGCCAGCTTAAAACAATTGTTGAGTCACACCATTTACTTGTTATGTATACCCCTGTATACATAACAAGTAAACGTTAATAGACGAATTTTCAAAACACTTACTTTCTTCAGAGGCTCATGCTCTTGGGGACTATTACCAACTTATTTAATAACAACCAGACTAGATGATCATGTTTCAGAAATGACGGCTAACCTTAAAGAATCATATCCACCAAGGACAGAAAAGCAATTTTGGTCAATTAACATATCTATATTTCAAAGCTTTAAGTACTAACAAAATTGTATTAAATAAATTGTCTAACGCCAGCCCTGGTTGATAGCCGATCACGCATGATCGAAATACATTTCCAAACGTACGTACGAACATATTATATCTGAAAATTAGAGAGGTCAGTACGTATCTAATCCAATGTGATGCGGATTTACAAACATTGTGATTGCAATGTTGAGTGCGAAAACCAGGCACTGCGCCTGATACTGTAGCTTTTGGTTCATCATGTATATTTTTTTAAATTGTGTATGTTGTTTTCGGATATGATACACCAATAAAAACATTTATGATTATTATTATTAGTAAATCCGTCGAACAAAACAAACCGACTTAACACAACAACTGCGCGCCGCAGCCGATCAAAGTTATTTTGCATTCTAGGCATCTGTCAATTGTAATGTCATCCATCCGTCTCTGGTACTACACAAATCACTATACAAAATACCCAAGATTCTATAATCCAAAAGATTCATATTAAACATAAACCAACTAACGCCAGAGTGGAAGGGGACCAATATGTGCCGGCGGCGTGAATTTGTCACCAGTTGCAGCACAACTCTGGTGGCCTGTTGACGATTTTCTTGCGCTTAACAGGGACGGACTCCGTCTGTCGTTATTAATTTTCTCAAGAATGCGTTAAGTTAGACCATACGTTATTTGACAAAATATGCCTATTACGTCCTTGGACATCGGCTCCTTCAAGGCTAGCCGTTATTTCTGAAACACCCTGTATAATCAAATATATTAACAACTAATTAGACAGTTGTTTCTTATTGACTCGTGACCATAACATAAAAAACTTGTTAATTGACATAATACTTTGGATTTTTGGTGTCCCCGATAATATTTAACCGTTTAGTATAGATTTAACTCCGTATCGGTAAAATAACACCCGTGCGGTAAAAACATCCAACCGAAA
Source organism: Aphodius sticticus (assembly GCA_963966075.1). Lineage (NCBI taxonomy): Eukaryota > Metazoa > Arthropoda > Insecta > Coleoptera > Scarabaeidae > Aphodius > Aphodius sticticus. The sequence goes on along the minus strand of OZ014507.1, from coordinate 37,236,079 downwards.
AATATATATTTCAACTCCGTGGCCAATAATTTTAACAAGAAAAGGAGTGAATGTTCTCTGTAAAAATTCAACGTCTGATTTACTACATGCGCAAATGGTCGCGAGGGAAATAGATAGCGGAGTTGAATTGACTTTCTCTTATAAGTTCCAAAATCATTTCGATAGTAAATTTTGTCCGCTACAATGTAGTATTTTTAGTTTTGCGATTAATAAAAAGTGAGCGAGATACGAGGAATGAATGATTAAAGTCTGACAAGCACAATCTTTCAATGGTTTTTAATTAATATTAGTTACATATTTTCCTATTACCTATGATTCTAAATATTTTAATATGTTACTACTGGAACCATAAGCTATAGATTCATATCAGTTTCATCGACTGCAAATAATCTTCTTAATACAACGTATATAAAAAATCTAGAATGATTAGACTAGTACTTTTGACATGTTTGTAAATTGACAGCGCCTGAACTCAATGCCTCAGAAACTTGAAAACGGTCTCAAAGTAAACATACAACTTGGTATAAGTACCTAATATCCAGAAAATATGGCGGGGCATTGACTTCATCTGCTATAAACTCATAACAATTACCAAAATTACAATTTATGTGAACGATTATAAAATATTGCAAGAATGTACATTCTACAAAGACCATAGTATCAAGCCGAGGACGTGACTATATATATATATATATATACAGGGTGAGTCACTAGAGTCGCGGTGGTAGATATAGCAATTATCTTTAGAGATGGAAAAAAATATTTAACACAAAAGTTGTTTGGCATATCATTTTTTACAACGTAAAATTATTTTCATTTATACTGGGTGTTGCATTTAGGCGTAGCAGAAAATAAATTAACTTTTTTAAATGGAATGCCCTGTATATTATAACATATTATGCTTGCGAAGAAAATTGTCTTACTAATTGTATCAGGTGATATTGACGTAAAGCTAATAGTTTCTGCAATATTCAATTTTTTATTAAAAAAATGGCCGTTGCAGGCCTTTTCCGAAAACTACGTAATAGCGTCATTTTTGCAGATATTTTCTTACAACTTTGTCAGAAAATAACCAATACTAATAGGGAGGTGATAGTGCCCAAAGAAATTTGATGCGCTATACAGGGTGTTCCTAGCACCTAATCAATTTTGATATTTTTCAAATGGCTTTTTCTTGAGTTTTTTAAATGGAACGCCCTGTATATTATTTGCTGGTTGCATTTCCCATTAAGTTGCCTTTAATTTATATTAAGTGTGGCATATACATATTTGTACCCGTTTTCGTGATATTTGGAATTTAAAGAAAATGTGTAATAAAGTATACCAATACAGTGCTTTAATATTACACCCTGCATAACATGGTTCTTTTTTAATGATTTTTTTTTGTAAAGAGAACATAGAAAGGAAAAAAATACTTTTGTTGAATTAAAAAACTGACAGAATTGCTCAAAATAAATTGAAAAGTACATGGAATTACCATTTAGTTACTCAATATGAAAAATTAATATAATTTGAGACAACTAAAAATTAAATAAAAACAAATAATTAAGAGAAACCACAACTAATAACATTTATTAAACTATTTTTTAAACTTGATAAGCATTAACATAAAACTAGTAAAAAACTATAACAATTAAAGATAAAACAACAAGTAGTTATTGATTTGGTAGGTGTTCAAAATGCCCTCCATTTTGTCTTCTACAAGCATTAATCCGATGGGTAAAAGATCTCGAAGTATTTCTTAACATCTCTCTCTTATTTTCTCTGATGTCAGCAAAAACATTTCTTATTCTAATCTTCATATCGTCTTGTGTGGTAGGTGGTATACTAATTCCTTAACATGACCCCACAAAAAAAAAATCCAACTTATTTAGATCAGGAGATCTTGGCGGCCATAACGTAGGGCCTCCTCTTCCAATCCATTTGTTGGGGTATTGGTTGTTCAAAAATTGTCTTACGTTCAGACTAAAGTAGGGTGGGGCTCCGTCGTGATGGAAAATTAAGTTTTGGCGAATATTAAGCGGCAAATCATCTAAATATTCATGTAGATGGTTGTTAAGAAAATGTAAGTACCTTTGACCATTTACGGAACCCTCAAAAAAGTAAGGCCCTAGCAAATTGGTACCTACTATTCCACCCCATACATTGAGTGACCATCTATGTTGATGGTCCAAAGGCCTGATAACGCGAGGATTTTCTGTTGCATAAAAATGGAAGTTATGTTGGTTAACATACGCATTTTTATGAAACGTAGCTTCATCAGTAAAAAGAACAAAGTCAAAAAAATTTGCTTGTTGTTGAATTTTAGCAGCTGCCCAATAACAAAAATTTAATCTCTTTTATAAATCGTTTTCGCTCATTTCCTGTACATGTTGCACATGATATGGATGATACTTGTGTCGCCGTATTATTCTGGACACAGATGATTGGGTTATTCCTTGATTTCTTATTTGTCTAGTGCTTGAGTATGGATTTTCTACCACACTAGCAACTACCAGAAATTCATTCTCTTCATGTGTCGCCGCTTTTGTTCTTTTTCTTTTTTTGTAAGTAATAGTACCTGTTGATTCAAAACGTTCCCGAACTCTATTAATTGTTCTTGCATCGGGATGCCGTCTTTCGGGATATCGCTGAGCGTAAATTCTTGAGGCCAGTAGAGCGTTTTTGCCGGCTTCTCCATAGATGTAAATAATATTTATCAGTTCCTCTTTAGTATAATTAAAATTCATCGTTAACAGAGATTACAAATGTTGGTTAGCTATATTAAGTCTGTTGACAGCAATAACTACACGTCTGTTATTTGTTTTTGTTTCCATGACAACGAGGTTAAGTAAATCTAAGCTAACTTAAAATATTACCGTAACTCTGCTATTTAAATGTATCTTTATAAAAAATAGCATTTTTAACTTTACCAACATTTATAATTTATTTATATTATAACAAAATACATGAAAAAGACTAACTCAATTATACAGGGTGTAATATTAAAGCACTGTATTGGTATACTTTATTACATATTTTCTTTAAATTCCAAATATCACGAAAACGGGTACAAATATGTATATGCCACACTTAATATAAATTAAAGGCAACTTAATGGGAAATGCAACCAGCAAATAATATACAGGGCGTTCCATTTAAAAAACTCAAGAAAAAGCCATTTGAAAAATATCAAAATTGATTAGGTGCTAGGAACACCCTGTATAGCGCATCAAATTTCTTTGGGCACTATCACCTCCCTATTAGTATTGGTTATTTTCTGACAAAGTTGTAAGAAAATATCTGCAAAAATTACGCTATTATGTAGTTTTCGGAAAAGGCCTGCAACGGCCATTTTTTTAATAAAAAATTGAACATTGCAGAAACTATTAGCTTTACGTCAATATCACCTGATACAATTAGTAAGACAATTTTCTTCGCAATCATAAAATGTTATAATATACAGGGCATTCCATTTAAAAAAGTTAATTTATTTTCTGCTACGCCTAAATGCAACACCCAGTATAAATGAAAATAATTTTACGTTGTAGAAAATGATATGCCAAACAACTTTTGTAATAAATATTTTTTTCCATCTCTAAAGATAATTGTTATATCTACCACCGCGACTCTAGTGACTCACCCTGTATATATATATATATATATATATATATGTGATTACGAGGACAATCCTCGCAAAACGAGGAGGAGTGGCAACTTAAAGCTGTCTGGGGGCAAATTATTTGGCGATTGATGCACTTTTATTAACAAGCAATTCTTTAATAATAATTGTTTTAATTTAATATGTTTTAATTTACGTGTTGAGTTCTTTGTTCACACTAAGTTGTATAGCACGTATAACATGTCTTAAATACATCTTACAAACATTAATAGCATGACCGCGGGCGGTGTTATTTAATATGTACGAATCACCCATAAATAGCTGTCAAAATGAACAGTATGTAGACACTTTCGTATTCTATGGGTTTCGTGTATTGCATGCTCAAAGCGAACACGCAAGGAGACAACAACGTGTTACATGCCTAATAGCTAGTTATTAAGTCGCCATTACTGGGCGCCATACTTACTGAGCCCAAGTATCGTAAAACGTTTAATGGCGGCGAACCACATAACGCGACTATAATTAAAAGCAACGAGTTTCGAAAGGTCTTTTCTTGTTTGGATTAATTGCGTTTTTTCTTGCTGTTAATGGTAACGTTTTGATGGACATCGTGATTGCACAACGACTTCGCTATTGATTTTGAGGTTATTGGTAATGGTTGTCTCAAAAGAACATATTACGGTGACTTACGGACAAAACAATAAAATAGAGTAACTTGTTTACTGGAAATTTACACCGATCTGATTTGTCCATACTACGCTTGCGTTAATGAATGCGCAAGCAGGAACTTCAATCACCTTCAATTTCAGGCGTATCTTGTTACGCTTAAATAAAGCTCATATCACGAAGAGCTGCGCCGCACTAATCGATTTTTAACTTAATATAAATGGTAATTTCGTTCATAGAGAATTATTACAGATTGTTATGGAGTATTTAGAAAACTGCCACAACTAGCATTTATTGTCGGTTATAATATGTATTGTTTTTATATCTTTTCGTTCCAGTTTGTAATGAGTTCTATTAACTCTCACCGATATCTTTAATAACTATGTGAGGTAACAACTAAGTTACATTTTCTGGCGCTTTAAACGAATTAATAATTAAATACACAATTATCTCCGGTAATCAATGAAAATGTTTGGAAGTTCTCGCCATCCAGAGAATAGCATTACGGAGGGTCTAAATTGGTTACATAACCTACTGTATATTCGACACTTGTTGCTGTAAAGCGGTACAAATGTAGGAACATGGGCATGGCCTCCTTCGACACAATCACCCTATATAAGGAACATTGCGAATGAGTGAAATCTATTTGCAACGGAATATGAAACAGAATAACTGAAAATGTTTAAGGACATACTTTGTCTTTTTACTTTGACAAAGTATTGTAATCATGTCGAAAAAGTTTTGAAATTTTAGCGGAAATAGGTCCTGTTGGGTCTACTGAACATTTTTGACCAAGGTACAAAAATGTCTCTGTGTGTGTACCCGTTTTTTTTTTGTGGCGACGATTCCGGGAAAACTAATAAAGGTATCGGGACGAAATTTTATATTTAGAAGTTTCATGACCAAACTTAGAGCTGAAAAGCTTTTTGTTCAAATGGGTCCAAAGCAACTGGAGGTTTACTATTAGCATTTTTCAACGATGTTGCAAATGAGCCGGCATTTCTGCAATTTTGTCAAAATAGTTAAATAATAAATTAAATCAGAAGAAATTCTGAATAATTTATGTCGATGACGTATTTTTGGTAAAATTAATTGTTTAGCTGCATGAGCGAATTTTATTTGATTGAGATCGGTCTTATCTGCATTAATATAAAACTAGTTCGCCAGGATTTGACAGATATTTTCATTCTAATGACAGTAGGTAGTGTCAAACACTAAAGTTTTGACAATACCTACCGTCATAAAAATCAAAACATCTGTCAAATCCTGGCTAACTAGTTTTATTTTAATGCAGACACGACCGATCTCAATGAAATAGAATCTCATGCAGCTAAACTATTAATTTTATATAAATTATGATAAAGTCATGTGCCTGGCCAGATCAGATTTTTTTTCTTACAGCTGCAACTTAAAATATGCACACGAAAATTCGATAATATCGATGATTACCGAGAGGTATAAATAATGATGATTTGCGTTCACGAATCCGGGCATGTTACTCTACAACAAATAAGACAAAATGCATTCCTCGAAACCAACAGGTTAAGAAGCTAAACATTCGTATTTCCTATTAATAAAACAAGAATTAGTATCACGGCATTGTGCACCCGGTGGCACACAACTTATACGGGCACATTACAGCAGAAGTTTGTAGCAGCGTTGAACGCGGCGGGGCGCCTAAAGTGACGTTCACTGTAATTTCTCCTCATTAGTCTGATATTTATCGCTTTCATTACGGCCTATAAATAAATATAATCGTTGAGCACTCAACTGCACCAACCTCAGCGTCCTATCCTCCGGAATACATTACTATTCTTTTCAGTCTAAACCACGCACTTACCTACGATTACAACGTGGCCGAAGGAATTTGGATTGTTGATTGCTGTGCAGTTCCAGCGATTGTGTCTGAACTGGTACATGCACTCGTTCGTCGCCATTTTTATACCATCACCTACGGCGACCATAGCGTCCGGAGATGCTCGACACATTTCTCTTTGCTGAGCTGTCAAACCTGGTATTCTGTTGCAGATTACTTCGGCCCCCATTGCCAAAACTCCGCATGCAATTCTGTAACAGATGAAATATTACAAACTAACTAAAAACCTGTTTAACTAAAATTGAATTTAATTGAATAGACACCTGAAATTTAAACAGTGCATCTGTTACAAAGGACAAATTTGTTATTGTTATCCAATCACCATTATTAAATAAATGTCCCTAAAACCCGTTTGTTTTGTTATTAATTATGGGAAAAATAAAAATCTTAAATATAAATACGCAATAATAAGAGAGAGAGCTAAGTGACGCAAAAGTTTGAACGTGCGAGAAGTCCAAGAGAAGACATCAGGCGAAATGGCTACCCGTACCAATTTAAAATGTAAGTAGAACCTAATGTCAGGTTTTTAGTTTTTGAAACCAGTACATTCATATATCGAAAAGAAAATATCGCGCAGTATACGATAATATTTTTCACAAAAAATGCATACACGGATGTCGCTACTTTGTCTATCACACATCCTTATCAGATACCACGACCTTGTGTGTATTAGTTAGCCACCCCGATCGGCCTTTGTGTTTCATAGTAACGTAAACAGAAAAGATAAGAAACAAAAAAGACAGAACACAAAACCTACGCGAAAAGCCACACAGCCTAAAAGTCAAGCGAGCTAGAGATCAGTCAAAATCAAAAACTCACAGAGAAGATAGACAATTTACAACGATCCCTCGACTGCATCTTTAAATTTCATGAAATACAATAAAGAGATGAGATAATACATAGAACTTATTGCTCTGTAATTCCCACTTCGAGTGCAGCAAAGATTTTTATTTTAGTTGTGATGTAAAGCGAATATGTCCTGCAACAAAATGCTGTTTCATGTTGTTCGATTAAATAACATAAGTAAAGTGTAAAACCACTTCCTAAATGTTCAAAAGCAGGCCAGGCATTGTTTGAACACATTTTAAGGCTCCCGTCTCCGACCCCCAAAAAGCGAAAAAAACCCACTTCATAATTATTGCGCCAATCGTGAAATGCTCGCTACCATTCAACTCTGAAGGTCCTTATTCAACTGCCATCGGAAAGGATTTTCAATATTTATGAAAATTATTAAAAGTTTCGTTCGGATATTGTACTCCGTTAACACCGGGTACACCGTCCAAATGACACTACGTGTTATTGGGTGTAAAAAGTGTAACGGTGTTCAATATCCGAACGCAGCCTATATTGACAGTAGTATTTTCAAAACATTAGCGTTTGACACTAGCTACTGTCACTAGAATCAAAAAATCTGACATATCCTGGCTACTAGTTTTAAAATAAGTACGACCGATCTCGATGAAATAGAATTTGCTCATGCAGCTAAACTATAAATTCTACCAAAAAATGTCATATACATAAATTATAGAAAATTTCCTCTCCTTTAATTTATTATTTAACTATTTTGACGACATTACACAAATAGCGGCTCATTTGCAAAATCTTCGAAAAATGCTAAGAGTAAACCACCAGTTCCTTTGGACCATTTTCAACAGAAAGCTTTTCAGCTCTAAGTTTGGTTATGAAACTTCTAAATATGAGGTTTCGTCCCGATACCTTTAGTAGTTTCTCCGGAATCGTCGTCACAAAAAAACGGGTACACACATCCACACATACACACACACACACACAGACATTTTTTTGTACCTTGGTCAAAAATGTTCAGGGGACCCAAAAAGACATATTTCCGCTAAAATCTCAAAAATTTTTTTTGGCACGGTCACAATACTTTACATACTGCGTATGATAAAGTAAAAATCTGACGTGGCCAGGCACATGACTTTATCATACTATATATAAAATTAATAGTTTAGCTGCATGAGATTCTATTTGATCGAGATCGGCTATGTCTGCATTAAAATAAAACTAGTAGAACTAGACAGATATGTCGAATAAAGCTGCGGTCGGATATTGTACTCCGCTGACACAGGGTACACTGTCCAAATGACACTTACGTGTTATTGGGTGTAAAAAGTGTACGGTATACTATATCCGAACGCAGCTTATATTGACAGTAGGTTGTCAAAACATTTGCGTTTGACACTACGTACTGTAATTAGAATCATATCTGACATATCCTGGCTACTAGTTTTAAAGGAGTACGACCGATCTCGATGAAATAGAATTTGCTCATGCAGCTAAACTATTGATTGTACCAAAAAATGTCATAGTGATAAATTATTCAGAATTTCATCTTCTTTAATTTATTATTTAACTATTTCGACGAAATTCCAGAAATGGCGGCTTATTTACAAAATGTTTCAAAACTGCTAAGACTAAACCTGCAGTTCCTTTGGACCATTTTCAACAGAAAGCTTTTCAGCTCTAAGTTTGGTTATGAAACTTCTAAATATGAAGTTTCCTCCCGATTCCTTTAGTAGTTTCTCCGGAATCGTCGCCACAAAAACGGGTACACACATCCACACATGGGCAAAAAGTTGTACCTTGCGGTGTACTGGTTACCTCCGGCGCGATGTTACTTCTGGTCTTCGAATCCGAGGATGTGGTGACTGAAGCACCAAATTGGCGACACTGGTCACCCTGATTATGGTCTCCCTTTTATGTGTTTCCACCATTGAGCTTCCATGTTGCTCGTTGGCTATACCGTACTGATGAGGACTAATAAGTACGAAACACGTGTATACGGTTGCTTCTTTGCTGACGAATATGCCAAACAATTACCTTCTTCAGTATTCAATTAGCTTTGAAGAAGCGAGCAACATGGTTCGCGAAACGTCAGCATTAACAAATCTTGACACACGGCATAACCCGGAAGCAGTTTATTTTCTAAATGATTCTGGCCGTGAAAGCCTACGTACTTACTTAATTACCTTCTACTTTATATATATATATGCCTGGCAGAAGTATCGACCTACTTGTTGGCAAACACTGTGTGGAATATCCCGGAAAAGGTCAAGTGTAAATGAAATAACTGTTAACACAGGTCGACGTTTCGCTTTATTAGTGTTTGGGTGGCTGGATTTGCAGGTTATGTCTCAGTAGTAATCGCTCCATGTGTTGCAATTTCGGCTTATCTCACAAACAACAATTGTAAGTAGTTTCAAACCTTATATTTCAATTATTGTGACAATTTTGTTCATTGTTTGTAGATTAGGTCATGAATAAGCTTTAACACTAATAAAGCGAAACGTCGACCTGTGTTAACAGTTGTTTCATTTACACTATATATATATATATATATATATATATATATATATATATATATATATATATATATATATATATATATATATATATAAAGGAAAGCTGGTTAATCGACGGTACTAATGAGGACTAATAGTCCGAAACACGTGTATACGGTTGCTTCTTCGATCTTCGTATGACGGAATTGCCCGACGAATACCTTCCTCCTATATATATATATATATATATATATATATATATATATATATATATAATGCAACTCCCTGTGCGTTGACATATTTCGACCACCACTTTGAGCGACTTTATCTGAGGGACCCTTGTCCGACTTAGAATACCGCAGACATAAATTCACCAAATCGACAGTTATGTTCTTTAATAGTACACATCAATTCATGGTCCCGTCGGCTCGACGTCGTCTCGAACAAGGTTTATTATGTTTTATGTGCACCCCATGAGATACGAAATGTAGGTACATGAGGATATTTTAAAAAGGACTCGATATAGATAACAAGCAAATCATGATTAAGAGCGTGGACATCTCGTTGAAAAATTATCTTGCTGACAGTTGTCCTGGGTGGTCCCAAAACGTACCCTCCCATCAAGACTTGTCGACCACTACGCCATAGGGTTTCGCTAAAAGTCAACAAAAGAAAATAAAACCGGCACAAGGTATATGCTCGGGTCGGTTCCGAACGTTGGAGGTGTAATTGAGTCGTCACAGTCCTAGTGGTAATATATGTGTTATCGATCGGTCGTTGTAATATTTATTAATATGAATGATTTGCATGTTTAAGACCAACAAGACTTATTGATTCGTGTACACGAGCAATGTGGCCAACCATTGGTATGAACGTGCAGATACGTTTAGTGCAAGATTGTTACCGAACCAGTTGAAGGCGTTTATTTTAGCCTTGATTGAGCTATTACGTGTTATCCTACTGGCACCTCTGCTTACATTTTGAACTGAAGAGCTATAATCAATAATACTCACACGCTTCATCCGGCGTGATATGTATGCATCGTATTTAATTTAACAGTAGATGATTTCCTATGATAGAGCTACATGTTACTAAATTAATTGGATTGGTTTGTAAGTGAGAAGCATACATGTAACAGTTATATACATGATATATTAAATAGGCTATTTATTCTCGAACAGACCAGGCAAACACAGGGTTTACATTTTAGTCCTGAACTGGAACGCACTTAGCATAATATAATATTCATAATTGAAAACTGACATGTATGAAAACGAAGGCGTCTAGGTTCATAACCGGACATGTCACATACCCTTTTATATAAAAATTAAACAATCACGTTCACTATGGCTTAAACCTGATTACTTAAAATATCGAAAAAAAAAATGTATGACAGTAATAATAACAAAGAATAGAATATAATAGTGATAAATACGTACCATCTAGTATAAACAAATATTGTTAGATGTACGTTTTATTGGTTTTCTTCTATAATAATTAGGATAGTACAGATTTCAATTGCTACTTAAAATCGAAAATATTCCATAACTCCTTAAAGTGACGTGGTACCATTGTATTCGCAAAATAATTTCTGTCTTTGTGATGTTTAAATGTATCGGTGTGCTCATGAGGTGATATCTACAAAATTGAGTTTTAGCCAATATAATCCATAAGCTAGAGCGCGCAAGTGATGCTATATCTGCCAAAATAGTTTTTATTAGTGTTTCTTTGCCAATTTTAACTAATTCATAGCCACCTAGATTAGTTGACGTATACAAAAATGCTACTTTTGAGTTGTATTTCTGATCAGATATCATCCTGATTGAAAATATAGCATTTAAGTATGTTTTGTAATAGAAATTGTAGACAGGCTTAAACTACCAGAATTTCTGATAGAAATTCATGAGATAACGTAATTCGCGTACAAATTTTACATCCGAATGATCCAAGACACATCAACTATTTGGTAAAATGTAGTTAGTTTAAAAACTTGCAATGCCAAGTAAAATTTGAGATTTTAGTGGAAATATGTCCTTTCGGGTCCCCTGAACATTTTTGACCAAGGTACAAAAAAATGTCTGTGTATGTGTGTGTGTCAGTGTGTGTGTGTGTGCGTGCGCGGATGTTTTGACAATACCTACTGTCAATAGAATCAAAACAACTGTAAAATCCACTAGCGCCTACGGTGTCCGCTAGTAAGTAGTCCCGGACATTCATGAACTCAGGCGACATTGAGCGACTGTAATTTAAATGTAATCGGCAACCGTCTGGGTGAGTACGGAGCACTGAGTACCTGTCAAATTTGCCAGTGTTTAGAGTTTGTGCATAGACATTTGTATTTTGTTAAAAATATTTAGAAAAACACATGTAAGTTACTAATTTGTATAGCAATTAATTAATTGATGGAACGCAAAATCATTTCAATTTAGTCAGCAATAAATTGAAACTTATTTGAAACTCCAATTTAACGTTCTGTTTACGTATTCATGTGGTGAATACGATTATGTAAGGTTTTTTTAAAATATTTCCAGCAAATAAAGACAAGCTTAGGGAATAAACTAGTAAGTACATTAGCATAATACATAATAATTAATAGTCAAAATATAGGACTACCATTATAAATTATACTAATAAACTTATTAAAAAATAAAATGAAATATAAGAAATATTTATTTTTGAAATTGAATTTATGGCAAGAAGTTGCAGGACACATATTTTTCTAATTCAATATATATTTTAGCTTATGATATGGCTGAAAATACAACGTGTACCATATGTAACGAGACTTATAGCAGTGTATGCAATCTGAGAAAACATGCCCGACGATTTCACCCTGACCACATGAATGTGTTGATACCTGGAATACATAACAAGTCTAGAAGTTTTAAATTTTCTTGTGAATACGGTAAAAATTTTAATCAGAAACAAAATTTAGTCTTTCACCAAAGAATGCATACTACCTTCAATTCTCTTTTTCTCGAAAATTTCCTTATGTAAGGCCATAAAAATATTATGCTACCATTAAGACAATTAAAAGATCTGTCAAATTCATTAAAAAAGATATAGGGTTGTCATTAAAAAAAATGTCGATGACGTCATCTGTTAAAAACAATTGAAGGTAAAAAAAAATAATTTGATATAAGGTGTATTTTGATAATTATAAATCGACGTGTTCGAGGCTTTTTTAAAATAGCAAACCGTTCTTGAGATTTTGTCATGTTTCCATACTCGCTCACTGTATATAAATAAAATTATGTTTGAATACCTTTTTCGTTATTAAATGTATAGTTATTTTGATTTCAATAAATGGATTATATAACAATTAGTAGATGTTTTAATCGATACAATATTCATGTGGGTAAGTAGGAACGATTGCGGTGCACTTAATACATTTTAGAACTATAGAGTATAGAATCATAGTTGTGAGTAATAGTATATTTTCACGCCGTGTGCACTTCAAATGATACTTAATATGTTAAAATGCTAAATAACTTCTATTTGGATCAATAGTCTTGGAGATATTTAACTTGAAAGTTTTATGAGCGCGAGTAAATTAATAAGCAAAGAACGTGGAATAATATTCATATTATTATTAATGCCAAAAATTATTATTTGTATCACATGTTCGGAATATCATCCATTGTTAATATTTATTTATCCATCATCTGCTTTATCTCTTTGTTTATTAATTTTACCACTGTCACAAAACTTTAGACCATCTCGAAAACTATAGACGAACAAAAAAATGAGGTATCGAATTATAAATCACCCTAAATCACATATAAACATAAGGTATCAATCAAGTGGCACGCTTTTGTAAGAATTGCAATTATCGTGCAGCTGGCTTGTCGGCTTCGCACCGTATTTCAACATTGTCTGTAATTTTTGCATAGCTTCCACCATAAAGGTACTCTTGAGATAATTCTCATATTTCCATTTTAGGTTTCTCCTATTAGTGTCCGACTTTCTGCGTTACACGGCATAAGCGCGGACACGATTATTTTATTAGAACAGAAACAAAAGAACTGTTGTTAGAAAATAAGATACTATATTATTTAATTAGAGACTTTACAACGTACGCTATAGTTTGTTTACATCGGTGTCACGCCATTTTCAGTCGAATCAAATATAGGGAGAACCAGTCTGTAATACTATCGCATTCGCTCGAAAGTCGACATCGGTTGGTTTCTATCGTATACACTAATTCTATGTAGCTATACCGAGAGCTTTCTAGCGTAGAGTCCCGATTGAACCCGACGGCCCACCGCCTGCGCTCGTGAACGTCCGGGACTACTTTCAAGCGGACACCGTAGGTGCTAGTGTAAAATCCTGGCTAACTAATTTTATTTTAATGCAGACACTACCGATCTCGATGAAATAGAATCCCATGCAGCTAAACATGAGCTAAACTATTAGTTTTATATATAGTATGATAAAGTGATGTGCCTGGACACATCAGATTTTTATATTACGTAAAATATCAAACGTCGGTTTAAATTAGCAAACGCCATTTGAACATACAGGCTGGGCCATTTTAATCTTAACATGTGATTAACTTGAGAAATAAGCATTCTGCAAAAAACACATACAAAACTCTTCTTATATGAAAGGGCCTTAAGGACGTGTTACTGGTTATGATATAGACGGCGCTGGGGGCTTGAAAAAAATGTGAACTTCAGTTTTTAAATGAACTGACCAATAATTGTGAATATATTTTAAATTCTTTTTGCAAAATTGTAATGCATAAAGTACTAAGGTAGTTAGTGTACACTCGGTGTACACGATAACTGCCGTAATTTTGAGGTTACTGATCTGAAATTTGGTATACAAGCTTATCTATTAAAAAGTAAGGACAAGTTCGTGAATGGGCAAAATCGGTACACCTTTTTTTTAACATTTTACGGTGGGGGGTATTTTACCTTCAGCATGACTGAAGATAATTTTCTTACTGTTTAGTGATTGCTTTATTTGGCTAAAAACCAGCATTTTAAGAACCAAATAATTTCTTAACTCAAACTATTTTGCTTGAAGTGATTTATGATTGAACTCTACTTGGAATGGATAGTTCCCTCAATTTCAAGATATAAGACAACAAGCGTGTACAACTGTACATATTGTACACATATGTACAACTGTACAACTGTACACATCATTTCAAAGTTAGTTTTTTTATTTTTTAAGCCAGTTTTGACTAAGCGCTTGAACCCTCTGCATAGATTGTGTTACTCCCCTTTTTTGTTATTTTTTGTTTGAAGATGTAGCTTTTACGTGCAAAACGAATAGCCAAGACCTGATCGTCAGACAAGTGAAAGCAAACTGTCATAATTTAAGATCAGTAAAAAACGATATTGATTTTAGTTCCAAAACACTGCAAAAAAACAATCAGACACATTTGCAAAAGATCTACATCCTAAAAAGTGGTTCATATGGTTTATATGTAAAACACACGATAAATCCATCAAAATCAAACGTGGCGCTCATATGAAATCTAGAAGGTGACTATGGTTTCTACACCATCAAGATAACTCAAGTACGCAATTAGATTTGTTATGCATGTGCAATGTTACCGTTGCAAACGTTCGTTTCCACTGCCTTTTAAGTAAAAAATGTAAAAAGACGATGTCTCAAAATTTCACCCTGTATACTACAAAAATCACTCTGTATAAGATGCTATAATATTTCTACTGTCTCTTTTGACCAAACTAAGACAAATTTCGTTATCTACTGATTTTAATACATCTTTCATGTCATATTAAATTGAACCAGTATTATCAGAAATGCTGCATACATAAAGTAACATAACATTGGATTGAAACGTTAAATTATTGCGAATATGGTATGTTTTCAATCTTCACAATATAAGCAATATGTTTGTAAAATAGTAATTTGAATGTACTGAACATTATCGGAAAATTTGTACCATTTTTTTCCCTTAAGTGTATATCAGAACTACATCAAAAATATGTACTACTGTCGACACCACTGCGGAGGTAGAAACATCAGTATATTCGTCAACATCTGGAGTCTCCTCATTGTCCTCGCCATCTGGTTAAATTACCTTTTATACAGAAAATTTCAGCAGCTACAATTTTGAAATTTATAGTAGTTATTTTTATTGTAAAACTGAATAATTAATGTTTTATCTCTTGTACAGACTAGTTGTGTAATAATGTTAGTGCTTTCTGATATTTGTGAATAAATGAGTTCGAACAAAATGTCTCTTCGTTCTATAATATTTCAGTTTAACCTGCATAATAGTAATTTACTGGACGGAAGGCGTTGGTGTAGATACTTAGGATGAATCAAGATAGCTCTGGCTTCCTCGAGCGTATAATAACCAGATTATAGACTTCAAAACTATTTATCTCTCTTCACATCGACCATCCTTTTATGAAGGACGGACCCAAACATATTTTTGAGTATCGTGATACAGTGGTGCTCTTATATAAACACTACCTACTAATAAACTAGACGCTATCAATTTTACACGCATTTTAATCTCGGCCTCATTTTACGCTCGATTAAGCAGCAGCAGTGGCGTGATTGGTTTTATTTTTCCTCTTGCTGACTTTGGTTAAAGATCAGGAGAAGTGAGAATGGTTAATGCGGCCGAAGGAACGCCACATTTTGCCTTTTTCACTCCGCACTATGTAGCCATGCTTAGTTATGCCCCGCTGCGATAAAACCAGAGGAGTGTTTATATTACAATTTATCAGCAATCATACAATTTACTATTCTTCAATTCAAATTGAAAAAAATTAGATTAATGATTTTGAAATGAATATTCTTAAGTAATTGGTATAAACCTGAAGAGTTGGTTTGCGATGTTATTTTTATTATACCCATCTGTTGGCTACACGTTTCGAAACACTACCTTTCGTCTTGCGGTCCTGCCGCAATAACGTTGAGAATAAAACAATACAATTGACATAATAAATTAGTTAATAAATGATATCACATAAAAGTAACATCTGCCGTTAAATGCTGAGCAAAACGACTTGTGGTCTTTGAGGTACTTGAGGTAGTTATAGGTCTTTTCTGATTTCTTACTCTAAAAATATTACTAAGCAGCGAAATAACGAACAATTTAACACTATTAATATAAGTATAAATATATCAACAAAATACAGTCAGGCCGGCTCCCACGCGGCTTCCAAAAATCTTTCTAAATTTCAGTACAATAAAAACCACTCCAAATTGTCTTTAACAAAATATTGTCAGAAGGAGAGATACTATCACAGTGGAAGAAATCAAAATTGTAATCTTACACAAGAAAGGAGACAGATCGGATATAAATAATTATAGACCGATAAGTCTAACCCCAGCAATAAGCAAGGTATTTACAAAACTAATATAGCGAAGAGTAAAACGACTAACGGAAGATTACCAGACAGACGACCAAGCAGGCTTCCGAAAAAATAGATCAACAACAGATCATTTACACGTAGTCAACCAACTAATTGAAAAGGCAACTGAATATAACATCAGCTTATACATGGGTTTTATTGATTACAAAAAAGCGATCGATACATTAGCACACAGTGCAATATGGGAAGCACTGCACAAAGCCAATATTCCTCCTAACTATATCAAAATAATAAAGGAACTATATCGAAATAGCTCAGCCACAGTAAGCATAGAGGAGGAGGGACCTTCATTTCCTATCAATAATGGGGTAAAACAAGGTGACCCATTGTCACCTGATCTTTTCAACTGTGTCCTGCAGATGGTAATGAATTTTTACACTCATCCAGAAGGAATAATGATAAATGGCAGAAGTCTCTCTATGTTAAGATTTGCAGACGACATTGTCCTATTTGCACATACAGCGGAAGAATTACAACTACATATGGTGGCACTGGACAAAGAAAGCAAGAAGGTTGGGCTTAACATTAATTACAACAAAATACAAATATTAACCAATAATCGAATAATCAGTTGAATCAACGCCAATCGAGTACGTGGACGACTCTGTATACTTAGGCCAGGTGATGTCTTTCAACAATAGACTACAAAAAGAAATAAGTTGAAGAACAAAGCTAGCATGGAAAAGGTACTGGTCCCTAAAACATATTTTTAAAGGAAACCTGAAAAACTACATCAAAGCCCATATATTTTATATGTGCATAAGTCCAGTGCTTACCTACGGCTGTCAATGTTGGTCCCTTACCGAAAAACTGGCACAACAAATTCGAGTATGCCAGAATAGAATGGAGAAGAGCATTCTCAATCTAACATGGAAAGACAAAGTCCGCATTACCGGCGTAAAACAACAGCTCAAAACCTGCGACGTAACCGTCACCATCAAGTCATTAAAATGGTCATGGGTAGGACACATAATGAGGAAGGAAAAGGGATGGACGAGAGAAGTCACTGATTGGAACCCAATGAACAGTGGCAGAGGAAGAGTTAGACAGAGAAGGAGATGGATGGACGAGATCAAGGCAGAGGCGGGGACTCTATGGAGCCGGAAAGCGAAGGACAGAAGATTATGGCAAACTTTGGGGGAGGCCTTTATCCGGAAGGATGTACACTAGAAAGCACCTTTTGTTTTTTGAAGTTATAAGCATTATTACGCAACGTATTGTATTTTATTTTTTGGTGTATTAATAAAGGGCTATTATTATTATTATATCAACAAAATACAGTCAGGCCTGCTCCCACGCGGCTTCAAAAAATCTTTCTAAATTCCAGTACATTAAAAACTTCACCGACACATTTTAGCTTTCAGTATATCAAGCTATAACAGTCCCATCGTGATATCAACCCCACCATCGGAAAAATTGCTATCGGATGCGTTTTTTGTTGCTGAATTTGCGCCGCAAATTCTTGTATATCGGAATTACCGTCGATTTCTTCCCGCAACCGCACTACAATCTATTTATCCGATATAGTATTTACAATAATAAAAGATATATTTGAATCTAGTTGTTTATGTTTGTATCATGCATTTTAAACTTGACTGGTTTCAATTTATCTAAAATAGTGAATAGTCCAAATACCAAATTTAATTAAAGCAGCTGTTTTCAGATTTTTTTTTATTAAACGTACAGCCCGGCCACTCAGAAGTCGTTCGGAGAAATGTAAACATTAGGATGCGCAGTGGACAGCGGATAGTTTTGGTGGAGGGGCGCAGTCAGTGTGTTGATGCCGAGCGTACAGTGCCTCTCGCTTCCGCCGAATGTCGTCCTTGTTCTCGTTCTGCGCACACGTCGGTCGAGTCAACTTTAAGTTGGCGGAGCTATAGCATGTTACAAGATTTGTACTGATAGGGTACAGTCATGGAATTAAGTACGTTCGTATCGCTATTGCAGGATTTGAAAATAGTATGTCGGTTATATATTCGTGTACTGGTCTCCCTCGACCCGGCCGGATCGCAAAAAGTTGTCCGTCACGAGGTGGTTTTTCGATGTATGTAATGTAACGAGATTTAGTTTATTTTGAGCGTGTCCGATCTTTTCCTTAATGTTATTTATACCTTCATTACAATGTAATAAATGTAATATGACCACTACAGTTAAGTTTACTAGTAGGTAATGCATTTAATTAAATATAGAATTATTTTCTTTGTATTTTTTTTTGGGATATTGTCATGTGCACAAAGAGTATTTTTAAAATCCCTGCCTAACCTGGGCTTCATAGTGGAAGGCATTCGCCTTATCCACTAGGCTTATTATATGTAATAATATTAATAAACATTGAAGTTTTTGATAATACGAAACGAAAATCTAATTTTAAGATATTGCTTAATATCACGACACATTAAATAAATTTATTTCATTTAATAAACATATTAATTACGTAAGTAAATGCACAAATCAACCTGTTGCCAAGGATTATCACTGAATATAGAATATTTCAGAATTGTAATATTAAAATATATTCATTAAATGTAAATAAATTCTCAAAATTTAATTTAAATTTATATTTAGGACGGAGCATGTATTTTGTATGAAGGACAATGGCAGTATTATATATGTATTTACTTTACAGCAGTTAATATTTCAATTATCTTTCATGAGATCTAATACATGCTTGACAACCAAAATAATTAAAATTATAGCAATAATATATACAAGTTGTCCCACGTTTCTTCCGCAAAACATTTTTTTCAGAAAGTAAATTACTTTTTCAGTTCATTAAAAACTTACAGTCGTTCGAATTATTAACAATATCTTATTTTAAACGGCTCCAACTTCTGAAGGAACAGAGAAAACCAATAAGACAATATGAAACTTATTACATTCTAGAAAAAAAAAAACAAGGCATCTTGGTATTTATGTACTTATGTTGTCTAAATGTTCTTTTAGATGGTAGTATATTTTAGTTTATTTAACTTTTTAAATAGTAATTATTACATATTTATATTCCATCAAAATTCGTTGAAAATTTAGAGCTTGCTTCCACAAGCTATTGTAAGTGTTTGTAAATTAGGGATTTACATAATTGTCATTATTTTCAGTTGTCAGAAATTTGAAACATATTGCTGTAAAGTAAATACAAAATAATAATATAAAAAAAATTGTAATGATACATTCATGTTATAAAAAATACATACTCCTTTCTGTTTATTAAATTAAACACTGTAAAATATCGTGTAAGCTAAATATCAAAAAACATCTGTAAATCACAAGTAACAAACTACCATAAATACAAATTTAAAGCATTTAATTTTAATTTATTTCTATTTTGTGAATAAATGTTAATACATATGTTAGTTCTGAAATAACCTTCAGTAAAAATATTGACAACAAGAAATTGATTTTTGTATTTATTAACGCAAAAAAGCTAGTATGTAATAATAAGTTTGTATAATTTGTTGTTTTATGCAATATCTTGAAATGCGGTTTTCATTTCATGTAATCGAAAACTTTTATGATTAATAATATAAAATTAACATTATATTTAATAAAATCACAATTACATTGCAATGTAGGAATTACATTAATTAATGACAGATTAAGCTAATAAATAGGAACATATAAATCATTATAAACCAATTCAAATCAGTCAAACAAGGTTCGCGCAAATAATAAATTTCCGATATACGAGTATGCAGCGTAAACGGACAATTTTTTGCATTTAGCGGCGCGGCCGAGCGGCCGACCAGAATAAACATGGATTCCAAGACTGTACACTAGTAACCATGACACAATGGTGTTCACATTAATTAAATAAAATAATCAATCAAGAGTACAGGAAGAGAAATAACGAAATCTTTTAAAATAATCTACAAAATAAATGGGTGCACCCCCGCTTGTCAGATGCAGAAATGAATAACTCACGATGAGGACGGCCTCTCTCTCAGCCCATTTAAATCCCCACTTCACACCTTATAATAGGAAACAAAACAGTTATCAGTATCCTCCTTTGTCCTGAAAGGGTTGGCAGTTGGCACGGACAGCGATATCCACTCTGTCCAGGCAGAGTCGTAATCCTGTCTGATGTATCCTAGACTAATAAAGCAGATCGAAAGGAAAGGGCACCCGGGCTTTCTTAGTAGTGACCTCACGTAGATCGGCCGGAATGCGCGCAACTTTTGAGCCTCTTCTTGCCTCTCGTCCTTCTACTGCCGCAACGTGGAGAGACTGCCACCATTATATAAATCTCTCTTTGTGGTGGGCCCCTTGTTAGCCGTAAGTATGCGGCGAATCGTTAAAATTGTGGGAAAGTCGCTGTCTCTTTGTTCGGTCATCCGGACCGAATATCTGCTGCCCTTCACTCCTTCTGATTGCGTCTATGCCCGTTAACAAGCGGTCTCTATTTTACATACAAAACCCGCCCATAATGACAATTGTGATTGTGATGAAAGCGACTCGACTACAAACTGGAAATTATTTTGCCATAGTTGATTTGATGATTTAACTCTCATTGATATCCAGGTTTTGAAATACAGGCGGTGTCATGTCAAGAAAATATGCTTTGGCCTCAAGCTATTGTTAAAGTTGAAGATGAATTAGGTGGATTAATGTTGTTAACTATCGTAACATATTATACTTGTTTTGTATATATGTACGTAGTCGCGAAGAGAAAGGGCATATTAGCAAATAGTCAAGGTCTGGCAATATAATAATCATTATCATATGTGATTAGATGATACTTAAACCCACTTTTCGAAATACAGTATCAAGATGCTATGATTTAACTAATAAAATTATTACCTCTAAACAACCTTTCCAAATCACTTCCAAACAAGCCGTTTTTGCGTATTTAATTTCAGATAAAGATGAACCTTATTGGATTTCTTTTATTTATTCTTGGTGGTGCATAAATTCGTCTGTGGATTATCGTTAAGCCATTTATACTCGTTTAATTTTCTAGTTTCTGCCGGGCTTTTCAAAATAATAAATAAGTAATATGAAAATATAAAAAAATTGCAAATATAGAAAGAGTTTCTGTCGTAAAAAAAGATCTCTGTGGGTTGTACCAGCTACTACTGGTATTAACTTGAATTAAACAGGAGCTAGATCTTTTTAGTACATTTTGACTTCTGATACACGTCATTATCAGTATTTCCAACTGAGATACCTAGGTGAACAACAACAGTAGTAACAAGACGACCGGCTTTTAAAGGGTGTTTGTACTGTTTGTTTTTAAAATGAACACATTGAAGTTTTTTTCCGATATTACTATTCGCCGCAAAACAATGATAATTGTTTATTCATGCTTATGTCCAGGATTTTTCTTGGAATTACTAGCGACAATAAGATTTTACATTTAAACCTATAAAAGCAATTGCCCATTTTCCTCTAATTTTACTGAACTGTTAAACACATTTAAAAAAATTAAAAAAAGTTACTGTCATCGTCTGTGTAGTGTTATTTCAATAAGAGGTAGTTGTATTAAAGCATCAAGTGTGTAAGTATCATTTATTTAAATTTAATTTTCAACCCATTGGTCTCTGGTAATTTCTGGTATTATCTTAATTAAATAAAAAAAATGGTCAAAGATTTCAAAAGTTATTAAACCGTGAACAATTTAGATCAAACCTGAAATTGGCGAAATTCAAGGCAACAAAGAAAGCCTTCCAGAAGATCTTGAGAAGAACGCTGACTGGTATGCTTAAGAAGCTCGCCAGAACATTCGCGTTTCTCTTAAATCATTAAGAATAAATTTATGTTAAAACTAAATTTTTTTTAAACTACGCTTTAGAGGAAACAGCTTAAATTTTTACATTTTTGTTTTCAATTTTGGAAATTTTTTCAATAATTTCATTGTCACCGGAAATCTGTCCATATGCAAAATTTCAACTCGATTGTACATTCTGAAGTATGTAAAATATAGAATATCGAAAGTGAAGCTGAACAAAGCGTAGTATTAGTAAATTTATGTAAAAATGCATTTTTCAAAAACTGCGCTTTATAATAAACTTTCCAAAAATGTTGATTGATTGATTAATTGTATTGCCATCCGAAATCTGTTCACATGCAAAATATCAACTCGATTGGACAAATATTCTAAATTTTTAAAACATTTCCAAATTATGGAATTTTTCTTTATTGATTCATGCATGGTCACCAGAAATCTGTCAACATACAAAATGTGAACTCGATTGGACAAACTTCCAAATTTTTTAAATTTCTCTACAATTTTTATGATATGATTGTCACAGGACATGCAAAATGTCAACTCGTTAGGACACAATTTTCAAATTGTGGCCAATTTTCCATTGACACCGGAAATCTGTCCACATGCAAAATTTCAACTCGACTGTACTTTGAGAAGTAGGTAATATATCGATTACAAGATTTGAACGCAACAAACAACAAGTGAAGTCAATATAAGCGTAGTAAAAATCTTTAAAATTTGTGTCGTTGGTTTGTGATTTGGAAACTATAGTGATAAACAGGTTTGAAGCTCAGTTTTTTTATACTCTACCACCAACCGATGCAATAATGTTCCAAAAAATGTTTTTCACTAAAAAGATCCGTATTTAATGGAGGCTGGGAAATACCTTGGGGAGGAATTTACAGGTGTAAGGAGCGAATAGCACAATATATGGCTTAAAATGTCCGCAATGTGTCGTGCAATCCTCTCAGTACGTCCATAACAAAATGAGCTATGGCTAAAGAATTTCTCAACTATTCTCTGGGAAATTTTACGAATAGTGGTATATGAATAACGCTCATTACTCAGAGAACCATTTTGCGTCGATAGGAGCTGTACACAATATCATTTCATGGCGTGTTATAACATTTTGTTGTATCTCCTAGAGTTACTTGACATTGTATAGTAATAACAAAGGCACCCAAAAAAATTTTTCGAGAAGATGGTTATGAGTCCATTTAGTGCTTCTGATTATATCTTATAGAGTAAGCCAAATGCAGGCAAAAACTTGAACTTGACTGAAATCTGAATCAAAATTCCTTTCACAATAATTACCACGTATACATGTCGTTTTGCAACTGATTTAAACACTCAAATCGTTTTAAAAACGATTCTGTATACATGTCCGTTTCAAATCATTGTTAAAATAGTTCTTAAAACCGCTGCCGAGATAGCGCTGAATGGCGCCGTATACTTACATAAACTTCACTGAACTCCTATACGTATATAAATTAAAATTCTATTGTGTGTCAATTCCGGGTCAATGCTAATTGTTTCTAATAGCGTTTCTATGTGGTAAAACTGGTGTACACTTGTGTAGAATTCTGTGTTCAATTGGTTACACTGAGGTAGGGGTTCGTGTTCGTTTGGTACATGCAATCTTAATAAAACTCAAAGAGTGCGTATCTGATGTTATTTATTGATCTATTAGGCTACATGTTTCGAAACAGTCGTTTCGTCCTCAGGCCTTGCTGCAAAAACAATTTGGAATTAGTCTGATATAATATGTATAAAGCGCAAGATAAACAATTATAAAATAAAAACGTCGGACAAACAAATTGCCGTCACTTTTGCTGTCATAGTCTTTTGGTGTATGAAGTTGTGCATTTACAGCTGATTTCTCGTTTTTAGTTACTTCTTCCAGCTCACGGTTACAGCAAAACACAATAACAAATAGAACACTACATATTTCAAACGGTTATTCAAGAATAAAAGCTCACTACGCGTCTGTACACGTCGCTATTAATTTACATCTTAACCTAAAATTTACAGTCATACGACCGACATTGCAACCGTCGTCATCGCGAGGTGGCGCAGTCTCATAGGCGGGTATTTTAAACAATTTAAGGAGCAATCTATTGGGGTTGATTTCAATAGCTTGATTTAATAACAGGTCTGGTGCTTTTATGTGTCGTTTGAATATCTCGTATTCTTCATAAATATTCAGCTTTTTTGATTTTTTTAATTTCATGGGGGAGTCTTAAGTTGGTAATTTCTATTTTGTGACTTGTGTCCTGACTGTGCTGAGTCACGATTATGTGTGTGTTCCCGAAGTCTAATGCCAATGTTTCGGCCCGTTTGTCCTATATATTGTCTGTCACATTCAGGACAAGTTATTTCATAAATGCCATTTTTTGTCAATCTGTCAGGCCGATATTTATTGTTGGTTATGGAGTTTCATATCTTACAGGTGTTTTTAAAAGATAAATTAAAATATAAATTTGTACCCCACTACACTCGTGTAAGCTTTCCTCCACGAGCTCTGTGAGGTCGTGGAGCCAGTGCAAATATGGCGGACAACATGGATACCGACGAAGGTAAACAAATGTGTTTCTACTTCGTCAAGTGACGAAGAAGAAAACGTTTACTGAAGTACAACTAATTCAATTAGGATGTTACCTATTAATTGTTTCTTCCGACGTCGGGGTCTGCAATTTGAATAGTTCCCCATTAATTTTGAAAATCATAATGTTGATATTTGTCGTAATTTTTAACGTTTTAACGCTCCAACAAAAATTGTAGGTTTCGGTGTACACCAACTTTACCAAATAGAAACGCTATGAAAGGCATTATTTCACGCATTTGAAATAAGTAAACACACTAATAGCGTTTTATTTTGGTAAAACTTGTGGGCATTAGAATTGCACTGGCAAAGAGCGTGGATTCGTGAATCAGTGATCTGCACTTTGTCAGTGCAATTCTAGGGCGCACTAGAGTTACCAAAAAAACGCTATAAGTGAGGTTATGTAGACAAGTGCTGACCACGAGTTCTGCATGGCGCGCATTGCTCAAAACCGTCCCGGTATCTAAAATATATACTGTGCGTTTGTTTCAGTTCAGTTGAGCGGTCTAGAGGGTTGCATAAACATTAAATCCATAGGCGGGCAAGTCTACGATTCTGGCACTCCACTCTGGCTTTAAAAGATATATTTATCTGTTTACATTCGGTTCCTAATACTTACAAACTTACCACATTGCCTTTTGAGTGAGAGTTCGCCATGACTACTGTCAAAACAAACTAGAATTGTTCCACTATAGTAATCATATGTAACACAGATGGTTCACAATTATAACTCCAATGGATTATTGGATATAAGCGACCGGAAATATTTGTGTCCATTTATTAATATCCGTTGAAAGTATTTCCGCACCATATCAAATGTGGAATGTTTTAAACTATTTTTAGAGGGCTCAACTTATCTGAAACGGACAGTACATGAGCGTTTTCAAAACTCAAAAATCCATCCCAGAAATTTGCGTTTCGACCTTGACATATCAAAACGGTACTGACACCGTGTACATGAACGTGGTAATTAATTCTGACCAGCCATCCACCATTGTTATCTTGAATTGTGACAAATTTGTAGTGGTACATTATTACTTTATTTATATTATCATTTTATTACTTATTATTACTACTATTTTATTATTACTTATTAATTATAATTCCATATGGTTCGCTTTCCCATTACCATTATAAGGTTCAGAAGTAGCGGGACTTTGGACGTAGTGGAGATTGAGTTTTATCTGCCCTGTTGCAGAGAGCTGAACTACCAATTAGTTTTAATAATTTATTGGTACCTTGAATATCTTTCACGTGCAATTCCAAACTCGATTGTTCTACATTTGTTTGCTCGGAAATACTATTTTTTAGTGATTTTATTATTACAATAACATTCTTCAACAAAAAACAGTAATCATGTTATTCACAAAATGACCTAAAACCGACAAAAACAAAGCAACTACAGAAGCTTCCGGAAATTGAATTAAATTATACAATTATTTTGCTTACTTATATGTTGTTAATTACGAACAAGTTATGTATGCATATATGTACATATAATAGGACCCGACAAACACATACGTGCTCATAATTTAATTAATACACTATATCATATGTAAATAACAGTGTCGGGCAAAATATAAATTTAATTAACTATGATGTACAATTGGTATAATTAAATATAACTCCGTGTACGTATACACGCCAATCGTAATAAACTTAATTAGTCTTCAATTGAAGCATTAACCGTGTGTTATGCCATCAACTACACCGTAAATCATTGATATTGACAGTAAAAACTTTCTATAACAGGATTAGGCGCGGCTGTCGCATCTGCTTATCCATCGAGAGCCTGAGATGTCTTAGCTACCGAAATAATCATTTATCTATTTTTTTCATCCTCTTAGCACAGATGATCAATTTGTATTCAAGCTCGATCGATCAAAATTGACTTTAACCCTTGGGCAATACTTAAACTGTTCGTTTAGACGATGTACTTTACTACAAATTAGACAGCTTTATTTGTATAATTATAACAAATCGATTGTGGTTCGAAACGATCGGTTCCTGTCCTGTACAGTCAGCCCAAGTTCACTAAACTTTCCCTACCTTTTGATGATTTTCTTTTAATCGCAACCTGTGTGACCATTCCCACACACCCACAACCACGAGATATTCACAGCAATAAACAAGGTAATCCTCTAGAACACAGGTAGAGCTACTACAACTGCCACTTGCGGAAAGTGTCATTTATAATTCTGTTATTTACACAGTCTGGTCCCCATACACACAGGTACATATAATGTGTGCACGACATTAAGAAATAAATCAATAAATCAAGGGATTTGCATACCACACTAATGTGTAAAGAATGTGCACGATCACGTTGATTAACAGGAAACGTTAAGAAAGCGTAGAAACAATACTACAGCTTTGATACTTATAACAATCAGTAACATAAGGTTTTCACTTTGAAAATATCTAAAACCAGCTGAATTCCTTACATATTTAGGGTGTTTTAAAGGACCGTTTGCAAGCTCAATATTATTTTTCGTCACTATTGACTAGACCAAAGGTTCTTAACCTGGGTTCGATCGACCCCAGGGGTTCAGTGAGTCCGTCTCTCGGGTTCGGCGGAGGCAAAGACTAGAAACCAACAACACCGAAACCAACAATACAGAAACTACGAGTATTGGATAGAAGTTCAATCTTAATAAAACCAACACCATTCGATTCCGCTCTTCTTAAACTATAGGAATGACAAAAAGTCAAAATCGAAAGATATCGGAGAGATATCGAAGGGATATCAAAGGGATATCTAAAGGATTTATTTATGACTTATTTATGATTAATTATGATGATTTATTTATTATTCATTTATTTTTTTTTTAACTAATTGGGACCGAAAGTAATTCGGATTATTAAATATTGCAGCTAAGTGGAAAATACGAGTATTGGATAGAAGATATAAAACAAAAGAAACATTTTTCTGTAAACAGGAACCGACAAAAATGGCTTTTCCTTAGGTTACTCAGTGATTTATTTTATTATTATTTTTTTTTGAACGTTTGGATTAGCGAACATCCGGATTACTGAGGTTCGGATTATCGACGCTCTACTGTACATCCCAAAAGACTGCGATAAACCGCTTTTACATCATTGGCTGCTGGTGATCACGCGCAACATCGCTGGGTCTATACAGATAGACTGCCTGCAGCACAGGCTGCGGGCTGCAGAGAATTTGGTGCGCCCAGTAGTCGAATTGGAACTGTCGTGATTGTACGTTGTGTGATACTTTTCTTAATATTTTAAACGGCAGGAATTCACCATTTTCCCGTAAGTTGGGTTGGTTTTAAGAAGGGTTCGGTGAACGCGCATATGAAACTGGTGGGGGTCAGTAGGTCGAACAAGGTGAAGAACCACTGGACTAGACTAATACCAAAGTCATAAAATCTTACTGTTTGAATGATTAGTTTATTTTGAGCCACTGGACTCATTAAAAATTCAATTTAGTATTATTTAAATAGAAACTCCACAAATACTACCAAGACTGTCTGTATGTTATCCTTATCTGTGGGTTTTTTTAAATCGCTAATTAGAATACTGGTGGATTATAAATAAGATCAGTACGAATGTACAACAGACAAGGTAAAACGTTAACATCCCTATATGTATTTTCAATGGCTTCTATGCTATTGCCTCGCCAACCAACGAAAGTATTCTTTCCGTTGAATATTAAGAGGCTGGTTCAACCTAACTTCAGGTCTGTTCTGCTCAGCTCTGGTGGTCCCCTATTGGTCCAATTATTCAAACAGTTCAATGCCCCTGTGGGTTAATTATTGAATAATGATAGCATCTTATAAGATTACAACAATCTGAATTAACTATTCTAGTGGGCCACATCTCCATATTTATTATACCCATGCCCAATTTTAAACAATTGCTGCTCAAAGATAGACGTATAATTGGAGGACGGGTGATATCCTGATTTCAGGAATAACAATTCAATTATGAATTTTTGCGACGCGCCGCAGTAGTTCCACTTTATGTCAATGTACAATTTGAAAAAAATTCAATAAATGAAAAGAAATTAAGCCACACCTTTGACGAATCGGCGTCGTATTTTCCCAATTTTTCCATCCATGTTCGAGGCTGAACAGTGTGTCCATCTACGATGTTCTCGAGAACTAGTCGTCATTAGACGAAGATAATAGTAATGGGTCTATCTCTATCTACCATATACCACAAAAAAAGGCTGTTACTCGCTAAAATTCACATTTATATTTACTGGGACAGATTTCGAGAGTTCTAACCTACAAATCCGATATAATCTGAAAATGTAGAAAACTTGGGGACACTGCACAAAGAAGTATTCTAATCGAAATTAGGAGATTACATAAAAATTCTACTATTATATCAGACATCAATCAGGTTTGTGCCTAAAGAAGTATACTATTGTTTTTTAAAATTTCCTTTTCAATTGATAGGTTAGTTAGCAGAATATACATATAAACAGTGCTGTTTTATCCATTCTACTACCAGAGAATTCAAGCTCCAAGTATGATATGATGCAGAAGATCATTACGGGTTTTGTAATTGGATTCAAATCACATTACGAGGAATCAAAATCCTTACGTACTATTTTGTTGATCGAAGAGGATTTCTAGATAAGAGATGTGATTACTAATTTTCATAATTTCCATGAACTTTTTATCAAATTTTTTGGTAATATTACTGGAAGACGTCTATAACATTACTATATGAGAAATGTATAATGGGACATAGTCGACTTGTCAACCACTGACTCCAGATGTTTTTCTTCTCAAGTGCAAAGTGTATGGAGGATTACGTTTAACACAACAAACCGCAGATAGTATTGCAATTAGCCCCGAAGAACCGAACAAGCATTACGACCCGTATGCGTGTGGTCTCATGATAGCGAGGATCAACATTTTTGTGATTTTGATATTATAATATAATATTAATAAAGCTTATGTTGTCTATTTGTCTTTTATAAATCATATATGAATTACAAATTGGTAAATAAAGAATAACTTATTAACTGTTTTGTTTTTCTTATACGTCATCAAATCCCTGTGCTGTGGATGTACATACGTATGTAATATCGACCCGTGCAACAAAGACTATAATAACTACATTTAGTGTGTTAGTTACGATAGTCTACGTTGCATGGGTCGATATGTATTTGTTTTTCAGTAGCTAGGCATAAGTGTATTATCGGCTGAGAAATGAGTGCATAATCTATCGTACCAAGAGTAAGTAATCTGTGACCAAAGTTATTGGTACGGGGTTTGTTTTTTAGGAGGTATAAATGTATATGGGCGCATAATCTCAATACACTTTCAAATATTCCACATATTCAGTACGTGTGCGTGTATTCATAGTATGTGTTTTTGCATATATCACTTCATAAACCATAGACAAATGTCGAAATATATGATAAATATCTCACATACTCCACATAGGTTATGTCACGGTTATGTCAACAATTTATCACAGTAATTTTTAGATCTACCATGTTATGTTGGTAACCGTTGTAAAATCACTAGACAGCCTGCTTACGTGTGCAAAAATAAATTGAAACAGCGTTAAAGACGTTAGATCATATAATGTTGACCGCACGTCGGCAAAGTCTATCTTGTTCCAAAGTAGCTTTAGCGAAAACGTCGACATCCCCACGCAAAGACCAATTCTCGACTGATTTTTCTAAACTTATCAAAAACAGCCAAGCCTCTGTCGATCAGCTGTTGGACAGGCCACTTAAGCGTCTCTATTACTAGCAGTAGTTATACTGCTATGGAACATAATGAACAACACAAGTTAAATGGCGAAAGTACAATCTATTACGAAGCTAAACTGGAATTTATGGGAGTTTCATTTCGTGTTCGCTAAGTATAGGGTATCCGCAGCAAGTAGCTCATTATGTTTTTATATTCCAGCCTTATCTCATAAATAATATATCGTAGTTCTCTCATTCCTTGTACTGAACCACACGTTTAGAGTAAAAAACTGAAAAGCTACCTCCGGCGGCGAGTATATGCCTGATTCACTATTTCATTTCTTCAAAGTCGGGGAAAAAATTTTTTTGCTGTTACTTAAGGAGCTGTTAGGGAGTGGTGGGTGATTATTTATTTCGACGAGGCTTCTATATAATCAAGATCGAACTTCACTTGGGTAAGTTCGTTTGATCTTGTAATTATATTTCAGCCTCGTCTCATAAATAATATATTGTAGATATTGAGAGATATAAACACAAAATTTTATTTCTCCCACACAAGAAGGTGTGTTTCAACAAACATTAACCTAAATTATTAACTTCAAAATACCTTCCTATGATCCTAATAAAACTACTATAAAGCTATCTTCTAGTAACTAATTTATATTTAACTCTGTTTCCGAAAAAAACTGCCTACTATAACTATTGGGGACATCTAAAATTTACAAAAGTTTTAGAATTATCTATCCATGCTGTTGCAGTTCTAGAGTAGGCCGTCTGTTTGGCCCGGTTGTTTTTATCCGCTTGCAATTTTGTAACACAATGCATTTTCATAGTATTTATTATGTAGTTAATTATGTAATGTATGGACCCTTTGTCATGTAACGAATGCCATCAACACTGCAAGTTTTGTGGACAACAGCTCCAATATATCATGTACATTGTACATACCCTAGGACCTTGCTCTAGGACTATCCCTGATTCCCAGGTAACGTATATTTTGGCAAACTCGGTCGTAACCCAAACAGGCCTTTAATCAATCTCGAAAACATTGTGCTAATTACTAACATTTGCAATCTGGCTGATAGTCAAACGTTCATGAAATTTTATGTTGCATTTCCTGTTGCATAAAATTTTTTAACCAATTCACGAACACAATTGACAGAAACGTATACCTACGGGTATTTTCTGTTAAAAACTTCAATAGCACGGCGCGGCGGTACGATACCTCACCTATGCCGTAACAAAGAACTAAATAAACCCTTTGCTCTAAAGTCAACATACTTTCAATCTGCTTCTATCAACAAATTGCTTGGAGACGCTGTTACTGCTGTCAACTGATCAATCATAATTGTGGTCTCTAAATTTTTTTGTTAATCTTTATGTAATGTCTTTTCACTGGTCCGAGATGTAAAATTTGCAATAGAACATTCAAGTTTGATATTTGAGCATAAAATTAATTCAAACTAACTTTTACCAATAACATTTTTGATCTAATTCCGAAAAACCGATAGTTTAATCTTCGGCCAATTTAACATTTTCGTGTTTTCTAACCATCCCGTATGTTAAATCAAAATATTAACAATCGCTTTCGACTTTTTAGGACAGCCAAAACTCTTTATAAAGAATGAATTTTTCTCGAGAAACTAAAAATTACGTCCATTATAGGTATAGTTAGGTCCATCGGGGGACACAGATCCTCGATATTTCTGCGAGTATCGTGATAAATTTCGTCTCTCACAGTTCCCCATAGAAAATAGTCCAGAGGGCTTAAATCAGGGGATCTAGCAGGACATTCCACCACTCCACCATTACCAATGCACCGATTTAAAAATTGTTGACTTAAATAATTTCGTACAACTGCAAAGTTTGACTACTGCGGTGTTTGTACGGTTCCAATTTCTTTGTTAGTAATGCTCTCCAAACACGTGTTTGCGGCAATTCCAAATTAGAGGCTACTTCCCGCGTAGAAATCCGAGGATCGTCATTTATCTAAAAGCCAGTAGTTGAAGCATTGCAAATTATGGTAATCTAACGTTTACCATTTCCAAAATATCCCTTTGATCGGTTTCAACATTTCCATGAGGATTATAAGAATTGTGGGGTTTACTAACCGATCCATGGTCCGCTAAATTTCTGTCCAATGTTAGGAATTTTGTACGATTGGGCATTTCTATGAGAACAATAATAAACCCTTATCGTATCACCCTTTTCGTTATTGGTAAACGGCATTTTACATCCACAATCAACCAGAATTAAGCTTCATTTGATTAAATGGCAAACCCAACGCTGCGCGCGCCGCTTGATCCAAGTGCATTTTGTTGACGTTGCTTGGCAACGAGTCCGGCGGTCTGTAACCAAGCTCCAGTGAGGTACATGAAGGTTTTTTTTTATTATTACACCATTATTTTAAAAAATAATGCTAACATGTTATACATTGCGGAAATGAGAAAAGACACGACTATCGGAAAATGCCAAAATTCAACATGGCGCCCATAAGAACCAACAAAAGTTGGCCATGGTTACGCCGCCATCTTTGATTTTATTTCAAATTAAAAAAATGGCACTGCATTCCTTGTTAAAAAGTAGCTGTAGAATGTTTTTGTTTCAAATGTCTAGCTACATTTGGTTTTGAATAGAAAATTAAAAACGATACCTTAACAATTCAGTTTTTTGCGGATATCTTTAAAATGAAAAATGATAGCTTAAATTTCTTTTCAGATAATTGACCAACACAAAAATACGAAAGTTTGCCAAATTTAAACATAGGCTCTATCTCCACTAATAAGCGAGATCCCCATAGTGAGCCTCGAAATTGAATCACCCGGTATAATGAGCATTGCTATCAGAAGCACACACCATGCTGTCGCAAGCAGGTATATAAACTTAAACTTGTAAACTTGCTTGTGAAAGCAAGTTTATATTACGGCAAGTTTATTGCCGGTCTTGTGTTCACCAGCAAGGTCAATTTTTTCTCCCGTACAATTCCATCGATTATTTTTTGACGTTTCTTAAAACAAATGAAATGCTTCTTTATTTGTCACAAGGGTAAGTTTCAACCAATTATGTCATTATTATAGTGGGAATAAATCTCTTGTGATTATTCTCGGGAATAATCACTGTAGCTTTTATTTGCCTAGCAACTGTCAGATACTTGTCAAAATAATTACTTAATTGTGTCAACGCGAAATGGATGAAAGTCATCGGTTTAGTACCTTTTCTAATGCAGAAATTACAAAAAAGATTTTAGAAACTACTTCGAAAAATACTCTAATAAGTAATCAGTCTATATGGAGACAATTTAAGACCTTCACCAAAGAAAGAAATTATATTCTGGATCAATCTACCACAACAGCTACTCTGGCATTGATTTTAAAAGATTGGGCTTATAACATGAAAAGAAAAGACGGAAATGATTATAAAGAAGCAGTAATAAAGACAATGTGGAATAAAACGGCAAAATTAGTTCAAGAACATTACTTTAATAAGTATAACAGGTCCTTTGATCCTTTCCATGATATAGAATTCAGAAATGCTCGGAATGCAAGAGATGCAAAAAGAAAAATTTTACAAAAACATCCTGAAAATCACAAACAAAGTTCTGTGGCACTTTCTAATACAGAATTGTTGCAAATTTTTAACTATTGGGACGAAGATACACCTTGTGGATTGCAAAGAAAGTTTTTTCACGTTGCATCGTATGAACTAGCTTGGAGGGGAGGAGAAGCTACGAAATGTTTAGTTCATTATTATAAAAAAGAAACCGACATAAAAAGATTAAATACTGGCCGCATTGAATACAATCCCATCTTTACAAAAACTGCACAGGGTGGAGCACAAAGGTGCGCTAATAGTAAATGGTTGACTCCAAATATACATAACCCAGATATTTGCCCTGTTCGTCTTTTTGAAAAACTAATGCGTAAACGTGAAGAAAATATTAAAACCGAACGCTTGTTTCTTACTCCAAATCCGGCTTGGCTAACTCATGGTTTTTGGTATAAAAACGTTCCTGTCGGAATAAATTCCATTTCAAAATGGATGAAAGAATCCGCAGAAAAAGTAGGTCTAGACACAGTTACTAAAAAAGTGCAGTAAGTAACCTTTCAAAAGCTGGTGTAGGAGAACAAGAACTAAGTAAGGTCACTGGTCATAATTCTGCAAGTTCGATTAAACCATACTTACAATTGAACCAAGAACATCATTCAAATATAATAAATAATCTTAGAGAAAATACGCAGGAGGAAACACTTAATATAACAAGCAATTCTAAATCCTCAATAAATAATGAGTCTCGAAATATTTTTAATAATTGCGTTTTTCATTGTACTAATTTAAATTGTTAATTCTTTTAATATATTCACAATGTGTCAACGATATTTTCATATTTATTTTTATATATTGTAAGAAATAATTAATTAAATTAAATTTTTCAATAATTTTATGATAGTTTTATTGATCTTTTTTATTGTAAAAATTTGTGAATCAAAAAATAATCTAGTCAAATATAACTCGAGAGTTCCATAAATTAGAAAATAATTTGACAGATTTTGTTCAAACTTGTTGCCATTTGGCAACAAGTTTTCAAACAATCTGTCAAATTATTTTCAATTTATTCTCACTCTCTTGTTATATTATTACTGATAATTTAGCTCGTCTTTAGTTTTGATGTTTTGATGTACATGGTATGTAGTTACCGTGAAAGAAAATAACAAGAAAAAGGAATGCAAGAATAATCAAATCTACTATTCTGACACGGCAGGCTATAACTATTATCCGCGTATAATATTCTTGTCGTATTTTATACGTGAAATAAATTCGCTCTACCGATCCCAAACCGATAAGAATATTTCTACTATTCGGTTAATTCATGTATCTCAAGACCGATAAACATCATCACTAACCTCTTCACAGCCTGAGCTGGAAATTTCCGATTCGCTTTTCTTTGTTCTGGCATTCAATCTCCATTTAACGTGCAAATTTTCCGTTCTACAGAACAATCAGTGTTACTATCACTTACCTTCTACGCCGTTTTCTCCAAGATTTCGGCATATTTAAAATAGGTATAATACTGTTATCACTTATCACTGTGAAACGCTCTGCTCGGTTCAAC
This sequence comes from Aphodius sticticus, assembly GCA_963966075.1. Taxonomy (NCBI): domain Eukaryota; kingdom Metazoa; phylum Arthropoda; class Insecta; order Coleoptera; family Scarabaeidae; genus Aphodius; species Aphodius sticticus. The sequence goes on along the minus strand of OZ014507.1, from coordinate 37,200,174 downwards.
ACACGAATAAATAATAATTTGCTTTACTACACATACGCACATAATCGCTCCCGATAGAAGCGCCCTCTTTAAAGGTTTGATGGTGGATCTATCTGCTGCGGAAGCTGATAATCAGAAGATGACCAAGGCAGCGAGATAGGAGAAAAACTTGCTAAAGAATGCTGTTCTGGAACCGTCGCTGTAGTGGCAACTCGGCGCATTTCTCGATCACATCTGGGGCCCGTAACACAAACTCAACACTTGTAACAATTCTACAAATAACAAGTAAACTGCCTGTAGCCACAATGTGCCGTTGCACAAATGTTATGTCATAGATATGCGACAGCAAAAATAGATACTTACCCCGCAATTTGTTCAACAAATGTGTATTTTGAAAAAGTTTGAGAGAATAACATTCTTAAAAATAAATCTTAATTTGTAACGATTCCATGACCTATAGCATCATAATTGGATGTTTTCAGAATGTGTAATGAAGTTACAATTTCTACACTTGTAAGCGAGTTCCGTAACACAAACTTTTATCCTTGTCGGTTGTCCTCTAGTGATTTGTTACAATTGTACTCAGTTTTCTACATACTTAGATACCTGTGTAGATCTATCATCATTGTGTGTATAATTGTCATACAGTAAGTTCTTGGCTAACATGTTTTCCAGTGACTCTGAAAGTGACGATAATGCTCACCCTATAGGTTTAGGGATAGAACTAATTTGAATTTTCTCTCCGACATGGACTTTGAGGAACCATTTCGACTCAATAGGCGGCAATTTGGAAAACTACTTCGGGATGTTGGACCGGCGTTGGAGAATAGACAACTCGCTATTATGGTCTATCTCGAGAACAAAAATTGATGATGCTGTATTCGTTGGCAAATGGTGGACAATATCATGGCGTTTGTTACATCCATTTCGCCAGTGCCGTTTTTTGGCATTATCAATTTTTTTCCAAAACATTTCCGTACAAATTTTGATAATACTATATGTATTAGCTATGTTGTGGCGCAAAACGCAGTTGGAAATAACGAATACCGCTTTTATGCATCCGATCTCAATCCTACTGTGTCTTAGTATTAATTAACAAATATTGCAAGCAATATTTCTTTTTAATTTTGCAACAGAAATTAATTCTAAAGTGTTAAATTACCTGCGATGAATAGAATAGATGAAAAATCTTTTTTCTTTTCAAATGTACTTTTTTCAAATCTTTAAAAAGTTGAAATATTAACCAAATCGTGTGTTAACCGTGCCGGGTGTGCCGCCCTTCCTAAGGTATTGAAAACATATACTCCTAAGCCATATACTAGTTTATACTCAGAATGACCTTTACTTTACAAAACGAATCACTAAAACGTTCCTTTTGGTTTAAAATAAATTGCCTGGAAAAGTGGGATATCGTTTTGTATGGAAACTGAATTAAGTATAGTTACTTTTCATTAAGAACATTAAAAAAAACACTAACATGTTCTTCTCCACGCTCGATATTAACATTGGTACTCGGAAAACCCCCGGGCAAAAAAAAATCTAATCGTAACTAAAGTATCATGTGATTTAGGGGATAGTACGATACCTTGAACACATTTTAGTTATGGCATTAACTTTATACATTTGTCGACACAAACCAACAAACGTAAAAAAGCCCAAAACTAGCGCGAACGAACTTACTACGTAGTATGGTATTAGTCTGCACTAAATATGACAATATTACACAAAATAGCTGTTGCTACGATGTAGTTCACTTCAAATTTGGCACAAAGTGTCTCTAACATCCAATTTTCTGTATTTCGGTAGATAGGTACTCTGCCCTCCAAAGGTAAAGTGCCGTATGTACAAAAATGACATTGATTGAAATATTTTCCGATTTCTCTTAAATATGACATTAATAGTTAAAACAAATTAGCCTGTTTTACGTACAAATAGTTAGGTAACATGCTAGATTAAGATAAATTCTTTAAAATGTAAAAAATGTGAGTGTTTTTTGCATTGAAACAGAAAAATTGTAGCGATTTTTTGTATGTACGGCGTTCTACCGTTGGACGGCAGAACTAAGCAAATACTTTGGGCTACAGCAATGTCTTGCCATTTCTCTGTTTTATTTTGTTTCCTGATTTTTTCAGTGAATGACCGAAATAGCACATCGTTGTCTTCTTTTATCATCATAAAGATTTGTGTGTTGCGGTCGTGTACAACTTGTTGCGATGATATTCCGGTTTGACAGAATACAAAATTTTATTTTCGACGTTTCGGCGTAAGCGATTTGTTATCATGGTAACGGCTTACACAAATGTCACAAATGTGCTGACCCTAAATTTGTCAAATTCTCGAATAACAATAATAATATGTAAAAATCATTTTATTTTAACGCTGTAGCAAAATATCATAGCCATGCAAATTTTACAGAATACGTATACATGTATAAAAATCGCTCTGTAATTCGGACTGGGAACTTATTAGTACATATTACTTTGTGTTACAGAATCATCACGTATAGAATTTTTAGATCCGCCGTCGACAGGTTGAACAAAAGTGGCCCAATCACAGACCCCTGAGGCACGCGCGATTCCACCCTCCACGCCTCTGAAATATTAAAGTTATCAATTTTAGTCTTAATTGTTCTCCCGTCTAGGTTATCGCCAAATCAATGCATCAACATATTAGTTTTGCTTTGTGTATTAAGTTTGTTAGAAGTTTTTAGTGGCAAAGTCTTATATGAATGTGATACTTGATACTTGAAAACCTTGATCATCTGTGTCATGGACCTTTTCTGGATGGTTGCAGAAGTAGTTTGGAAAACATTTAGGATAGCATCACAGTTTCCCTATTCTGATAACAATAGTCAGTTTCGAATTTCAGGAGCAGACCAATTCCAGAATGTAAATACTCGACACGGTTAGTATTCTATTACTCTTTAATGGTTGACACCAGATTCTCTAGTCTTCAAACCCAACACCTATCTCAAACATTTCTTCTGCAGTCTAAAAATCGCTATGGCATGTGGACTATTTCTCCAGAATTTAATTGCATGCAGAAGGCGGCTATGTACTATCGTGGCCATATATTATGTCCGCTCTTTTGACGTCGATTTTCTCGCAAATCTATGGACGAATAAATTTGAAAATGTTCTGATGCTGTCCTTGATTAATATGCTACAACTTATAAAAATTAGAAAGCTGTATACGTTAGCGTTTACCCGATTTTTCAAAATTAAGAAGGATTGGCTCTATTTTTACCCCGTAAATTTCGTTTGTTTAATTTTGCTAATTAATTACTCCGGAAATAATCCATAGATTTCAACGAATTAAAAAGTACAATCTGCGGAATGCTGACTTTCAATGTGCATTTTTGTAAAATGATCGGATTAGTGGTTGACCCACAAAAAACTATATCATACAATTGTTTATCTTGCATTTTCCCTACAAAAGATCGCGTTGAAGCATTTCATGATCGATGAAATCTGAAATTTGATAGTCATACAACTTATGTAGAGGAGTATGCCACACTTTATTTCAGTTTTTTCTGTTCAGTAGTTTTAGAGTTATGAGCCGTCAAACGCAGGAGTCAATACTATCGAAACGATAGATGGCAGTTAAGGCAGTTCTCTCGTACCGGGTCACAATTATTATAATCGAAATTCTGCAAAAATTAAGAATTTAATTCTGTTAGTTAAAATTACTACCCTTGACAAGTTATCGTTCTTTTTGTGTATTGAGAATCACCTGTCCGCGGTTCTCTTGCTATCGACAGTACCGATAACGATTCCCTTTCCCGCACCACACCAAAGACGAAGAGCGTCGGAATTAACGCGGCGCTTCAGCACGATCTTTTGTGTGAAAAAAGATAAACAATGATTATTTAATAATCTTTAAACATATGAATAATTGGGTAGCCCACAGTCTATATTTCATTATTCTACCTCTTCTAATAACCGTATTGTTGGCATTGCATAATATAAGTTTTTGTTGGTCAACCAGTAATCCGATCATTTTACAAAAATGCACATTGAAAGCTAGCATTCCGCAGATGATTTTACTTTTCAATTCGTTAAAATCTTAGGATTACTTCCGGAGTAATTAATTGCTAAAGTTAAACGAATGAAATTTACGGGGCAAAAAAAAACGCCAATTCTTCTCAATTTGGAAAAACGGGTAAACGCCAGCATATACAGCTTTCTAATTTTTATGAATTGTAACATATTAATGAAGGTCAGCATCAGAATTTTTTCAATTTCTGTTGCCCCTAGATTTGTGAGAAAATCGGCGTCAAAAGAGCGGACATAATATATGGCCACGATAGGACATACATATCCTTCCTGATACATATACATAATAGCTAGATATAGGTGCTTGCCTATTGACTACCGTTGCTATTGTTCTCAGTGCATAAGTATATTTAAGATTTTTTTTTCTTGGTTCGTCAATGTGAGATGACAGTCGAGTACTACACCAAGAAATTTTGAACTTGCAACGGAGGTATGCATCCAGAGATAATCTTGGGACCTTAGGAAAAATTCGGTTATCTGAGTGTTCGCCAGGTTTAGTTTTAAATTGTTCTGTCTAGACTAGTCTTCGAGTTTATTGAGTGCGTCCAGAACCTCATTTTCTAGGTCCTTGTTGCTATCTGTCTGTATGACGATGTTGTCTATCCGATGTTTTTCCCATCTTTTAAATCAGAACTGCGCAACCTTTCTCGCTGTCCTTCGTTCGCTCACGGCAATCGCATATCTTCGTCCCGCACGCACTGTGCCGCAGCACAGTGCTTACGGAGAACTGTGCTGCGTAAGAGTACTGTATTAAATAACTGGTCTGTAACCAACTTCCGGCCATTTCCGGCTAGGCACACCAAGGTTTTTGTTAATAACAAAGTCTAAAGTTTCTTGTTATAAAAACTGGGCGGGATGTTTGATGAGGGTATCGATACACTGACTGTCCTCCCCTCCAGGTAGGTGTGCCAAGTACTTCCGGCCAAATGGGGTAAGCCACACCAAGTTATTATGAGAGAATATGTATTTATCTATAAGTGACAAAAGAATGAGACAGATGTTTTATGAGGGTACTACGACACCGAATTGCAGCAGATAATTAGCGTAAAATTCTGGTGCCCAAACAATTTTGGCCGAAAGGGTGTTTCAGCCTTTCGGCCAAAATTGTTTGGGCACCAGAATTTTCCTTTTATTCAAATCATTTTACATTACATATAAATTATTCGAATTGATGTTTTATGAGGGTAAGATTTTTTCGTGGGCTCTCGGGTTATTATATTTTACCCAGTAGATAAAAACTAATATCACAACCAAAGCAAGGCATTGCCGTCATAAAGATACGTATCATAAGTTTGTCTCCTACAAGCGGCTACATCATCATTACATTACTACATGATCATACTATACACTCATTGCTACATGATCATTACTTTCCGGGTTGTATATGGTGGAAAAATTTAAAAGTGGGAAAAATGGACAGTCAAACCACTGCAAATCAAAGAATTATGAACACACTGTTCTTAATGATGTAACTACAAAGTTCTATCGGTTTTGCTCACTTACTTAGACAATTGTCTAATATTGACATAGGTACTTATTAGTTAATTATACTTAAGTGATTATCCTAACTTTGTGATTATATAGTAAAAGTAAAAATAATGATGCTACAAGTGAAACATGATTATGGTATGAGATATCAACACGCCTATACATTATTACTGGTTGGTATTACATTACAGATTTTTGAACTGCTAAGGTCATAAATTGCCATGGTGACATAGCGTACACCAAGCTCATTACCATTATTTCAATTTACCGACATCCGAAATTTAAATGATCATACAAAACCGTTAGATGTATTATGGTGTAATTTATTTTGTTTATTAAGATTGGTGCAATTTACGGATATCCTAGCAATTCGAGAAACATGTAGAACACGGCGGTCGTGCTGTGTGGTCGCAGCCACTTTGCGTTGTAATATTTGATTTATGCCCGAGTTGCATTGTGAAGCAATGTATGAATTATGAGCATTCAGACGTGTTATAAGCTGCTTAAAAGTTGTCAAACGGTAAAGTATTTTTAATTTATGGGTTTACTGCGATCGACTTATACATATTATGTATCGCTGATACTGGCACATGGGTGTGGTACTTTTGGTAAGACCTTACCACTAGACAATACATTTGATTGCTCTATAAAATTATTGTCATATTATGGAAAATTAAAAATGGGTATTGTGGAATTCGTTATCAATATGATAGTTTCCCTAGTATCCAACGTCATTTTCTTGAAGGTAGCGAGTGAACGCGAGCGATTTAAAGAGAAACTTGGTAGTATTAGCACCAAATTTAGATCATCTTTATTTCCGTTGATTTTCACTTCATTTGACTATTGCTTGTTCCCTTCGAAACCTTTCAACGTTCGGATAATATAGTAATTATGTTCTGGGTGTAACCGTACTTTTAATAACATACGGCTACTAAAAGAAATATAACTACATATTTACCTTCAATATCAGCGGCGAAAAAAAAATTTATTAGTGTAATTTTTGTATTTATATGTTGTATCTAAATTATATTATCTAGGTTTAATGTATTTAATGAGATGTATCAGAGAATTCCAATAAATAATAATAATAAATTTATTAGTGTAATTTTTGTATTTATATGTTGTATCTAAATTATATTATCTAGGTTTAATGTATTTAACGAGATGTATCAGAGAATTCCAATAAATAATAATAACATATTATGTCTATTAATAAATATCTGCATGTGTTTTTACTGACCTGTACGCAACGCTGTACGGGGTTTCCACAGTTTTCCTTTGCTTTGCAAACTTGTGTTGCAAAGCATAAATGGCGTTGTTTTTCAAAATTGGGTTGAGCTGCAGTGATACCCGCAAAGGGAGTACCCTAGGCTTCAGCAAAGCTCGGTACTACCAATTTGCCCTGATGATCTTCATTACTTTTCAAAATTTATTAGTGTAATTTTAGTATTTATATGTTGTATCTAAATTATATTATTTAGGTTTAATATATTTAATGAGATGTATCAGAGAGTTCCAATAAATAATAATAATAATAAACAGTCTTTATTCATAGTTTGTAGAAATACAAAATGAAAAAATTATACAAACAAGAAATAGCTTCACAAAAGAAAACAACAAAAAATTCATTCGAAATCGACGAGAAGCAGAATATAAACAAAAATCAAAACATATTCAGTAACATAATCAAAAAAAAAATCTTTGAGTGTTAATTTGTTTAATTTCATATGGAACTCTGTTCCAAAGTTTAACACAGGAGTAAACAGCACCCCTCCGTACCTGGAAAGCCTGTGTCTGGGTATTCTAAAATCCGTGTCTACAGTTATAAACATGATCACTCCTATATTCAGTCAAATACTCCGGGTGTTTAATAACAAAAGTAATGCTTTCGTAGATATATATTGCGGGGACCGTCAGCATACGCTCATCCTTGAACAAACCTCGACATGAGTCCGAGAAACCCATTCCCTGCAAAGTACGAAGGGCGCGCTACTGGGCAATAAAAGCCCGCTCAGCATACGGTGCCGACCCCAGAAAATAATGGCATATCGTAAATGAGACTGAATATTAGCAAAGTAGAAGGTTTGCTATATTCTTATTCGTATTTTTCACGAGAATTCGAAGACCCTATATGTTAAAAGTTAGACCCAAAAGGGTAGCAGATATACTTCTATCGATATTCACTCCATCGTAAGTCATATTTGAGGTGTTAATTTGAATATTGTAAAACAATATAAACTTAGTCTTCTTCGTATTTAAACTTAGACAATTGGATGAAAACCATTTTCCAACAGTACCCAAACATCGGCCAGTGGTTTGTATTAGTTGTTCTACCTCATGAGACTGATTAACTATTGTAGTGTCATCCGCATAACAGACAATCTTAGCACTAGCGAGTGAAATATCATTGATGTAAATTATAATGAGAGATGGCCCAAGTATGCTTCCCTGTGGTACCCCAACATTTATTGACAATACATCTGACACACACGTTTTACTGTTCATGTTCCTTAATTTGCAACAATGCGTTCTTCCTGTAATATATGACTATTAAATTTTTTACTGGTTTTTACTTCATCATAACCTACACTACTGGTTGAATTTAACGATGCAACAATTTCAAATATCTCCTGTTCAGTTACAGATAACAAATACATTGAATTCCCGATAATTGGTATTCTGTCAATTGTGAGATTAGGTGTTTGATTAATTGTCGTCAATATAGTGCTCGCAATCGAGTTGAAAAAATGATTAAGTTCATTAGCCCGTTCAAACGAAACATCATTAAAATTAGCATTAGCTCCTTTACTTCTGTTTATATTTTCTGATATAACAGTCCACAGGTACTTAGAGTGATTCTTTTGCGATATAAAGGCAATTTCAATATTCAAAATTTTTTTTCAAAATTTTCAATATTTAATTTTGGTAAATAGAGTTATTTCAATCGGACCAATCTTTGCGCGGTAATCCATGTAGCGATTGTCTGCATGAAATGCGAAACCCGCCTCGCAAAAACAATTGATTTGTTTGCATTTGCTATTTCTTTAGATTTTCTTATTCTTTGACATTTTGATGGTTTGTCCTAACCCGCAATTATGGTACACACGGAGCCTTCAATATGATTCATTTCAAGCATACAAATTTCAATTATGATTATCCTTGTGATCGGTCTCTTTGAAAAAATCCGCTTCTTTACTAGCCAGTTCCGACAGTCCAGTGATATGGTGATGACGCCGCACTCTGACAATTTGAAAATAACGCGCGTGACGTCTATAGCTGGTAACATTGAAATATAGGGATTAAGCTATCCTTAAAAAATTCTAGATAGTATCATGGTTGACAGATCATACGAATATGAATTGTCAAAATCTATATATAGATTCATTAGGCCTTTTTAAACTTCCATATTTTACCACAAAGACGGCAGCACATATTGGACACAGTTTGTTGAATTAAAAATTGTGTGAAACTGTGGAAATACTCCTCTCTTAAATACGACTTACATATTACTAGACCAGGCCTATACTAATACACCCCCCTCGTAATTTGGGTTCTCATGCAAACTCAGATCCGCATTGACGATTGGCCATATAACCATGTAACTTTACAGGCCTGTTCTACGTGTTAAACGATGGATGAACAAACTTCATATTGTACAGATGTTCACAAATGTTTGCTATAAACATTATGGAATTAGACATTTTGTGAAAGGATAGGTAACTAAATATACACCATATATACACATGCAAAACTAAACAAAATGTCGCTCAATCATTTTCAGTTGTAAACAAAATTGTTTGATTATGTCGAAGTAAAAGATAGTAAATTATAAAAACAGAAATTCGAGTAAAACTGCATTGGTTGCCGTCACTGCTGTTATTCGGTGGTAAACTCTTCAGTTGCTCATCATGAATGTAAGATAAAATTGTTAAACTCTTATACAGGGAGCGCGCATAGTACGGAAATATACCAATACCGGTTTGTTATTTCAAAAAATCCCAGAATAGGACGATTTTGAACTATCAAAATACACATATTTATATCAAATTTACTTTTCGAACTTTAAATGTTTTTGATTTATGACGACATCGACACAGTTTTTTAAATGGCTACCCTGTTCCATCTAGGTCACATCTTGAGACGACTACGAAAATGTGCAGGCGCTTTGGCGATCAATTTGAGAACATTTTACCAGTTACAATCAGTGTAATGTTACCAAGCATTACCGAAATGGAGATATAATATGGACAATGGACATACATAGACACAGCTATAATCCACAATGGTCGCATTAATTCCATTAAGGGGAGGTTCTCGTGTAATCGGTTGGAAAAAATCGTTTTTTTTTCTTTCCTAATTTTAAACCTTGAAGTGTATAAACTAAGCCCCTGAAACAATATTTTTGATTCCCGCAAGTTCTACGGTTTTATGGCCTATGCTATTCTCCGGTCAAAATTTCCTTCATTAAGGCGGCGCAAGGAGATGATTTATTGAAATGATAAGCTTCGGTAACGCTTTAAACAAGGAATGTGAAATTCAGATACAGTGTAGAGAACGTATAGATCTAGGTGGTTATGTCGAGAAAATTATTATATTTCATCGCATTCATATAGAAAAGGAGTTTAAAAGGTATAACTATCTACCTCTCTTGTAGAGTTTATTACACCGATACAACCGACGAGTTTATCTAGAAACACGATCTTTCAAACTGGCATGCGATTGCTTTTGAATCGGTTAACTTTAACGGATTGAGTTATTCTTTCTGTTCCCTTAGAGAAAAAAGAGCAAGAGTATCCAGTTCTGCATAAAGTTTTCAATGGCACAATTTTGTTTTTGTACACTAATGTATATAATAAACATCAAAAGAAAAAATATTGATATCTCTTATAATTTGTTTGAAAAACTGGTCCAAGGTTAAGCCACTTTTTGGGTCTCTACATGACAACCTGCCCTTAACCTACAAAGTTTATGACCTATGTACATCAGCAAATTTTTGTGACAAAGGCGGTTAAATATTAACTTAATATTGATAACCTTTGTTTATTTATGGAAAGCAAATAAGCGCTTTGGATTGTTTTGCTATAGAGTACAGGTGAATGTACAAGTACAAGCTAAAATTGCAATCTTAAGTGTAGCTCAGTATCTAACATGCAGATACAAACATGCAGGTATTGGATGAATAAAAAGACCAAAATGTTGGGAATTGGTTGTATGGCTTTATGCAGAATAATTGAGAACCTGTCTTGATGTTAGACGTTCAAAACATCATGTTATTTTTTCTAGTATAGCTTTAGCAATTTCTTTTAAACTCCAAAAATTGCATGACAATATTGAGGAATTCTTTACAAACTGCTGAAATCGTCACACAGATAGAAATTTTTGTTTCATTCAAATAAATATGCATTGACTCAAAGAAATCTGGTGTTTCAATAGAGGCAAAGAAATATTTATTTGCGGATAAAACCTCATTTGTTTCAAATATTTGTTTGGTAGAAAGAACGTTTATTTGTGTCAAACAGCTTATGTTTCCAGTTAATATTCACAATTTGTATATTATAAGAACGAGATTTATTTACTTCAAATAATTATGATTGTGTTGAGTGAAAGAATTATATTTTTTTAAATTAACGAAATTGTTGGTTAAGTTAAAATGCGATATTTTAAGTTTGCAATAAATGGTTCTTTTTATTAAAGAAATTATTAATTTATTGAAGGTATTAATGTGGAACTATTATAGACAAGAATTTTTCGGAGGGTACAGTACAGTCGCCACGTGTCACCTCTTTTTTGGGATGTCGCACATCCTCGGCCAGTGGTTGGTCTTCCCAGCCCTACATATAGTCAAGGTTAAATTAGTACAGTGTACGCTGATTTGGAATCGGCACTTGAACCTGCAGGCTCTTTACTGTATGTGACTCTATGACTATACTGTCGATCACACGGCTTTTATACTGACGGTATGGCCGAAGTACGAGGAGAGAGTTTACAGCGCCATCTAACAATACAGTTGGATGAGATATTCACACTAAAAATTTATTTATTTTAATCAAAATATGATTTCTTTGGCGGAAGTGAACCTATTTTTAAACCAAAGCAAACATATTAGTTTAAAGGAAATAAATCTCTTCTTGTGTACAAATATATTGATTTGAATCAAAATATGATTTCTATTTTTACCTATTTTTAAGCCAAAAAAATAATATTATTTTAAACGAAATAAATCTCTCTTTATATATAAATTTATATGTTTGAATGAAAATTAGATTTCTTTGGTGTAAAAAAACCTTTTTTTAAATCAAAACAAAAATATTGCTTTAAAGGAAAGTAATTTTTGTTTGTATCAAAATATTATTATTTCACTTAAATAAATAATTCAAATAAATTAATCTCTACAAGCAAATAAACTAGAGTATTAAATGAAGTAAATATTGTTGGCGTCAAAGAAATATGTTTTGACCCAAAAGAATAAATTCAACCAAATATATTTCTTAAAAACAAGAAATCTTTTCTATCTGTGCACATTTGGACAAACATTGCAAAAGTTTATTGCAATATTTTAGGTTCCTGTTGAGTACATATTTTGTTTTCTTTAAATTAAATCAATCCATGATGAAGGCTTTGTTGATAGTTCATTTGAACATTAAGAATGGGCTAGTAGTCAAGCCAATGGAAATTTGTGACAAATAGTACTTATACAAAGCGCGGGCGCATCACTGACAGTCAACGGCCAACGGCCAACTCACGTTGCAACCGAAATTCTATGAATTTGACGCTATATTTGATGCGTTTAAAATTTAATTTACTGATTACTTGAATTAAATATATTAAGTTAAGAAGGAAGACAATCAGTCAAGACGCTGTCAAAGCAAAATGGAGAAAACGATGACCAACATTCGATGCACCGTAAGAAACAAAAGTAGACTCTTGGATGCTCCAAATACAACAACAATTCTGAATTAGACATGGACAGGGCATGTTGCTCGATATGGGGATAGGTGGCCGAAGAAGTGTACACAATTACTGTCTATGTACAGCAAAGGAAACCGAGACCATCAAAACAGGATGGTTATTTAAAGTTATCTCAAACATTTTCTACCCGGGGGAAGTTAGCAATAAGTTTGTTTTTCAACCGATTTTAATAAATGATCCATCATTTTAAAGCTCATAACGTCCTGATACCCCATGAGTTGCCCGGTCGATCAAATTATAATTAGGGTCCTAAAAATAAGAATGAAAGTTGACTTTTTCGACAATTTGGTAAAGTTTTCGGCATCATATCTCGGCTATGACTTAACCGATCATAATGAGCAATACATTAATCGAAAGCACAAGTCTTCATGTACTCCCCATAGTTTTCCCCGATCGAAATTATAACAATTACCGCCTGAAAAAAAAATAACAAAGTACTAGGGTCGTGGGGATTTGGACAACACAGTGTAACCGCATGCCTTGAACACCGATCAACAAAGCACGTTTGCACTTCCTGTCGTCCGATTATAACAAATTATGCACCAATCGATAGCATAGGGTGGGAACCACTTATGCTAGTTTTGCTCGGTCGAGATTCGAACGATTAGCGGGCAAGAATAATTAACAAAATTTGTGTCATCGAGAAAGGACCGTGTCGGGTACAACGGTGACCAAAAGCAAGTTTCTAAGCACTTCCGGTCATCCGATTTTAAGAAATTAGGACAAAAGGATAAATCACGACGTTATGAGCTTTAAAATTATGTATCATTTATTAAAATCGGTTGAAAAAACTTATTGCAAACTTCTCCCGGGTACATTTTCCTAGGTTAGAGGTTAGGTAGCCTCTCCTATTTGTTTGTTATGAACGAAATCCGAAATAATGCTGTTTCCTACCTGCTGTATGTGTACAATAATATAGATATTGTGTAAATAAGATTGGTTTTAATAGTGTGTAGTACAATACACGCTGTTTTGTTTTTATTTTGAACAAGTTTACGTTAATTGTTGCAGTTTCCTCCCTGCATTAATCCTTATACCTACACCACTCTACAATTATAGTACTATGTGTGCTTCGAATGCCAGGAAAGTAACATCAAATCCGCATCTAGCTTTAACATGTACCAATATGTAGGTATATTATCAAGGTGGTAACGCAATAAGCTGGATCACCCCGCCTACTGTTAAATATGAGCATATTAATAAAATCAATCGAATCGCAATATCTATCTCAGATCTGCGTCCGCTAGCTTAGCGTTTATATCGACGGGCCGTAAAATAAATTAACGTGCAATAGAGTCGTACCCCGGAGCGATGCAATCACAGATATTTATAAGGATCGCATAAAAGAGCGCCCCGAGCTCACGTAAAACCAGTCCCAGGCCGCTCTGGAGCGTATCCGTGTACGCAAACTTAGCAATTACCCGCATTTATAAGGACGATTTCTGCTGTTATTATAGTATCATTTACTGAGTTGTTTTTCCGCCCCGAGTAGAGAACCATTTGTACTGGCATTCTTATTGTTCTGTTTAGAATGGCAAAATAAACAATAAACCATTGAATGTAAGCACTGAGAGGGAAATAAAAGTTTGTTTCTATATAACATAATATAAACAATGGCAGTTGTTTTGAGAATTCAGAAGCTACAAATTGATGTCAAACACTAATTTAAAACATTAATGACTCCTTGCATAAAAATCGATAGACTTCTAACCACGGATGTAACATATTTGTATTAAGTTAGCTTAGTATTAGTTAATCGTTGGTTCTGGAGTTAATCGGACTTTGTGTAACCGGGCATCAGTGTGGGGCAAATGCTACTCACGAGTAGAGTATTGAGTAGATCATTCATAACCATGCTACCAAACAATGTAAAATCTATGAACGTTGGAGAAGCCAAATATTTCAGGAACGAAGAAGTCCTTTTGTGTGGATATCGAGACAAGAATGAAAAAAAAAACAGTGTTACTTATATCGACTAAGGCTATTGCCAAGACTGAAGTAGTTACAAAAAAGCGCAGGGGCAAGAAATTCAAAAAACGAAGCCTCCAATGATCATAGACTATAAGAAATTCATGGATGGAGTTGACGGGTCTGACATGATGTTGTATACATATCTTGATGAAAGGAGAACATTGAAATACTGGAAGAAAGTTGTATTTTACATTTTTAGATGGATGGTGCTAAATCCTTATATATTCTACAAAGAAAATACTAATGGTAGAGGAATGTCACGTCGCAAGTTCACATCGTCAATAATAGAGAGTATAGAATAACATTGGTTGTCAGAAAAGGGGACTCCTGTAGCATCTAGTAACGTTGTTTCCGAAGGTGTCGGTTTAGGTTTATATAAATCACCAGGTCGCAATTTGAGAAGATGTGTTGTTTGTATAAAGAGATCAACCCTTATTTGTGCCAATAGCAAAAAGGAACTTCATGGATTATGTATTGGGCAACATAAATGTTCATAAGGGACAGACTGTGGTAAAATAATTATATGTTTTTTTCACTTATTATTTTAAAATTATAATATTTATTGAAATTATAACATTTATTTTTTTTTTGCTTTTGAAACACTTTTCGTAAATACAATGCTTCGAAATTAATTTAGAAATATATTTTTATGTTTCAAACTCCGGACAGACCAGACGTTTGATAAGGGTGGGATAAGGGAGAGAAGACCTGGAAAGGAAAGAAATGAAACGAGAATTCGATGAATACTGATTTTATTAATAAATTGGTTGAGTATATATACAGTAACTATTTCCATAACAAACAATGCAATTCACAATTCAAATTACACCACTACGCAACCCAAAGGTTATTGCTGAATTCGCAAGGTAAGTTTGTCTTATGTTAGTACTACAGCGTAGCAATTGCGTATGTGTCATTTTACAATACAATGTCAATTTTACTGTAATTGGAATTTAGGACGAATATTGACAATATTGATGAATATTATGAATATTCTTGAATATTGGTTGTAATGAAAAGAAATATACTTTTCTTTAACATGAGATTAAACAAGCTGCGGGCTGTCAGACAGGAAATAAAAGAAAAAAGTAATGGTCACATGGCTTTTTCATTGGTTTTTTATTTAACTTGAAATTAAACAAGCTGCGGCCTGCATATATGTTCCCATGATTCGGTGGGAATGGTCCCAGATTATTTGTTGCTTGAAGACACTCTTGTTTCAGTGTTGTGGTCCCCATGATTCGGTGGCGATGGTCCGAGATTATTTGTTGTTTGAAGACACTCTGGTTTCAGTGTTGTGATGGGGCGGACACCCTTCTCAATATTTATTATTATACTTTAATCAACGCTAAACTGAAGGGGGCCCCTGTTAGGACTTTGCTCAACTACCTAACCTTAACCCCACATGTTGAAGGTGGTAACTCGCCCCAAGCGACGCTTGGCGACGCTAACTGAATTAACAACGCAATCTTAATTAATCTTACGGTAGCGTGAATTAATTATCTCTCTTACGGAGGCTTCAAAACTGAGTTCTTTCTCTGAGACTTTGTCAGAGACGTTTGAACTCATTCCAATTATCAATCACCATGTGCAAGGCTAAATACATTACTATAAAAGTGACAGGTTTATATATTCTAAATTGAATATGCCGAAGAAAACCACAATAAAATCTATTAACAAAAATATATACAACAATGCAGAACTGCTTACATGAAATATGACTGCTAATCCTAAACAAAAATATTCTTAATTTGGCAGAGATGGACAAATCAGCAAGTACAGACAACAAATAAATACCTTAATATTTCGGTTGAGCACAAGAAACACGAGACACCACAGTTATCTTATAGAGCCCCTGCTCTTAAGAAAACACGTCTTTACCCCATGATGGCTAAATTAAGAAGGAAGTATCGTTCGCTTAAACCTTTGGTCGAACCCCTCGTGTCGACCGGGACGCCCCCAAAGCACTGTTTGAGAATATGGCCATTTCCGTTTGCCGCCAAATTTCAACTTATTACAGTGTCGTGAATTATAGGCTTGTGATCCTTCTTCTCGTTTTCCACCATCTCTTCCAGGGATTCAAAGCGTTTCTTCCAAAGTCGAATAAGAGAGTCGGCAAGAACTTCTGGCCATGGAACATCATGAGCTGTAGTGACATGCAACAAGAATTCATTCTTTTGTGAATCTTTGCTGCTGTGAACTATAGGCTTGTGGTCCTACTTCTTGTTTTCTACCATCTAGGGATTCAAAGCGTTTCTTGCGAAGTCAAATAAGAGTCGGCAAGAACTTCTTGAATCCTCTTTCCAATTCATCTCGCATGCGGGCATTTCCAGTTCTTCAGATTTCCTCTTGAATGAACTGTGTTTTGGACGCGAACGGACTTTTGTCGACGCGATCCGAGTTATGTACATAATGGCGACTATATCGAGCCCTTACGCAGATTACTTATGCCCTAGCAGATGTACGAATGTACACTAATGCCGTAGAGACTTGGTTGTGCCCGACGATTTACTGCCGTCGCGTCGGGGCTTGTATATAATTGGTTTCCCGCTCGCATTTATGAACTATTTGTTAGGAATGGTAATATTAGGTAAAGTGTTATGAAGGATGTGCTATCGACACATGGTGGAGATCAAAAGGTGGATTAAAAGGATTGAAGGGCCTTGGTCAAACTCCGGGCAGGCCAGACATTTGCCATGGTGGATATAGAAGAAAGAGACTAGTTCGTTTTCAAAGGGCTCGACGGACCATGTTCAAACTTCGGACAGGCCAGACGTTTGACATGGTAGACGATAGCATAAGGGAGACCTGAAAGAAAGGAAAGGAAACGAGCATTCGTTGCATACTTATTTTATTAATAAATTGGTTGAGTATATATAGTAACTATTTCCATAACAAACAATACAATTAACAATACAAATTACACCACTATGCAACCCAAAGGTTTTGCTAAATTTGCAAGGTAGGTTGTCCAATAGATACACCTGTAAGTAGTACAGTGTAACACTTGCGTATGTGAGACATATTACAATACAATGTCAATTTTACTATAATTGGAATTTAGGATGAACATTGTTTGTAATTATAAGAAATATATGTACTTTTGTTTAACTTGAGATTAAACATTATCAATCTCTATTTTCGTCTAGCAACGTGATACTTTTAGGTAATTCTCTTTTTGGCACTCAAAGGCTCAATATTCAAGCATCACACCTCAAAAATAAGGCGTGGTATGCACGGTATGCATGTAGGTATGGGTATGCAGAAGAGTCATAGTAGACGCACTTTTGATTAGGAGCAAAGTTCCGAAAACGTACGGTTTGAAAGCAGCAGACATTTAAAGAGTCGGAAGATTTGGTCCAACCTTGCAAATATCATGGGAAAAATAGGTCGTGCCACGTATCATAGAATAGCTCCTTTAAAACCAAATAAGTTTCACCTGAAACTTTTTTTGAAATAAATGTCACTCAAGAGACAAACCGTTCTCTCTTCAAGCACGTCAAATAGAAAAGTCTCAGACAAACTTGTTCACTCTGTAGATTTCAAACGGTACGCTTCCTGATTGTTTCCTTCAAAAGTTGGTAT
Source organism: Aphodius sticticus (assembly GCA_963966075.1). Classification (NCBI taxonomy): domain Eukaryota; kingdom Metazoa; phylum Arthropoda; class Insecta; order Coleoptera; family Scarabaeidae; genus Aphodius; species Aphodius sticticus. The sequence continues at coordinate 37,182,128 of OZ014507.1, read as the reverse complement.
ACTATGACCTCACTGTGTATCCTTAAAATACAAGCACCTTTTTGTATAAGTTGTAAAAGCCCTGCCGTTGGCAAGACCCCTTGACAGCATTTGTTAAAGATTCACAACGATGCACTTCTCGTGAATATTGTAATTATTATTACAGTTCCTAAGAGTTACCTTTCATGGCAAAAGAAATGATTAAAAGCAATCTGAATTGGTGGTGTTTTTGTAAACACAATATTGATGTTCAAAAATAGCACAGCAAGAGGACAATTTAATAAGAGCATTGGTTTCAGATTTCATTCGCCTACTAAACGAAATATAAAATAAAGCACTAAATCATTTACATCATAAAATCGTTATTACACTAATGAAACGACGTACGTCGCATGAATAAATCAGTTAGTGTTCATTTATAAGCAAATAATCCATCAGCGTTGCCACTTATTTTATAAACCCGTAGTTTATAATTTGCAGTTTCAACGACCTGTACGATCTGTTAACGCACCGTTACTAACCAACGCTCACTGGTTTTACTTCATATTTTAATTTTAATGCATTGCATATACATTTTGACGATGCTATGCTGTATGACCCAAAAGGGTGGTGTGTATAGAAATACAAATAAATATTATTTTTTGTTATTTTGTCATTGTTATGAAGATGGAAAACGCTTTTTATTCGAAAATGTAAAACTCAATAAATTACTATTAAAAAATCTCAACTTTTTCGGGTATTACGTTGCATAAATAACAAACAAACAAATAAATTTACCTATAAGCGACGCTGCAGCCTAGTGTATAAGCTGTGGCTATGGCTACATCATCCCTCACAATAACTTTTTTTCTACTTCTGTATAAATGTTTGTTTATTCAACATTTCAAAGATCAAACCTGAATTACAATACATTCAAGAAGAAACATCGGAAGAAATGGGCGCTGACCAACACATTTTAGCTTATCACTTCAATTAGAAAATTATAACTGCAACACTGTTCTAGTATGGTCATAGTCAAAGCTGGGCACAAAAGCGCTAATCCGTTAATCGTTAATTAACGAAGTTAAATTTTTCGTTAGCGAATTAAATTTTAAGTTAACTTTCAAAACCATCAACGGACTGACTAACTTCCGCTACAATCATCATCCGTTAATTCAAGTCCGTTAAATCGGAAATATCCAATAAATATTTCAATAGGCATTATGTGCAAGTTCGGACTTGGTTTTGTTTACATGTGTGACGTACTACTTTGTGTGACGTGGCGTCCGTATATAAAACATGCGCGCGAGTTGTTTTGTTTTTAGTTGTTTCAACTCCAACCCCCTTAAGGCTTAAGCCCGCTTTGCTTCATTCTGTGCAAGTCAAACGCGCAATTAAATTCGTCAAGTCCAATGTGATTTTTTGTTTTACTCTATGAAACATTTTAAAATTACCAATTTACAAGTTAAGATCAGTTCGGTCAGTTCTAAATATGTAAGTACGTGCGTTTATAGCAACAATCTAGGAATCTTTGTCTAAAACGAAAATTTGGTGACACCACTGTGAATAGACGCGAAACATAACCATTCCGCATTTAATTATTTGTTATTGTTTGCTGAGATTTAAAAACTGTGTGTGGAAGAAAAGCGTAATCAATAATTTAATATCAAAGCATAGAGGTTATGTTTGCTACCAACCCAAAGCAACTATAGTTGTCAAAAAATAAAAATCACTGATGTTCAAGCCAAGCGATTTATTAAAGTTGCACAGATGTAAATGGTGTACAAATTGTCATAAAATTGCATGCGATTTTTCAAAACTGCGTTGTTGAAAGTGCAGGTTTGAACTGCATAGATATAAAAGTAGCTTTAGTTGATCTTTTCATCTTCGTATCTCGCAATGTAGTTCTTTTAGTTACCACTGTAGGTACCTAGTTTGAAAAGTTTCTAAGGTAATTTTTTCTTATGCAACCGCAAGAAAGGTGCGCGTTATTTGGGTTGCATACTCACCGGTAGATCGGCACTCAACATAACCTATATTTTTTTTTTATAAAAAGTTAACGTTTAACGATTAACGTTAACTTCCGTTACATTTGTAACAAATTAACGGACTATCGGTTAACGAAGTTAACTTTTTCGTTAACGGATTAATGATTAACGAAGTTAACTTTCTGATTAACTTTGCCCAGCTTTGTCATAGTAGACTATTAATAATAATCTATAGGCAATGTCAATGAATTCTAGAACACTTACTGTTAACCACTTACTTTACCTTTTAAACTTTAAATTGATTTTAAACATGAGCAGCACATCAGCTTAAATTTTTGTGAATTTTAAATTTTCATGATTTACTAAAACTATGAGCATCAACTCATTGGAAGCGGAAATCTGAACTGGAAACTAAAGCCCCTGGGTGGGTTTTTCTATGTCGATTAAAACCATAAACAGAGTTTAGGTCTCAAAGATTTTGTATATCAAAAATTGTTTGTTGTTTAAACTGGCATTGATTTTCAATGCCACCATTATTTTTTAAATATATTGATAATAATAAATTCATTTTTAATAATTGCAAGGCACTATATTGGAAGTATTTGCGTTAATGTAATAGAAGACTTTGTACGAACACAATTATGTTTTAAAATGTTCTGCTGTCATGTAATACTATTTGATTCAGTTTTATTATAGAGGGTAACGGGACGCCCAAAGTGATCTATAAAATGAGTATTACACATCTACTAACGGGAAAGTTGAATTTATAGCTCTAAAATAGGCACAAAAGTCTAAGTAAGAATTGTGAAAAGTCTGTTTTCCGATTGGCTTGTTTTCGAGATATTTTAATTTTGTGACCGCAGCTCAACGAGAACAGTAATAATAGGACGCGGAGTGTAGGATTCCTTACGACCGACACATTCTACTACCCTGCATATGCTGAAAACTGAAATTTTGATTTGTTTACAAATTTCTACCACAGTATCGTCACGGAGGAATTAACCTGCAAGCGAACAAAATAATTATCAAAATTGGTTGAGTGGTTTGAGATATAAACTTTGAAATTGTGACATATTTTTCTTTATATATGTGCCACTCAAATCGAATTTTCCTTTTAAGTTCGTTCACCTAATATTTTTCATCCATCCTTGATTACCGGCTGGAAAATCTATGACATACCAACAAATTTGTACAATATTTGTTTGTGATTTCGGACCGTCAGAGTTACACTGCAACTGTAAATGCATCGGACATTGATGCATCGCCACATAGCATTTTCTAATACGTGAAAATCTTCTTTGAGGACTTGCTACATGTACGTACCGAATGGGCAGTACCTATTTTTTTGATTAGTTCGCCTTATTTGCACACTAGCTTTTTCAAATCAAACTGATAATTTGATTACGAACAAGCAAGGTTTTATTTTATAATGCCGACATATTTTTAATTACATAAGTGCAGAAGTGCAGATTCACTGCGTACTAACAAGGGCATTCTTGTGGAAATTTACAAAACAAATCTTGACGAAACTGTTTGTTTCATTTTAATGATTTTTTGTTTAATTCATCAGCTTTCTGTATTAGTAATTCGCAGCATCTAATTTTAACAGACTGTAAAACAATACAATTGGTCATTTGATGTGAACTAGTTAAATAAATTATTATTTTAATGAGAAAAAATATATATTTCTATATTTAAATTGATATTGCCCATGAAAGAAATGTTAGATATGGTTTCTTAGTCATCTTTAAAGCTCTACTAAATCCAATTGTAGTACTAGGTTCGTTGTATAAATATGTCCTAATATTGTCAATTAGCTTCTGAAACAAAAATTTAAACAAATGAGCTTTCAAAATATAACCTTTTTGTTGAATAAAAAAGCTACATAAAATTGTCTCTACTATTAAAATATATTTAATCGCTTTCGTTTCTCTTCAAATAATAAACATCATAAAAATCGACAAATATATAAATACAAGCAAATAAAGTATAATTTTCCAAATAAATTATTTTATAGACATGCTGTATATAAAATTTTTATGATGTTTATTACTTGAAGAGAAGCGAAAACGACTAAAAAATATTTAATAGTAGAGACAATTTTATGTACCTTTTTACTTTATCATACGCAGTACGTAAAGTATTGTAATCGTGCAAAAAAAATTTTGAGATTTTAGCGGAAATATGTCTTTTTGGGTCCCCCAAAAAAATGTCTGTGTGTGTGTGTGTGTGTGTGTGTGCCCGTTTTTTTTTGTGGCGACGATTCCGGAGAAACTACTAAAGGTATCGGGACAAAACTTCATATTTAGAAGTTTCATGACCGAACATAGAGCTGAAAAGCTTTCTGTTGAAAAGGGTCCAAAGGAACTGGAGGTTTAGTCTTAGCATTTTTTAAAGATTTTGCAAATAAGCCGCTATTTCTGGAATTACGTCGAAATAGCTAAATAATAAACTAAAGTAGAGGAAATTCTGAATAATTTATGACTATGTCATTTTTTGGTACAATCAATAGTTTAGCTGCATGAGCAAATTCTATTTCTTCGAAATCGGTCGTACTGCCTTAAAACTAGTAGCCAGGATTTGTCAGATATTTTGATTCTAATGACAGAAGGTAGTGTCAAACGCTAATGTTTTGACAATACCTACTGTCAATATAAGCTGCGTTCGGATATTGTACACCGTTGCACTTTTTACACCGAATAACACGCAAGTGTCATTTGGACGGTATACTCGGTGTCAACGGAGTACAATATCCGAATGCAGCTATCATCGACATATCTGTCTAGTTCTACTAGTTTTATTTTAATGCAGACATAGCCGATCTCGATCAAATAGAATCTCATGCAGCTAAACTATTAATTTTATATATAGTATGATAAAGTCATGTGCCTGGCCACATCAGATTCTTTTTTAGTTTCTGTCTGACGGTTTCTGGAAAACTGTCTGTCTGACGGTTTCACAAAATTCCAATTTTATGTGGTCTTCGACCTTTAGAAAAATCAAAAATCTTACTAATAATTACAAATCTATTGTCAATCTTCGTATACGACCTACTACACACAAAACGAAATTAAATAATGGAAAAATAAACAACGTACTAAAATGTTCATCGAGTAGAAATAAATGCACCAATATTTGTCGCCTTTGCATTTCCTATACTCACTTCAACTGGGTATTGCAAATAGCAAGTATATGGGGTAAAAAAACTCGCCCGCACAGCCGAACGTCGAATATATAAATTTACTTTAGATGTGGACTCGCTACGATAGAACAGGTTTTTTTTTTCTTAACAAATATTCATATACTTGGCAAGTATACGAATGTGTAGCCCCGGCTTAAGAAGCACATGATAATTTCTGAAACCACCGCTGCACGGCGCTACGAATACCTTCCAACGTCGAACGTTTGGTAGTATGTCGCATCGTGCACCACCTATTGAAATATTGTAAGCTATACCTACTACCCCTTTCAGCGAGAGATGCCATTTCAATACTGCCACATTTTTCCGGTTCTCTCTGTTAGGTTTTTTTTTAATTTATGCCGCTGGACGAATGATATTTAGTGCTAATAACAAAAAATTCCATTGAGTGGATACTCTTGAGGTTAGTATGACTTCCGGGTTTTCCGGAAATGTCGTCATCATGGAAATATTGAATGGCACACTATATTATTCATATTATCAGTCTATATCACTATATTATTATCATCAGTATATATATCAGTCATATTTTCAGGATGACATACTGAACACAAAAACATATCGATCGTCAATTTTTATGACCATGCAACGAAATAGTATATTATTATACAAGTATTATAAGACGTCAAATTGGCGCACGAGTTGCTACGCTCGCTACGCTCGTCGTGCCCAAATGGAATGAGTGCGCCAATACGTCTTATAAAACGAGTGTAATGTACTATTTTTTCTACTTTGCGTTATTAATTTTATATAAATTTAAGAAATTGTGGTTACTATATCGCGCTAAATTAGAATCTAGGCTATTTTGCGGGTACCACGTGGCAGCACTGTAGTAACTGTCAACTTCGTTAAGGATGATATCGATGTTATAAAATCATGACAAAATCTAATTGTGAATAATTTTACTCTACTTTAGCCTACAAGTTTGATTAAATATTCAGCGAGGTCGCAACGATGATCATAATGGAGCTTGGGGCAACACTTTTAACCCTACTGTGATAAATCCATGAAACTTAACCTAAAAAGTTAACAACTTTAAAATAGTGGTTTCATAAGTATAATAATCAGAATAGAAGAGTTTGGCGGTGACTGATTAGTTACTTGGAAGAACAAGAACTTACTAAAGAATTGTTATAACGCTTAACGTTTAATAGCGGTGTCTACCTAATTCCGCTACGTCGCCGTTGCGGCTTATATTTACAAGCACTTATAATTGAAACCCAATTCTAATTTCCGCAAAGTAGTTTATTAGAATAAATTATACTTAGTAAAATTACATGTGATGGAGGTAATACAAATACGTTGCACACAACCAGCACTAAGACGAAGTCGAAAGCGACGGACAAAAACGAATACGAATTGAACCGAGCATCCAAGCGTCCAAAATATTACCGAAAACTTATACGTTACATAAACTAAGAAATCCACTACACTTTAAATGTACTATAGCTTCGTACGTGTATGCTGATAAATCATTTATTGCGCATATACAATCTCGCAGCAGTAATTAAAATCGTTCATATCTACGATGTAGGTTTGATCTTCGCATAATACCTTATTAAAGTAAATGTGGTCCTTGAATTATATCGGAAAAGGGGATTTGATGTTTAGTTGAAAAGAATGATAACGATCACATTCCAGAGTCGTAAAACATCACCGAAAACGTCATGCTGGCGTATTTTGATGAACACAGCAAAATTAAGAAAGCCCCAATCCTTTGGCCATACTATAGCAGGCTACACCCATGTTTAAATATGTATAGAATATTGATATTTCGCAGTTTATGCGATTGCAAGCGATTAAGAAGATGCAGTGTGTGGTTATGTTGGGTTATGTATTGTACGTTTGACATATGGCATTTGATATCAATGTGTACCAATCTTAGACAAAAATGTTACTGTTTTCGGTATTACAATGTGTTAATTGTAACACCGAAAACAGTGTTACAATGTGTGCATTGTGAATGCAAAGTAGAAAAAAATATTTATTTTATTTACTCATCTAGGTGGATATGACTTCATGAGAATTGTGGAAAATTGTCACATAAACACTAACTAAATATATGTTGGTCGATATTGCATTACTGGTGCCTTCTTGGATGATTTATTTGTTTTATTTGCAAATGAGTCATTTGTTTCCCATGTTTATGGGTACACCCTGACTATTCGATAGTTAACATTTTTCCCATTACAATGACACTAAATACTTGAAAATCGTAGCGTGGAAATGTCGTTTAAAGCAGGGAAATAGACAAAAATTTTGCGTTAATGATCAAAGTCATATATAACCTCACATAGTTGACCATTATTTGCTGTAAGGAAGAATTAACAATTACTGAAGGGGCCCCTAACATCCTCTCCACTTCCGCTGCAAGCCCTTATTCAGTACCACCGTTAATTGTATGGAGTTAGTTTTTATGTAAGTGCTTTTGTCGGCCAGCACAAGATGACCGACAAAAACATATTTTGATAACAAAAAAAAGGTTTCTATGTAAGAATACAAAATTTATCTAATAATGAGAAATAGTAATATCTAATGATCCATGCAAAAGGCTTGAAAAGGAATAACTGTTCTCAAACGGGTTCACGTTTACACAACTTTTGTCCCATTTAACCGACATCGTAACTCTAACAGTTTCTGAGATGTAGGCGAGAGTGGGGCAAGACGGGATATCTAGTGCTTTTGGGTTTATAAAATCGACAATTACGCTCGTAAATTTTTGAAAAAAATATATATTTTGTAGTTAGATAATAATGGGTATAACGGTATAAAACAACACTTATTTTCTATTTTCAGCCAATTTAAAATAAACATTTCTTGACTGAAAAGCAAAACCTCATCTTGCCCCACCGGGTGGGGCAAGATGGGTCAGCTGATTGTGCGTTATGAACTAATCTTGACATAATTGACAAACATGAACTGATTCCTCATCTTCGTCTTCTTCACCTGCGCATATGCAATGAGCCCATTGCTTGCACTTGCAACACTGAATCCAGCCCTCAAATGACTGTGAATATAAATCACCACAGTAAGGAGGTGTGATCATTTTCGATTTGCCTTGGGCATGTGTCTGCTGTTAGTTTTACTTTTGGTAAGTTTCCTCTGCCTAAAATTCGTTTTGCCCTTGTTACCTTTTTTGTAATTTTGTCCACAAACATTTTTTGGCAATTTCTTAGCCCTTTCTTTTATCCTCATTTCTTTATCTACTTTAAGCTTTATTTGTGCTAGAAGTTCATTTTTGTATGGTGACTCTGTCAAAACTGCAGTCTTACCATGCTTTCTAATTATCTTTTTCAAATGGACACCAATGCAGTTAGGAATCGGTTGGATGTCTTCTGGCGTGGAATATTTAGAAGTATTCTCATTTTGTCCATTGCTTGGCCTGACATTGATAGTAGTGGGCTGAAGGATTTCGATAGCAGTGCCAAGGGAGGTGGTATTAGTGGCTACGTGCTGATGCATTGGAAGTTGGACGGTCGTGGCAGCCAATGGCCTGTTTGTAGTTTCAGAAGGAGCAAACTCATTTTCACTAAAAACGCCTGGATTAACAGGCCAAATGCCAGTCTTTCGAAATCCATTTATTGCTGTGGACATGGTAGCTGCCTTAACAAATGCATTTCCGTACAACTTTGCGATCTGGTACAGAGAAACTACTCGTCCTGGATTTGTTCTTAGCCAACTTGTTACTTCCTGGCCATAATAAACACTCACTGGTTTCATAAAGCTAACATCAAGTGGTTGCAGTCGATGAGTGCAGTGGGGTGGAAAGCAAAGCAAAACTACACCATTTTGCCTCGCGTAGTCAATCACTTCTATGTTCTATGTTCTTTGTATGAGTGACGTGCCTATCCAAAAGCAGAAGAACTGGAGGTTCGATAGTTGCTTGGCTCCAAACAACAAACTTTTTGAACCAGTTTAGAAAAATGTGGGATTGCATCCAACCAGATTGATGATACTCTGCCCAGGCTCATTCAAGAGCTCCTTATTTGGTCGTACTCTTGGGAATACAAACAGAGGGGGCATGTATGACCCTGCAGCATTACAGCACACTTCAATTGTTACTGTATTCCCCCTTTCAGCGGATGATAACACTCCTACTTGCTTCTTGCCTTTGAGAGATAGAATTTTTGACCTATGCTTGGGGACTACTGTTACTCCACTCTCGTCGCAGTTATATATTTTGTCGCAGTAAATTTATATTTGTCGACGAGTTGGGTTAACAAATCATAAAACTTGGTGACATTTACTTTGTTGAATGCTGTCGCCCTTGCAGCACTTGTGGTTTCTGGTTTTCTCAAACTCAGTTGGGGATGTCGGGATTTAAACCCACAAAGCCAATCTTTACCAGCTACTTGCTTCGTTTTATTAAAGATATGTTTTTTACCCAGTTTATCTGCCCATTGATAGGCAAGCACTCTCAGGTCGTACGAAGTGAGTCCAAATAGTCGTTGCTCCATTTTTAACAAATAATTCACTAACAAATTGTCTTCCTCGATAGTAAAAACGGGCTTTATTGGTCAGAGACTTTTTATCACCATTTCATTGGTTTGACCACTTGCAGATACCGGAAAATGTTCTTTAGTCTGGCCCGATTGTTCCCGAACGAGTTTTACTCTTCTTTTAAGAGTTGATCGTGGAACTTGGAAGGAGTCTGCTGCCTTCTTGTATCCCATATCCCCTTGGATAACAGATTGAACCGCATTTTTCATCGATTCCTGATCCCAACTGCCTCGATCAGTCTTCCTTTTATACTTCCGTACCATCTCCCTTAATCTATAAAAGAAAAAATTTATAACTCAGCAAGAGTGGGGTAAGATGGATGATTATCCCATTATGTCCCATAGGAAAAGACCCGTCTTGCCCCACTGACGCGCTATGAGTGATTAGTGCTCGTTGTTAGGTTATGTTGTCACCAAGAATATTTAGAAAATATGTAAATTGATCTCCAGGGGGGCGTTCAGAATCAACGTCGGGCGTATGCCGGGTGATTAAAAAGCGTTCAGATTGGCTGGGCATTTTACCGGAGGAAACGTCCCGGTCGTTCAAAAACAACGTCGGGCGTTTACCGGACGTTTGCCAATTTAACCATGTCGAGAGCTGGATAAAATTTGCGAGCATGCGCAGTGGCGATGGGATTTGAAAATTGAACGTGTTCTGCGAGATTACAGATAGTTTTGCTTGTGATTTGAATTATTCAACTATTTTTCAATAATGTTTTTAATGTAAAAAACATTTTTGTTTAATTTTTTTGGGGCAGTTATCACAAATCCCAGTATATTAAGAGACATAGGTACAGTATATTTTTTAAAATAATATTTATTTAAAGTTAAATAAATGAGTAATAAATAAACTATGTATGTTGAATTATAAGTAATAAAACAAATTCATTCTAAATGTGACAAAGTAATAATATTTTTACAATATATGTATGTTAATGTTTGTATTCTATCAGCTAAATTATTTTTATGGTTATGACCATCCACTACTACTCCACCCTCTTGCCTTCGGATATTTTCCTCATCATTGTTTATTGTAAGTATACCTTCGTTAACATACTCATTTGTCAGCTCATCTGAGTGAATTACACTAATGTTGTGTAAGGTGTTTGCTGTAATAATTGTAACTGGGATCAAATCGGTACTGTTCATATCGAGGTATCGTAGTCTTTGAGTCGACCAAATAACAGACCAACATTGAGGTTAGTTTCACCGATAACTGCATATGCTTGTCGCTTAATTCGGAAATGGTTATGAAATTCTTGGTCGGAGAAAAATTCTCAATTTGAGAAGGATTTCTAATTATTAATTATTTGATTTGCCTTTAGATTCATTTTAAAATAGCTAAAACACATCTTATAAAATAGTCTGCAAATAACCTGTTACGAGCACGATTGTTTGTAAATTTTATTTTAATTCTTCAAGTCTACACCAACAATGTAATAGATAGCTAATACTTTTATCTTGTTGAGGTTATGAAGCTTAAATAAACACGCTGGATGTGCCATTACCGTTCAGATTGACAGGGCAATGGACAAACGCCCGACGTTTAGCCAGCCGGTGTTTACCCGACAAACGCCCAATCAATCTGAACGCACGCCTGGAGCTACGCTTTTCACTGTCATAAGATTATAAGTACCTAAATAAGTAATACTTACCTTCATTCAGCATCAAACTGAGACCGCACGAATACAATATTCAATAGATACCCTCCGCAAAATTCTGCGCAAATCAAACGACTTAATAAAAATGTGGTTACCTCTCCACTACTGTCACTTAATATTAGCGCTGTCAGTTCAATTACAACGCCAACTGAAACAATAGATCAACTACCTCATCTTGCCCCGTTGTCCCATCTTGCCCCACTCTCCCCTACATCATGTTCCGTGAGACATCCTGTATGTACCAATAAATATCAAATAGCACACGTGGCGGCACGTAGGTTTTACGCATAAGGCACGGTAAACTTGAATATGCAGAGCCTAAACCTGAAGAAGTAATTGTCTATTAGTTTGCTTTAGAGATCTTTTTTGGCATCATTGAGATCACATGGTGGGTTGTTATTTATCACTACATCATGTAGTTGTACGTGTGTCGCATCTTGGTTTAAACAAAATAAATTTAATTAGCATATAAATTAAAATGATCATGTAGAATCGTCGTTTTATACTGAAATGGCAGAAACGGGAAAACTAGAGATATCAATCTGGCTCACGTACGAGATATATATTACAGTAGTTCTTGGGCTTCAGTTATGCCACACTAAATTAATAAAATTATTCATTCGACCGATGCACGTGGGTGTTCATGTAGAATATATACAAACATAACTTATTATTTCCTCTCTGTTAGACTACGCTTACAATCAACAAAAGCATGCGATCCAGTAAAGTGCTTTTAATAGATTATACAGTCCTGTTATATGTAATTCTGCAAATGGGTATTTGTAATGATCAGAAATTACAACCTGAATGATAAAATTGGATAACGGTTGTGGTTTTAATTGGGGGATTTGTTAACCAACTATTTACCTCACTGATGTTAAAGTCGGCGATAATCGGCAGCCGTAAATTAAACGACCACAATATCCTGGACAACATCATCATCTTCTTGATGACGGCTATCATGTCTCTCTCGATTTCCAAGAAGAACAAAATGAGCAGAGCGGATGGAGAAAGGACCACCTCAACGAGCCGACCAGCAACAAAGAAGAAATCTGTTCATGAAGGTACCATTTATGTTAATGATTCACTGATTAATACTTATGTTTGCAACTTGCAACTTGTCTTATTATACCTACCAGCACCATTAGTAATAAATGTCTGCATTTCATAGTCTTATTTTTATATACGCATTCCACAAGTGATCTTAAATAATTATCTAATGAATGTTGGAGATTTCATTATCAAGTATCGATTATAATTAATCATAATACAATAATAGTTTACCTGTCTTGGGTTAAACAATCAGTGTATATTCTAGTCCGAGTAGATGGATACAATCAATAAAATTTATTTTTATAAACGATAAATCCTAGTGACAACGGCACGAACAAAAGAGTAACAGGCGTGCAAATTGCGCGATTTCATTGTTCGCTAGGCCATAACTTATCGTCGGCCGTAAATCTAATGGCAGCAGCGAGCTGCGGTACCAACGAACAAACAATGGGCGTAAGACAACGAAGAAGTGATTTCAATTCAAGATCAAGTAGTTACAATAATATAAATTAAAATTGTACAAAATAATTGGCTAATTTATTTGAATCCACCCGAAAATAATGAGTTTATATGCTGCTGTTTACTGAAGTTTAATAAATTAGTTTAAGTATAGCAATATAAATCAAATCGTCAATTAAAAGGTAAGTACATAACTGAATTGTGGATGACAAGCAACTGTGTATAAAGTATGTAGGTTTGTTAGGATGTTTTTTTATGAGGTCCAAATATCTTTTTTTCAAGCGGTGCCATTTCAGGCACCACCAAGGATCGGATAAACAATGAAAAAAACTAAACTGGCAATGCACGAAAAATACCGAATAAATTACCGATTCAGGTATGTTATTTTTCGTAAAAGCTGACAACAGTTATGAATTTGCATCATCGATTTTTAGAAAAACAAAAGGGAATAAAAAATTAACAGTTTTCAATTTTTGCCTTCAGATTGTACAGAAGAACACACGGTTGTCATTTGTTTGATGTATATTTTTAGCTGTTCTGCAGAGTAGATATTTGTTTGCGATTATTGTATTGTTGAAACTTATAAGATAGATGTTTTGACTCGCCGAGGAAGTTTCGTGTAAAAATCTTCTTTTTTATTGTATTTCACGGTACAGAAAACAATGACAAAGAACATTTAAAAAAATTCTGTTGTGCTCTGACGTTCATATAACATTTATTTCGTTTGAATATAACTATGACATCCCACGGCTCTATGTTTTTGTGCAAGACAAAAAAATAATACAATAAACTATCGATTTTTTTTATAATACTGACTTATATACTGTCATTTGACATTCTTTAATAGGTACCTTCTGTGGAGTTGTATAGAGAAATGTTATAATTTTAGTTGCGGTTGTTACAATCATCTCCAGACCCTCTTTAACTCTCTGAAGTGGAACCTTGGTGAGGTTTTGGACTTTTCGGAGTTTTTAGTAGAGGGAAATAAAAGTTATACACGTCTAGAATTATCTCTTATCATTCAGAAGTCGCTTTCCTTATAGGAAGCATTGATTACCTACAATTTGATTTATTCTTTCCCTGAAGTGACAAATTGACTATATAATTCCACTGTCTCGGTATCTCAAATGGGAGAACTTTCGGCTGAAGATTGAACGGTTCCTAGTTCAAATCCAGACCCAGGTTTTTTCCAGGAATTTTCCGCATCCGGAATATCACTCGTTTCCTAAATTTAAGAACCTTTTCCTTTCAATTTACTCTACATAGTGCTTGTCACAGTAATAAGACATTTAGCGATTCCTAGTTACCAAACTTCCATCTATCCCCAATAGGTGTCACGACGGGTTTGTTTAATTCGAAATTCGGCTTGCAAATCCTGAAGTGACAAATAAAACCTATAAATTTCCACTACCTCTGTAGCTCAAATGGGAGAGCAGTCAACCGGAAATTGGAGGGGTCCTGGTTCAAATCCAGGCGGAGGTGCTTTTTCCAAAAATTATCCTCACCTGGATTAATTATCATTCGCTTCTTTAGTTGATTCTACATTACTGACGAGTTTACGTAATTAACCATTTTCCCTTGAATTTATTCATCTGTATGAGCTTTTAGCAATAAAACATTTAGCGATTCCTAGTTACCAAACTTCCATCTATCCCCAATAGGTGTCACGACGGGTTTGTTTAATTCAAAATTCGGCTTGCAAATCCTGAAGTGACAAATAAAACCTATAAATTTCCACTACCTCTGTAGCTCAAATGGGAGAGCAGTCAACCGGAAATTGGAGGGGTCCTGGTTCAAATCCAGGCGGAGGTGCTTTTTCCAAAAATTATCCTCACCTGGATTAATTATCATTCGCTTCTTTAGTTGATTCTACATTACTGACGAGTTTACGTAATTAACCATTTTCCCTTGAAATACTTTAATAAGACTTATTTATTCTCCTAATACTAGTATTTGTACAAACAATTGTTTCTGATAACATTGGGCAATAGGTTTATTTTGTTATAGAAATCAAAGTTAATTAAAATTGAAGTATGCCTTTAAAGAAACGTCAGAAGCAAGTTACTGGCGCGTATTCTACCGAATCCTCCATCAACTGGAGTCTGATTAAAACTAAATGATTTATGGGTCTGCGGACAGTATCCAGTCCTCCTCCGTCTAATTTTGTTTCAGTGGCGATCGGTAGGACGGGGTCTATTCCAATAACCACCACTGGCCCATCTACCTGTGTATTATTTCCATTAAAATGCCTTACTAATTATTTAGGGGTACCGGACTTTACTCGATGAGTGGGCCGGGATCTGCTCGCGATGGGTCCACCGGCCAATGATCGCGTTAAAAACATATAACCCGGTCGATTTGCATGATGCCGATGGAATTTTATCTCTTTTAATTGCAGATTCTTGTAGCTCGGGTACACCCGAATCAACCAGTTCGCCGAGCGCTAAGAACGATCATTTTTTTCTGGTGATACGATTACTCCCGCACGTCAATAACAGAATACAGGATGATTCAGGGTTTTTGAGAATCTTTTACAGCGATTTTTCTAACCAAATTAGAGAACATATGTCCGAAAATGCTTCTTTTTCGAGAAATAATTGTAGATAATTTAATATTAGTAAGTTTCTATCGTTTTTTAAGGTCTTAAAACTAGACAATTCTAAATTGTACCTAGTTTTTGCAGTTTTAAAAATTACGAATTTGGCGTTCAATTCTGTCAGTAGATTCAAATTCTACGGAAAGAAGAAAACTAAAAACACTTCATTTAGCTTAGAATATAACAGAATACTGAAATACAAATGATTTTCCTTATTTCTGTTTACTTTTGGTTCGCTACATGTTTCGCATCTGACTAGATGCTTCTTCAGGCGCTTCAGGTGCTTTTTCAGGTTTGATCAACAATGTCTAAATCAGTCTAAAAATCAATCACAAAAATTCTTACACTTTGACAATTTTGTTGTGGTCACATTTAAACATGTAATTTCGCGCATAATACACTGATTTAAAATTTATAAATGTAGTGGATACTATTGGAAATAAATTTTTACTTTTGTCACGTGGGGGTGAATATCAGGCCCAGACGTCAACTCACTGGGGCTACAAAGGACTACTATAGGCTCCAAACATAAACTTCACAGATAATCGTTATGGCAAATCAACCTACAAGTGAATAAAAAACTGCTGGTAGAATTATTGGTCATAATATAACAATATTTACATATAGTTTAAGTGTATGATGTGTAGTTTGCGGCGTTACCAACCCGCTCCTTTGGAACTTGCGCAGTGAGTTTTTGATTACAACCAGTTGGCGTTTATCACTGTAAGAGATCAGATGTACTCTTAAGATTTCGTAGTTACAATAAACTAGTATACAGTCCACCAGGGTTTAATTATTGGCAAGGACGTATACCAAACAATAACATTGTTTGTTTACAACATTTTACCCTTTATAAATGTGTGACAAAATAAACCTATAATTACAATCTTATGGTCATAACGAAAACTTGACTTTAGGAGAAGAGCAGAATTTTGGGCTGTTGATTTCAATATGATCGTATATTACAGATAAGATCACTGGTAATATTTGAAACGGGTGTAACTTTTGAAGAAATTTTAAAAAATACTTTATATACAGAGAGAAATATCTGCAAACTTACCGAAAATGAATATAATAAATATTTTTTCCAAATTTGTTGAGTGCGTCTCAATCTGCACTTAGGCCTCGTTTCCCAAGAACTATATCCTTTTCAAGTGATAATAAATAAACTACAACAAAAATGCTGTAAAGACAGCTACATCGCTGTATCTTTTCCAATATTCACATATTCCACATACATATTTATGTGATATCATAGCATTAAAAACGAAATTTTACAGGATATTTTTGCAATTTCACTACTGTAATTTACAGTAGACTATTTCAACTGTGCTCAAACTCTGATAGACGTTTTTAAAAGACATTTAACATTGACCTCACCCGCACAACTTTCGACGCTTGGCCTGACGACGGATGCGTAGTAATCCAAAACCGGTAGCCCAATAGACCTACAATTAAACGTTGGAAATTAAATCTGATTTTTATTCTTCAACCTGTCAACATCCAACGTTATGGAGCACTTCATAACAATATAACATAATAACAAAACTAACAAAACTTAAAACAAAACAAAAATTTCATCATGTCCTCCTTCATTTTCAATAAACAGTAGGATGGGTCAAAGAAAATAAATATTCTTTTTTTTTCGGAACGCTTTAGCGCTGAACATTTTCCTATTGTAATAATAAGAAAAGCGCTATAAATAATTAAAATCGGTTAACATCTTCCATTCGGGCATTGTACTTAAAGTTAATGAAATGCAAAAATCGCGCTTTTTTGTATTTTTTAAAAGTTATGTTAAAACTTACTTAATAAACACGCTTTAGTTTTTTTATGATTGTTTTATGGTATACATAACCTAAATAAATTAAGTTCTGATCAAAAATTTAATTTTTAAATGTTCGCGCGAACGGAAATGTTTTTGTAATTTTTTGCTAAGACGTTGCGCGAACGGAATAAAATAATTTTTTTTTAATTTAAAGGAAAGACAGAGAGAATTTTTGTTTTGTTTCGATAATTTGGTGTTCTCTGTCATTTATTTTCTTAAGAATCTTCTAATTATTTCTTCTTAATTATCATCAAGTATAACTTATAATTATGTTATGTTATTTCCAAAAATTATGCAACAATAATATTTGTTACATAGCAGAAAAAATATTAGTGTATTTGTAACAGCCAGTTGAAATAATTTTCATTAAATACAAAGCTGGGCAAAGTTAATCAGCAAGTTAACTTCGTTAATCATTAATCCGTTAACGAAAAAGTTAACTTCGTTAACCGATAGTCCGTTAATTTGTTACAAATGTAACGGAAGTTAACGTTCACCGTTAATCGTTAACTTTTTATAAAAAAATATAGGTTATTTTGAGTGCCGATCTACCAGTGAGTATGCAACCCAAATAACTGCGGACCTTTCTTGCGGTTGCATAAGTAAAAATTGCCTTAGAAACTTTTCAAACTAAGTACAGTGGTAACTAAAAGAACTACATTGCGAGATACAAAGATGAAAAGATCAACTTAAGCTTGTATATCTATGCAGTTCAAACCTGGACTTTCAACAGTTTTGCAGTTTTGAAAAATCGCATGCAATTTTCGGACAATTTGTACACCATTTACATCTGTGCAACTTTAATAAATCGCATGGCTTGAACATCAGTGATTTTTATTTTTTGACTACAATAGTTTGCTTTGGGTTGGTAGCAAACATAACTTTATTAAATTATTGATTACGCTTTTCTTCCACACACAGTTTTTAAATCACAGCAAACTAACAAATAACGAAATGCGGAATAGGTTATGTTTCGCGTCTATACACAGTGGTGTCACCAAATTTTCGTTTTAGACAAAAATTCCTAGATTGTTGCTATAAACTCATGCACTTACATATTTAGAACTGATCGAACTGATCCTAATTCCATGTAACCTGGTAATTTTTAAATTTTTCATAGAGTATAACAAAAAATCACATTGGACTTGACGAATTTAATTGCGCCTTTGAATTGCACAGAATGAAGTAAAGGGTTAAGAGGGTTGGAGTTGAGACAACTTAAAACAAAACAACTCGCGCGCATGCTTTATATACGGACGCCACGGCACACAAAGTAGTATGTCACACATGCAAACAAAACCAAGTCCGAACTTGCACATAATGCCTATACAACCATTTGAAATATTTAATGATGATATCTCCGATTTAACGGACTTGAATTAATGGATGATGAATGTAGTTGAAGTTAGTCAGTCCGTTAATGGTTTTGAAAGTTAACTTAAAAGTTAATTCGTTAACGAAAAATTTAACTTCGTTAATTAACGATTAACGGATTAACGCTTTTGTGCTCAGCTTTGATTAAATATTATTCTTAGTGACAGACTAGAAATGTAGACTTAAAAATGATGTTCCCTTTTGGTATCAAGCCACATATTATTAGCCACTTGTAATAAATGTTGATAAATCGTTCATGTGATTCTTGCTTTTAAAAGGATTTCACCTGGTAGATAATTTAAATCTTGGAATAACTAAGCAAGAGTGATTTCCTATTATTCATTTACTTAGTGGTGATGACGCTTCATATCAAAATGAGTGTAAAATAAACCAACATAGCATCATGAAACTTTGTGATAATTTTCCAAAAAACGTGAGAAATCATATCAAAATCACAAATCATATAAAAAATTTACTCAAATAATCGAAAAATAGACGAAAATTAGCCCTAAGAACCAATGGTAGCTACTATGTAATATTTATTATGATAGTGAGCTGTGATTACAAATTTCAATCTAGCTTTTAATTCTAAATAATATTTCAAAATAACATTTTTTGATAATAGTTAAAACAAAGATACTTTACTCTTATGTCAAATTCAAATTTTCTGAACTACCCTGTATCTGATAAACAATTTTTAAAATTAGATAATTGTCTTTTTGGCTTTGTGCGAAGCAAGAACTTTTATGAAGACTAAATTTTCTGATAAATTAATAATATAAAAAATTCCCATGACGCCGACTTTTTGGCGGTCACTGTATATCGGTATACCGGGTGATTCAATTTCGAGGCTCACCATGGGGATCTCGCTTATTAGTAGAGATAGAGCCTATAATGTTTAAATTTGGCAAAGTTTCGTATTTTTGTGCTGATCAATTATCTGAAAAGAAATTTTAGCTATCATTTTTCATTTTCAAGATATCCGCAAATACTGAAACAAGATATCGTTTTTAATTTTTTATTCAAAACCAAACGTAGCTAGACATTTGAAACAAAAACACTCTTTTGCGACTTTTTACCAAGGAATGCAGTGTCATTTTTTAATTTGAAATAACATCAAAGATGGAGGCGTAACCATGGCCAACTTTTGCTTTTCTTATGGGTGCCATGTGGAATTTTGAATTTTCCGCTAGTCGTGTGTTTTCTCATTTCCGCAATGTATAACATGTTGGCATTATTCTTTAAAACAATTGTTTAATAATAAAAAAACTTTCTTCTTTTTGTCGTTGTTTGTCGTGCTTATCAGGTACCCAACTGATGCTTGGTTACAAACCGCCGGCGCCGGACTGACCTTTGGATTAAAAACATTCAGATTGTAAAAGAAGCAAGTTTATACAACAAAAAGCTTATTTTTTAAGGAAATGTTCAAATTGGTCGCCATTTTCTTGAAGGCATAAAACCGAGCCAGCTTTTCGGTATGATGTTATGCTCTTCTAACTGTTCTTCCCGGAATAGCATTGACCGCATTTGTTAATCGATCCCGCAGATCCTCGATATTTCTGCGAGTATCGTGATAAATTTCACCGTTCAGTTCCCCATAGAAAATAGTCCAGAGGACTTAAATCAGGGGATCTAGCAGGACATTCCACCACTCCACCACTACCAACCAATCCAGCGATTTGGAAATTGTTGATTCAAATAATTTCGTACAACTGCAAAGTTTGACTTGTGTGGGTATTGTACGGTTTCAATTTCTTCGTTCGTAATGCTCTCCAAACAAGTGTTTGCGGCAATTCCAAATTAGGGGCTACTTCCCACGGAGAAATCCGAGGATCGTCATTTATCTAAAAACCAGTAGTTGAAGCATTGCAAATTATGGTAATCTAACGTTTACCATTGCCAAAATAGCTCTGTGGTCGTTTTCAACATTTCCATGAGGATTATAAGAATTGCGGGATTTACTAAACGATCCATGGTCCGCTAAATTTCTGTCCAATGTTAGGAATATTGCATTTCTACGAGAACAATGATAAACCCTATCATATCACGCTTTTCGTTATTGGTAAAACGGCATTTTACATCCACAATCAACCACAATTAAGGTTTATTTGGTTAAATGGCAAACCCAACGCTGAGCGGCGCGCTTGGTCCAAGTGCATTTTGTTGATGTTGCTTGGCAACGAGTCCGGCGGTCTGTAACCAAGCTTACACCGTTATTTTAAAAAATAATGCTAACATGTTATACATTGCGGAAATGAGAAAAGACACGACTATCGGAAAATGCCAAAATTCAACATGGCGCCCATAAGAAAAACAAAAGTTGGCCATGGTTACGCCGCCATCTTTGATGTTATTTCAAATTAAAAAATAACACTGCTTTACTTGTTAAAAAGTTGCTGCAGAATGTATTTGTTTCAAATGTCTAGCTACGTTTGGTTTTGAATAAAAAATTAAAAACGATATCTTAACATTTCAGTTTTTTTGTGGATATCCTTAAAATGAAAAATGATAGCTAAACTTTCTTTTCAGATAATTGATCAGCACAAAATACGAAACTTTTCCAAATTTAAACATGGCTCTATCTCCACTAATAAGCGATATCTTCATGGTGAGCGTCGAAATTTAATCACACGGTATATCGGTATCAACTTTTTGCTAATTAAACCTGACGTCATATAACAACTAAATACTACCAACGTAGTGTGCTAATTGCCACTAGTGGGTAACACTAACACTTTGTGCGAAGCAAGAACTTTTATGAAGTTCACGGTCACCGTATATCGGTATATATCGGTATCAACATTTTGCTAATTAAACCTGACGTCATCTAACAACTAAATACTACCAACGTAGTGTGCCAATTGCCACTAGTGGGCAACACTAATTAAACTTAATTCCTTTCCTGAAGCATTTAAGATTTTTGTTTTAGAAACTGCAGAGAGACAGAAACTTTAGAAACAGAAACTTGAGTGCATATCATAGAATAGCTATTTAAAAAAAATTAAAAGAATTACGCTATATTGGTATTAATTAGTAGGTACCAAAATCACAAAACTTCGATTTATGAGAACCTCCTGCCAAAAACGATAATTAATAAAAAAAAATCAGACAAAAGATTTTTGATTTCAAAAGTTTTTAAAGCCATCCTATGACAGTATTTACCCTATGCTGTAAAACTGGTACCATCTTCCGACTCTCTCCAGCATTCAAATAATACGTTTCCGTACATGAGTTGGTTTGCTATAGTATGTGTGGTCAATATACCCTCTAGCACTTAACGCTGATTTCCTATATCGCTTATACATATAGCAACAATTATGTTAATTAGTTGACTTAATATTGACACCTTTCAAGTGTTCAAGTATAATAGTGATAATAACAACGTTGTATTTCGTCGTCGATGATCCTTAATACAGAATTTTAAAATTTGTCAATTTTTCTCGATATTTAGTCATTGTTTATCGTTGCCGCGGTAAATTTGAAAATAGTATTGTTGCATTTTTATTGTTTATCAGTTAGTTATTAAGATTTTTTATCAGATGCGCGATTGGCACGATTATAGAATTATCTATGTTGTCCATTTTGCGCCTGTATTTTTGGTTTTAAACATTTTCTCTCTACAACTGAGTGAATTCCATCTCATATTGCCTTCGCATCGTTTATTAATTTACTATAATTGTTGGCTCGTATCCATCGAAACCAGTAGAAAGGGGACAACATAGCATTGACACGAATTATTGAGATAATGTTGAAAACCGAAATACAGAGAAAATGGACATTAAAATTTCTAAAATCATGTTTATTGAAAGCCAGCAATTCTTCATTATACTATACATTGGGCCTTGCTCGATAAACACGAGGTAGAAACTCTAATTGGAAATTAACAACAATTACACCTTGCATATTAATAAGTAATAAAAAGGCTACAATATTGGTAGAAAAAAGTACAAAATCTTAAATTCTAGGATAAGAGTTCAATTATTCTGAAATAAGATATATTTACAAACAATTATTAATAAAAAACATTAATTACACAATAGAAAGGCGGCAAAATACTTGAAAATCACTTAATATCGATATAGAATAACAATATGGTCTGTCTGTCTCTTATACTCTTATCTATGTCATTTCCAACAAATAACACAAAACGAAAATGCTACAAAACAGTTAATAGCATAGTCATTAATATTACGTCACCGTTTAATAATAAAAAAAATCTTGCACCCCTTCCCACTGGAACATTGTGTAACGGCGCCCCTGTGTATATATTTTTACTTTATCATACGCAGTATGTAAAGTATTGTAATCGTGCCAAAAAAAAAATTTGAGTTTTTAGCGGAAATATGTCTTTTTGGGTCCCCTGAATATTTTTGACCAAGGTACAAAAAAATGTCTGTGTGTGTGTATGTGTGTGTGTGTGTGTGTGTACCCGTTTTTTGTGGCGACGATTCCGGAGAAACTACTAAAGGTATCGGGACGAAACTTCATATTTAGAAGTTTCATAACCAAACTTAGAGCTGAAAAGCTTTCTGTTGAAGAGGGACCAAAGGAACTGGATGTTTAGTCTTAGCATTTTTGAAAGATTTTGCAAATAAGCCACCATTTTTGGAATGTCGTCGAAATAGTTAAATAATAAATTAAAGTTGAGGAAATTCTGAATAATTTATCGCTATGACATTTTTTGGTACAATCAATAGTTTAGCTGCATGAGCAAATTCTATTTCTACGAGATCGGTCGTACTGCATGAAAACTAGTAGCCAGGATTTGTCAGATTTTTTGATTCTAATGACAGTAGGTAGACTTGGTGTCAAACGCTAATGTTTTGACAATAACTTCTGTCAATATAAGCTGCGTTCGCATATTGCATTACACTTTTTACACCCAATAACACGTAAGTGTCATTTGGACGGTGTACCCGGTGTCAACGGAGTACAATATGCGAACGCAGCTTTAATCGACATATTTGTCTAGTTCTAGTAGTTTTATTTTAATGCAGACATGGCCGATCTCCATCAAATAGTGTCTCATGCAGCTTAACTATTAATTTTATATATAGTATGATAAAGTCATGTGCCTGGCCACATCAGATTTTTTATTTTGGTGCTGCCGTGTGTCAACCCAATATCAAGGATTCCGCAATAGTAAAAAGGTTGACAAACGGTCGTATAAAGCAACTCTAGTTGCCATAGGATTTTAGTCACCAGACTGCTTACGGTCGTTACTATTTTTTACTTTATCATACGCAGTATGTAAAGTATTGTAATCATGCCAAAAAAAATTTTTGAGATTTTAGCGGAAATATGTCTTTTTGAGTCCCCTGAACATTTTTTTACCAAGGTACAAAAAATGTCTGTGTGTGTGTGTGTGTGTATGTGTGTGTGTATGTGTGTGTGTGTGTGTGTGTGTGTGTGTGTATAGAATCTCATGCAGCTAAACTATTAATTTTATATATAGTATGATAAAGTCATGTGCCTGGCCACATCAGATTTTTTTATTTATATATCATCTAACGTGATATGATATGCCTCTTCAACTATTGTAGAATAGGATTCTGTGATCAAAAAAAGCAAGGGAAATATAAAATATTAAGTTCATTCTTAAAACCAGACCAAGATTCCTTTCCGTTCCAACTTTTGCCAATTCTCACGAGTACTGTGTCTAACATTTGTTTCCTACAATGTTCCCAAAGAAACTCTACAGGACTATTTGAATGAAATTTACAGAAAACTACAAGGTCGTATCATATTTAAACCATACATACCCAAGTATGTCAAAACGTGCTAAAGAATAAATTTATACCCGTATTTACTATACAAAAACCAAATAAAGTAGGAATTCACCAAGAATTACCTTTCTTATTGGACATAAAATAGGATTTGTCTACTTTGGAGTTGCACTCGGAGATGTAACTGACATAAATTCATAATTTAATTATCTCCATATAAACAAATCCCGCATTGAAAATATCACTGTTTATCCTGTAATTCACACTTGTAAGGTACTTTCTGACCTTATGGCATTATGTGCGTTTAATCGCACAATAATGTCGCATTAAAATCTACACGTAAATTCCGATGGCTCAAGGATTAAATGAATAACGTATCGCGAAAATAACTTTCCAGGTTCTTACGACGGCATCTTTAAATTTCATTTAGTTTGATGCAGTGATAGAATGTAGGTCGAGCCATCCGATGGAATGCAATCTTAGCAGAGGTCATGGACGACATAATGTTTATGGTGATAAATGATTGGTCAGTTCATTAATTGTCGATTGGTACTGAACCTCAAAATCCCAAACCGGTTCTGTTATTCATACAGAATTAAAAAGGTATCACCAACGGACACGGATACGTTAGAAAGAAGCCATAACGACCGAGATTCATTACGCACGAGTAGGTTACCCAATGCGGTTATTACTATATACTAGGTAGCATGACAGATGAAGTGGTTTAATAAGCAAGAAATTACGGTTATAAGTGGATTGAAATGATAATAACAGCCGAGTTAAAATATACAAATTATACAAAAAATTAAGATTCTATGTTAAGTACAACTGTAGCTACAACGACCGGTATACAACTGGCCCAATGTTTTCTGAACATTTTTTAATTCACATTGCATTCTTTTGTTAAGAACCCAGGTATTGCGTATAAAGATCAAACTGTCGAGAAAGACTTCTCCGACAGCCAAATTTGCCATCGACGACATCCGAATATATCCGTTACTTGTTACTATTTCATCTCGGTTATCAAATAAAAGGGTTGATAGATTGATCGCCAGTAACGATACTGTCTGTGGTAGAACTTTAATCAATTTTAAATTTTTAGCATATACTGGATTACCAAATTAGTATACCTAATTTAATACGTCGCACTCTGTGTTGGAATTGAATCATCTTGTTGGAGTTGTTGAACTATGTGCAGGTGTCCCAAGCTAGAAACAAAGTACATTAATGGCCTTAAGAAATCGAAATACACGTATATTCCATATATAAAAGTAGTAGATATATATTTTCATGCTTACGGGTATCCCACAACAACGTACCAATACAAACTTATGTTTTTTAAATGGAACTTTAGGTATATTATTGCTGTTTTTGATTAAGACTTTTATCCTAATTATTTTGACATCAACTTATCTAACTAACAATGATAAAGAAACAAAAGAACTCATTTTAGATAGTAAAAGTTTATACGACAACTATTATTGATTTGCGATTGTAATAGGGCATCCTGGCTAACTGGAAATTTGCTAAATGTCAAATAACTTAAGAATCTTAAACGGAACACCGTGTAAAATGTCTGACTAGGTAGGTCTATCGTAGACATCTAAAAAGTTCTTAGAATCTAATATGACATTTGTAACTTTAACATATGCACAATAATTCATAAATTTATTAAATATCCAGATGGTTCGTCAGTCAACAATCTCATATCTGTAATAGTACTTTTCATGCAGCCGCTTTTAATAATAGCATTATGCTATTTTGATTTACACGAACGTATAATTTGTGATACTGATTTTCATCAAAGTCAAAAAATTAGTAATTTAAGTACCACTCTAAACATGATTAAATAATATTTATACAGGACATTAAATTGTTCATGGTGGTCCAAGGCTTTGGAAAACTAGATCGCCTAATTTAACCCCGTTTGACTTGTTTATCTGGAGACATTGAGGAAGAAATTTATGGGGTTATTACAACTACGGTAGCGAATATGAAGAATATAATAGCGTGGCGCTTTCAAAATATTTTTGTGGAAATCATGGAAAAGGTAACATGTCCACCAAGAATTCTAAGTTAGACTTAAACGCATTGACCTGAGAGGGCTGATAGGTGCACACTTGACAATCGCACTGAAATAATTAATATTTATTCAGTTTACAGTCATCCATTCATTACATTATTTATTCTTATAGTATACTATAGAGTATTATTGACACAGTGATATGTGTAGAGAAATAATAGGATTTCTACAGAACACCATATTTCTACCAAAGCACTCCTTGTTTTTGTTATGTGTAGTAATTGGCACATCTCCATAAACATGATTTAGCTTGATAAGGCGATAGACCACTATAACCAACCTAAGGACTCTAAACTAAAATTCTTTAAATAATTTAGAACATAAATTTTAAATTAAATAAAAAAAAAATTATACATAATTTTTGACTACAGGCCTGAAAAACCCAATTGTTGGATGATCATAAATTTTTTTTCAGTTTGAAATTACATAAATAAAAGTTGCTGCATGAACAGAAGAATCATTACAATTGTGCGATTGTTCGAATTTCGTCGTGGCAACTAGATATTTTATATTAATTTTTATAAATGTTAGAAATGCGAAATTATTTAGGCCTTTTCATAAAGCTGGTTTACTGATCTTTGAAAGTATTTCAAGATATACAGGATGTTCTATTTAAAATTCTAGTATTTCACTTATAGCAAACCTTGATTTATCCCCGATAAATGATACTAGAATCTCATTTCAACACCAACTATTCAAAAGTGTGATATTTTTACTATCCAAAACGACTTCGATATTTTTACTATCCAAACCGTTCCTTATCCATGTTAGTTACACAAAATGATTTTTTTAAATGCCCGTTTTTTGGATTAATTTTACAATATTTCAGTTGATAATACCCTAATTCAATAACAATTCGGATAAAAATCGTAATAAAAAAAATTACAATAATACCGGGGGATTCAATTTCGAGGCTCACCATGGGGATCTCGCTTATTAGTGGAGATAGAGGCTATCTTTAAATTTGGCAAAGTTTCGTATTTTTGTGCTGATCAATTATTTGAAAAGAAATTTTAGCTATCATTTCTATTTTAAAGATATCCGCAAAAGAACTGGATTGTTAAGATATCGCTTTTAATGTTTTATTCAAAACCAAACGTAGCTAGACATTTGAAACAAAAACATTCTACAGCGACTTTAAATAAGGAATGCAGTGTTATTTTTTAATTTGAAGTAACATCAAAGATGGCGGCGTAACCATGGTCAACTTTTGTTTTTCTTATGGGCGCGATGTTGAATTGTGGCATTTTCCGATAGTCGTGTTGTTTCTCATTTCCGCAATGTATAACATGTCGTGATTACCAGGTACCCAACTGGTTCTTGGTTACAGACCGCCGGTGCCGGACTGACCAGAGTGCTTTGGATTAAAAACATTCAGATTGTAAAAGAAGCAAGTTTATACAACAAAAAGCTTATTTTTTAAGTAAATCTTCAAATTGGTCGCCATTTTCTTGAAGGCATAAAACCAAGCCAGCTGTTCGACATGTTGCTATGCTCTTCTAACTGTTCTTCCCGGAATAGCATTGACCGCATTTGTTATTGGATCCCACAGATCCTCGATATTTCTGCAAGTGTCGTGATAAATTTCGTCGTTCACAGTTCCTCATAGAAAATAGTCCAGAGGACTTAAATCAGGGTATCTAGCAGGACATTCCGCCACTCCACCATTACCAATCCAGCGATTTGGAAATTGTTGATTCAAATAATTTCGTACAACTGCAAAGTTTGACTTCGGGGTTTGTACGGTTGCAATTTCTTTGTTCTAATGCTCTCCAAACACGTGTTTGCGGCAATTCCAAATTAGAGGCTACTTCCCGCGTAGAAATCCGACGATCGATTTGTCTAAAAACCAGTAGTTGAAGCATTGCAAATTATGGTAATCTAACGTTTACCATTTCCAAAATATCTATTTGATCGTTTTCAACATTTCCATGAGGATTATAAGAATTGTTTGGTTTACTAAACGATCACTGGTCCGCTAAATTTCTGTCCAATGTTAGGAATTTTGTAGGATTGGGCATTTCTTTGAGAACAATAATAAACCCTTATCATATCACGCTTTTCGTTATTGGTAAACGGCATTTTACACAACGCTGAGCGCGCCACTTGATCCAAGTGCATTTTGCTGACGTTGCTTGGCAACGAGTCCGGCGGTCTGTAACCAAGCTCCAGTTAGGAACCTGAAGGTTTTTTGATTATTACACCATTATGTTAAAAAATAATGCTAACATGTTATACATTGCGGAAATGAGAAAAGACACGACTATCGGAAAATGCCAAAATTCAACATGGCGCCCATAAGAAAAATAAAAGGTGGCCATGGTTACCCCGCCATATTTGATGTTATTTCAAATTAAAAAATGACACTGCATTCCTTGTTAAAAAATAGCTCTAGAATGTTTTTGTTTCAAATGTCCTACATTTGGATTGAATAAAAAATTAAAAACGGTACCTTGACAATTCAGTTTTTTTCGGATATCTTAAAATGAAAAATGATGTTTAAATTTCTTTTCAGATAATTGACCAACACAAAAATACGAAACTTTGCCATATTTAAACATAGGCATCTCCACTTATAAGCGAGATCCCCATGGTGAGCCTCGAAATTGAATCACCCGGTATACCTACTGTTCCATTTAAAAAACATGTTTGTGTTGGTACGTTGTTGTGGGATATCCTGTAAGCATGAAAATATGAATCTACTACTTTTATATATGGAATATACGTATATTTCGATTTTATAAGGCCATTAATGTACTTTATTTCTAGCGTTGGACACCTGTACATAGTTCAATAAATCCAGCAAGATGATTCAATCCCAACACAGAGTGCGACAAATTAAATTAGGTACCTATACTAATTTGGTAATCCTGTATATGGTAAAAATTGAAAATTGATTAGAGTTCTACCACAGACAGTATCGTTACTGAGAATCAACCTATAATCGAACAAAAAAATAATTAATATCGGACGAGCGTTTTGCGAGAAAATTATTTTTGAAACAAATTTTTAGTGGTGCGTAAATTTTTACGCGCTGTTTATAGATGATTCCTGGAATGATATTCGCTTGTACTAATTCTCCCAAAAGGACATAATTCACAAATATTGCCTTCAGATTCAGATTTTGCAGAATCTTTAGGAATTAGGTAATTGGAAATCTGCCGTTTTTTGACATTTCCACTCAAAGGTTGATATTTTTAGTTTAATAATTGAGGTATGCAAATTTATTAAAATGAATAAACTAGAAAATGCGTGTATATGTAAGATATTTAGTCGATTTTAATTAAAAAACTAAAGGCCTATATACGAACATTCCGTATCATACGGACATACCATAATGATGAAATAATCAATGTACATAAAATGGTGAAATACAGGCGGGATGTAATTTTAATTAACTATAACAGGTAGAAGCAGTACATATTGTTTTTTTAATTATGTTACTGTATGTGTTTTCAGAACATTGAACACTGAAAACATGGTTTAAAAACAAAATATTTGGTCAAATGAAAAACCTCACTGAAAAACTCCAATATTAAACGATATATTGAAATAAGATTTTTGTAAAAATGTATTGCAATAAGCACTTTATCAATAATAATTACTTGATTAATGGCAAAGATATTACTGACCGCGAGTATCTGATCCAGATTTTTATACTTTGTAATGGGACATAGATAAAACTAAATAAATACCGACTGTGAAATTTAGGAAATACAACATTATGTAAATTAATAACGAAATAGATATGTATGTGGAGGTATAAAGTACAATTCATGCTACAAAATTAATACTGCTATTAAATGATGTTAACTATTGCGCTGCTATATGTATATGTGATATTATTATTTTTCCTGCTGAAACAAAACGATTTTAACCGCATCTCCAGTAATTAAATATGCCTCCAACTGAATCTTAATGTGCAGTTATATGTACCATTGGCATAATCAGTAATTATGTCATAAAAGTTAATAGTAATGGCATTTTCCATATACACGTGGATATCTTATAGCGTCGAATGCATTCCGAAAGACCGAATAACTGATATATAATTAAAGAGTCTCCGATCGGAAGGCATTAATTGAATGTATCAGTATAAGTAAACACCTGCGATTACGTATTCATATATTAAACGGTAGATATGTTAATGCCGATGTTAATATAGCTAAAACTATCTCAACCTATAGCGTGAACGACTATGCACAATTTTAATTTCATTAATCGGTTATTAAATATTATTTCATACCGTGCATATATACTATATACATATATATCGGTATCAGCTTTTTGCTAATTAAACCTGATGTCATACAATCACTAATTACTACCAACGTAGCGTGTTAATTGCAACTACTAGGCAACACTACATAAACATCCTTCCTTTTCTGAATGATAATGATTGTTGTATGCAGTATTTTAAAATATACCGATATTAAGCAAGGTAAAGAATATTACTATACAATGTGATAAAAATTTGAGTTCCAATGTCGGTTAGCGGAGTGTTTAAAGTAGTAATGGTTGGGCATTTTGTGCTGAAGTAATTAATTACACTGGAAAGAAATTAATATTTTCGTTGTGTCTCAAAAACTAATAACCGGATCTTGTTTGGTAGATTACGTATCTGGCAACCATACGTCTCTAGCACACCATATGTGTGCATGGATATGAAGAGATCACCAAATCCCAAAATGTCGACTAGCTCTTTTTCAAAAGTTATTCTACACGTAATTGTCTTTTTATTATGGAGACAATGGTAAAAAATGACCTCTGTAACCTTTGAAGGAAATTCTATCGAAATTGCCTGTGATTCCTTATGGGTTTTAAAAATGTGTGCGTGGCGTGGGTATGAAAAGGGAGCAATGTCAGTTTCTAGTTGCGCAAATAATCGCAAATAAAGTTACATTTGTTCAAAATACACATTTTTGCTTTATTGGCTAAATAGACTGTTTATGGTGTTTTTTTATCAGTTGTGTTCGTCTGAAACCAGTCTGGGTTGGAAACGCACGAAAAATGCGTTTTTGTTGTGACAGAAAAAGAGACCACTTGTCGATATCACACCACGCTCGAGCGCATTACGGTCTAGCCGCATACAGTGGTACAAACAATATCCGTATGATAGCAGTTTATAAACTTGTTTGTACAAATAATTACAAAATTATTTAATATTCACGGACCAGATTTCAGATAAAAGTATGAAGAATACTGCTACTAATACCGATTAAAATTCAGAAAATTTAAATGTGATATTCATTTAACTGCGGTAGCTATTTAAACCATTGAATTACAGATTAACTCTATAAAATGTTCGTAGGCGGTGAATTTATTGAAAATGCTTTGAACAAGATTCCGATATTCCTCTCCCCAACGAATTTGCCAAACTCATGAAGGAGTATTACAATCCGCAGGAAGTTGAAAATGATCTTCACGAATCCGAAGGTAAGGATTGTTATAATCAATGTATTATGTTGCATTAATAGTGGAGTCCAGAAATCGGAGCGTTTCATAACAATGTGACAGGAAACAGGAACAGACAAGTTTCATGACAATCCGCATCAATTTATTATGTTTAACAGATTGTACTCGATGCCATTTTGAATTTTAAACATCTGACATCAAATATTCAATGTTCACCCAAATCCGATAGTAATTACACCGGGGAACACTTGTCCCCATAGGTCTACCAACCGATGTACGAGATCTTGTAGAGTATTGTCTCTCCACCACATACTTCAAGTGGGCGGGAGCGATGTATGAGCAGGTAGAAGGTGCAGCCATGGGATCACCTCTTTCACCGGTAATCGTTAATTTCTTCATGGAATTGTTTGAAGAAGAAGACATTAGGTCAAGTCCTTACAAACCCAAGCATTGGGTCAGATATGTCGATGATACCTTTGTGGTTTGGCCACACGGTAGAGATAAACTTACTGAGTTCCACCTGACCAATGTTAGTCTTACCATCAAATTCACGATGGAAATAGAAAAGGATAATCAGCCGTCATTCTTGGATGTGCTGGTAAACAGAACGTCAACGCGTAGGCTTGGACATACAGTCTACCGTAAGAAGACACATACCGATCAGTACTTGAACGCCAAATCACACCACCATCCCCAACAGAAGAGAACTGTTATTAACACCTTGGACGACGAACGGAAACACTTGGAGTGGGCCCGACCGACGGCAGAATGGATACACCAAGTATAACATACGGGGTGTCACACAAAGAAAACCGCAAGTTTTAGAGGAGCCGCAAGAGTCAAAAGGGTTCGCTTGCTTACCATACGTAAGTGGGGTATCAGAATCGGTAGATTACTGAAGAAATCGGGTATCACGGTAAGGTACAGAGCACCAGCTAAGGTAAAGGAAATTTTGCCTATCCCAAAGGATATCACACCACTCCTGAAGAACGAAGGGGTATACAAGATAACATGTGAGTGTGGAACATGATATGTAGGACAGACAGGACGAAGCATCGAATGTCGAGTCGAGGAGCACAGTAGAGACACCCGGATAGGGAAGATTCAACAGTCCGCTGTTGCTCAACACTGCCAAGAGTCGGGACACACAATGGATTTCAATGACGTGAAGATGTTGGCAAGGGTGGGTAATTATCATCGAAGGGTTATTAGATAAGCCATTAAAATTTACAAACATCTTGACAACATCAATCGCTTGGACGGCACTGACATTAGTAGGGTCTGGAAAGCGATCCTAACGCGGTCAGGTGAAAAGCACATGGGAGCGGCAGCTCCAGATGTGCGCAGTCAGGTGTAAATTTAGGTATATAAGGGAGATTTCTTTGGTAGATCTTCAGTATTCAGTTAGCTCTGAAGAAGCGAGCAATATGGTTCGCGAAACGTCAGCATTTACAAATCTTGACACACGGCATAACCAGGAAGCAGTTTATTTTCTAACTCTATAACTAGTTCCAGCTTTTATTTCAGTCTACTTAGAAAATACTGTCAATTTGCGTTATTTATACAGGGTGTTTATGGTCTTGTGATTTTATTTTCAAAGGGTGATTAAACATCATAAAAGAAGGCCTTTACCATAAAACTTTCTTTACAAAAGTTGTGTAATAAGAGAGATATTAAGTTACTGACAGCAGCCTACTTAGTCAAAAATTCACTGATAACATATTGTTAGATTTTAGATTTACTTTGCACAAGTTGTTGATCAATCGTTTTAGCGTTAATAACCTTCTTTTAAGATGTTTAAGCACCCTTTAACATTAAAAACAAAGAACAAAATAACAGTAATATCACACGTATTATGCAACTTTTGTTAAGACATTTTTACGTTAATGGCTTTCTTTTAAGATGTTTAATCACCCGTTGAAAATAAAATCACAAGACCGTAAACACCCTGTATATGGGTACTGAAGGGTGATATGATAAAAATATATTAATTAGGTTCGAATGAAGTGTTGAAAATTTGGGTGACTCTTTTAAGTGGTATTTCTTTATTTTTGTAAAGTCAAAACGGCAAGACGCTTACTAAAAAAGGCCTACCAATTCACAGCTTCTATCTTCCTTGTTTTAACTTAAAAGATTAAATTTTGTAATCATTGCAATCGATTAATTACATTGGTTTATAGGGATGCCCGTGAGTGTACCACAGGTAGCACAAAAAAACGCTATTCAATCGATTCTCGGTCGCTGTTTCTTTTATTCGACGGAAATCACTTTTTAACCACTTTTTTGTAAACGCGCATCCCATTATCTGACATGGTGATTACCTATATTTCTAACTTACAATAAGTTATCAATACTAACTACCGTAATGCATTGCGCAATCGGCCACCAAGGCGTTATATTGGTTTTGTAACCAAGGTTGTAAAACATGTAATATTACTTCATAATATTTACCATAATTAAATTTTATTATGAGTAAAAAAAAAATTCTACCAAATGTACAGATTGGAACAGCATACAGTTATTGGGACTCGTCACAATATTGTGAAAGCCGCCAGAACTAATACCCATACACGTTCATAAATTAATTATAATTAACGGACGTTAAAATATGTAGCTCGGTTACAGGCGGCCCGATCCATTTAAAACAAGATTCCAAAATCCGGACAGTGACCATAATTAACAGTGAATATTAATGAAGCAATTTGGGGCTG
This sequence comes from Aphodius sticticus, assembly GCA_963966075.1. Taxonomy (NCBI): domain Eukaryota; kingdom Metazoa; phylum Arthropoda; class Insecta; order Coleoptera; family Scarabaeidae; genus Aphodius; species Aphodius sticticus. The sequence goes on along the minus strand of OZ014507.1, from coordinate 37,147,578 downwards.
ATTTAATACTTATGAGAACTTATTCGGTTGTAATGCAAGAGTTCGTAGTACAGTTCAACAGCTTTAAAAAATATTTACATATAGATTTTGCTAAATGCTAGCGCAAACACGTAGTGAAAAAGAGGTTACCTGTAGATTAGTTTATGTCATCCTCACTTATACCGACGGAGATAAAGTGTAACAAATCGGCCGTATAAATTATGCAATCTTCACAGAAGCATCGCTAATGCAAATGTGAATATCCCTTCGTATCGGAATATGTCAGATAAGGTCTAATAGAATTACGCTTCGCGTATTTTAGCGGTAATTTAATACTGCAATCACGGTACGAATACACTGCACTTTCCTCCATTACGTATGCTCGTAGTTAGTTACAAATATCCCAGTTTTTACGTTCTTTAAGCAGTAACCATTTATCTCTTTCCCAATCAATATTTATCATCTCGTTATAATACCACCGAGTGCTTGTGTTTTATTTGTTTGCGGTGGTGTACACCACTATGAAGACGCTGTCATGGTCTGTCAGTGATTCAAGGATTTTAAACGTATTTTGGCATTTAAGCAACAGGTACGCACACTATACATTCGCAAAAATTGTCGAATTACAAAAACTAGGAAAAAATCCAAAATTCTATCTTATTTTATTTTTAGTTTAAACATTTTTTTTTATATTATTAATACAAATTAGAAATTTGACACACACAGGACAGTATCCTGTGTGTCCGAACCTTGGCCAAAGGTTTTACTAAAAGCTGATTTTTAGGTTTTGTTTAGGGGCCTAAAGTTATTTTCCGATCAAATTTGCATCGTTTCTTATTGATATTAATACGAACATTTTGACACTTCGTTCGTTTGAAGTAGACAATTTTAGTTTTTCACTTTTAAAAAAATCTCGACTGCAATCAGCGATGTAAATCCATGAACTAATTCGTCTGAAAAGTGCAAATGGAAAAGTCTATAAAGAAATGTCTCTTATATAAATGAATATGTTACTTCCATTTAATTCTAATCAGACCGACATTCTGTTTAATTATGTGCAACGTCTTTAAGGAGTTTGATACGAATATGCTAAAAAAATACAAAAGTTACGTGTCGACAGATTACTTGACAGAAAGAAACAAGTTTTTTAAACTTCTTCTAAACCTTCATCTCAATATTCTTAAGTAATTCTTTGTTTATCATGTGCCCCCATCCTTCGTTTAATATGGTGTATACTTTGTATTGCCAAGCTTAATACTTTCGGAGATATTGATGCAAACATAGGTGGACAACTTTTTACGTTTTTTTTTCGATTTTTCGTACAGAGACGACGTTACACGTTAAAATGCCTCAAGAATGTGGCTATTCTAGGCACCAAGGCATTAACACCATTACGAAAAGTAGCGAAAGTGCACATAACCTGAAAAAAACTAACTATTTGTCATTATTAATTATACAAACTTGTTGAGAGTTCCCACAGTAACAGTACATTGCCATTTACCCACCCTGTACATTCAACGTGCATATGAGTTGAAATAATTAAGACCGAATTTTTAGGTGTGAACAATACGTAAAAGTGACAATGAAAACTTGATAACTACGAGGCAATAATAGTTATTTATGTACAAAGGGCATTAGACGGATGTTTATGCCCCGAGGGTGACAGTTCTCGGGCCTATCGGCTCTCGCGCTTCTTAAGTCGCCCAAGGGTATAAACATCAAGTAATGCCGGAGCTACATACAAAATTTTATGTCCTACAATGTTTTTTTCCTTCGTTTGAATAATATTAATAAATATTTTGACGTTATCAGGAGACAGCTTTGGAACAGCGTTCAGGAGTTGAATACCATACAAACAATTCGGAGTTGAGTGACAATACAGACAATTAATTGTCAAACTTATAACCTTAATCGCCAATAATTGATGAGTGACAATACATACAATAATAATTGATGAGTGACAATAATTGATGAGTGATAATACATACAATTAATTGTCAAACAGAATAACCTTAATCGCCAATAATGGACATTGACCATTTAAAATTTACAATTTGAATAACAAATATTTGATATATTTGACATATAACCATGGCAATCCCTTATGCCCTAGGGCGCATAGAGAATCTTTATCGCCCTAGGGCGCAAAAAGTAGCTGTTTTCGTTCCGGTAACTAAGATGTAAAATGTCACTTTATGATCATGTAGGACATAAAAATATCTACACCAGTCCACTTGCGGAGCAAGATTGGTTCGTGTCCATATTCCTCTAGATTTCTAGAAAAAAAGTGGATATATGAATGGTTCTTACATATAATGTTTGGACTCTTCACGGCGACTTCTAACAGTCACTGCAAAAGAACGAAACTACATGGCCATTGTAACTCCATAACTAAATCAAATTCTGAAATTGTAGGTTCTTCCGGGTATTAAAATCACAAAGCTACCCTGAACTGCAGTTGTAAAGTGTCACTTCCTGAAATGAGTATAGTTTTCGCAGAACATTATCAACATTTGTATGATTGAAAAAAAAAATCTTTACTCTTCATTAGACAGGTACTATAGTGGTTAACCAATTTTCAATTCTGGTAGTGTTTCCTGAATTAATCTGAATACTTATATGTCAAACATCTGCGGGGTTTGATAAGTCACTTTCAAGGCCTGGAATCAGCTATGCAGCATCTAGCTTCTCGCGTCGAAGAACAAGGGTTGTTTGATAGAGAATCTGAATGCTATAGACTATAGTCTATAGAGTATAGAGTGTAAGAAAACAACCGCTTGTTCTCGAGCTATAATACATATGTTGGTGTACTTCTTTAGAAATGAAATAGCATAGCCTGGAGAATACGTGGTTTGAGCAAGACCCTATTAGGCCTTATGTGTGGTGTGGCTTGTAAGTTCGCTTGATGTACACACAGAAAAGTGATCTCTCGAACGAAGAGAGAATTACTTGGATGAAGTAGTTGGTAGGTTCGTATATATGCGAGAGATTATTGACTTCAACCAAGACATTTTATTTCTTGGAATAATTACTAGATATAAGAAAGTTGTTACTCTGGGGAAGGAAGTAAACAGTCTTCAATGAACTGTATATTTTTATTCCCGGTAAATATTTTTAGCTGCTTAAATTAAGAATTTTAAAGATTTGGCACAAATAAGTTTTCTATTGCTAATTAACAAGATAGGTATGTTATATTTACTTACTCGTTCTAACCTGTTGCATGCCTTACATCAAATTATTCCGTGTTGAAACGTTTATTGTACACTATAAATCACAAGACACATCCCCTACGGGCACTTCGCTGTTGTTTTCGGACTAGATTTCGCTCCTCTACGGCGCCAGCCCTACGCGCGGGCGCTCGAGCCTTGACGAAATCACGGTGCGCATATTTATTCCAGAGAAAGGGATTACTTGAAAGAAGTGAGAATCACTTCAGTTAAATAATTGGTGGGTTTTTATTCAGTAAACAATACTTACTTATATTCAATGTCTTATATTTTCTTGGATCAAGCAACTACGCACTTGGATGGATTATGGATTTCAATACAATATTGGTTTTTATAAAGAAAGAATTTATTTGTTGACAGCATTTATCTGAGAAATTATTTTACTTAGACTGAGTATGTGGCATTTCTTGTATATACCTAACTTTCTACATCCAAGTAAATATTAATTTGAATCTAGTAAATAAATTCAAGAAATGTTTTCTCGTTCCAAATAATCTCTTTTCTGTGTGTAACAGGACAAGACTCGTGAGGGTTTATTTGAAGGACTGTGTGTGCCAATAAGCCTCGGACACTTCAGCAGCTGCAGAAGAATATACCCCAAGAAAACTCCCAACAGACCTGATATGCTTTGCAAAAATGCAAAAAGGAATAGAATAAATATGCATAATTACAAATGGCTACCATTTGCTTGACTGGGCCGTTCTGGAACCCAATAAACCTGTCTTGTGTGCATCATACATTTTTTATACATATACATAATCAGTTGTTATTAAATTTATCATTATCATAGTATGACAATCTAGTTATGTTGTACAACTTCGAATTTACCAATAGAGAGATAAAATAATAATAAAAAACAAACAAAATAACGTTGGCTATCATCAAATGTCAGACCATCGTACTATATCTACAGAAAAGGTTAATGCCTTCCTGGCTTTTGTCTACCTAAACTATATTACACGGAAAATCAATAAAATTGTATACAACAAGGTACATGACGCCCTATATTTAATACTGCGGTCATGTTATATTTATATGGAAATGAGGTAGTCGTGTGAGCAGATGTGAGCGATAAGTTTGTCGGTGATGGTTTTTTAACTAAACACTCAGAAAGAATAAACTGGTAAGGCATAGTATAAATTTATTATAGAAGAAATATAGATACTATTGTATATTTGTTAAATCTACGTAATATAGTACACATATAATATCGCATGGTGTCATCGTCTTGTTAAATCTGCAGCAAACGCGCTTCAAACATACTAATCCTACTGTCCACAAACTAATAACGATCAAACAAGCAGGAGAAATTTAAAAGTGATTAAATGCGAACAGTAAATAGCAGATTCATTCTTAGTAGCTACTACCTACAATACAATCATCCATTAGAATGATAACACATTATGCTGGGACCCCGTTTTTTCGTGATAATGAAGAAAATAGAAGAAGAGAATAAATTAGAAGACGTTAAAATAAAATTTATCTTGACCATATTTTACAAGTTCTAAAGATATAAGTAAAAGAAAACGTTAAATGTGTATTATAGTCATCTTTTGCTTAAAAACCTATTGAACTAGACGTTAATGACGCATGCATCATTGTGGTAGTTTTTTAGAGCTCATAATGCTCTTAAAGTAGTCAAGAATACAGAGAAGGAAACTGGCAAATATACATTATTATTTTAATACACCAGGCAGAGGTTTTAACCCTGAAAAAAAAATTAAGTAAATCTGCAAATTGGCAAATACCTTCTATTTGTGGCCTGTGCCTGCGTCATTTTATGTTTTTTTTGTGGGCATTTTACCCCAAACTTGGGCGTTTTTAATATGGCTTTTCAATTGAAAATTTGTCTGGACAGAAAATGAAAATTATGGGAATTTTCGGCCAAATCTAGTTTATAAGTATTATTATGTTTTGCAACAACAACAATAACATTGCAAAATTCAAAATGGCAAATCCAAACTGGCGGATCAGAAAAAATATATCACTTAACTCCTTTCGCATACGGAAAACCCTGCAGGACATACTACATCAGAACAGTATCGTGATCGATTTATCAAACAGATCTTCATTTGTGACCGAAGACCGATCACAAATCTTTAGGTACGCCCACCCCTAGTAGTAGTACCAGTATATACTTTTTCTGAAGACGGACGTAATAACATTCCACCAAAGGGGAATATCAACTAATGACGGCATGGTTATGGTATGTATGTACTCGGTAATGGTTGTAAGCCACCTATTCTAATAACAAGTTACGCAGCAAAAAGATCGTTAATCCATCACCAATGGTGTCCTACAGATTGTCGTATTTGTGATTTGTGGCTAGTAATGCGGTTGTAATTACCTGGCTCTGTGGCCAATCGAATACTGTGGTACATGTGTGTATATAATTTATATTTATCAGTCAATTGCATCTGTCAATTCTTGTCTACATACATACTTTCCCATTTTCATCGCAATGCCGTTCAATTGTCTGAAGTCCGTACTGTGCACTTTTCCTTAAAGTTCAAAGTGTAAAAGTTGCTTGTGAAATCGATGAATACAGATAATAACCTATACGTTTCTCTTTATGTAACTTATCTATATATGTATATTATATTAACGTACATAAATAGAAATGATTTTTTGTTTTTAAGAAATATATTCTTTTGAATTTATTCTTCTGGATCTTTCTGTTACACAAAAAATACTTCATTCAATACTCTCGTTTATTTGCTTCTAGGGATTATTTATTTGGAATAATCATTTAAGTGAAATACATATATTTGGATACAAACAAAAATGCATTTTTCTGTAAAGTAATGTTTTTTTTTGTTTAAAAAAAGCCTTTTGCCAAGGAAATCTAATTTTGAGCCAAACAAATATATTTGTACACAACAAGGGATTTCTTTCATTTTAAGTTATTTATGCTTTGGTTTAAAAATAAGTTTACTTTTGTCAAAGTAATCATATTTTGATTCAAATAAATATATTGCTAGTGGGAATACGTTATCCAACTGTATTGCTAGATGGCGCTGTAAACTTTCTCCTCATAGATAGACCTGACCTTCAGTATATACTAGATCGCGTATTCGACAGTATACAGCACAGGGCATGTAGTTCCGATTCAAGTTCCATTTCCAAATTAGCGTACACTTTGCTACCCTAATTTTGACTATATGTATGTCTGGGAAAACCAACCACCGGTCGAGTTTGTGCGACATCCCAAAGGCGGTGTCACGTGGTGATGTTGCTCTACTGTACCCTTCGAAAAGTTCTTTAAATAAAAGGTTCACACTAATTCCTTCAACAAATTAATAATTTCTTTATTTCAAGAACGATTTTACTGCAACCTTAAAACATCGTAATTAAACTCAACCAACAATTTCGTTAACTGAAAATTTATAATTCTTTCACTCAACACAATGATAACAAATATATGTAAATAATAACTAAATAAATCTCGTTCCTTATAATACGCCAATTGTAAATTTTAACTGAGAACAATTGGAAATAACTATTCTAGCTACTTGTTTAATGACATGAAGTGCTTTAATTCAAATGGGTAAACATACTGGTGGCCGGATGTACAATGGCTGATTAAACCTTAGCCGCTGATTAAAACTTAATGGCTGATTAAAACTTAACCACCGATAAAACAGGCTGTATGTAACAAGCATTATTGAATGCAGTCTGAATCATTTGTGATGTGAACCAATCGATGTAATGTCTTATCATAGAATGAACTGATGGAAAAATCTCCATATGCACCATATTTTTTGGCAGGTGTATGTCCACTTTTGTTATTCCAAATTGACGGTATACTTTTTCCCAATAATTTTGTGGAGGTTGTTCTTCTATATAACGATATTGTGTGGCCTTATTTCATAAAATGTTTGAAAAGAACCATTGAAACGGTAAAATAATGACTACTCTGGGGAACGTGTATTTTCTGAATGTAAAGTGTATTAGGCGTTTTAGATAGTTTTTTTTTGCGGTCAATAGAATCAAGGGTCAAAAGATTCTTAGCACGTAAAGACTTCTTAAAATCTTTGTATTTTTTACCGATATCCTGAAAGTTTGTTTAGAATGCGGAAAATGTGCTTCTAATTTCCTAATTTAACCGATTGAGTACGAATAATAATAGAGGTTTACCAATTAGAACTGATTATCTTTTACACGCTTTGAACTTATTACATTTTTATTATTAATTTATGATATTACTATATTTTTAAATGCTGTAAGTCCAATACGTACACCTGTACATTATAGTAAAACCATCAATATGTCACTGTAGAGTTCGCACGTGTGTGAAGCGGCCTTTAAATGGGTATTAAAGAGAAACGTAACAATAAATAATTCATAGGTATGAGACTGTATCGTATCGGATCTCTGTGCAGGGAAAATTAATCGTAAAAATGCGTGGAGATACAAGCATCGTTACTTAGTGGAAGTCTTTTTCGTCCCATTGGATACGAAATGTCTCCGCATTTCGCCATAGTTAAAGACATGTAAGCGACTCGGTAATGTATCACCAATATGATAACTTCCTAGTTTTCCTCGTAGTCGTGTTCATGTTAGAACATTTGCAGAATTACTATTTAATAGGCGTTGAGGGGCCATACTAAATTTCCGATCATCAGATAAATCAGAATATATTTAGCTGCTCGGTAAATCAAACAGTTTGTAACAAGAACTTGCATAACTATTAATTTAATAAAGTTCTTCATTTTAAGTCTGTAGTATTGTATGTTGGAAAAATTAAAAAACAATCTAGGTTATTTAATCGTAAACTATAAGATAAATAAATGTGTTAAATAAAAAATTAATAAATATGAAAATATCTGTATTAAAACATGATTGTTGTAATCTTCATTATATTCCATACACTCTGTTGTGTGGACTTTTTAAACTAGATATCCATATTCATATAATAAGTAGTCTTAGGGCCGATATATTCACCTATCGTGAAACTGTTCGTCATCTAAACGACAAGATAAATGGTAAAAATGTGTCTATTCACCTGTCGTTAACGTTACCGACCGGATAAATACGTTTAACGATCAAATTTATTTAGCGATCGAATGAACCTGCCGTAAACTATTGACGAACACTTTGATTGGTCACAGAGCATGTGCTGAATGTCAAACAAAAAGTCAAACTGACAAATATTTACGTACGTACGTGTGGTACTGTATTAATTGAAGTCATTATTTAGTTAATATGGCCGAATTTGCTGAATTCGTCTTTCATACCATTTTTTTTTACTTTTGGTCGTCTTTTTTAATTGATGCGGTTAGAAATGGGTACGAATGAATTTTGGTTACGTTTTGTCAATGTCTATTGATGTCTATCGATGTCATTTACGGCGCTACATCTAGCGGCAATTAGTCCAAGTTATGATCCAAGTGTTGATTTAGTACACCTTTTTTACCGACGTTTGATACTATACTGCCGAAAAACATTCGTTAGCGATGTTTACGTCCTCGTTGCCTGACGATAACTTACAGATCGGTGAAAAGACAGAATCATTTTTAACGCCAACGTTAGCGTAATCTGTTCGTTGGCTAACGACAACTTTGACGATAGGTGAATATATCGGCCCTAAGTATAAGAAATTGACAACGTCAAGGAATTCTTTATCCCTTATTAACAGTAAGGGATAAAGAATTCTGTTTACTGTGATTACTAATATTTCTTTTAGTATTTTTTTAAGGAAACTGTCACCAAGACAAATATATGTCACAATTACTTCTGAATAGGGTATTCCGGTGTTTTTGAAATTGTCATTTTTTACAATGTGTGGGTGATACTGTTTGCTACTTCACAAGCAAAATATCAAACATTGTTTTAAATTAAGAGAAATCGTTCTTTGAAGTTTGAATTAGGATTGGTCTTTGTGACGTCACAAAGACCGCTCAAAGTGAGCGAGTTGACAACGTTGCTATATCTAGGGTGCACGTAGTAAATTTTTGTCTTCTGTTGTGTCAACGTTTAGAATCGCTCGTTTGTTGACACCTGCTTTGGTTATTGAGGTTATATCAAACACTTGTTCAAAATGTATAAACTCCAACGCCGACATTGTTCTGTGCCGGGTTGTAACAGCAGTAGAACAGTAACTCCTGATAAGATTTTCTTTACATTGCCGACTAGCGAGATGAGAGATGTTTGGCTTTAAGTTTCAATGATCAAATCATCTCTCAAAAAAGTTACCTTTATTCGTTGTCAAACAACAGGGTCGCCAACCGTCAACTTGGCCGATCAGCTGTTCGAGAGCTGTCCGCTGTTGCCACCGCTACTAGGGATCGGTAATCATCGTGTATTTCCGAGGGTGGTCGGTGAATTCAAACGAAATGCACTTTTAATTGCAATTATCTCATAGAAAAACTAAATAAAAAAGCTCATAGCTTAACTTTCTGAATCCTCATAAATTGTACAATAGGCTAAACCGAATATCTGCTTAAATTTTGACATGACCGGAATACCCTATTGCGAGCGATCACCGATAAATTGTGCAATTTGGACCAACTTATCGTTTGAAACACCGAACTAATAAAATTGTTTCGGTTATGTTCATAGAATTATCAATCCAATAAAACTTTGGTTAGTATATAGAGCCCGATTTAGCTGTGATTTGTCGTCGCAATTTATCGCTGCGATAAATTGGGACAATTTATATATCCGCAGTTATTTTATTAATGTATGTGAATGTATTAAGATCTATAAATATATGCAAAAAATACAGTAAAATTAATTGACATATCTAAATTGCAAAAAATTACTAACTATTTATAGTATCTAACTAATTAATGATCGATTGTGTTTAATTTGTTAAATTACAATGGACGGAATACCAGAAATAAATATATGTATAAAAATTATTTAATTAACTAATTAACCGAAACGCATGTTATAAATTATGATTATTTATTAGATCTAACCTTTTTAAAATTTTTCGGAATAACTCATTATAATAAACAGATTAAAAATAAAATTCGCAGAAGCGTTTGACTAAATTAGCTGTTCCGAATAGTGTGATGCAAAACGTTATAAAAAATCACCTGTCATGCGTTGTTAATCGTGTCTCCTATAAATTGCCTGGTCATCAAATAGTAATTGTAATAGCTGTGTAAGTATTTACTATTACAATTTCTCATATAAACTCGAATGGCTGAAGTCCGTATTATTGAGTAAAATGCTACACTTTTAAAAATCTACCAGTATATTTGTTGTATGTTTGTGTCAAAACGCCCGTGTTTTAAGATTATAAAGTAGGGTAATCACTTTCCCGATTTGGGCGGGAGAGTCCCAATTTTTTCAGAATTTGTCTTTACATCTAGATTTTCCAAGGTACCACTCAACAAACTACCAATTTGGTTAGCATTAAATAGTATACTATGCATGGTCTGTCCTCAGGTAAAAATCAATTTATATTTTCGAAAACGATCGGATATAAAACAAAAAAAAAACGCTGGTTTAAAATAAATTAATTGTTATTATATATCTTTACAAATATGTATTTTCTTTCTACGCAAACGGAATCTGTGAAATTATGAAGGCTCTTCACACTGGACAATATTCTTTAGAGGTGAAACAATTGGAAGAAAAGAAAAGTACTACTACAGGATACGCATACTTCTTAAAAATTGGGAAAGCATAATATTGTAACTTTATTTTCTTATATCGCCAGTCACAAAGTCATGTATTGCTATATATTGCTATGGCAACTATGTAACGGGAATTCATATTTGACTTCTTAAGGCAAAAAGTAGCTGCAGTTGAAAATGTGAAAATATTTAACTAATATATAGGAATATATAGTATAAGAGTCACAGTAGGTCAATTTTTGAGACGTAAAAATCTAGAACCGCACCGTTAGTAAGCTGTACTTTAGAAACATTAAGGGGTAGTCGGTTATGTGGAGGTATTTTCAAACCGAATCATCTCTTCTGCGAAGGTAAACAAACAAAACAAAGTAAGAGATAAATCTTGGTTTTAATAATAGAAGGTTGTCAGTATTCATAAAAGAAACTATATATGATCAAACTTTGTTTTTGAGATATTTGACTTTTTGTGTTACTTGCATTAATACACAAAATAGGTACACAATGGTAGAAAGAGGTAAAGAAATGATTGATTGATTGTCAGCCACAAGCTTTACAGCGTAAAATAAGTCTGTAGACTGAGTAGTCAGCGTATTTTGAACGTACAATAAATTAATTATTATTATTTCTTGTAATTGTGTTTTGTCTTGGCATAACAACACAATTACTGTAGCGCGAATAATAATTAAGTAGTTTCACATTTCTTAAAATCAAAGGCCGATTTTAAAAAGATATTTCTAATTTTTCTTAGAATTTTATATTGTATCATTCATGTTTCCTTTTCACAATTATATTTTATTTTTGGCTCGATTTATGAATTGCCTTACATATTAACCACACAATAATCTGCTTATTATGCTATAATGAACAATTAATAATTTTATTTTGGATGGGCTCTATTTTAAAGTACGAAAATTTTGCGATGATAATATTAGGCTGATTATACTACGATACTTTTTCAAATGATGATGAGGATGAGTTGAAAATAAGCAATCGTTGCGTCTAGGCTAATAGTTTCCCATTTCATATTAAAGATTCATAATAAAGGGATGAAGTATGCAGGATACACAGGAATGAAACTATGAATGTACATTTATAATTTAGTTTTGTGCAATTTCATTGTTTAATATACCATAAACGCATAGGGTTTATCACTTGAAACTATTCAAACGAAAAATTAAGTTACTCCGAGATTTGGATAGCGGTTTGGAAAACATTGATCTAGACACAACAGTTTCTTTTAGATCGAAATCATTAATTGTGAGATGTGTATTCTTTGTTAGCTGTTCGCAGGTGCTGCCTTGATTCACTAAAGATATCATATTATTTTGCATTTGTAAATGGCGCAAATAAAATAGTTATTACATGTCTGTAACACCAAAAAAATAATAGGTAGGTATCATTAAATATATTGAAGTTAATTTGCAGAGAAAAAAGCGGTATTTTGGTGCTATGCTATGTGAATATTTACGTAATAATATTTACCCGATGTACTCGATATAAAAGATGAGCCAACAGAATGTGATGGCACATCGAAGGGCGCCCAAACGCATGCTGAACAGTCAGCTGATTTTGATAGTCATTATCAGCCACTGTCATCACAAAACACCTCCGCTATCCGCTTGCAAAACCCCAAGGATGGTACGTCTTGAGGTGCAAATTTCCGTCGAATAGTATAACATTATAATCATCACTCGACAAATGTCACACTTAGTAAGTTACTAATATTTACACAACTATATCTCACATTTGTAATGAAGTAATTACACCAAAATTAGAAACGACGATAAGACGTGCAGGATTTATTTCAATGCAAACGTCCCATTGACGATTTTCGCTCCGGACTTGCGAAAACTTATCGACTTACGCCCGGAATAGACTTTTTACGCGGGTCAGTGTGTTCCGTCGGCACACGTTTGTGAACGTTGTCTATATTACACTGCCGTCTCTATCTCGCACCTTACCGCAGCACCAGGCCTGCCGTACAACGCCGTGTTATAAGTGTGTGTGTGGTACCTGTATCGCTGGAACCAATGGCAGGTAGGTAATCAACCCCCACCCCATTTATTACTACCCATACGTCTGTTTAGTAGCATACATACTCCAAAAAATCATTCAACAAAAATTGCAGTTGCTACTAACTTGTCATAGGTACCACACTAATATGTACAGTATGTACACCGTAAGTTGTATGATGGTTTTTCATGTGATGTGTCTACAGCTAGTGTAAAATTTACATGCATGCGGCTATTACCTATATACTAATATTTTATCATATATTTTTAATTGTCGCACAAGTATACAATAATACTGAAATTAAGTTTCTCTACGATACATCGTGCATGTATGTCAAAGTCAAATCTAAATGCCATAGATTTATAGCATTAAGCCAGTGGTATTAAATTAATCCTATAAAATTCGGATATTCTCTTAATTAAAAATATGTATTCGAAGATATGTACGTCTCGTCTATTGTTTTTCAATAAAAAAAAATTAAGTAATAGCAGTCGAAATCTAATCTGCTCGAGCATAATGAATATGTCTGATTTTATTATTTCAACAATTACGCAAGTAAAGTTTTATTCCACCTTTTAAAAATTCGTCAAAATGGATGATTTGGCCGGATTTGAATGTAAACAATCTAGTTTTATTTTTTACTTTATCATACGCAGTATGTAAAGTATTGTAATCGTGCCAAAAAAAATTTTTGAGATTTTAGCGGAAATATGTATTTTTGGGTCCCCTGAACATTTTTGACCAAGGTACAAAAAAATGTCTGTGTGTGTGTATGTGTGTGTGTGTGTACCCGTTTTTGTGGCGACGATTCCGGAGAAACTACTAAAGGTATCGGGACGAAACTTCATATTTAGAAGTTTCATAACCAAACTTAGAGCTGAAAAGCTTTCTGTTGAAACGGGTCCAAAGGAACTGGAGGTTTAGTCTTAGCATTTTTGAAAGATTTTGCAAATAAGCCGCCATTTCTGCAATTTCGTCGAAAAAGTTAAATAATAAATTAAAGATGACGAAATTCTGAATAATTTATGTCTATGACATTTATTGGTAAACTTAATAGTTTAGCTGCATGAACAAATTCTATTTCATCGAGATCGCTCATACTGCATTAGTATGTCTGTCCGTCTTATATCGTTTTGTAAATTAAAAAATTGCGTTTTTTCGCAAAATGAAATGTCTACCGATATTTACGCGGTCTCTCATTATACAACAATATTAATCAAACTATACAATCCTATTACGCGGTATTGATTGCGTAATTAAATTTATCCAGACGAGGCATAAAGGGACTCCACCCTTGCCTCTTATCAATTAAACATGTCGAGCTGGTCGAAATAGTTAAATAATAAATTAAAGATGAGGAAATTCTGAATAATTTATTACTATGACATTTTTTGGTACAAACAATAGTTTAGCTGCATGAGCAAATTCTATTTCATCGAGATCGGTCGTACTGCATTAAAACTAGTAGCCAGGATATGTCAGAAATTTTGATTCTAATGACAGTAATGACACTAATGACAACGCTAATGTTTTGACAATAACGTCTGTCAATATAAGCTGCGTTCGGATATTGTATTACACTTTTTACACCCATCGAGCTTATATGACTAGAGGGAGCGTGACGGGCTTTGTTTGTGGCCAAAGATAATAAGGTCGAAAGTCGTATATTTTCTCGTTCCTAATGTAACGCACCAATGAGCGGTCAGATTAAACTGGCGGCTATATGTCAAATTTGAATTAGGTAGTCGCGTATGGCGTGAAAGGTAACCTCACAAAATAAAAATCCTTTTCTGTTTTTGAATGTACGGTTCTATTCAAAAAAAAAGCGTACACGTATTGAGGGCTATTGTAAAAGGGATAATTTATTAATCGTTTCCAAGGAAACATATTTCTGACATTTAGTATGTCAAATGTGTGCAAATTGCTTTTTATAATTTAATTATGCCGCGACAAACAACATCGATAACGAGAGCGCGAATCGTTACTAAGTTGGAAGAAGGGTGGTCTATAAGGCTCAATGCCCCGTAGATTAAATGAAGTGATTGCAAGAAACGGCGCGGTGACCAAATATTAAAATATTTTGTTGTATTTAAATAATGTTCTTAAACTGTTAATGTTTTTTTCTTTTAATTCATGAATAAAATTATGTGAGTTGTATTTGTAGTAATTGGTAACGATTGGCTAAGAAATAAGGTAAAAAATAATAAAATCCTCGAAAGAATATCGACAAAGTTCAGTTCTCATCGTGTTTGTAGTTACAGGTTACTAAGTAACAACAATTAAAAGATAGGTTTACAATATGGCAATCTAGCCAAAACTGTGCTTACTACTTGTACGCTTTTTTTTTGAATAGAACTTTACATACATTTGTAGTACCTGTTATAATTATGACATTTGTTAAAAAAGCAATTAAACCATCCAAGAGCAATTAATTCGCTATTCCAGTTCTCTGCAAAAATCTTTTTGAGTGACGTTTGTTCAACTTTTATATAGTAACAACAGAATCCATTTTTTTTATAGGTTTGGACAAAATGTATTCTCGCGTGTAAGATTTTATTTGTTTCTGTATAGCTTGACCAGCGAGTAGTTGCATCGAGAGCGTTACGCAGAACGCGTCACGTACTCATTATATTTACGCTCTGCGCACCGCTGTCGAGTCAAGTTTAAGTTGGTTGTACTATGCATGATTTGTTTATTTTCTTTAATAGGAATATGGGTAATAAACTACAAGCAAAATACAACTTATAATAGGAAAATATTTTATTTGAACAAAATTTAACTACTGGTTTTTAAACAAAATGCTCTTGGTGTAAGAACTTCGAACATTTTTTTCTGATTCTAATAACATGGTTTTACACAAATAATGCTCCATTAATGTTGATAAATTGCACACTTTTTGTCTTAATCGCATGTTGTAACGAGACAATTGGCGAATTCGAGCAATTTTCTTGCTTATGCTAGTTCTTGCTAATGCTAAAACTGCCCGTGCTTGAGGAGACGAAGATAAGTCTGAAGTATGTACGTCACCCATATATCGAGGATTGTACCTACAATAAAATAACGTTAAAATATACCTAAAACAAAGTTACATATTACATAAATTTTCTCCTTTTTCTTGGCAGTGCTGAAGGATTGTTCCGTTGGTGTTGCGCTGTGTGGCACTTTCAAAGCTCGTAGCCGTGGCAGTGATTGTTGACTCTGTGTATCCACTAGTGTCTGCTACAACTGCATCGCTCATACTATCTGTGTCCGTATTTTCATTTGGTAGATCACTCGTAACAAAAATACTTGGCACCGCACTACGGGAGAGTTATGGTCTTCCGTCTTTTTCCAGTTTATAATCGCTATTAGAAAAGTGTCTTGAACACAGCACAGTTGTTTTAAAACCCCGACTTTTTATAGGTATAGCTTAAATCCGACCTTGTTTTGAGTCTTGAACTGTTGGAAATCTACGAGAAGGTATATGTTATAATTTAATATTACTGTATTGCGGTAATAAAGGTCATACCTGTGACACGTTATATTTTTTGATGCTGCCTTTTTACAAAAGCAGCAGTTTCGCCCCATTGTTACCTCTTAACCATCCAAGGTACCATCTACATGCATCTACATAGGTAAACAAACTCATAACGTCATAACCTCGATGTAAACATATGTTCAAAATAATGGCGGTATCTAGCATCTGTGCGCATGCGCGAACAATGTGCACGAGAATCTACACGAAATTCGACCTTATTGACAAGGTATGTTGGGCCAAAACAAGCCAATGCATTGGGATAGGCCGTACTCCGTCTAGTTATAGATGGTCTAAGTTTACACCCAATAACACGTAAGTGTCATTTTGACGGTGTACCCGGTGTCAACGGAGTACAATATTCGAACGCACCTTTAATCGACATAGCTGTCTAGTTCTACTAGTTTTATTTTAATGCAGACATGGCCGATCTCGATAAAATAGAATCTCATGCAGCTAAACTATTAATTTTATATATAATAGGATAAAGTCATGTGCCTGGCCACATCAGATTTTTACTTTATCATACGCAGTATTATAAAGTATTGTAATCATGCCGAAAAAAAAAATTTGAGTTTTTAGCGGAAATATGTCTTTTTGGGTCCCCTGAACATTTTTGACCAAGGTACAAAAAAATGTCTGTGTGTGTGTGTGTGTGTGTGTGTGTGTGTATGTGTGTGTGTGTGTGTGTGTGTGTGTGTACCCGTTTTTTGTGGCGACGATTCCGGAGAAACTACTAAAGGTATCGGGACAAAACTTCATATTTAGAAGTTTCATAACCAAACTTAGAGCTGAAAAGCTTTCTGTTGAAGATGGTCCAAAGGAACTGGAGGTTTAGTCTTAGCTTTTTGAAAGATTCTGCAAATAAGCCGCCATTTCTGGAATTTCGTCGAAATAGTTAAATAATAAATTAAAGATGAGGAAATTCTGAATAATTTATCACTATGACATTTTTTGGTACAATCAATAGTTTAGCTGCATGAGCAAATTATATTTCTACGAGATCGGTCGAACTGCATGAAAATTAGTAGCCAGGATTTGTCAGATTTTTTGATTCTAATGACAGTAGGTAGTCTTGGTGTCAGACGCTAATGTTTTGACATTAACTTCTGTCATTATAAGCTGCGTTCGCATATTGCATTACACTTTTTACAACCAATAACACGTAAGTGTCATTTGGACGGTGTACCTTGTGTCAGCGGAGTACAATATCCGAACGCAGCTTTAATCGACATATCTGTCTAGTTCTACTAGTTTTATTTTAATGCAGACATAGCCGATCTCGATCAAATAGAATCTCATGCAGCTAAACTATTAATTTTATATATAGTATGATAAAGTCATGTGCCTGGCCACATCAGATTTTTTAATTTAGTTTAATTCTCGGGAGTAAATTACTCAGAAATATGACAGAGTAAAAATTCATTGGCTCAGCAAATTATAAATAATATTATTTATTATTTAATAATATTAATAATAATAATAATAAAGCATTTGAAATATTGTGATTTAAAATAATATAAAATAATAAAAAAAACTTATTTCGTCAATATTAATAATAAATATTTTGAATCGACAACTGGAATACAGTTAAAAGTGGTATACGATACGATAAAAAAAGAAAATAAACAAGAATGTTGCTGACAAGAAGGTATCTATGTTTTACGATAAAATGTGCACTACCTACAATAAATCGACATTCGTTTGAAGTAGGTAATCAAATTTAAAATTTATATTTCGCAAAGAGTTAGACAAAAGTTTTAAAAATTAAATAAAGACAACGATAATCTGTTGACTGTTTAAATTTTTTGTTATTAGATTTTATATAAAAGTATATCTTTTTTATTATAACAATTTAATTATAACAATGTAAACCTCTGCAAGAAATCAGTTCCTAACTATTACCTGCGCTACCGGGGCCACGTCGTGTTAATTTCGCATGAATCAACTGCAAAAACCATTCAATATTTTTTTACTGGTAGAATAACAACAAATGTTACCATTAAATTATTAATTTTATCATGTAAATATTTCATTGATATTGGTATTCCTGACAGCGTTAAGCCTCATTTACATCTGGGCAACATGTAGCATGCGACATGTTTTTTTTGTGATGGACCTGATGTGGTCGACGGTATTTTTATTTGAATTGTCAACAACAGTAATGTAATGTAATGTATCTGGTCCGATGTTGTTGCCTGTTGCTGTAGCCGTCTGTCGGCCCGGTCTAAGCTAGGCTTTATACTCGTCATCTCCGTTGTGTTTGTAACATGATATTATCGCTAGTGTTTCTACAATATTATTAGTGTTGCCACTAATACAGTCACAGTGACTTCAGAATCGATATTGGTGAACCATTAGA
This sequence comes from Aphodius sticticus, assembly GCA_963966075.1. Lineage (NCBI taxonomy): Eukaryota > Metazoa > Arthropoda > Insecta > Coleoptera > Scarabaeidae > Aphodius > Aphodius sticticus. Next base: position 37,128,894 of record OZ014507.1, on the reverse strand, counting down.
GAGTTGTACAAAACGCCGTACCAACACACTCTACAACGGTTCTGCGGGGTTTTCCGTCTGCTAAATGAAAGTTAGGTTCTTTTGCATCGATACGTCGAATCTCCAGCCGGTAAGACTTCACAAGTTTATTGGTTTCCGTCTAGCATGAGATTTTTCCTTTGTACGGATTCTTTTATGCTCAAATCTTCAAATAAAGCTCCAAATCTCTCGGTAAGCGGCAGCACATCCGATATATCAGCGGGTGAATTTGAATCATAACCACGAAGATTGAAAAACAGGGGAAAACGCATAAAATAGTAGTGTCTTTATTGGTACTTGTCGAAATTCCCCAGAAGTACTGGCAGAGTAAAATTTACTTGGCAGATCTGCCAAGTAAATTAGAATAGGCAAATCGGCACAGTAAATTAAAGTACTAGCCTAGTAAAAAGTGAGTGCCTAGTAAATTGCTTCTTCCACGTTTATAATACCCTAAATATCTCACCAATATAGTTCTGGTACGTACTCTCCGGTATACCTTATTGCTCTTCTTCCGAAACATCTCATGGCCATGTCCAGCAGACACACCGGCGTGACACCGGTAAGTTACCGGTAAGTTATGCGCGTTCACATTGCAAGCTACTCGGAACCTTTTGTGAAAGTTTTTCTGGCGACGTCGCAAACATGTCACAAACATGTCACAAACATGTCGCAAAGCAAATGTTATTATATTTTATTAAAATTAAAAAGTATATAGTATATTTTCAAGGTTGGCACGAATACGTAAGTTAGCAACCCTATTTCCTGCATAGAGGCATAGAGCCAAGAGCATATTATCGCCAATGTCAATGTCATTTTGCAACCAGCGAACCTGGGGATATATAAAGAGTAAAGCATTCATAGAAACATTATATTTTTTTTGGGGATGTTGCCATGTGCAAAAAGCCAGTGGCTTATCTGTGCGGCAGTCGGGGAGACGGAGTATTTGAAAAATCCCCTTGCCTAACCTGGGCTTGAACCCTGGACTTCAGAGTGGAAGGCATTCGCCTTAACCACTCGGCCACATCCGCCCCACCCGGCCACCTCCCACTCGGTCACTGTTATAGATTTTTTAGGTGATAATAATAGCTAAGGTTTCAGTGATTCAGTGACTTTTATGCTACCGAGAAAAGACAATACAAGCAATCACAACATTCGAAACATAACCACACCGTTTGTTATACCTATATTTTTGGCAGTGTGTGAAGAAGGTACGATTTTCCTACAGATAATCACCAAATACTAACAACTCCAATGCATGGGGATTCAAACATCTGTTCGGATGTACCAAGCTTTCGACGTTATAAGTATGCTACAGGCAATCCGGAAAGCATTCGTTATTAAAATGAATGCACATGTCACAACATTCAAAACAGTAACTATATCGTTATACCTACATTTTTTGTGTTTGAAGGAGGTACGATATTCTTACAGATATAAACACAGCATGAAACAGCATAAACACTAAATACTAACAACTCCAATTCGCGGACATCGTAACAGAAGTAGATGGTAGCAAGGAAAGTATTTTCCTCCGTTTTTCATGCACAGAAAATGTCTACGGTAACAAAACCTTTTATTACGTTATGTGTTTAACATTTATGGTGCGATATGCAGCTAAAATATTTACGTTCCGCAGCAGGGCAACACACGCGAATGTTTTAAATTTAGTACATACTAAATTTTATTCTGCACTCTAACAAATGCACATTTATGATATCAGATTATTGTATAATATAAAGTATTCAGTCTTTCGTATTTTCCATTTTTGTTCAATAAATTAGATAACCATTTACACTCATTTTTAATTTTCCAATTACTATTAGCTAATAAGGCAGGTTATATTGTATTGAATTTATATGAATAACAAACAGGTAAGCATAAACAAAGTAATTATTATTATATTTGCAGAATAGCAGCCATATATTTAAAATTTCAATGCGATGGAAAATTTTGTATCGAAGTTGGTAATAATAGTAATGAAAGAATGACATTGCCTAGTGGTGTCTCTAATTCTAACTTTATTCAAAATTTGTCCCCTTCCTATTTGTCATCATCTTTCAATATTTTTCAATTCATTCAGTTATATAGAATAGAATAGAATATATTTATTGGTGCCAAATACAAAATGAAATGTTTACACAGGTCAAAAAGAAATAATCAAGCATGCTTACATAGCATCAAAATCAATATTAAGAAAATCCTCAAGGTTGTAGATACACTTCTCCAGTAGGCACTTTTTCATAGTTGCCTTAAACTGCTTGGGAGGAGAAGACTTAATTGCATCTAGCAGAACATTATAAAACTTCAAAGCCCAGTAATTGGATCCATTTCGTGATCTTTGTAGTCTTAGAAAAGGCGGCCGATAGTGCTGATTTACGCGAGTGCTATAGTTATGCATGGAATTCGATGTGATGAAGTTTTCCGAATTGTTCTTAGAATATACATGCCTGATCTGAGAATAATTTTGGATATATCATACACTATCATAAGTTTGTTAAAAAAGCTTTAATTATATTTTGGCAAATTTGAATTAATTCTTGGAATACACAAATGAATAAAACAAAATATTCGTTGTTATTTACAGTAATATAATTTATAGATTTAAAACAATTTACATGAAATTTCTGACAAAATAAAAACTTAACAATTTTGTAAAAGGATAAAGGGATAAGATTAATTATGATTTTAATAAAGCATGATTAGAATAATACTTACATTGCCTGAAATATCATAAATAACACCATATAAACAGCATTAGTTTATTGAGGATCTACATACATGTATTTCTAATTATTGTACTTACAAATTTGATGTGCACCTAGCAGAAATTCTTGTCGGTTGTCCAGCTTTGTGGGACAAGTACTCAAATATTTACAAGAATAAAAATTAAAAAAAGCGGCCATAAAAGAATTAGCATCTAACTTAAATTGCTCAAGTAAGAACAAATGACATTTTCAGTATAGTTTAATTGTTAATGACAATAATTTTAGCCGATCTAGTACAACAACGAGTCAGAGCGTTGAGGGAAAAATATAGAAGGAAAAAGGCAAAAATAAGTGGCAGAAGTAGCCAAATAGAGCATAAATCATGATACCTGTTAAAAACTTTAAGTTTTTTGTATAAGTACTGTTTATGCTCCAGGGAAGTAGATATATCTGTATTTTGCCTGTAATAAATATTATTTAATTTTCAGAACAAGTGAATCTAAGTTGATTTGTGTTACAACAGAAAACTTATCCATTACATCAAGTCCATCTAAAGTCCCTGTTGTAGATATATGTTAAGAGAGAAAAATTAAAGTAGTATCGCACAAGTTTCGGTGCACTGTGATAAATAATTATCATTTTAAGATAAAAGAAGTTTAAACAATTTCACTGCATATACAGGGGCCAATAAAGATTTCTTTTTACAAGAAGGTTCAAAGTTTTATTTCATCCTCCATAACATCTACTAAATAACGTTAACCTACTGTTTTGCAGGTGTTTAAAAGTAGCCAAAATCGCGTTTTTTTGCACCTTTAACAGCGTTTTTCGAGAAAACTAGACCCCATTCATGGACTGTATATTTGTATATATATATATATATATATATATATATATATATATATATATATATATATATATTTGATAACAACAAATATTAGTTTTAAGTATAAACAGAAGGTTATTGTGATAAATCAAGTAAAAAAAGCAATACATAACATTTAAAAACAGTTTGTTCCTTTGAAATAAAAACAAAACAAAAAATAATTGAAATTTTTCAGTGCATCATATTATTCTGCTCAAACAATTAATTGAAAAACTAGTGGTAACTCTGACATCTTTAATTTCTAATTTCAGTGAAATTAACTTAACAACATACTTAACTATATATTGGTGGGGATTATTTGGACTGTGATATTGTTTTTGACGGTTGAATAAAAGACTGTCAGTCTAATAATTGGCTAATGGGACGGAGGTCAGCCCTGTCGGTGCAAAATAAGCTCCTACTATACAAGCAAATATTAAAGCCAGTATGGGTGTATGGAATACAGTTGTGGGGATGCACTAAGCAGTCCAATATCAACCTCATTCAGAGGTTCCAAAATAAAGTTCTAAGGGCCATTGTTGGTGCACCATGGTACATCAAAAACACCAATCTTCATCGGGACCTTCGCATGGAGATGGTAACTAGCGAAATATCAAAATTTGCTAAGAAGCACGAGGATCGTCTACTCCACCACGACAACATTGAAGCCATCCAGCTGCTAGACAACAGTGCGCTAGTGCGTCGGCTGAAAAGAACTAAACCATTCGAACTAGTGCGGGAGTGACTAAAAGCAGAGCACCCGTAGTGTATTCACAGTGATAGTGTAGGTGAAAACAACCGCCGTCTACTTGAGTGGTAAAAACTGTCAGACTAAAACAACTTGGGCCAATGGGCAAAATTGTAGAAACACTCATTATTTTATCAGTTTAGGTTAAGTGAAAATAACTTGTTAGTCATTGACTAGGTGTTATGTCACAAACACTCTGTGTTTGAACAAAATAAAAAAAAAAAAAAAAAAAAAGTCTAATAATAATAAATTTTTAATTTTAACCCATTAGAAAACCCATTAGACTGACACGTGTCTTTTATTCAACCCTCAAAAACAATATCACAGTCGAAATAATCCCCACCAATATATAGTTAAGTATGTTGTTAACTTAATTTAACTACGCATGCAAAACAATAACTTTATGTGAGTAGTAGATGTTTATATGTAGGACCAAATAAAACTTTTAACGTTTTCCTTTAAGACCGTATAGCTAGAAATCAGAACCAGACGGACCACACTGCTTGTTCCTTTATTTATAAATTGCATGAATCTGAAAAAAGAAATAGTGAATTGGCTCTAATTTTAGCGAAAAACAGTGTCAAAGTTGCAAAGAACATTTTTTTCTACAACTACCTGAACACGTGCAAAACAATAACTCGACGTTATAGAAGTTTCTATGTTGGATCAAATAAAACTATGAACCCACTGCTTTTTGCTAATATAATGAGAAATTACGTAAGGAAAACTTTTTGGCACCATTTTTGAATAGGAGCTTGTGTCAATTTCAGCGCTTACATGTACAGTGTACGCTTTTCTTAACGGCAGTATTAGATTAAATGATTTTGGGTGATTTTGTGTTGTTGATTTAGAATTTGATATCAATTTGCAAAATTTGTTTTAATTTTTAAGATGAGATACAAAAAGCTTGAAAGAAGGAAAGATATATTTTTCACAAATTTATTGCATTTTACAAAGTCTCATTTTCGCTTTTACTGCTAGAATAACTCATACTTTGTGGTTAGGAAGTACTTTGTCATCTGACCATAGATACTCATGTTGTGAGATGATAGTTAGTACCCATTAATATATTATATTAATTGTCCGGGGGCCAACAATTCTTTTTTTAAGTGTGTTTAAATTTTTTTTCCTTCCAACGTAAGAATTGGTATTTATTTTTGTTTTGTTTGTTGACTTATAATTGCAGTCTATGTTTTGTTTCTTCTGTGAGATATGTTTCAGAATTAGTGTTTAGTTTTATTTTCCTGTGTTAATTTATTGTTGATATTATTAAGAATTGTTATAATAATTAAATTTACCTAAACTTTTTATTTGGCCAGTGCAAGTTATAAATAAAGGAAGAAGCAGAGTCGGTGCCGGTGCTACAATGGGCGCGCGCTCTTATAAAAAAGTGGTGTAAAATGTTCAAAGTTTATGCCATCTGATTTCTAGCTATATGGGCTTAATGCAGAAGGTTCAAAGTTTTATTTGATTCTACATATCTACAGCATAACGTTGTTTTGCATGTGTCAAAAAGTAGCCAACATACGTTTTTTCCACCTTTAACACTGTTTTTCGTGAAAACAAGAGCCAAATAGCTATTTCTGTGTTCAGATTCGAATTTCTGGTCAACATCAGTTGTCATTTTTCCGACAACTTTTTATTTGTCCATTGCAATGTATAAATCAAGGCAGAAGCGCTCCGTCCGGTGCTGCAATGGGCGCGCGCTCCTACAAAAAAGAGGTATAAAATGTTCAAAGTTTATGCCATCTGATTTCTCGCTATATGGTCTTAAAGGAGAAAGTTCAAAGTTTTATTTGTTCCTATATATAAACATCTACTACATAACGTTACTGTTTTGCATGTGCAGACGTAGCAAAAAACGCGTTTTGTGCACCTTTGAGACTGGTTTTCGAGCAAACTAGAGCCAATTCACCATTTCTGTGTTCAGAAAAAAAAACTATTCGAATCAGTTGTCATTTGTCAGGCAATTTGAGGTCGGTCAAATTTTGTTGGCCAGTGTTATCAGTACAATTATGAGTACAAACTCGCCAACAAGAGTCTGAACGGTCATCTACATATTAAACCTCAACGACTTACGATACACATTGATGACATGACAATTGCTTCAACCATCTTTGCCCTCACATGTAGAAATATGATACCTTCGTCAAACTGTCCTTTCTCGGTAGCAAATAAATATCACTGAAACCTTAGCTTCTACTTTGTAGTTCCTGTATGTGGATTCATTTTAACGACTGATTGCTTATATATCTTATCCGGATTGCCTCTAGGGTACCTCGAAACTGTGATATATTTCGATACCCAACTGCAGAATTGCCAATCTATAAGTTTTTAATTTAAAAACCAAATTATTGATGATAAGAACTATTGAGACGTACCCGATTCATCTATTTTGTAGCACTGATAAAAAGTAAACAAATCCTAAACTTTTCAACGGCTGAACTGAAGCTAATCAGCTGATTCTGTGTCGGCTACAACCTGCACTCGTTCACAACCGTATATGTATGTAGCCCTGCTGCCGTATGTAAATATTTTAGCTGTATATCGCACCATGAACTGCAATTAAAACGGATGTTGTTGATGAAATTTTTGGGTACGGAATAATCTTTTTGCTACCGTCTACTGTTAAAATCTTCATGGATTGGAGTTGTTAGTGTTTGGTGATTTTCCTATAGATAAAATTGTACCTACTTCACACACAAAATTACTTCACAAAATTTAAGGTATAACGAACGGTGTGATTACTGTTTTGAATGTTGTGGATGATTGTAATGTCTTTTCTAGGTAGCATACAAGTCACATAATCACTGAAATTTTAGCTTTTATTGTGACCTGAAAAATCTATAACAGTGATTAGATATAATGTTCCTATGAATGGCTTACCGTCTTTATATATCCCCGGGTTCGCTGGTTGCAAGCTAACATTGACAATTTACATTGGGCATAATATGCTCTATGCAGAAAATAGGGTTTGTTGCGAACTTACGTTTTCGTGCCAACCTTGAAAATATACTATATATTTTTTAATTTCAATAAAATATAAGAACATTGGCGTTGCGACATGCTCACACAATAAAAATATTGTGGTAACGGCAATAAATGTTGGATTACAAAAGTGCAATCCCAACCGGCGTTTGTGAAATCAGCTGATGCCGAGACGGCCATCTTTGCTGTTGCCCAGAGTGGAGATTATACGGCCAGAGTGGATACTCTGGCACGAAATTGGGTCACGCTGTACACTCGCTGCCAATCTCCAGAAAAATCTACTTTCACGCTACGTTATGGCTTAGAGTAGCTTGCATTGTGAATGCTACCTTACTGGTGAATCAGCGTTGACAATAATCGTAATTTGCAGCCTGGATGCCACTGGGTCCATAAAACTTACATATTACTAATATTACTACTATGACTTTTTTCCCAAGTAGAATCTAAAAAACAACTACAAACTACAACAAACGGAATTTATGGCCGGTGTCATTTTAACAAGTATTTCCGTTTTTTTTTTCCAAAACACATCGCACACCGTTTCAGACTCCGATTCAGATCATAATATGGCAAGTTAAATTTCGATTTGTTGATTGGTCGCTATACTCATCATTTCAAAGTCTGAACCGGCATGCACTGAGTACATACCCGTATAGTGCTCGCCGGTTTCAATTCCGAGCACGATTCTGAGCATAGCAACCAATCCACACAACGAAATTTGGAAGATATTCAGAATCATGTAACAGCAAATTAATGTAAAATATTGGTACTTACGCATAGTGCGGTGATGTATAAGCATCAGAAATTTGTAAGAAATATGCGGCTGAAACCATTTTTTAGTTATAACAAAAAACATTAATATGCCTCCCTATTCTTTTGACAGTGAAATTTTCTGTAGACAATTTATCTAAAAAGATAAAAACAAATTATGATACGCGACACATGATCATGGTCATAACAGGTTACTTTAATTAAAAAAGAAAAACAGTTCTTAGACAATTTCGGATTTTGTTCTTTAAAAAAATAAGCGTTCTTTGGATTATTACAGAAAAGAATACGAAAACTTAAGTTCAATGCAAAAATAATGACAGGTAACGAATTTATATTGCAGTGGATGACATGTTACAGCTATAAAAACTAAAAAATATTTGTTGAGCTTCTTTCATATTCATATTCTTTCATATAAGTTTTTTTTAAATGAATGTTTTTATTGTTTTTGTACAATATTATACAATTATATAATGAGTAACTATGAAGGTATTGGTTGTATCCCAGCAGACGTATATGTTTCTCTAAATCTACATTCAATTCATAAGTTATGTCTTGACATTCGGATTCTATGATAAATGTATATCCCCATCGCTTGTCATTTATTCGATAATATTTGTTTTATTGACTAATCTTCGATTTTTGAGAAATCGAGTAGGTAATTAGAAATCTGTATATTCTTTAATTATATAGCAAACATACTAGTACAAAGAGTTTTGCATGAAACATCTTTGAATTTTTGCATAGGTAGATTAATAGTTTACGACTTATAGTAGAGAAAACTGGATTCATGAAGGTGGCGGCACACTTATCTTGCTAGACAAGAAAGATAATTGCTAAGTATAAACTGTCCGAGACTTACAAGTTCCAGTAAATACAAATTAAATTCTTTTAAATAGTTAAATTGGCAGCAGATTGCAGTACCTAACTCCTAAATATTATTTTATGATTATGAAAATAAGTTTTTCAGATCATAGAAATTGAACAGGTAGTAATTATTTGCTGAGACAATTCAATAATGTTGTTAAATATTATGCAATGAATCCTATTCGTAAATTGAATGCGCACGTACCTATCAGTGCAAAATATGCAATCAGCATGCTAATATTCGGTTAGAAATTCAAAGAAGTTATCTACTATAAAAGTACATGGAAAATTTGTTGAGTGTGTGTCGAAAAATGATTAAAATCAGCAAAATATTAAAGTTCAGCAAAATATTAGGTTGCTGCTGGAGAGTGTATAATAGTGACGTTCCTACCTACTTAATTCATATTTTGTGTATATTAATGTTGACATCGAAACAGCATAATATTTCAAGTAAGTTGTCAATGAAAGACTCCCACCAAGGAAAGAAAAGTCAAATAATATGTTAATTCGTTATTCATGCCTATAATATAAGTTTGTGGTACTTTTCTCGCCTCCCTTCATTCATCTAATCGCTTAATCTTAACTGAAGCGAACAAAACCGTCCAGCACCAGTGATATCTTCGAGAAGCATCCCCTATTATAATTTAATTTATTCCTTGGATGCGCATTTGTTACAAACTTTATATCCTTAAAATGTTAGATTTTACTAGAACCATAAAACGCCGCATATGTTACCCAATTACAAGCGTTTTATATTACTATAAAAGAATTCAAGGGCCGGTAGTTATGTCGGGGATGGGTGCCCCGCTATGTGGCCGCAAGGTGTTTAAAAACCTCGACGGATACATTTTTATTGGTCTAGGTTTCTCGTCTGACATACCGTCGAAGTCTCTGCTAAAGTGTAAACGGCAAATAATCATTTTTTAACATTTATTATATGAATACAGCTAAGATGTAATAAGCTTCATAGTCTGTAATTATTGTCGGATTAAAAAAAAAAAAAACCAGATGGATTTTTGTTATTTGCCCAAAATTTACAAAATTAAATAGTCCGAGAGCCCGCGACAAAATTATACCCTGATAAAACAGCACTACGAATAATTTACATGTAATGGCAAATGATTTGAATAAAAGGGAAATGCTGGTGTGCCTAAGAAATTTTGGCCGAAAGGGTGTTTAATTACGCTAATAAACTGCTGCAATTCGGTGTCGTGGTACCCTCATGAAACATCTCTCTCATTCTTTTATCACTTATAGATAAATACATATTCTCTCATAATAACTTGGTGTGGCTAACCCCATTTGGCCGGAAGTACTTGGCACACCTACCTAAAGTGGAGGACAGTTAGTGTATCGATACCATCATCGAACATGACGCCCATTTTTTTATAACAAGAAACTTTGGACTTTGTTATTAACAAAAACATTGGTGTGCCTAGCCGGAAATGGCCGGAAGTTGGTTGCAGACCAGTTATTTAAAAGACGATGGTATCTGCGCTACCATACAAAACACATGTGTCAAATTTGCCACAATAATAGAGGAATATATGTACTTTCATAGTAGTTTTGTCTAACTAACCCCGCTTGGCCGGAAGGGTCTGGCACACTGACTTCACAGTTTAGTCTGAAAGTAACGAATATTGACCAACATTTGCTTTTTGATAGCATATTATTTGATGAGCACATAATTAAAAATAAAAATCGCATGAGGTTTATACGCGAACCTTAGGCGAGCGTGTAAACATGCCAGCGACTTATATCCGTTGTGTGCGAGTCGAATACGACGTTTTATCTACGTCTCATCGATTACATTTTATATGAAATATTTTAAATGTATTTGTCAATGGTGGTGACGCGAACTGTCAAATAACTGTCATCCACGTATTTTTTGACAGACTTTGACAGTACGTTCGTATAATGATGTTCATTTGAATAATGAGGTCATTATTCAACCGAACTGTCACTATTATACAAAGGTACTGTCATTGATACGTATGCAATGAACTTATTATACAGGCTGTCTCACGGAACTGGTACATTAGAAGTTTCTTATGTTCTACTACTTCTGGAAACTTGAAATTTTGGAATTACAATTTACTCGATCTAAGCTCTTCAGCTAAAATATTCTCAAGTTAACTGTCACCCCCGGCCACCGGAAGTCGGTATCAACTTTGTTATTTTAAATGGAATGTTATAATTTTAGTTTTATGTTTGGTTTCTACGTATCAAAATACATCATTTTTAATAAGGTTTCCCTATACCTAAATATTTACCTAAATATTATACCTAAGTATTTTTGATTTTACTAATTTTTTGGTGATTTTCGCGGTTACGTATAAAATTGAATATCTCGGTTATTATTGAAACTATAAGTTTCATAATTGGTAGCCCAGAACTAAAAACATAACCAAATAAGATGATTTTTAATTCATCATGATATCTTATACAGGTTGTTCAAAATTTAGAACACAATAATTGAATTTTCAAACGTAAAAAAATCATTTTTTTTAAATGGAGCAGCCTATATACCGATACGCCAGTCGATAGGAAATCTTATTTCCTATCAATCAATATTAGGGTTCCCTATATCTATCTTTAATAGTTTTTGAGATATTGTCACTTCTTCTTTAAATCCATTTTGAATACTCCCGTTTAATAATGGTGGACGAAATTAGATACGAAATTTACAACGAAAATTTAAATAGTGATAGATACTTAGAAATTTTGCGTGGACGAATTTTTGCAAAACTCTTCCCCTCAATATTTTATGCGACTGATTTTATCAAATGGACGGTGCACCAGCACATTCTTCGCATGTGGTATCCATTCAATTTAATTAGATTTTGACGATAGGTGGTTCGGAAATAGGGGACCGTGGCGGTGGCCACCAAGCTCACCAGATTAAACACCATTAGAGTTTTATTTCTGGGGTCATGTGAAAAGTCAGGTCTATTCCACATCAGTTACTACTCGAGAAGAATTGACTAACAGAGTAGTACCCGCCATTAATGGACTTCAGCGACAAGAAATCCGAAGAACGACGATGACAGAAGTACAGCGAAGAGTTTTAAAATGTTTGGAGCAGAACGGGCAGCATTCCGAGCAACATAATTAAGTTTTAATTTAAGTTAGATATCCAAAATATATTATTGTAGTTTGAACAAACCTTTTCAATATTTTTCTGTTTTCCTGCTGTTCCAAAGTTGTTACATTCCTATAAATGAAGAATAAATCGTTTTGTATTTACTTTGCATTTTTTTATACTGACAATATCTCAAAAACTATTCAAGATAGATATAGGGAATCCTAATATTGATTGATAGGAAATAAGATTTCCTATCGAATGGCGTATCGGTATACAGGCTGTTCCATTTGAAAAAAAGTTAGCTTTTTACGTTTGAAAATTCAATTATTGTGTTGTAAATTTTGAACAACCTGTATAAGGTATTATGATGAGCTAAACATCGTCTTATTTGGTTATGTTTCTAGTTTTGGACCACCAATCATGAAACTTCAAGTTTCAGTAATAATCGACATATTCAATTTTAAACGTAACCGCGAAAATCACCAAAAAAATAGTAAAATCAAAAAAACACAAAAATGGTGATATTTAGGTATAGGGAAACCTTATCAAAAATGATGTATTTTGATACGTAGAAACCAAAAATAAATTGAAAATTATATCATTCCATTTAAAATAACAAAGTTGATACCGACTTCCGGTGACCGGACATGACAGTTAACTTAGGAATATTTTAGCTGAAGAGCACAGATCGAGTAAATTCTAATTCCAGAATTTCAGGTTTCCCGAAATAGTAGAATATGAGAAACTTCTAATGTACCAGTTCCGTGAGACACCCTGTATATGAGTCGTAGATAAACTTGTAAATTCCATTAAATTGTGCATGGAATAGGGACGAATGCGTGGCGCTCTGGTAGTGCACGGACACACAATTAGCGACGCTCATAGCAGCGCTAGTAGCGGAGCGTTTGAATACACAGGTGCTGTATTCAGCACCGCTATCAGCACCGCTAGCTGCACCGCTCGAAGCGCCCGCTCATGGCCTTGGTTCCCGTACTAACCTAACGTTAACTTCTACGGCGCAGCCACGAGTTTAACGAGTTATAAACTCGTGATAGTGAACACTTAGTACACTAAGCAGAGTACATACGGGCAACATTTTACGTGAATAAGAGATTTTGTGTTGGTCTTAAATTTGGATACTCAATGTTTAAAAAAATTGCAGACAGATTTATAATTATGACTGTGTGACTCCCAAAACCTCCCAAATCGGCCACGTTTTCAATAGGTACTTAAATAAAATATTTTTTTTTTTACAATAATTATCCGCAATATACAATGATTTTATGCAGTTTTGAAATTTTCTGTTCAGATTCATAATAAGCAACCTTAAAATCCCCAAAAGGCTACGTTTCAAATAAATTAAAGCATAGTTTAACATAGTCGATCGTCATATTGGACCCGCAATTTTGTTTTCATCAATTTAGAAGACTGATTCTTCATTAGCGACCTCGCAAAACCCACAATAAAAACGCGTTTGAAGTAAATCAAAACATATTTTAATGTTGTAGTCCGGCATAGTGGATCTACCATTTGATTTTCGGTAATTTCCCGTTCAGATTTATAATCAGCGACTTACAAAACCCTCAAAAGGCTACTTTCAACTAAATCAAAACAGTTATTAATGTAATGTTCCGCCGTATTGAATCCGCCATGTTATTTTCTGACATTTCGAGTTCAGATTCATAATAAGCGGCCGCAAAACCCCTCATATAGCAAGTTTCAGAGTTTTGGACAATTTTTTGCGAGTTTAGACCAGTGTGCTTAGCTTAGTCTTACTGCGCACTCTTGGTTATCACAATTCCTTTAAAATCTGCTCTTGTTTGCAAACACATAGACATCATACTTATAAATGTATATATGTACAATTAAATGTAAATATTTTGTGCCTTGAACGTTAATCGGCATGAATATAATCTGCTCTTTAGTCTAAACATCAGTCGGACCAATCGCTATTGTCAAATGAGAGAAACCTTCTCTCGCTGGCAATGGATATCATTCCAACACATGTTACCACATTGAACGATAGGTAGGTGTATATCAAAGCATAGTACATCCTCGATAGGGTTGAAGCGTCCATCTGCGCTTGTAGCTTGATTATAGCGGAGATACCACTATTCATTTTTGCACCTACATTAGCCTCATAAAATCGGTATGCCAATCAACCGCCCACATGTATACCTCCAAATGTTGTGGATTTTGTGGAGATGTTTCCTAGCCAATACCTACCAGCCATTGCGGGGCGAATGGCTCTAGTGGGAGAGCGTTGGCCTACTGACTAGGAGGACCGGGGTTCACACCCAGGACAAGCCGAACATTCGTCCGCCGTCTTTCAGAAGAGACGAAAAACCGTGGGGCCCGGCAACCAGTTGAACATCTCTTTTGTCGATATGACTGTATAGTAGTGAGGAGAAAGCTCAAAGGGTATAGGGGCCTAGTTTAAAATTAATTTGTCCATATTGCACCATCCATTGCTTTCTTCACTGTATAGCTTATTTTGGAGTTTTGGACTCCGCGCAGACACAGCAATAAAAGTATCAGCAGCAAAACTGATAACCAAACCTGCTTCTATGTTTTTGTAAAGATCATTTAAAGTAGATGATGTCGAATGCACGAGACATGTCTATACTAGGAGCGTATACAGTGGCCTCAGATGGACCTAAACATCGTCTTTCTTTAAAAGAATTGCCCTAACAAGTTCATACCCATACTGAGAACTTTGATTTAACAGTTGGGTGGTTGCAAAATAAGAAATTAAAGTTTTATTAGAATAAAATTTATTAGTATACAACCAGAATCTAGTGGGAAGACTAAAAAGAACTAAACCCTTCGAACTAGTGAATCAGTGAAATGTGTAAAAAGCAGAGCACAGTGAGTGAAGTGTTAGTGCTTCTTGTTTGGGACAAAGTAAATATAGGGACATCAGTGGATAGCCTATAGAGACAAGTACCTAGTTTTAAGATTTCCGAGTTAAATTGATGGTTAATCTTTTAGATTAACTAATTAATAAAAAAAAATTTGAGTATATTAACTATCAGTTTTTCACAATGTATTTAAGAATGCCATGGGAAAAAGTTTCTTTTAATTGAGGACTTTGCTGCAAGGAGGAGACAGTTCGAAAAATTACTATTTCCAGATAAACACAAACATTATTTAAGTATAATTGTAAAATAATCAATTTTATTAATTATTGATAATATAGATCTCATGTTAATAGATGGAAATACCACATACTTTCGAAAATAATATACTTAGGGAGGAAAGAGTAAATTTTACTTTGGTGGAGCTTGCACCAAAGAAAACATATGTCAGTGTAGAGTATTTTTGGCCGAGTTTGGAAGTCCAGATCGTTTTTGTATATTAACTATAGATTTTAGATGTTTCGCTACATTAAATTCCTCTATTCAGATGAACTTAAAAAATGACCTTATATTTGCTTATAGCAAACTTCTGTCGATGCTGGTTTAGTACAGCCTTTTTATTTAGGGTTGTCAAATATCACTTTCTGGGACGCAGGGATAACCTGAAATTTTTTGCGATTATTACCGTAGTGCTTCCTGCGGAGTATGTATAGTATACCTACAATGTTGCACAAAGCCTTCTCCACTAACCCGAACAATCTATAACAGGGCTAGAATGAATTTCCTGGTTCGGGATAGTGATGAAGAATTGTTTGGAATCGTTTAGCTTTAACCAAAGTCAACAGATGTTGAAGTAATGTAAAGTCTTTGTTTTGCGCAGCGCAGTTGTCTGAATTTCTGATTTACTTGAGTATATACAAATCAAAAATAACACATCCACACTTGTCTGAGATAAAATGCACCCCCAGAAGGTACTTTACGCAAAGGGGCGTTATACTGGTGGTCAAAACAAGTACTTCCACTTCCGCATATTTTTTGCTTAAGATCTTCATAGAAGACATTCAGCTCGGCACAAATTGATGTTTTTATTAAATCTTAGACGAGAAATTTCTTCTTCGGGAAGTGACAGTTTAAATTTATTTTCAAGCTCATCGCAAATTTTGCACGTGTCTGATCTTGGATTTCCGAATGATATATTGAAATATGCTTTAAAATATCTGAAATACAAATCATGCGATTTTTTTATGAAACATGTGCTTTTTGTCTTTTACGCCATATATTGCATGCTATTCTCAAAATCTTCTAAATATAAATAGTATGTATATTTTTTTTATATTTAACTCAGGTGAGAGATTTTTTTTTGATTCTTGCTATGACTGTAGTGAGATCTTATCGGAAAACTACTTATATGAGAGTTTCCCTGTTCCACTAACTCGGTATAGAATTTGCCTATTATGGTGTTTTCCACGACCATCGGTGGGAGCTGTGACATTTTCTCTTTGAATTGTGCTGTCAAACTGTCAACTCTCTTGAAAGATATTTGATGAATTGAACAGAATGCCTTCGTGCGTACTATACTTAATTTATACCCAATCCGTACGCGCAGGGCACCAACATAATAAAATACTATTGAAGATACCCTCAGGAAATATAGCCGCTGAGGTGATCAAACTCAGTAGGAACAACCTAAGGATGGTGGCTGGACTTACAGCCGGGCATTGCAGCTTCAAGAAGCATCTGCACACCATACAGCTTCTGAAAGAAGGGCCTCTATGCAGACTTTGCAACAAAGAGGAGGAAGACGCCTCTGATGTCCTATTCGAATACTTACCATTGACCTCCTGGAGGGAAGCAAACCTTGGACGACTCCTCAGTTTCATTAACTGGACGAAGATCTTTGGTTAAATACCTGGACGACCACACATGCCACATGGCTGCAGCGCTAGGGCCCCGCAACCCTCAGACGGTCCAAAAAAATATGACGTAAAACACATCAAATAAACGAAAAATCCATTGTGCCCAAGCAAAAAATATTAATTTTTCTAAATTTTATGTTACAAATAAAAGTAAAAGCATAAATAATTTAAACAAATTAGGTTTTTACTGCCTTTATATACCGAGATGCATTACTAAACAAAGAAAAACAATTGTAAAATTGCATATCCATGCAACGCGTATTAACGCTAGGATTCCGAATCTAAGAAACACTTCCGATAGGCTACATTGTTAACAGGATTTTTTATAACAGGATATAAGGTAAAGTTCTACATTAGAGTGCATAATATTTTGTCGAAAGTCCGTTTTTCAAGAGGCTGTTTCACTGCAGATTTCCGATTACTTAATTTGTAAAAAATACATGTATTGAAACGAAATGATTCTGGTGTGAATTGAGTCTAGTTATAGGAAATCAGTGTCAAAAAGCGCAAAAATGCGCATATACGCGTTTTTTTCTAGAAACAATGCAACTTCTTCTTCAGTTTCAGACTCTGCGAAAAACTCATACCAGAATCGTACCACATGTTTATTTTTTTAGCTGTTGGTTTCTGCGCATACTATTTTCTTCAAATACACCCTTATTCATGTTCTTTCAATAAAATAATATGCTCTCAAGTAAAAAACTGTCTGATATTTAAGCAAACGGTTATTCCCATCAAAGCAATATTAAATAAGTATGTATGTAAACCGAAGTTGCGCGACGGAAACGTGAGAATAAATCCATTTCAATTGAGATGAATTCATTTTTTTATATAATAATAAAAAATCTGATGTGGCCAGGCACATGACTTTATCATACTATATATAAAATTAATTTTTTAGCTGCATGAGATTCTATTTGATCGAGATCGGCCATGTCTGCATTAAAATAAAACTAGTAGAACTAGACACATATGTCTAATAAAGCTGCGTTCGGATTAGAATCAAAAAATCTGACATATCCTGGCTACTAGTTTTAAAGCAGTACGACCGATCTCGATGAAATAGAGTTTGCTCATGCAGCTAAACTATAAATTCTACCAAAAAATGTCATATACATAAATTATAGAAAATTTCCTCTCCTTTAATTTATTATTTAACTATTTTGACGACATTACACAAATAGCGGCTCATTTACAAAATCTTCGAAAAATGCTAAGAGTAAACCACCAGTTCCTTTGGACCCTTTTCAACAGAAAGCTTTTCAGCTCTAAGTTTGGTTATGAAACTTCTAAATATGAAGTTTTGTCCCGATACCTTTAGTAGTTTCTCCGGAATCGTCGCCACAAGAAACGGGTACACACACATATACACACACACACACACACACACACACACACACACACACACACAAACACACACACACAGACATTTTTTTGAACCTTGGTCAAAAATGTTCAGGGGACTCAAAAAGACATATTTCCGCTAAAATATCAAAAAATTTTTTTGGCATGATTACAATACTTTACATACTGCGTATGTTAAAGTAAAAAATCTGATGTGGCCAGGCACATAACTTTATCATACTATATATAAAATTCATAGTTTCGCTGCATGCGATTCTATTTGATCGAGATCGGCTATGTGTGCATTAAAATAAAATTACTAGAACTAGACAGATATGTCGATTAAAGCTGCGTTCGGATATGGTACTCCGTTGACACCGGGTACACCGTCCAAATGACACTTACGTGTTATTGGGTGTAAAAAGTGTAACGGGGTTCAATATCCGAACGCAGCCTATACTGACAGTAGTATTTTCAAAACATTAGCGTTTGACACTAGCTACTGTCATTACAATAAAAAAATCTGACATATCCTGGCTACTAATTTTAAAGCAGTACGACCGATCTCGATGAAATAGAATTTGCTCATGCAGCTAAACTATAAATTCTACCAAAAAATGTCATATACAAAAATTATAGAAAATTTCCTCTCCTTTAATTTATTATTTCACTATTTTGACAACATTACACAAATAGCGGCTCATTTGCAAAATCTTCGAAAAATGCTATGAGTAAACCACCAGTTCCTTTGGACCCTTTTCAACAGAAAGCTTTTCAGCTCTAAGTTTGGTTATGAAACTTCTAAATATGAAGTTTCGTCCCGACACCTTTAGTAGTTTCTCCGGAATCGTCGCCACAAAAACGGGTACACACACACACACACACATACACACACACATACACACACACACAGACATTTTTTGTACCTTGGTCAAAAATGTTCAGGGGACCCAAAAAGACATATTTCCGCTAAAATCTCAAAATTTTTTTTTGGCTTGATTACAATACTTTACATACTGCGTATGATAAAGTAAAAATCTGATGTGGCCAGGCACATGACTTTATCATACTATATATAAAATTCATAGTTTCGCTGCATGCGATTCTATTTGATCGAGATTGGCCATGTCTGCATTAAAATAAAATTACTAGAACCAGACAGATATGTCGATTAAAGCTGCGTTCGGATATGGTACTCCGTTGACACCGGGTACACCGTCCAAATGACACTTACGTGTTATTGGGTGTAAAAAGTGTAATGCAATATGCGAACGCAGCTTGTATTGACAGAAGTTATTGACAAAACATTAGCGTTTGACACCAAGACTACCTACTGTAATTAGAATAAAAAAATCCGACAAATCCTGGCTACTAGTTTGAATGCAGTACGACCCATCTCGTAGAAATAGAATTAGCTCATGCAGCTAAACTATTGATTGTATCAAAAAATGTCATATTGGTAAATTATTCAGAATTTCCTTATATTTAATTTATTATTTAACTATTTCTACAAAATTCCAGAAATGGCGGCTTATTTGCAAAATCTTTCAAAAATGCTAAGATTAAACCTCCAGTTCCTTTGGACCCTTTTCAACAGAAAGCTTTTCAGCTCTAAGTTTGGTTATGAAACTTCTAAATATGAAGTTTCGTCCCGATACCTTTAGTAGTTTCTCCGGAATCGTCGCCACAAAAAACGGGTACACACACACATATACACACACACACACACAGACATTTTTTTGTACCTTGGTCAAAAATGTTCAGGGGACCCAAAAAGACATATTTCCGCTAAAAACTCAATTTTTTTTTCGGCAGATTACAATATTTTATAATACTGCGTATGATAAAGTAAAAAATCTGATGTGGCCAGGCACATGACTTTATCATACTATATATAAAATTAATAGTTTAGCTGCATGAGATTCTATTTGATCGAGATGGGCTATGTCTGCATTAAAATAAAACTAGTAGAACTAGACAGATATCTCGATTAAAGCTGCGTTCGGATATATTGTACTCCGTTGACACCGGGTACACCGTCCAAATGACACTTACGTGGTAGTGGGTGTAAAAAGTGTAACGGTGTTCAATATCCGAACGCAGCCTATATTGACGGTAGTATTTTCAAAACATTAGCGTTTGACACTAGCTACTGCCATTAGAATCAAAAAATCTGACATATCCTGGCTACTAGTTTTAAAGCAGTACGACCGATCTCGATGAAATAGAATTTGCCCATGCAGCTAAACTATAAATTCTACCAAAAAATGTCATATACATAAATTATAGAAAATTTCCTCTCCTTTAATTTATTATTTAACTATTTTGACGACATTACACAAATAGCGGCTCATTTACAAAATCTTCGAAAAATGCAAAGAGTAAACCACCAGTTGCTTTGGACCCCTTTCAACAGAAAGCTTTTCAGCTCTAAGTTTGGTTATGAAACTTCTAAATATGAATTTTCGTCCCGATACCTTTAGTAGTTTCTCCGGAATCGTCTCCACAAAAATGGGTACACACACACACACACACACACACACACACACACACACACACACACACACACACACACACACACACACACACACACACACACACACACACACACACACACAGACATTTTTTTGTATCTTGGTCAAAAATGTTCAGGGGACCCAAAAAGACATATTTCCGCTAAAATCTCAAAAAATTTTTTTTGCACGATTACAATACATACTGCGTATGATAAAGTAAAAAATCTGATGTGGCCAGGCACATGACTTTATCATACTATATATAAAATTAATAGTTTAGCTGCATGAGATTCTATTTGATCGAGATCGGCTATGTCTGCATTAAAATAAAACTAGTAGAACTAGACAGATATCTCGATTAAAGCTGTGTTCGGATATTGTACTCCGTTGACACCGGGTACACCGTCCAAATGACACTTACGTGTTAGTGGATGTAAAAAGTGTAACGGTGTTCAATATCCGAACGCAGCCTATATTGACAGTAGTATTTTCAAAACATTAGCGTTTGACACTAGCTACTGTCATTAGAATCAAAAAATCTGACATATCCTGGCTACTAGTTTTAAAGCAGTACGACCGATCTTGATGAAATAGAATTTGCGCATGCAGCTAAACTATAAATTCTACCAAAAAATGTCATATACATAAATTATAGAAAATTTCCTCTCCTTTAATTTATTATTTAACTATTTTGACGACATTACTCAAATAGCGGCTCATTTACAAAATCTTCGAAAAATGCTAAGAGTAAACCACCAGTTCCTTTGGACCCTTTTCAACAGAAAGCTTTTCAGCTCTAAGTTTGGTTATGAAACTTTTAAATATGAAGTTTTGTCCCGATACCTTTAGTAGTTTCTCCGGAATCGTCGCCACAAAAACGGGTACACACACACACACATACACACACACACATACACAGACTTTTTTGTACCTTGGTCAGAAATGTTCAGGGGACCCAAAAAGACATATTTCCGCTAAAATCTCAAAAAATTCTTTTGGCATGATTACAATACTTTACATACTGCGTATGATAAAGTAATACTGCGTATGATAAAGTAAAAAACATTTCAGTTTTAAGATCAAGTTCGTGTTTCAACTGTATTTTGAGTTACAAAGTTGAACCTACCTTTTTGGTTTAGTATAATAAGCAAAATCAATTTTTTTTGAGCATTTTTATCTTAGTCCAAATAGAGGAAATTTATTTTCACGTACCCCGTTTCAATTTCATCTATGTATTTAGTTAAACAAACATCTTACGCACTCAAATTTTCTTTTTGTAATATTTTGATGTTATGATCACGCCCCCGAAGTTTGTTGTCGTATTTTAGTTACGCCCGGTATTAAATTCTTGAAATTTATGTGAAAGGTCTTTTGAGATGGTAGTAATGCGTTCGACTATGATGTCACCGTGTATCAACTGCTGTATTAACATACATTTTGATGGTTATTTACTGTGTACATAGTAATAGATATGGCGTAAATAGTTTCTACTTCTGTAGTGCATACTGTCAATACACAGCCATTTTCTTTAAGGCCGGCGATGAGCTATAGTATAAGTATAGGGCAAAACACGCTATACTTGAATTGACCTAATCAGCCGTACAAATAGCTTGATGTTAAAAATAATTTTACTCCTGCAATTTACATACTTGTGATTCCGACATCAGGTATTTTGAGAGCAATCTGCCGTCTCATAATCAAGTAATTAATTGATAAAGAGACCCATATTTTCTCCATATTTGTCGTTATCTTTAGGGATCAAATTATTACACCAACTTACCAGCAATGTTAAGGAAACTCGGTTATGTCCTAGGGACACATCTCCACAACAAAATAAGCCCATATTCATAACAAATAAACCTTTAGTTTGCCCTCGTTGGTCATTTAATCGTGTACATGTAAACTCAATATTATTGAGCATATATTACAGGAAGCGACATGACCTGCCTTGTCTCCCCTTACTTCCAGTCATCGCCCTGCTGAAGTGAAGAAGTGTGGACCTTGTTTAGTAGAGGGCGCGCCGTTTTATTAGCCTATTCTATTACAGTCAGCCAGTTCTGTGGAACTACTATGTTGGCAAGAAGTCGAAGAATGAGGTGGTCGGTTGTGATATTTTCATCTGTTTGGTGATGTACCTATATTATAGCACGGGCGCCCGGGCACAAGCGGTGTATTAGGCAAACGACTTACGAGTTCTCCCTGCGCCGGGCACCAGCGGAAACCATAAACACATCCACCAATAGAGTATTTTGTTGATCTTTTAAATTGTGGTTATGATTTATTTAACAGACAAAACTTAAATTATTACTTTTACTTGAAATTGAAGTTTATTTGCTATATAACAATACTGCTTGAATTATTGCGACATAATATTCATACTCTAAAAAGATTTAAGAAAACGCAACCATTTATTGATCACTGATTAAAAAGCAGTAGATTGAATATTTGTTAACTTATGAGTAAATGATAAATCAAACACCTTATTCCTAAATAAAATAACTTTATTTTCTTTTTAAATCTAAATAAAATACGAATTACAAAATAAAACATAAATATGTCTTTATTGAAAAACAAAAACACGTAAAGTCATAATATTATTGTGATCTGTTGCCTTGGGAACCATACTCTACGGCGCGTTTCAAGACTCAACTAAAGAAAATTACATGCAAAAATTTTAATTTCGGATTCTATCTCTATTATCGGTTTTATAAAATAAAACATAGGTACGATAAAACGTCTTCGGGATTTTTTATGTACATAACTTCAAAACATATTCAAAAAATAATGTATCTAATAATTTTTTTTAAACATTGCTTTCTTCGACATAACCGACATCCAAAAAATAAAAATGTATATCTTATAAAATATTCACTTCTATCCAAGTTATATTTTATAAAACCAATAATCACAGTGACCCCGGACACGAAAAGGCGGTTATCAAGGCAATTTTGGTCAATTTATTTTTTGTTTTTGCGTTTTTTTGTGTTTAGTTTTGGTTGCAAAACAAAACAAAGCGACATAGTTTTGGTTGCAAAATAAAACAAAGCGACATAGTTTTGGTTGCAAAATAAAACAAAGCGACATAGTTTTGGTTGCAAAACAAAACAAAGCGACATAGTTTTGCAAGCAAAACTAAACAAACCAAACAAAAACATTTTTTGGACCCGATAACCGCCTTGTATCCGGGGTCACATATGTAGAGTCGGATATTTAAATGTTGCATGTTGATAATTTCCCTATGTTGCGTTTTGAACTGGGATATAGCTATAGACTATGCTTCGCAAGGGAAATAAATGCAAGGGAAACAGATCATAGTAATATGTATTATGATTTTACGTTTACTTTTTTGTTTGTGCCTGCATTATATACTCAGGATCTCGGCACTTTAATTTTTTTTGTCGTCTTTTTAAAATTATTTCAGGTGCCAAACAATTTTTGTAAAATTTTAATAATTTTGGCAGCATGTGTCTTTCCCAACACTCTTTATCGAAGATAACTTCTTCCCAAAATAATGTATTTCTATCTCCAGAATAAAGAATAAAATAAACTTTTGTCGCTTTTAGAATAGGTATCTGACCCTGCATCTAAATATCAAAAAAATTAGTATTACTACATATTATTTGTAGATATTTAGAAAATATCTATAAATAATATTTTATTTTATTTCGGGGCATGTTCGCAAATTTAACGACAATAAAAAAACCAGGAACAAAGTTCGAGCGTACAGAAGTCACGAGTCACGACAAACTTCGTCGGATTAGCGCAATTATGACTCCATCTCACTCCGTGTTATAAGTAAGTAGAGATGCTTTCAACACACCCCCTACCAATAGATCTGCGATACCAATGCACGTGCGCCACATAGTGGGAAACCCCGAGATGAACTTGAGAAATCACACGCAATATAATAAGTATAAACAATGTTGAAACCGAGGATGAAGTTGCATTCAATACATACATGGGGGCTGTTTATTTTTAGCGAGCAAAATGGTTAATAAGTAGTTTTAGGTAAAACGGTAAAAAGGCTTAAAAAATACAAAATAAATGAGCGGAAAATGAAGCTAAATAGCGGCTGTACTTTCAACGCGCCATCTGTAGTTTGCTAGTAGCATGCTAAAAGTTTCGTACTTTTGCCTCAGATATACCGCCA
This sequence comes from Aphodius sticticus, assembly GCA_963966075.1. NCBI lineage: Eukaryota > Metazoa > Arthropoda > Insecta > Coleoptera > Scarabaeidae > Aphodius > Aphodius sticticus. The sequence continues at coordinate 37,104,069 of OZ014507.1, read as the reverse complement.
CGTAATGACCCAACTCTTTTACGTGCTCAAAACCGCCTGGTCAACGCCGTCCTTAACAGGTCTCCTAATAAACAGTTTATCGGTTAAGCACTCGTCATCCACAAATTGGTTTGTAATAGGTGTAACCAAATGTGCTCAAATCAGATACCCGTCTTCTATCGTTCAGGGAAATCTCATTAAACAAAAAAAAACAATGTAACAGAGATGAAGGCCCGGTTTATAACAGCTCGGTAACTGCATAGGGTTAGCTTCTCAGGATGTATTAGCATCGCACTAATGGAACCAAAGAACAAAAAATCACGACCAAGCATAATCCGTTCAGAACACTCGCACTATGCGTCATGGCATAAATGTTGAAGATGAGATTGGAAACGGTTGAAACTCGTTTTTGCACTGTTTGGTACAGGACAAATTAAAAATCTAGATACCCATTATACAGAACACAATTACGGTTTAGTGTCTATAAACGCCCGGGTTTCTACAGCTAATTTCTTTATTTTTTTATCCTCAATTAACATTCGAATAGGATATTTTATTACACGTTATGACATGACTTTACCAATAGAAACGGCAATATTACTGCTGTTGCCGTTGGCATGTTGAAAATGCGATAATGAGTATTCCAGTCAATTATAAACAATAAATATATTGTTTATAATTGACTGGAATACTCTTTATTTAAAGCAAGGAATTATTAGATTATTTTTATTAGAAAAAAATGTTTCCACGGAAATTGATAATATCAACAAATGGCCTCTGTTTCTTTCAAATCTAGTGAGGGTGTTTCCTAATTCAATGATGTATAAAAGGAATGTTTAATATTTCTATAGCGTAAAATGTATTTCGACAATTGACTATGGACAATATTCTAACTCTGCAGTTAAATTGTTGTTAAACACAATAATGCTGAACGCTAGGGGTTTAATTTATGACAATTTCTTCTATTAAATACACTTTTAATCATAAACGATAAAAACAAATCATATTGGAACGAATATAAAATCTGTATCGTTCTTTTTTTCTAAAACAAAACATATAAAATAAAATCACTACCTACAATTTGATATAGATTTAGTCAACACATTATCTAAATGTTGGCGAACTAAACGATTAAAATGCGGCGGTGCGTCATCTTGAAAAAACCACATTTGTCGACGTACATTCAAACGAACTTCCTCCAATAGTTCCAACAAATGATTTTGCAACAAAAAGAGATAGTCAATAATAGTCAATAATAGTGATAATCAATAACAGTCAATCGATTTGGCAACACAAATGGGCCAATAACTTCGGCCCAAACGTTTATCGAAAATCTGTGCTGGAAATGATTACGACGAACAGCATGTGGCTTTTGGACAGCCCAGATATGAGTATCATGACAGTTATTTATGCCGTTACGTGTAAACGTTGCTTCATCAGTAGCCAATACAATGTAAGAAAAGTCTGGAGTTTCAGCATGTTTATGTAGAAGCCATCGGCAAAATTGTAAACGGAAAGGATGATCTTCAGGTTGCAAAGCCTCTACTTTTTGTAGGTGGTAAGGATACAATTGATCCTCGCGCAGTGTACGCCAGACAATTCGATTTGAGACATCTACTTGGCGAGATATTTGTCGAGTAATACTAGAAGAATCTTCTACAAGATTTAAGATTTGTTCTTCGGAATCCAAAAGTCGTCGGGGTCGGCCAGGTCCACCATCTAGACCTTGACGTGTTTGCAGTACACCAGTTTCTCGTGCACGGATTACTAGAGCGGTAAATTTTTGTGGAATAGGTGTTGATCTGTTAGGAAACCGCACAGTATACAATCGACTGGCAGCAGCAGAATTCTGGCGTAATATCTCTCTTACTATGCAACTTTTCTTAAGAAATTTTTACGTTAATGGCTTTCTTTTAGGATGTTTTATCACCCCTTGAAAATAAAATCACAAGACCGTAAACACCCTGTATAGAAATTTTGCATATATTTATTTGCCGATTGTTATTAGCCTGGAGTACCCAAAAGGTATTCCAGGTAAAAAAAAAGGTACGAACATAACGGTAATTGCTTCTGATTTATGCCGTGTGTCAAGATTCATAAATGCTGACGTTTCGCGAACAATGTTGCTGACAGAATACTCAGTATTCAGTTAGTTCTGAAGGAGCGAGCACCATTGTTCGCGAAACGTCAGCATTTACGAATCCTTACACACGGTATAACCCAGAAGCAATTTATATAAAGTCCTTAATACAACAAAATGCGTTTTTTTTACGTAAATGTTCAAATTGGTCGCCATTTCCTTGAAGGCATAAAATCGAGCCAGCTTTTCTACATGTTGTTATGCTATTCTAACTGTTCTTCCCGGAATAGCATTGACCGCATTGGTTATTCGATCCCGCAGATATTTCCTCGATATTTCTGCGAGTATCGTGATAAATTTCGTCGTTCACAGTTCCCCATAGAAAATAGTCCAGAGGACTTAAATCAGGGGATCTACCAGGACATTCCACCACTCCACCATTACCAATCCAGCGATTTGGAAATTGTTGATTCAAATAATTTCGTACAACTGCAAAGTTTGACTTGTGTGGGGATTGTACGGTTTCAATTTCTTTGTTCGTAATGCTCTGATTTATTTCCATCTCTTCAAGAATGATCATCTTAAATGATTTTGTCAGACAATGTAGAAAGGTCAAGTTGCAAACACTGAACAAGACACAGAAGAGTGGTGTCTACAAAATCAATTGTAATGACTGCGACAAGTGTTACATAGACCAAACTGGTAGATTAGAAGTAAGATTTAACGAACATAAGACTAATAAAAATAACAACTCAGTTTTGGGCCGGCACCCCTCGGATACTGACCACACGATCACTGAAAACAACTTGACCCTTCTACATTGTCTGAATCAATTAAGATGACCATTCTTGAAGAGATGGAAATAAATAAACAAATCATGACGACCCCGGATAGACTTCTTAACGACATTACTGATTTCAGCGCCAGTAGAATGTATTTGCAATTTTTTAAAGTTCCGCGACTCGTGCCTCTTTTCGGCGCTTCCAACAGCGCTACTCTTTTTTATATGATTGTTCACACCAGCCCTGTCCGCCATTGTATAACATCGATAGGTGTTTAAATGTTTATGTGTATTTTTAACTGTTTACTTCGACTATTGACGTATGTGAAACCGGCTTTTTTCATATCTTGTACTTAGTTAACAAAAACTAGTTATAGCGTAGCAAGATTGAGAAATGAATTTCGATCATCGATACAACAATTTTTATTGTTTTGATCCTTAAGAGAAATATAGTAAAATATAATATGATAACTTAAAAACTACAAATAAGTACCTATAAAAATATAACCAGCTTACCACCTAAACCGAAGAAACTAATTTCGAGAAGGAGCCGCAATAAAATCGTCGAAGTAAGAGAAATAAGTAAAGTGGACACCAAATAAATACTCTAAAAATATGTTGCAAGACCAAGTAATTAAAAAGACAATTAGAAAACTGAAATAATTTACAAGAAATGCGATGAATAATGCTGCTAGAAACTAGAAACACAACCAAAGGCTGCCAAACTCAAAGGAACATTGATTGCGCGTGGTATAGCCGCTATTAGCACTCCAGGATGCCCAAACTTTGTTAATTTTCTAAGGCGCGAATTGTTATAATTTCGATGGGGCAAAACGAATGTAGATATAGGAAGCGCTAGGCTGTCGATTGGTATATAAATTTTTAAAATCGTATGAGAAAAAATACTTATTGCTGGCTCTTTTATGGAGCAGCCCGCATGGTTTTACTGCTTTTAGAGGCCTGAACGCCCAAACTTTGTTAATTTCTTATGCCGCTAGTTATTATAATTTTGATCGGGCAAAACTACTGGGTGTACATGAAGACTTGTACTCTCGATTCGTGTAGACTTGTTGCAATCGGTTAAACAATAACTGAGATATGATCTCTGGAATTTTGACAAATTTTGCAGGAAATCGACCACTACTTAATTTTTCAACCACTACTTGTGATTTTATCGATCTGGCAAAACTACTACAGAATGGTAACGTCATGAGCTTTCCATTGATATATCATTCATTAAAATCGGTAGAAAAAAGTTATTGCTAACTTCCCCCCGGGTGTAATCCGGCGCTTTAAATGATAGTATCGAAACTCTTATACTCTACTAACTCAATATTTATTCATTCACGCTAAAAATGGAATAATAAATTTCAAGTCACTCGAATACGTGACATAACCATGTTTCCGTTGCTCTCAATTATTTATATATTAAGTTAGGCTTTCCGACAAATCGATTAAACTAAGGTCTCTGTATAGTGGAACAGATTCTCAATCGGCACGTGAAGTGTTGAAGCCATAATTCACAAGGTGAAAGAATAAGTGTGGGCCATGCTCGTTTAGGGCAGTCTCATGGTGTGCAATACGTCATTGTGATCTTTTACTACACCTCATTGTATGCTAACTCGTTACACGATTATCAATGTATAAGTTTTTTTATGTCTTATTTGTTTGATCTATATTCTGAGACGGAACAATATACGCTGTTGATTTACAAAAATGAGACGGCGGGCGATGGAAATTTAGTGTCCAATTATTTTAATATGCAGGTAATTAGATGTCAGGTTGCCATTTATACCAGACAATAGCGCGATCTGTGGGCTGTAGTTCCGTTCGGTCCTCTTTTGTTCTTTATTGACACGCCACGACGGATGCGGTATTTTGTATTTTGTTCTCATTCCGGTGGTTATATTTCGGCCACTAGCAGAAGAGTTGTCGGTTTTAAACTCCGTTTCTACTTGTCTCAAAGGCTATCATTAGTACCGTGAGAAGAGCTTACCTTGAATGAACCATTATTTGTCGGTTGCTATAAATTGCTTTATAAAGCTTTCTGAATAGAATACTTGTAGTCCTATGCGTGATTATAGGTTTAACGATTATTCAGTATACAGGGTGTTCCTAAATATCATGTAAATACGAAAAAATTTTAATTTCATCTAGCGAAGCACAGAAAAGCTTTTATTTTTTTTCACGATAACGGTGGTAAATACGAAAAAACTACAAAAGATTAAAATGCTTTAGATCAAAACAAAAAATGGATTTTGTATTTTAGAATCCACCAGCGGCGCACCGAAAAAATGTTCATGGCCCCTGAAAAAAATATCTCCCTGTAGATTCTTAAAACCATTTGGTATGCCCAATGATGTAAGTCCTATAGCGTAACCCATTTTCCAAATTAGAGCTAAATATCTCAAAAACTACGAGAGCTATAAAGAAAAAACTAAAAAAATCTTGAAGCTTCAACACCCTGTAGATCGGCAACGAAGCGTTTGCGGACCTATGGTTATATGAATTGTTAGCCATTAAATGAGCCAAAGAATTACCCCTTTTCGTATTTACATGATATTTAGGAACACCCTGTATATTTGAAATACAAGACTCTCAGACCGGTAAAAAAGAATCTTTAATTGATGGCATCCCTGAGAAAATGACGAATATATGGGATGTTTCATGGAAATTTGGATGTTGATATCAATTTATTTTAAATGAAATCATATAATTTTTATTTCATATGTCTGTTTCCATGTTTCAATATACATCGACCTTTATCAGGTTTCTATATGATTTTTTGCAGTATAGTTTCAATTTGAATATATTGGTTATTATTGAAGATACTCGTTTCATATTTGGTGAGCATGCCATACATATGGTCAAACCAAATGTCAAATATATATAATCAAATAACGTTTAGTACCATTACATCTTATACAAGATGTTCAAAATTTGCATTGTAAAACTTACGAAACAACCTGTATTTTAATACACCACCCGATAGAAAATCTTACGCTCTGTCATTGCATTCGATTCATTCAAGATGGCGGGAGACAGACGTGTCTGATACGTCCTTATGTAAAAAGTGTAATAAAGTAGTTAAGAAAGTTAGAAATAGCGTTAATTGCGCAAAGTGTGATAGTGCATTCCATGTCGGTTGTGCTAAAGAAGTGAAGTTCTGTTGCGTGAAGTCGAAATCGGCGTTAAACAGGATGATATAGAAACGTGCAACTTGCCAGAGGACCCTACCAGGGATAATGTTATGTTATACAAGCTGCTGGTTACTGAATTGCGTAGAAGCAATCAGCTACTGAGTGAGAAAGTAGTATATTTGGAGAAAAGGTATGAAACAGTGGAAAATGAGCTGAAGGCATATAAATTAACCTCAAATGATGGTAAATCCAAACCATTGGAAAATGTATCCAAGGCCAACAACATTCCTGAAAACATGACAAGTTTTAGCAATGTTTTAAAGAAACCTACCCCAGGACCGGTGGTGAGATCTACTTCCAATACACAGGTGGCGCAGGTGTCCAATAAAAATTCCAATGACAACAGTCATATTCATAATGGGCAAAATTTAAGAAGTAATAATTCAAATGTACCACAACCTCGAAATCAGAACAAACGTAAGAAGAATATTAACATTGGAAAAGGCGAGACGTCATCAACGTTTTCGGGAAGAGATAAAGCAAAGAAGAAAGTATGGATGTTTATATCGAGAGTTCGAGACACGGTTGATAAAAACAAAGTTCATAGCTATATTAAAAATAAAATCGGCGGCAATGATGATAATATTATCGTCGAAATCATCGAGACAAAATATGGAAATCGTAAAGATAGTAAATGTTTCAAAGTAGGTGTTTTGTTTGAACACAAAGATCAAATGTATGATGATGCATTCTGGCCTATTGGAGTGGCATTCCGACGATTCAATTTTAGTGAAGAAAATACCGTACATGCTAGTTTTTTAGAAGAACGAATAGTGGAAACCAAGGCAGTGGGGCCCGGTGCATAAACATGATGTATGTAAATATCCAAAGCATACTTCCGCACAAAGACGAACTGTGGGGCATCATCCAAGAAGAAAACTTACCAATAGTGGCGTTAAGTGAAATCCGAACAACAGAGGACGTTGAAGAAGTGGAATTACATTTGAATGGATACCAGTGTTTTAGATGTGACTCCGACTCGCGCCACACTGGAGGCACAATCTTCTACATCAGAGATGATATAGATTGTAAGTTAGTAGAAGTTGATTCATTGTCTGGCAATTAATGGTTTATGTCTATCAAAATTGATATTGATGGTTGTATATGGTATGTTTGTGCAATCTATCGCTCTCCGCGTGGGAGCTTGGCTCAATTCATTGAAAAATTTGAATTGTGGTGTGATGTGTATTCCAAGTATTCTAAAGCAATTGTAGTGGGAGATTTTAATATAAATTTTGGAGATGGTTCTTACTATAGTAATAAATGTGAAAATTTGATTGTTTCTTATGGCCTAGAACAGATTGTACAAACACCAACAAGGTGTACTAATGTCAGTGAAACACTGATTGACTTTGTAATTGTGAATTGTGATTATGTAAGTGCTAGTGTAGTTGATGTACCGAAAATAAGTGACCACTCCATCATTAGGATTAAGTTATTTACTAGAAGTTACAAACCAAAGACTGAGCTGATTGGCGTTGATTGGCAATTGCAAGCGTCTAATGTCAATATCATTTATGACGATATTTTTACAAACTGTAAACTAGTCTTAGATAAAATAAAAATAAATAAAAATATCGAAACTAGTCATACTAAGCGTCCGCAGCTACCATGGTTTAATAAGTGCATTAAGGAAAAATCTAAAAAAAAGGGATAACGCATACAAAATATTTAAGAACAGTACTGATCTTACCACAAAGGACACTTTATGGTTAGGATATAAAAAATTGCGCAATGAGGTTATTGCTGATATTAGAAAGTCTAAGGAAAATTATTACAATAAAAAAATTGATAAACATAGTAGAAATCCACCTCTAATGTGGAAAACTTTAAAGTCAATACTAAAACATACAGAAACTATTGTACATTCGATTATGGTGCACGGTAGGGAGTTTAAGGAACCAATAGAGATTGTTGAGTTTTTTAATAATTATTTTGTTGATAGCGTGGCCGACATTAACAGCTCTTTCAGTGGCACTAGTGATTGGAAGCCACAAGTACACTTAAAAAACATTACAAGTGTCTTTGAAGAATTTGCAATATTAAATATGTCTACGTTGAGACACATCATAAAGGCGTTGGACAATCAAATTCAAGTGAATGTGATATTGAACAGCAAAATGTTAAAAAATGTTTTTGAAGTGGCTGGGCATGTGGTGTTGCATATGGTCAACAGTAGTCTGCAACAGGGAGATTTTCCAGAAGAATTGAAGCTAAGTACAATCATACCTATTCAAAAAGTAAAAAACTCAAAAAATATCGAAGATTATAGGCCAATTAATACTTTACCACCTCTTGAAAAGATTATAGAAGTTGCAGTGTACCATCAGATCGCTGATTATTTTCAGGATAATCAACTTTTTATGGAAAACCAATCGGGTGTTCGTAACAAATTTTCTTGTGAGACTGCTTTACAGTTTGTATTGACGAGATTAAACAACAATGTTGATGATAATTTGTACACCGTAGTTGTTGTACTTGACTTAAAGCGAGCATTTGAAACAATAGATCGAAATATATTACTAAAAAAACTTAAATATCTTGGCATAAATGGTTTGGCGCTCAGCTGGTTTGCGAATTATTTGGTCAATTGTAGACAAGTTACTCAAATTGGAAATGTACGGTCACAAGAGAGGAGTGTAGACACTGGAGTCCCACAGGGTAGTGTGCTGGGTCCGCTATTATTCATTGCATACATCAATGATCTCCTGTATACGGCTGATTTTGACCTCATTAGCTTGTTTGCGGATGACACTTTAGTCGCTATACAACACAAAGACCTAAATGTTGCATTGCATAGAATGAATTGCGAATTGTCAAAGTTATCCACATACTTTTATGATAATAAGCTTAAAGTGAATGTGAAGAAGTCCAATGCTATGATTGTCACAACTAATTATCGGTATAACCAACTTGACATTTTAAACATTAATATTAGTATGAACTCCGAAGGACTGGAGCTTGTTGATAAAATAAAGTATTTGGGATTTGTTGTAGATAGAAGTTTAACATTTAAACATCATTTTGACTATGTTACACGCAAAATATCAAAAAAACTGTTATTTTTTTATAGAATTTCAATGTCCATATCAATGCAGACTAGAATTAAAATCTATAATGCTATAATTCAGCCTCATTTTGACTATTGTTCGAGTATATTGTTTCTGTTTAAAGCAATCAAAAACAATCCCTCCAGAGAATGCAGAATAAAGCCATGCGTACAATATTGCGGTGCAATCGATACACTCCTGTGGCTCTTATGCTGGGTACACTCAATTGGCAGTCAGTTGCAAGTCGGTTGGAGTATCTGACGTTGGTTTTTGTTTTTAAAATTGTTAAGGGCCTGGCACCAAACTATCTTACTAGCTTGATAAGTTATAACAGTGAAATACATTCGTATATGACTAGGTGCCGACATGATATACACGTGTTACCAAGCAGAACCCGGAGAGGAATGAATTCCTTGGTTCATAGAGGAATTGTTCAATATAATTATTTGCCATCCGCTCTCAAAGAATTGAATAGCATAAATTTGTTTAAAAAAGAACTCAAAAAGTTTATTGTAGAGTTGTTGTAGGTTATCTTAACTTATTGTATATGTGATGATGTATCTGTGTTAAATGCGTTATGTGCAATTGTTATTGTATTGTTTGTATTTTGAGTTTTATTGTATTAGGTATCTCCTATTTAAATAAAGTTTATTATTGCATACTAGGAACCCTTTTATAGATATTGTAAATTAAATTGTTAAATTAATAAAATGGACATTGCTATTGTACTAAAGTCGAATCACTATTAGACCAGGCAATAGAGCAGAAAATGACTGAGTTCGTGACAAAAATACTAGCAGGAAGCCGACGGTCCCAGGTCACGTGAAACAGTCCGTAGATGTATTGTGATGTTTCCTACTCGCAAATATCATTTCTTAATTTGCTATAAACAAAAAACCTCAAAAAATTGAGTTGCTTTTCGTTTTTCGCTTTTTAAAACTGAACCGATGGAGCATCCTTGATGCGTTCAACAGACGAATTGTAGAGAATGAAAAGACGAAAAACATGAACCCTACATTGACTTGTTCGGATGAATATTAACGGAGGAAACTCGGAAAACCCGGGAAAATCCGCGATTTTTTAAAAAATTCTTTTAAAAAATCCACCATTTTCAAAGTTGTAGCGGAGGCTTTTCGCGACAAAGTAGCGATTGATGGGTACTTTGAGTGTGCACAACCCAGGCGTTGTCCGATGATTAGTTTTTGCAAAATTGCAATTTGAATTTTTTTATGCCATATGGTTCGGCGAGCCTGGATGCGTTGTAGGTGGTCCGATTTTAATTTAACGTATTTCGAAAGTAGAAGTATTGTGCTATAAAACGTCTATTTTGATTTTGCGTTAAAATGATGCGAAATAGGCAAAAAATGCTTGCAAACATGACCGAACACTGCCGCGCGCTCCAAAGCGCTCGAGTAGTGGGGTAGGCGGCCGACTCGGGGAAGCGCGCAGCGCGCTGAGGTTACTATAGATACGCGCTTCCCCGCGTCGGCCGCCTACCCCCACTACTCGCCCGCTGTGGAGCGTGCTGCAGTTTTTGGTCATGTTTGCAAGCATTTTTCGCCTATTTCGCAACATTTTAACGCAATATCAGATTAGACGTTTTGTAGCACAATACTTCTACTTTCGAAGTACAATTAAAAAATTAAAATCGGACCACCTCCGACGCATCCAGGCTCGCCGAACCATATTGCATAAAAAAATTGAAATCGCAATTTTGCCAAAACTAATCATCGGACAACGCCTGGGTTGTGCACACTCAAAGTACCCATCAATCGATACTTTGTCGCTAAAAGCCTCCGCTACAACTTTGAAAATGGCGGAGTTGTGAATTTTTGAAAAAAACGCGAATTTTTCCGGTTTTTCAGAGTTTCCTCCGTTAATATTCATCCAGTCAAGCCCATGTAGGGTTCATTTTTTTCGTCTCTTCATTCTCTACAATTTCTACAATTTTTGAAAAAAACGCGAATTTTTCCGGTTTTTCAGAGTTTCCTCCGTTAATATTCATCCACTCAAGCCCATGTAGGGTTCATTTTTTTCGTCTCTTCATTCTCTACAATTCTCTACAATTCGAACGCATCAAGGTTGCTCCATCGGTTCAGTTTTTAGAAGCGAAAAACTAAAAGTAACTCAATTTTTTGAGGTTTTTTGTTTATAACAAATTCAGAAATGATATTTTCGAGTAGGAAACACATCACAATACATCTACGGACTGTTCCACGTGACCTGGGACCGTCGGCTTCCTGCTAGTATTTTTGTCACGCAAAAATCTCTATTGCCTGGTCTATATTAGTAGAGCTCTGAGAAAGATATACTATATCGTTGATCTCTATATATCTCAGATATACTATCTCTTCGGCTTTCTAATAATAGTGATTAGATCACTGCACGCATTCCTCTTTTGACAGGTATTGTATTATTTATTATCTATGACGCTTTGCAATATCATTTTTATCCTGCACTATGCGAAAATGTCGTTTAGCGTCTCTATGGGGTCACGAAAGATGCTATTTGCCCGCGTGTAATGATCACTTTTTACGGTTAGACGCGAAAATAACTGTACAGATTTCCATTCGGTATGACGATTGAAAAAAAAAACGTCACCGTTGTTTATTTGTCAAAAACCAATATGTTGGTGCTTAGTCTTGAGAAACGGGTGAATTTATTACGATATTATTGTGAAGGATAAAAAAATATGTGTGCACCACGCACAGAAAGTGATTTTCCGCCTCTAGACCCAGGGTCGCTATGCTCCCCTGGGCCTATCTCTTCTCTCTGCTCGATAAAGAATCACTTTCTCTTGTTGACCAATTAAAATTTCTAAGGGCCGATTTTATAATATCCGTTTAACAGCCAGTTAGTCGCCAACCGCCGGTTATTCGGCAATTTCTGTTGTATAATGTACGGTTGAACATTTAACGTCCGGTTCTTGAGCGATTATCTCTACCGTTGGTTGCGTTAGCGTTTAAAGCTAGCAACTTCTGGTTGAACATGCAGGCGTCCATATTATTTGTCAACAGTGCTGTCAATTAACAAATAACCTATTTTGAACGCAGCCATGAGTTGTAGTAAGCGGGTGTGGTACAGCGACAACGGTGTATCGACCAGTCAAATCCACACTGAAAGTTAGGTTAGGTATCTACATGCAAACATTACAGTTGCACGCACATCATTGGTTGAAATATGAACTGCAGTGCAGCCAAGATCCAATACTGCCGTTTGACAGAACGTTAGTGAACCGGAGTTCAAAATGCTCTAAAAGCCCTCTCCACCACTGCCTGAAGGCCCTACACTGTATCATAGTTCCTGAGATACACGTTGGCTTTCTTAAAGCTCCATTTAAAAAAAATCCACGGGGTTTAAGTCGGATATGGTGGGCTACCTAATGGCCGTTTTTGTGATAATTTCATAAATGTCTTATACATGGTTGACAAGCATTTTCAAAATTCTATTAAAGTATATAAAAATTCAATAACGCGTCCATAAGAAATAAAATAAGAAAAAATTGAATAACGCCCAGTCAAAGCTGATGGACAAAAACATTTTTTTATACCAAATATGGCTTCAGAGTATGCTCTTATGTAAAAATCTAAAATTTTGACTTTCTATTTATCGTAATAACAAAGTTAATCAAGACAAACGAAATTGACAGTTTATACCTTTTCCATAATATCTAGTAATCCATGGAAAATTTTTGAAAGTAAATATTGTTCTGAAATGGGGCTACATTTATGTAACTTTTATCCCATTTAACCGCCATAGTAGCTCGTATAGTTTCGGAGATCCCATGTACTATGCGCGCCAAAAAAAAGTCGTACACCTTGTAGCTTTGTAAATGGTTCTTTTATAACCTATTCGCTGTCATTCTGACATTAATCATAGGTATGAAACATGCACTAACTGTCAAGTTGGCAAGCCAGAATTACATGATGTCAAACTTAGCTGTACGACTTTTTTTTGGCGGCGATAGTACATCATGTTCCGCGAGACAGCCTGTATATCCTGTCATTCCTTACTATTAGGTTACATTAGTCTTTCACTAGATGGCAGTAGACTTCCGCGTTGTATAAAATGTGATATGTTTGCCAATACTTGAAAGTGTAGAAAATTAAACTCAAATTCCTAATAATAAGGCATTAAAGAAAGTTTCCTAATCAAACTAGATGACAACGTACGTGACAGCAACCTTTTGTCGGCTTGTTATGTGTGTTTTGTTATGAATTCTCGTGGTATGAGTTGTCGTGATATGAGTTGTCCTGGTATGAGTTGTCCTGGTATAAGTTGTCCCTTGGTATGAGATGTCCCGGTATGGATTGTCGTGGTATGAGTTGTCTGTTGGTATGAGTTGTCCTGGTATGAGTTGTCCTGGTATGAGTTATCTTGGTATGAGGTGAGCTGACCCCGCAGCTCAGAAATGTGAGACATACAGTTGAGATAATTGATAACATTAGAGGGATGTTTTCTTGAGACCAGATTAGAACAAGAACGTGATTGATCAGTTCAAGGTTCTGCTCTTCAGTACAACTACAAAATCCTCTCTGTTCTCCAATGAACTTAGCCATATCAACGATATTTTTCATGTTTAATTTGTCTGCAAAGAAATTAAGTTATATGCGATACAAGGATTGTTTTTGTTTTTTAATTTTTATAGATTGAGAATGTACATATTTACTTATTGTTCTACTCTAGATGCGTCTATATTGACTTATTTTTTTATTATCGAGTTTATTTTTATTATATTGAGCCTTCGAATTTCCTTTTCGAAAAACGAATAGTCTTTTATTTTATTATTAGGGGAGAAGTGTGTACCTTGGGACAACAAAATTCGAACTGGTACATTTTGTTAATTTTTCTGCATTAAAAAGGCATTTTTTCAGAATATAGAAAATATAGTTTATTAGGAACATATTTTGAACACAAACATAGCAAAATGTCAAAACAAAAACAAAACATGCTACTTTAAAAAAAAGTGCACAATGTCCCAAGGTATAACTACCCTGTGTACCTTGGGACGCCTGTAAGCATACCTTGGGACAGGAGACTTTAATGTTTTATTAACACTAGCGCGTCTTCAGTGAAATTATCCAACGTTACAAGATGAAAAATCAATAGAAAAATTAATTTCTTGACTACTCTGGGTGCCACCTACCGTGTGTGGTAGAAGTAGCTTAAAAACAACATCGGTTGTTGAAATTTCATATAAATTTTCATCTTCCTGAATAAATGTATCCCCAACCTTCTTCCTAAGATACTTGACACCAAAAGTCTCATCCGAAATTTCGCAAATCTATGCTATGAAGAATTTAACACTTTTCTTCGAAGACAGTTTCACCAAAACAAAATCACTTTCCTTGATATCTTTCTCCTCTTCTTCATCTTCTCTCTCCTCCAACCCCCATTCGACGACGTCTAAATTGTCCTTTGTCAATAAACACTCATCATCATCATCTGAGCTACTGCTACTAATCAACAACTTTCTTGCGACCTTAACCTCTTTTTGTCTTGTTTTTGTTTTCATTGCTTTTGTTGTTGCTTGTTTTTCGATTTCTTGCTTTTCAGGTGTGTCTGTCAAAATCTTACATCGACCCGGTCTTCGATCTCCACGTCTGTTACCACTTTTAGGTTGAGCCTTCGGAAATGGTCTTATCCGTCCTGGAGTAATGTGACTTCCTGACGTTCCTGGCCTATGTTGTTCAGTTTGTAAACCATCGAAAACGACATTTTCTCTTGGCATAGGTGTGTCGGTTTTTATATTACCAGCTTCAGTTTGAGAGTCAACTTGATCTTCTCAATCACGTTCATCTTGAGGTCCATCGATAGGCCTATCCGTCACGAACGAGGTCAAGAACTCGTGGTCTCCAAATATATTCCTATTGAAAGGGAAGATCCCAGTAACTCTAAAACTAGACTGAATGTTTTCTGGAGAAAACGCCTTAGGGTAAGCTTTGCCAATACAGTCCGCGACGTCATAAATTGACAAAGGTTTTCCACAATTTGTAAGACGCCAGTTATTACAAGCTACATTGTAATACTTCTTTAATTGCCCGAATACGGTCCTGTCGAGGGGTTGTAACTTATGGCTAGTATGCGGCGGCAATGTAAGTATGACAATGCCATGTTCTTTAGCAAAGTTAAGACTCTCACCTGATATATGGCTCTCGTGGTTATCGAGAATTAATAACTCTTTGCTGGTTTTATGGGCGTGGGACTGTTTTACAAAATGAGCTAAATATTCCAAAAATATGTGACTGTTTGACCAGCCACTCAAATTTGCCGACCCCGCACTTCCTATGGGAGCCCCTTTTAACATGTGGTCCTTGAAGTGCACTCTAGGAAATATGAATAGGGGCGGAATAGAATTTCCTAGAGCGCTTATTGCCGATATAATAGTAATATTCGGGCCCCGTTCTCCAGGCGTCATACTACCGACTTGCTTTTTCCTTTTGGGGCAAGGATTCGGCCGGGAGTGTGGACCGTCGATATTCCGGTCTCATTTAAATTATAGATGTTTTCTGCTCTAAAATAAAACCTTCTCATAACATCTTCCAACTTGTCGTAAAATGTGCAAACATTTGCCCTGTTGAATGCTGTTGACCTAGCTAGGCTGGTGGCTTGAGGTTTACGCAAACTAAGATCTGTATTTCTTTTCAAAAAGTACTTCAGCCAATCAGTCCCCGCCTGTGCATTCGTCGTCCATGATTCTGGGTGTTTAATATTATTCACTTTTGCATAATTGTATGCCAACTTTTTGGCTTCTTTGATCGGTAAACCATAATGCATATCTGAATACTTCTTTAAATAAGCATTCAATTCTCTTTCTTGTGCTGATGTAAAAACTTTTTTTACAGCATTGGACGCTGTATAAATAAATTCGTCTTGTTGACTTTCTTTGTGCTTTTTTAAGTGTCCACTTAGTGTTGATATTTTTACATTATATTAGAGAGCTGTCTGCCTTAGGCTCATTTGTCGATTTAGTACGTTTTCAGCTGCGGTTCTAATTGCTTCTGAATCAGGATATGTCCTCTTGACGTTTGTTTTACTTCGCGGCATCTGTGAATGACGAAAACGAATATGTATATTAAAATGTATATGTGTACCTTGGGACAGTCTCGAGGTACACCTCTTGGAATGTCCAGAATTAATTCGTAATTCGATGCGTAATTCAAAGTTTCAATGCTAATTATCCAATGTATTTATTTATATAATTACGTACATGTCAGAAACAGTTTTGTAAAAAATATAATAACTATTATTGAGTAACATATAATATCACAAGTGCCTACTATTTCCAGTGTTTCAGCGTGATGTCAGCATGGATCGAATCGTTATTCTACATCTTCTCCCCCTCTCTCTTTCTTTGTTCTGTGGAATTTAAATATTCATCATATCTTTTTGGACGGTGCCGTTCTCGACCACTTCGTCTCCGTTGCATTGTGACAGGTATTTCACATGGTTTTTCAGATCCTTCAATTACAATGTCTTTTCTGTTTGATACATTATCAGGTCCGTTTGTTAGAGTTTGTTCCCCATCTGAGGATACTTCCTGATGTGGATGTGAATCTTGAGACGTTTTAATTTGTGGATTTACCCGTCGCTGTCGTAACCGATCACCATGTTTGCGTCTAATTTCTCCACCAATTTTAACCTCATATGATAATTCCCCAGTACTGCGTTCAATAGCTCCTGGTTCCCAACCTCGATCACGTTCATTCTTTATCCACACATTCATTCCTGAGTCAAATGAGCGCATTTTTGTTTTTTTTTGTCACGGTATGTTTTTTGTTTCTAGATTTCTAACTCCATTTTCCTTCTTGGGTCAGGTTTTATACTATCAAGTAACGTTTTATACTATCAAGTAAACGCCGGCCAACAAATAGTTCAGCAGGCGATCTGCCAGTGGTTTTGTGTGGCGTGTTGCGATATGATAATAAAAACCTTTGCAGCCTCAAATGTTGGTCGCCTGAGTCATTTCTTGAAGATAAAAATCTCTGTTTAAATGTTCGCACAAACCTGTCAGCCAACCCATTCGTTTTTTGATGATTGGTGCTGATCTAATATGCTGAATGGCCGTATGTGTACAAAAGTTGCGAAATTCGGTAGAGGTGCATTGTGATTAAATGCATTGGCATTACCTCAGCCCATGTTGAGTAAGCATCTACAATTATTATTAACCATTGGTTGCCGTGAAAAGGCCCAGCAAAATCAATATGTATTCGATCCCACCGATTGTCTGGTATATTCCACGAATATAATGGCACTTCTGGCTCACTACCACGATTTTTCTGACAAGCCTCGCATCCTTTGACATACTGATCATTTTCCTTATCTATACCTGGTCACCAAACATAATAACGAGCCAATGAACGCATTGCTGCTATTCCTGGATAACCATTATGTAGTGTCCGCAGAACAGTATTTTGTTGGGTCCTGGGTATTACCATTCTTCCCAAACGCACGACGATATCATTTTCAACAGGTAGTTCCTGCCGTTTTTCAAAATATGATTTTAACCTATCTTAAACCTTGTCTGGTCATCAATTTTCAATAAATTTAACCACTTATCATTCACACATATCATTCTTCGTACTCTGTTTCAAACCATTCTCAGAGAGAATTATGTCCCCTATCTTGGCTTGTTGGATGTACTTAATATCATATGATTCGTGCCGTGATGGTTTATCTTCTCACAGTGGCAATCTGGATAAAGTATCTGCACATTCAATAAAGCATCGTACTAATCGATTATTGGTCATTTTTGGTAGATCTCGGTTATCACCAAATATTCTTGCCAATGGCTTGTGGTCAGTGACCAGTTTAAACTTCCGTCCATAAATATACTGGTGAAATTTTGTAATGGCGAATACAATGGACAATGCTTCACGATCAATTGAAGCATAGTGTTTTTCAGCTTCATTTAAAGTCCGTGATGCATACGCAATTGGTCGTTCATGACCATCGGCAAATCTATGAAACAGAGCTGCGCCCAATCCACGTTCACTGGCATCACATGTCAATATAATCGGTAGTGTCTCATCATATGGGACCACCGCATCTGAAGTTGACAGAATTGTCTTAAGTTCCTCAAATATATTCTGTTCATTACTAATCCACTGCCAAGGTGTTCTCGTACCTGTTAGTCGATGTAATTCTGCACATTTTCCATGTAGATGCGGTATAAGTTTTTCATGAAAATTTATTGTACCCAAAAAAGGTCTCAGCTCCTTTACATTATTGTGATGAAAGACTTCAGTGGGTTCAGTGGGTCGCTGGTATGATGTGGAAAGGTAACAAAAAACCCAAAGTAAAATTATGCTCGTGTATTTGTGGCTACATGTTTCGAGAGTACTCTCGTCTTCAGGCCATACTGGAAGAATACAATAAAGAATGTTAAATACAGAAACAAACCCCTCGAAAAACAAAATACAATCAACAATTTAATTAATAAATAGCTATTTACCGTCGTAAAAATGAATGTTGGTCACATGTCAAATATATTCGTAGGTTATGGAAACAATACATTCGGAGATCTTCTCGTTAAAAATGTATACACACAATTGTTCTAAAAAACTATATTACACAGGTTAACAGTCCTGGTAAAAAGGAAGTTCTTAATATAATCAACAAACTTGCGTCACTCAGGCAAGGAAATTAGTGGAATAATGGCGTACGCGGTAACGTCTGTCATTCGTTTTCCGTTTCCCGCAGTGGCGCTCTCTAATTTCGATGAGTTGATTAATGAGCAGGTCTGGTGATCTCACATCATGTATTTATATCACTAATTCTTCGTATAAGTTCATCCTTCTAGACTTATTGATCTCATGTAAAAGTTTGACATCAGTGATTTCTATTTTGTGGTTGGTATCCCCGATGTGTTTGAATACATAGGAATTGTGGTTAGTTAGATGTTCTTTAAATCGTGTATTAATGCTTCTACCGGATTGGCCTATGTATACTTTATTACATTCGGGACATGTTATTTTGTAAACCCCATTACGTACCATTGTGTTAGTTTTTTGTTTGCTGTTGTTAATGGTGTTGCCTATCTTATAGTTGTTTCTAAATGATGTCCTGATGTCATGCCTATGTAACAGGGCTTTCAATTTATAGGATATATCACCCTGGAAATCCAAGGAAATGAACCGGCTAGGCCTACTAAAATTAGGATATATCATGTTTATAATTTTATTTCGGTGGCAGATATTAAAAATATTTTGGTCTCATGGCCGACTTCTATGTCAATACCATGGAACAAGAACTATTCTCAGACAAATATAGAATCATTACCAAAAATATTGTTTTCTATGACGATATGTAGATGATATCTTCATAATATTTAACGGTAGCCAAGCTCAAATCACGGCCCTGCATAATATTTTCAATAATCTTGGAACCCTCCAATTCACCCTGGAGCTAGAGAAAGAAAATAGTCTTCAGTTCCTGGACCTTACAATTAGTAAAAATTTGAATTTGGGATGTTTGGAATTTGAGATATACAGAAAGCCCACTACTACTGACACCATTATCCCGAAATATTCATTTAGTTCCTCATCCAACAAGCAAGCAGCCTTTCGCTACTACTTTGAAAGAATTTTGAACACACCACTGAACCATTATAATTATAACAAAGAGATTCGTACAATTTTACAGATAGGAATGAACAATGGGTACAGCATCAGTTACAATACAAAATATTTTTAACATCTGCCACCGAAATAAAATTATAAACATGATATATCCTAATTTGAGTAGGCCTAGCAGGTTCATTTCCTTGGATTTCCAGGGTGATATATCCTATAAATTGAAAGCCCTGTTACATAAGCATGACATAAGGACAAGATAGCTATTTATTGATTAAATGGTTGATTGTATTTTGTTTTTCGAGGGGTTTGTTTCTGTATTTAACGTTCTTTATTGTATTATTTAAGTATGGCCTGAAGACGAGAGTACATCTCGAAACATGTAGCCACAAATACACGAGCATAATTTTACTTTGGGTTTTTTGTTACCTTTCCACATCCTTTACATTAGTTGGTGCCGGTGTTCCTTTTATTGCTTCGAGTTTTTCATCTGTCAGGTGGATGCCATCTCTATCCACTCTGTGTCCCAAATACTTAACAGATGTTTGAAGGAATCGGCACTTCGACAACCGTGTCCGAATGCCGGCGGCACTTAATCTTTGTAAGACTTTTTTCAAATTTGTAATGTGTCGTCCTTGTACAGGACGCCAACATAGGCGTCCGGTACCGCTACGTTGCCGCATCGATGTGTGCACTACCCCATATGTCTCCATGTATCTCACACCGCACTTGCGGTGCCGCAGCGGCGCCGTGCGTTTAAAACTGTGATGTGTGCACCGGGCGTTAGTGCCGGTGCACACATCAGTGATTTAAACGTGCACACATCGATGTGTGCACTACCCCATATGTCTCCATGTATCTCACACCGCACTCGCGGTGCCGCACCGGCGCCGTGCGTTTAAAACACTGATGTGTGCACCGGGCCTTAGGACTGCCTCTTGCTTCTTATTAAAGTCTTCGGCAATACATTCCAGCGGATCCTCAACGGCTGATGAGGTAGACCTTAACTTCCGGTAACCATGCTGGGAAGCACTGAAAACTATTTTTTTTTATAACGGTCCCAAACACTTTGGATAAGGTCGGAAATATTGCAATTGGTCAGTTGTGACTTGTCGCCGCTTTTGAGGAGTGGCACAACCTTTAACAGTTTAAACTCTTCCGGGTAAGATCCGTTCGACATGCACACATTTACTATTCCGGACAATGGCTTTGCAATGGTATTCTTGATATTCTTTAGCAAGATTGACGAGACTCCATACAGATCCACTGTGCTCTTTGATTTTAGATTGGATATTACACTTATAATCTCAGCTTTATCCACCGGAGAGAGGTATATAGATTCACCAATCGACCTGTATAGCCCCAAGAAAATGTCCGGGCTTAGAAGAGGAGCACGCGCCAAGTTCTGCCGACTACCTATTGAACAGAAGCAGTTATTGGATTCCTCTGATGTTGGACCCTCATCTTACGGATGGATAGTGTACTTCTTTTGATAGAATTCATTTCGAATTACAGTCCATATGGCTTTGCTGCGATTATTACTATTATGAATGAATTCTGAAAGTGCATCAGCTTTTGTCGTTTGTATAACTCAAGTGCTGCCGCGTGGGTAGAAGGCGCCTTTGTGCAAAATAAAATTTGGCGCCCCATTCCGTAATAACATTGAAAATTAAAACAACATCTTTTAGAAGTATTCATAATATATTTATAATTTAATATATTTTAGAGTAGCACATTTATTGAGAGTTATATGTATGACATTAAACGAATATAATGTAAAATAAAAAATAACAAAAGACACGTACTTGTTATATATCTACAAAAAAGCATTTATTCTCACTTAAAAATGATGCCGTTCCTATGTCGTTTTCTAGGTGACATTGAGCCTTCTGATGTTATCTGTCAATTTGTCGCAAATTAACTCTACTGTTGTAACTGTATAATAATATGTTGAATGGTAAATACCTTATAGATATTCCAGCTGGCTCACAGCATAAGTACCGCTGTTTAAGTTGTTTACATGTGAATATAATGTTATAAAATTCGGAAAAAATGTAACTGACATATACGCAAACCGATTATTTATTGCAAATGGATTTATTCATCTC
This sequence comes from Aphodius sticticus, assembly GCA_963966075.1. NCBI lineage: Eukaryota > Metazoa > Arthropoda > Insecta > Coleoptera > Scarabaeidae > Aphodius > Aphodius sticticus. Next base: position 37,082,297 of record OZ014507.1, on the reverse strand, counting down.
TTGAAAGCTGTCAAAGTTTAATTATATAAATATTAATTAACTACCAATTTATTTACCAATTCACAGCCAGAAGATCAAATAATGGAAAGTTATTTTTGCGTTGGCTAGGTAATGAAAGTTGACGATCCGTATGTTTTTCTCTTCAGAATAATGTCCTGATTCCAGAAACCTATTTTGTTGGAAATGTTACCGAAATGTCTAAATAAAAAACAATAATAATAACATTTATTTACGACCGCGGTCATTTCCAATAGATATATACACATAAAATATTCCAATGGATACATACACAAAATATAAAAAAAAAATAAATTATTCTAACTCAAAAGTAACTCTATCCCTAATTAATTGCTTAAATTTGTTAAATGAGAGGTAAAAATCATCTAAATCATCTCAAGGTTCAATTTGTTGGCTAACCGACACATCCTTGTAAAGGGTGCATTAGACCCGTAGTTCGTTCGATGAAACGATTCAATAAATACCTTATTACTCCTAAGACCTCTTTGAGGCACAATGAAGCCAATCTTCCCAAGCAATTCTGGGCACTCAAGTTTATTAGTTAAAATTTTAAACAAAAAGGCCAGGTATTGAATAATTCTTCTATTATTCAGATTTTCAATGTTGACAACTTCCATTAGTTGAACCAGCTGATCTCTATGATACATTGTTCCCATCTTGTATGCCATAAATTTAAGAAATCTATTTTGCACGCTCTCTACCTTATCAATCGATGTTTTATAATAAGGGGACCATACCACCGCAGCATACTCGAGGTGTGACCGATCATACGCGCAGTAAACGTTTTTCAAGCACCGCAAATCCGTGAAGTCCACCAAACTTCTCTTGAGAAACTCCAACATCCTAAATCTCATCTAAATCATCCTAAATAATTATTTACAATATTATCGATATGTTCAGAGAAATATAACTTGCTGTTCAAAGTGACTCCGAGATCTTTTATATGGTTTACTCTCACAAGTTTATTATCATTAAACAGATAGTCGCAGTTAATGATGTTCGTGTTACGGCAAAAACTAATTACAGCACATTTGTTTATGTTAACATTCATTTTATAATTGCTACACCATTGTCCAAAACTATGTAAGTCACTCTGAACGTCTGCGGAATCAGTAACCGATCGAATAATTTTGAAGATCTTTAAATCATCCGCAAACAACGCTACATGCGAATGAGTAAAGCACTGTCGAACATCACTAATGAAGCAATTAAATAGTCATGGCGATAAGTGTGCACCCTGAGGAACACCAGATGAAACGTCAATCTCAGCTGAAACAATGTTATTTACTTTCACAAACTGCTTCCTCCGTAAGATAACTCTGAAACCACGAAAGCAGCTTCCCATGCACACCCACAGCATCCAACCGGCTCAACAGCAGGGCATCATCAACCCTATTGAATGCCTTGGAAAGGTCGGTATAAATCGCGTCCACTTGAAACCCCCTCTCCAACGCATCCGACACAAAATCAACATAATATATTCAGTTGGTGGTAGTAGACCGACCCTGCACAAAACCGTGTTGCTCCGGAATTACAGTACTCTTAAATATAGGAAGCAGCTTATTAAGGACTAACGATTCAAAAATCTTAGGAAGAACTGACAGTTTAGAAACTGGGCGGCAAGTCGTTACATATGCGCGATCCCTCTTTTTAAAAATAGGGGAGATATATGAAGTTTTCCAGCATGCTGGGGAACTTCCTTCCCGAATAGATGAATTGAATATCCTAAAAAAAATATTAGCAAAAATAAACTTACAATTCGATACAATTATGGATGGTACTTGATCTGGCCCACTAATAGTAGAAATTTTGAGCCGGTCAAATGAATTGAAAACTTCTGCAAGACTAAATTCAACCGCCGAAACATCATTCGGGTTAAAGATAGCAACTTCAACATCATGCCGAGTTGCGCGGTCTACATACGCTGAAGCAAAGTCCACTATTGTATGAGGATTACAAGTGCTGTCGTCATTGAATATTATCGAAGCCGGAATATCCCGAGTATTATTCTTACTTGCAACGTAAGACCAAAATTGTTTAGGGTCATCACTTATAGAACCCTCAAGCTTCCTAATATAACGTCATAGCACGGTTTTGAATACTGACCACATCTACGCCTTAGATTGGAAAAGATTTCATAATCGGTTTGTAACAATGTTTCTTTATACTTTTTGTGTGCCACTTTTTTACTAATAGTTAAAGATTTTAGAATATCATCATACCAACACGGAAATTTGCAATTCTTGCGCGTTACTGTGGGAACAAACAAATCATACCCATGGAACACAATCACTAACTGTAATTTAACCTATCAGAACATTCACGATTCATAAATAGATAACACCTGTCAAAAACTTTACATTATGTTATAAATTAATACTACATCATCTCTCTGTCATGAGTCATGACCACTTCAGAGATGTGCTTTTAATCTGTACCCATGTATTAATGATGTAAAGTTTCGTTACTTTCGAGTACTTGTAACTACCCGTTACTATAGGTACAGTACCCGTTAGGTACTTTGCACCCGGTACTTTATTGCAGTTACTTTTTACCAGTTACTTTGTTCAAGTAGTACCGATTGAGTACTCAGTACTATTTGATTTTGAGTACTCGCACTATCGTTTTCTTACCTATACGAATACACGTATATCGTATTTGCCGCAAACGAACACTGGCTATATAACTCAAAAGTATTTCCTAGTTAATTTTGGTAAGACTTCCCATATAAATTATTTGCATCTCGAAGAATAATCAAGAAAACATAGACCATAATTCGATCAATAGCTCTTGAGTTATATCGACAGGAGATCCCATTTTGTTCTCGTTGCTGTCCAGCTCTCGGTGCATTTTTTTTTCAGTTATGTTTTGTTCGTCTTTATTCATATTTTGAACACAATTTTACTCACCTCTATCAATAGTCTTCCTGGGCGTAATTGAGAAAAATAATAAAATAAACGCATTATATAATATTTATATATTAGTTTTATACAATGTATACAATATACATATACTTACTGACTTAATATACAGTCAGCGCGTAAAGTATGGAAACATGACAAAATCACAAGAACGGTTTGCTATTTTAAAAAATCGTCGAACACGTCGATTTATAATTATCAAAATACATCTATATCAAATTAATTTTTTTCATCTGTTTTTTACTTTAATGGTAGCGTAATATTTTTATAGCCTTACATAAGAAAATTTTCGAGAAAAAGACAATTGAAGGTTATGAAATAAAAGGGACAAAATCTCCGGAACGGCTCGACCGAATTTAACGAAATTTTGGAATTAAGTCTTCTGCAACCATGTGAAGTCACTGGCGTTATTATCGTTGATGCAACGTTTACAGTTTCTGAGATATAACCTCAAACTTTTGAATTTGAAATAGAAAACCCTGTATATTTTGATATTTTATGTTACAGTCTTGAGCCCTGTCTAAATAATTATCTACTACTACTGCATTGTTTTCACGATTTGAAGTTCTATAAAGTAAATTAGTTACTAGTGCTCTTGGGTAAGAATTCTCCATCAAAACTGTTTCCAACCGTTTTAAATTTTCTGGATTTGATAATTTTTGTGCTGGATAACAATTACTTTTCTTACAGAGATGGTCATTATCTACAGATTTTTGGCTGTGCCATGGGGTCAAAACTGAATCCAATATTGTCACAATATATTATGGATGCGTTGCTTGACGAATGTTTGCCAGAACTCTCCTTTGAGGTTCCGTTTATGAAAAAAATTGTTGATGACCTGATTACGGCTGTGCCTGAAAGTAGTATAGATGAAATGCTGGAAACATTCAACAAACTTGACAAAAACTTAAAGTTTACTGTCGAAAGGGAGGATAATAACAACGGAGTACCATTTCTTGATACAAAAGTAATCAGAGATGCTGAAGGAAATTTAAAATTAGACTTGTATCAAAAAGCCACGTCATCCAACAGGTATATCAATTACCTTTCACAACACGGAGTGGGAGTGAAGGTAGACTTCGTCAAGCAAATGAAAAAACGTATCACACTTATTAGTCATTAACAATATTTATTAAAAAATTTAAAACGGTTGGTGACAGTTGTGATAGAGAATTCTTACCCAAGAGCACTAGTAACTAATTTACTTTATAGAACTTGAAATCGTGAAAACAATGCAGTAGTAGTAGATAATGATTTAAACAGGGCTCAGAATGTCAACATTTCAGAAAGCAAGTATGCTTCAATAGTAGTGGTAGCAAGCCGATTCGGGAACCTCCTCCGTGACCTTGACCACACCTCCACCCAAGGTCAAGGTCACGGAGGAGGTTCCCGAATCGGCTTGATGGTGAAAATTACGAGGACTCCTCATTTTAATTTTAGACGACCTTATCTAATTTCGAGTGATCTTGAAGGTGAAAAAATGAAGGTCAAATTTTTCGAGTGACCTTGAACTCGAAAAAGATCACTGCTCAAGGAGATACGTGCAGCTCTGATGAGTACCAAATCTAGGTCAACGTGAAAAATGAGGATGTCCCCAAACCGGCTCCTCCTCAATCTTAACCTTGATGTAAAAGTATCCAAGGTTATAGAGGATGCTTCCGAATCAGTTTAACGTTAAAAATGAGTAGTCCTCAAATCAAGGTCAATATTAAAAATGAGGATGTTCCCAAATCGGCTCAAGGTTTATGGTTTGTGGTTTGAACCCCTTCCATCACAAAACACTATATATATATATATATATATATATATATATATATATATATATATATATATATATATATATATATGTGATATTGTGGGAAATATGGTCAGTTGGGCGATAAAAAGGAAACTCCTTTAGTCTGCGTTCAAATTTTCGTCTTTATTAAAGACTTCTTCAGGAACAAGCTAATAAGAATAAAACACAGGCTTCAGTCAGAGTAGAGGTCTACACACTTATAAATAGTGAACAAACATAGTTTCTAGTTACACACAGAGTAGGACAAAAGCTTGCTAGGAGAACTCGACAAAATCATTGGCAACACATCACCGCACTCGTCCGAATAACACATTTATAAAATGAGAACGATGTAACACACGATGAACAAATTAAAACCACAAAGACACATGTCCTCTGCACCAATGACAACAGGTTGTGAGAACCAGTCAAAGCAAAAACGAAACGCAACAACTTCAAGCGATAGGGTCACCAACATTAATACCAACCGCGTCGTGTGAGTTCTTGAAGTTATGGTTAATTAAAAAGGAGTAAATGGTGCTCAATTTACTTGTGTCGGATTTAAAATTTAGGCAAATGTTTCTATTAGATTGAATGTAATACATTTCCAGAAAAAGTCTGGATTTGTAATTATTTTCCGTGGTTATAATTTCAGTTTCGGCCCACTTCATTACATGGTTGCAGTCAATGGCATGTTGTGCTACTGCACAATTTTTCCTCCGTAATTTTGTGTCACTTTTGTGTAACGAAATACGCGACTTGAGCCATTGACTGGTCTGACCATAGTATTTCAGAGAGCACCCACCGCAAGGGATGCAATAGATAACATTTGACTTTAATAATTGAGGGGTTTGGTCTTTGACGTTTGAAAAAATACTACTAATACACTTTTTATCACTGACAACAACACGAAAATCCTCATTTTTGAATAAACCAACCAGCTTGGAGGAAAGACCATCAATCTGTGTGAGCTTTTTATACCTAACCTGGGAAACAGTGCAGCCATCATCTGCCGCATGTTCGCGAAAAGGGCTGTTAAAAATTAGTTTATGAACCAATGATCTCGGGTACCCATTGTTCACGAACGTCTCGCTCAAGTCCCGCAAGTTACCGTCAATGAATGACGGATCACTAATGTAGACAACTCTATTCCTCATCGCTAAAACAGTATTGATCTTTTGCCTTATGGAGTGGTTTGAAAAAAAGTTGATATATCTACCGGACGCAGTGGGCTTCTTATACCAGTCCAAGATGATAGCATTTGAAGTAGGATTCCGGATGACATTAGTATCTAAGAAGGGGACACCGTAGTTTACTTCTCTTTCCACAGTAAATTGCAAATGTGGGTTGTAGTTGTTGAAAATAGTCAAAGTCTCCTCAATCTTATTGTCTGGTACCGCACATATGATGTCGTCAACATACTTGAATAGGAAAGGGATGGTAAAAGATAATTTATTTATGCAACTGTCTAGCAGGTGATCCATAACAAGCTGTGCCAATACAGGACTAAGGGGAGAACCCATCGGAGTGCCAAGGATCTGCTTGTAAAATCTGTCTTGAAAGGTGAAATAACAACTTGTATAGACAAATCTGACAAGATCTAAAAACACCAACGCTCACCAACGTACGCTCTCTCAAAATTCTTGGCTGAAATTTTACAGACATCCCTTCAGGATAATGAAAAATATAACATCAAAGACACTTTCACCTTTTGTAATCTAATGGAACATAAGATTCTGCCGCCTAATTATGTGTTGATTTCATTGGATGTCGTCTCGCTTTATACTAATATCCCGCTCGATTTGGTGTTGCAAACTATTGAGGATGCCTGGGTGATCATTGGGTCTTGTTGCGGTATTTCGCTTAAATTGTTTTTAGATCTTGTCAGATTTGTCTATACAAGTTGTTATTTCACCTTTCAAGACAGATTTTACAAGCAGATCCTTGGCACTCCGATGGGTTCTCCCCTTAGTCCTGTATTGGCACAGCTTGTTATGGATCACCTGCTAGACAGTTGCATAAATAAATTATCTTTTACCATCCCTTTCCTATTCAAGTATGTTGACGACATCATATGTGCGGTACCAGACAATAAGATTGAGGAGACTTTGACTATTTTCAACAACTACAACCCACATTTGCAATTTACTGTGGAAAGAGAAGTAAACTACGGTGTCCCCTTCTTAGATACTAAAGTCATCCGGAATCCTACTTCAAATGCTATCATCTTGGACTGGTATAAGAAGCCCACTGCGTCCGGTAGATATATCAACTTTTTTTCAAACCACTCTATAAGGCAAAAGATCAATACTGTTTTAGCGATGAGGAATAGAGTTGTCTACATTAGTGATCCGTCATTCATTGACGGTAACTTGCGGGACTTGAGCGAGACGTTCGTGAACAATGGGTACCCGAGATCATTGGTTCATAAACTAATTTTTAACAGCCCTTTTCGCGAACATGCGGCAGATGATGGCTGCACTGTTTCCCAGGTTAGGTATAAAAAGCTCACACAGATTGATGGTCTTTCCTCCAAGCTGGTTGGTTTATTCAAAAATGAGGATTTTCGTGTTGTTGTCAGTGATAAAAAGTGTATTAGTAGTATTTTTTCAAACGTCAAAGACCAAACCCCTCAATTATTAAAGTCAAATGTTATCTATTGCATCCCTTGCGGTGGGTGGTCTCTGAAATACTATGGTCAGACCAGTCAATGGCTCAAGTCGCGTATTTCGTTACACAAAAGTGACACAAAATTACGGAGGAAAAATTGTGCAGTAGCACAACATGCCATTGACTGCAACCATGTAATGAAGTGGGCCGAAACTGAAATTATAACCACGGAAAATAATTACAAATCCAGACTTTTTCTGGAAATGTATTACATTCAATCTAATAGAAACATTTGCCTAAATTTTAAATCCGACACAAGTAAATTGAGCACCATTTACTCCTTTTTAATTAACCATAACTTCAAGAACTCACACGACGCGGTTGGTATTAATGTTGGTGACCCTATCGCTTGAAGTTGATGCGTTTCGTTTTTGCTTTGACTGGTTCTCACAACCTGTTGTCATTCGTGCAGAGGACATGATGTAGATGATCTCGCAGAGCAAATCACAAGTGAACTGAATAATAAATCAATAAAGATACGCATTCGCGGAAATCCTAATACTCAAAAAGTTGTCATTAAATGTGCCGAAGATATCCACTTTGATGAAGATCGATCGATCGGTAAATTGTTAGGATTTGCAAGGAGGAAACTTGTAAAGAATGTGAATCATATTAGTGAAAATCGAGTAAATATTAACCCTGTAAATGCACTACAGATCTATTGTAATTTGGTAAGCGGCTCATACAACAACGGGCGACAAGTTCACGTGTTACACCATTTTTCCCAAACGTTCCAGCCGGATTTAAAATAATAGAAAGTCCACAACCACCGATTTATTTACCAGTACTCATCGAAGATATCACAAGTATAGTCGTAAAGGTTTTGGATCAGCACGGAAAGGTTGTAAAGTTTGGTGAAAAAGAAGAAATAACAATTCGTATACATCTACAGGAAGTGAAAGGGTAAAATGATGATAGGTGTACGAAGACAACGAAAGCGGAGAAATGGTACCAACATATTGCAAGTTATAAATTCTAAATCGGGAAGTAAATATAAATGGAAAGCGTTAGCAAATACAAGCGACAGTAGTTGTGGAACTGTGAAGACAATAACAGTTGCGAATAAGAAATTTTTGCAGAAGTTAGGATATATAGTACGTTAAGCAATGGATATCTTAAGTGTTACCGATAAAAGTAGAATTGATAATTCCATAATAAGTTATGAATATCATTCACATCAGCCATTTGGAACTCAAAGTTTTAATAACAGCGATGAAGTACGGATCACCATACCAGAAATTGATAATTTTACAGTGCCCGGTGAAAGTTATTTGTATGTAGAAGGACGCATGAATTTGTTAGACGAAAATGGAGTTGTAAAAACAGCAACGAAAAAAACTGATGGAACCATTGAAGGAGTTCCCAAAGCAACAAAATTTATATGCAACCCCATCGCTTTTCTCTTCAGCGATATACGATATAATATAAATGGAATGCAAGTAGATTCTGTACGATATGTAGGTCTTTCATCTTTAATGGAGGGATATTTTTCGTACACTCCAAATGACATGGTTAGGTTGAGAAATGCAGGCTGGAATATTGATGATGACCATACAAGCGACATTGTGGATAGCATGGGAAATTTTAGCGTTTGCGTACCATTAAGGTCGTTATTAGGGTTTGCAGAAGATTATAGAAAGGTCATACTAAATGCTAGGCAGGAACTGGTATTAATTCGGTGTAACGATGATACCGACGCCGTTGTCGAAACGGTTGTACCAAGCGTGAATAAGGATGAGAAGGTGCACATAACAATAGAAAAAATTGTGTGGCGAGTTCCCCACGTCAATGTGGGGTTAAGAGAGCAAATACTATTCGATAAGATATCTACTAAAAATACCGACATTCAATTACCTTTTAGAAGCTGGGAAATGCATGAATATCCATCTCTTCCAGAAACTACGAAACATTCGTGGGCTGTCAAAACTGCTCCACAAACTGAGACTCCCAGATTTATCATTATAGGTTTCCAAACCAATCGAAAAGGACAAATGAAAAAGAATATGGCTAAATTTGATAATGTAGACTTAACAAATTTAACTGTATTTTTAAATGGAGAACGATTTCCATACGATAACTTAAATATGGATTATAAAAATAATCATTACGCAATATTATGTGAAATGTATGCTCGTTTTCAAGAACGTTATTATGGTGGAGTAGATAGTGAACCTGCGTTTAAACCTGCTCAGTTTAAAGAGAACATAGCGTTAGTAGGAATAGATTGCACACATCAAAAGGATGCTGTGCATAAGAGCGGCGTGGAAATAAGGATTGAATTTACAACACGCGAAAACGTACCGAAAGACACAGCGGCGTATTGTCTAATTCTGCACAATCGCGCATTCCAGTATTCTCCATTATTTAAGTATGTTAGGCAACTGGTTTAAGGTGTAAACCCATGCTTATAACGAAATCGCAATGATAAAATTACTTAGTCATTAGCGGAAGTTGTTACCATGAAGTACGTAATCATCGACATTCAAGGTTTTCGGACGGGCGGTACGTTCATACCGAAGGAATTAGCAGCAGTAAGTTACGACTGGAAGACGAGCCACTTCATATTCAAACCCCCCGCACCATTACAAATTCTATCTTCGAGGGATCAACGAACCGCGAAATGGTTATCGGAATTTCATCATTGCATCAATTGGACCGCAGGATATATTTCAGCAAGTAAAATAGGTAGAATGCACGCAGCTTCACCTTTAAGGTCAATTTCAGCTGCACTGCTCAAGGAGATACGTGCAGCTCTGCTCGAGACGCTGCGCTGAGCCCGCCCGGACCGGACATTTATAAAACTGCAAGCGGTGCGTGCGCCCCACGGGCGCCACGGTTGTGTCGACCCGTGCCTTCCGCCGCCACCACGCGCTTCGCGCGTGCTGGCGGCCGACCGCTACCGCGGCCGGAGCACGGCCTTCGGCCGTGCTCGAACAAAGCGATTTTTTTTCGGGTTCAAGGTCACTCGAAAAATTTTACCTTCATTTTTTTCATCTTCAAGGTCACTCGAAGTCGGCCAAACCGGCCACTTTTGCATGCACGCAGCTTCACCTTTAAGGTCAATTTCAGAACCTTCCTCAACAATGCGGATTGTCCGAAGTGGGCTTGTTAGACACCTGAGGCTGGGGTTGAAGAAGACCAATGATAATGATATTGAGCCCCCCAAAAACCACTAGAACATGAAAAGGATTTTTACAAATACAAATACAAGACTTTCTTTTTTCAGTTTATTGAGGAATATTACAAAAGTACAATAATCACATTATTCAATATTCATGTTTTTACTGCTTCCTTCTTTAACCCCATTATCAATAAGGGGTATGAATTCCAACGCAATGGTGATTTGGATAATTCTCATCGTAATACGGAAGTTTTCTTCGCAAACTTTCGTTCTTCTGATAGCGCTTTGGTAGCTTATCCCATATTTGCACCAATTCATAACAATAAACTCTACTTCTTATAAATGGTAATGGAATGTAGTTAAAATCTTCTTTTGATAGAGGTATAAAAGATCCGTGACTTTCATACATTTCCAATACTTCCGCACTTTTATTCACCACATAGTTCACAATTCCAAGTTTGAGCAGATAACTTAAAATCCATTTCATTACTGACATCGTCACACGTTCCTCACGCGAAACAGTTTCTACCTTTAGTGACTTACTTCAATTCACCTTCACCATTTAATACTTCAGCAATCGCATTAAATGTAGGAGGTTGGGGATTTCGGTAGAGGGGAGAGGAGGGAGAATCGTTAGTGTTAATGAAACACAATCTTACTATCATATTATTTATTAAAAAATATTTTTCATTCAAGAAAACACTTGTTCGTCATGTACTATGGCATCACAATCTATTTTCATTGAATACACATTATTGATTGCGCAAATGCAAACATCCTTTTCGTGAAATGAACACATTGGAACTTGTCTTTCTATTCTGCGGCTATTTGAATTATCCAACGTTTCCACCATGCTTTTATTTGAAACAAATTTCTGTATGTACTTGGATTTCTCTTCACCCCGCACGTAAATTTTTTCATACTTCTTTGATAGTTCACCGATTATGCTACCTATTTTACTTGCTGAAATATATCCTGCGGTCCAATTGATGCAATGATGAAATTCCGATAACCATTTCGCGGTTCGTTGATCCCTCGAAGATAGAATTTGTAATGGTGCGGGGGGTTTGAATATGAAGTGGCTCGTCTTCCAGTCGTAACTTACTGCTGCTAATTCCTTCGGTATGAACGTACCGCCCGTCCGAAAACCTTGAATGTCGATGATTACGTACTTCATGGTAACAACTTCCGCTAATGACTAAGTAATTTTATCATTGCGATTTCGTTATAAGCATGGGTTTACACCTTAAACCAGTTGCCTAACATACTTAAATAATGGAGAATACTGGAATGCGCGATTGTGCAGAATTAGACAATACGCCGCTGTGTCTTTCGGTACGTTTTCGCGTGTTGTAAATTCAATCCTTATTTCCACGCCGCTCTTATGCACAGCATCCTTTTGATGTGTGCAATCTATTCCTACTAACGCTATGTTCTCTTTAAACTGAGCAGGTTTAAACGCAGGTTCACTATCTACTCCACCATAATAACGTTCTTGAAAACGAGCATACATTTCATATAATATTGCGTAATGATTATTTTTATAATCGATATTTAAGTTATCGTATGGAAATCGTTCTCCATTTAAAAATACAGTTAAATTTGTTAAGTCTACATTATCAAATTTAGCCATATTCTTTTTCATTTGTCCTTTTCGATTGGTTTGGAAACCTATAATGATAAATCTGGGAGTCTCAGTTTGTGGAGCAGTTTTGACAGCCCACGAATGTTTCGTAGTTTCTGGAAGAGATGGATATTCATGCATTTCCCAGCTTCTAAAAGGTAATTGAATGTCGGTATTTTTAGTAGATATCTTATCGAATAGTATTTGCTCTCTTAACCCCACATTGACGTGGGGAACTCGCCACACAATTTTTTCTATTGTTATGTGCACCTTCTCATCCTTATTCACGCTTGGTACAACCGTTTCGACAACGGCGTCGGTATCATCGTTACACCGAATTAATACCAGTTCCTGCCTAGCATTTAGTATGACCTTTCTATAATCTTCTGCAAACCCTAATAACGACCTTAATGGTACGCAAACGCTAAAATTTCCCATGCTATCCACAATGTCGCTTGTATGGTCATCATCAATATTCCAGCCTGCATTTCTCAACCTAACCATGTCATTTGGAGTGTACGAAAAATATCCCTTCATTAAAGATGAAAGACCTACATATCGTACAGAATCTACTTGCATTCCATTTATATTATATCGTATATCGCTGAAGAGAAAAGCGATGGGGTTGCATATAAATTTTGTTGCTTTGGGAACTCCTTCAATGGTTCCATCAGTTTTTTTCGTTGCTGTTTTTACAACTCCATTTTCGTCTAACAAATTCATGCGTCCTTCTACATACAAATAACTTTCACCGGGCACTGTAAAATTATCAATTTCTGGTATGGTGATCCGTACTTCATCGCTGTTATTAAAACTTTGAGTTCCAAATGGCTGATGTGAATGATATTCATAACTTATTATGGAATTATCAATTCTACTTTTATCGGTAACACTTAAGATATCCATTGCTTAACGTACTATATATCCTAACTTCTGCAAAAATTTCTTATTCGCAACTGTTATTGTCTTCACAGTTCCACAACTACTGTCGCTTGTATTTGCTAACGCTTTCCATTTATATTTACTTCCCGATTTAGAATTTATAACTTGCAATATGTTGGTACCATTTCTCCGCTTTCGTTGTCGTCGTACACCTATCATCATTTTACCCTTTCACTTCCTGTAGATGTATACGAATTGTTATTTCTTCTTTTTCACCAAACTTTACAACCTTTCCGTGCTGATCCAAAACCTTTACGACTATACTTGTGATATCTTCGATGAGTACTGGTAAATAAATCGGTGGTTGTGGACTTTCTATTATTTTAAATCCGGCTGGAACGTTTGGGAAAAATGGTGTAACACGTGAACTTGTCGCCCGTTGTTGTATGCGCCGCTTACCAAATTACAATAGATCTGTAGTGCATTTACAGGGTTAATATTTACTCGATTTTCACTAATATGATTCACATTCTTTACAAGTTTCCTCCTTGCAAATCCTAACAATTTACCGATCGATCGATCTTCATCAAAGTGGATATCTTCGGCACATTTAATGACAACTTTTTGAGTATTAGGATTTCCGCGAATGCGTATCTTTATTGATTTATTATTCAGTTCACTTGTGATTTGCTCTGCGAGATCATCTACATCATATGCTCCGGTAGGAATTTCAATTTTCTCTTTCTTATCACCATACTGCAATACATTATTATCTTCCGTCACGTTAGCAATTGAATTATACGCGTCAAAATTTAACAATGCTAACTCATACTCTACATCCTCCTTCAAATTTATTGGAGGATACACATTACAACCTAATTCCGAACTTGGACCGGTTAACGTGAACGTATAAGAATGTGCCACCATGTTTGCAATTCACCAACCACACATCTACTATAACATTAATAACTATGCATATCTACTTATCAAAAACTTTAAACATAAATGACCACAATTATATGAATTACTTTTCTGATACCGATTATAGTTATAATCAATTACTCTTCCACCTCCGGACAATAGATAACTTTGCACTTCTATGGGAGGTTGCAAATCGCCAAAACTATCGAAATATGAGATATGATCACCTTCCTTCACGTAACTCGTCCAATGAGTTCCTTTACCATCATCATCATCCAGATTAATGATTCCGCTTTCGGCATGGTGAATGCGTTTCGGTAACTTATCCTTCATAAAAACACCTCTAAAATTCGGTATTTTCAGATCCTTAACATACTTCAGTAACTGAACGTTGGTTAGCGGTTGATGAGGAAGGGATTTAATCAGTTTTTTGAATGTGATGATAAATACAGTCCGCATCCGGCTTTGTACGGTTTCAAATAATAACCACTTCCCGTCATTTTTTGTGCTTCTAACGCGCGATTATGCCTCTTAGCTTCCTCCATCTGTTCACGAGCGGCTTTCGCTTCATTAACAGTTTTTGCTATTGCTGCAGCTCCGCCTCCTAATGAACCTAACGCTCCCAAAGCTGCGAACAATGGTATTAAGGGGAGAAACCCTCCAGTTTTTGGAATTGGAATTATCCTACTTCTCGGGGGAGTAATTTTTTTCTTCCTTAGTTTTGAATATGCGATGTTTACATTTGCTAATAAACTTCTGTTCTTACCTCCGCGGGAGATAGCTTTTCTAGCTGTCTTCATAGCTTGCGTAAAACTTAGCGCACCTCCTCTCATTTTCATCTTTTTCAACCCTTTCTTTGTTTTTCCTTTCATTATTGCGGCAATAGTTGAAGCTGCTAACTTTTCTCCAAATCCTGCGTTTCCACTTTTTATACGTTCAACTGCTTTTTCATACAATTGGTGGTCAGCTTTGTGTCTATGGCTTAAATCGTCACTTCGGGAATATGAAATATCGTGTTCCTTGCAAGCTTCGTCTAACCTATTCACACCGGTGTGACCTTTCGCTAATCTTTGCTGAAGTTTCGTTCCTGGTCCGCAAAAATTATATCCTGGTATGTGCAGTTCGAATGGAAGCTTATTTATTAACTTATTGATCAATCCTCGACCTGCTCTTTTTGCTTTCCCGTGATGACTAGTCGGTTTTGCTACCGCAATCATCATTTAATACTACAAATTTCTCACGAAAGGTTTACGTAGACTGTCACGTTCCCCACAATCGTAGCTATATAAATGATAAAATCTATCCCCACATTTTTTCACTCGACACGCTTCCCACAAATGTTCTGTTACGTTTTTAAATAAAACACATTTTACGTTAACGCAAAAATTTATTATAACTAATTTATTAATACATACATTAACACTACATTACATTACATGTACTACAATCATTATTATTGTGATATGAACTTTTAATGTAGGAACATTTGACGTATTTCGCAATCCAGTTTTATCTTGTCTGATCCCAGGGTGATAAATTCTTTCATAGTGCAAAACTGTTCGGAGACTTCACCATTCATTGCTGTCAACACATTGGTCAGTATTTCACCTTCCATACAAGCGGCTCTTCCCAAAATCTGATTATAATAACTGCCCATGTTCAGAGCTTTTAAGTATGTTAAACGAGTATGAATTATTTCCTTATATTGCCACATTTCCTTGAGTCCTTCACATGATAAATACAACCATTCTTCACCGCGACAAATTTTCAACACTTTGGTATAGTTTTCAAACCATTCACAGTTTATTCTAAAACCCATATTTTGCATTGCCGGACACACTTCCTGGGTTTGCATGTTCATTAAATGTTGGGTAATTACATGTTCCTGCTTCACAAATTCGTTCCACTGATCCGCGGTAAATGTTACATTTTGTCTTGCCTTCCCAAATATACGCACTGCTGGATCTAAACCAGATTCCATTTTCAAGCCTACAGCTAAAAATTTGCTGTTACTCTTGTTCAAAGAGTACACATGTTGACATATTAATGGTTTTTGTATTCCTTGATTTTGATCATTAAAGTCATATACGGTCACTTCTTGCATCATGTTCTGCAGCACAGATCCATCAGTAGAATGTGTGGGTTGCACATTCACACCATTAACGGGTTTCGATAATTGTGTTGCAGCCATGCTAAGATCTAATGGGTTTAGTGTTGTGCACTCACTATTAAACAATGGTAATAGCTTCGTAGATTGCACATGTGGAGCACGTTTTCTCCTTATTTTCTTTGGGGCATCACATACTCCACCACCCGGTCCTACATTTTGTGTTGGTGTTGTTGACACTAAAATAATGATTTCAATTAATATTCCGTTTCTTCAAACTTACAAACCTTCAATGCGTCACTATTTCACTGTTTCTCTGCCGCTTTTACACTGTATGCAAAACATTTCCCACACTACCTTTTATACACAAATCCCACCATCAATTGTTACCAAGTCATAAAACCTCCTCATTAACCTTGACCAGTCATTCACCTCCTCCAATTTGATCTCCTCCTGATTAGATAAGGTCGTCTAAAATTAAAATGAGGAGTCCTCGTAATTTTCACCATCAAGCCGATTCGGGAACCTCCTCCGTGACCTTGACCTTGGGTGGAGGTGTGGTCAAGGTCACGGAGGAGGTTCCCGAATCGGCTTGCTACCACTACTTTCAATGGTAGATGTAACTGACCTAACAAATAAAATTATAAGAAAACATAATGGTAGCTAAAAAAAGTATAAAAACAATCAACACAATTTTCAGTAAATTAACAGAAAACACCTAATTTGTTACAATCAAATGTCGTTTATCGGCTGCAATGTTCTGACTGTCAAATGTATTATGTGGGACAAACATCTCAACTTGTTAAAAGTAGGATAGCTGGACATTAGAGTGATAGTAAAAATAACTTGCAGAGATGCTCTTTGGCAATACATATAAATGAACATGATCATAAAATAAATTATAATATCAAAATATTAAGCATGGAAACTAACTACCACAAAAGACCATTTTTAGAGATGTATCATATACATAAAACTAACGAGTCAATTAATAGATCAGATATACAAAATTTAAGTAATATTTACTACCTTTTAGAATATAAAATAGAACATAGTAACAATGATAATAGTTTGTTTGAGAATGCAATCAGATTTTAAAATTCAAATCTGGTTTTGTGTGGATGGGGTCAGGATGTTGGCAACAAATATTTAAAGAAAAAAATCAGTACACATGCCACAATATGGTGGTATTGCTGTTTCGTTCACCTGCAGTTTTCGATCCATCGCCTTCAGCAGCAGTATAATAAAACAAGATTGAAAAGGAGAGCTATGTCAATTAAGGTTTAACAATTTAGCCGGAAAATGCAAACGAATGCTAGTTGTGAAGATGTCTATTTTATTATTTAACCTCACATACCATGTAAGTTAAATATTTAAAATATTATAGTTGCTTAGTAATTAATTGTTATAATTTTAATACGGCCCTGAAGAAGGCGGTAAAATATATACGCCGAACGCTTGCCTCAATGATTGAAGAGTTGTAGTATTGGTCTCCCGTCGAATTCCCATATATATGTTACGGTTAAAGTGATAAATGTGGTTTGTATTAATAATTACCGGCTATTATTAATAATAACCGCATCATTTGGTCAATGTGATTAGAAACACTTAAATAATCACATGGACCGGCTATTATTAATAATTTCCTAACGGGCACGGTAAAAGTGATAAAAGCGTTACTTTTTACAAAAGATCTTTTGTATACAGTCTTCAAAGAAGTTAGCTAAGTTATTTTGATTACTATGTAAGCTATTATATTTATTTACTCGACGCAAATCATCAGTACGGCTAGCCCAATGACCAAAATTACGAATAATACAAAACATTGATAATACAGATTTTTTTTTCTTTTGTCCCCCTTGTACTTTAGAAACTACTGGATATAATTGGTAATGATATTTGGTATACACCCAAGGACATTTTATACAGAGTGTTCAAAAAGTTAACCATATTATTATCGATAGCACCCATTTTTAATGCGTGTGGGTAGTTTTTTGTAAATGTACAATTACAATTTATTAAGTAAATTCTCAAATACCAATTCTCTTGAAATTTTGCGCATTTAATAATAATTTTTTCAATTTTGTATTTTCATGCAAATACTTGCAAGAATAGGCGAGACTAGATGTTTTTACATAAATTGCACCGCACAAATGATGCAAACATTTTTGTATGGTTCTGTTCCTAACACGGTATTTTTACTTTTGGTGTTTGACAATAAAGTACTATTTTATTAATAAAAGATTAAACATTGTAACAACTTGCCCCAATCTTCCCTACATTAGGTTGTCCATTACCTATGCCTACCGTAGGCATATCTAATATCTGACGGATATAATCTGTTTTATAAGGCCGTTATTATAAAAGTGTTTATCACCAACAAAAAGAAGACTTTTAAATACATTTTTTATTTAGATATATGAAAAAGTATAACAAAAACACAAAATAATTCTCAAGTCCAGGAATCAGTTTAAAAATAAAATATATTCTTAATAAATAAAATTAACAGTAGGTAACTCAAATAAAATCTGTATCGCATTTGTGCACTTACAAATCAAAACTAAACAATATTCATAGTAAATAATAGAATAAAAATAAAATACAGGTACAGTTCACATTTGTGAACAAAACAAAAGAAGATGACGTCCTATTGTTACAAACTTTATCTTGCTTTTATTTTACAATATAAATGGTGTAATTGTTGTACTACCACAAAAAAAATAAAGGTCTAGAAGGACTTTTGTATTCAAAATTAAATATAAAGCATTGTTTTAAAGTTTTGGATTAAAAAGATAAATAATAGGCTATAAATAAAAATAATTTTTCTTGCCACGAATTGCAAAATACAAAAACACTATGTACGTATGCACTGGCAGAATAATACAAACCGAGTTTCTAATTTATTACTGAAGCCTCATTTAGCGAGTTTACACGCTGCGAGTTGACGAATTCACTAGTTGCTAGTAAACTCGCCCAGTGTCATCATGTTCACAACGTTACTCGCAGCTTGTAAACTATCTGCGAACATGATGACACTGGCCGAGTTTACTAGCAACTAGTGTATTCGCCAACTAGCAGCGTGCAAACTCGCTCAATGTAATTGAGGCTTTACTTAGCTTTTAAGGACGAATATATTGTAATAGCAAAACACACTTCAGCGGAGTAAACACTTTATTCGTCCGTTGTTCATAATACACTCGTACGTGACTTCTACATTGTACGTAATACAGGCGCGAATAATACTCTATACATAACCTAAAATATCGTCTAGTCGGTACAGTAGTTTTCTTTAACTTTCGTCGATAATACAGATATACTGACACCCCTCCGCAAGTTTAACTGATCTAAAGTATAACTTGTCGTAACTTACAAACATACATTTAAAGGGTTTCTAAAAGTTTCGAACTTAAGTTTACTTAATTTAGTAAAGACGTCGGCAATATTGTCTTTTGAGTTAACATATTTCACAGTTATTTGTTTTTGACTAACAATGTTTTTAATAAAATGATATTTAATGTCTATGTGTCTTGATCGTCGACTGTTATCATAGCTGTGTATCATGCATATAGCACTTTGATTGTCCACTAACATTTCTGGTGTAATGATGTCTTTTCCTTCACTCAAGTCACTCATAACACTTTGTAAATATAATAAGTCGCAACTTGTACCGGCACATGCGGCATATTCAGCTTCCGCTGTTGACAAAGCTACGGTGGTCTGCTTCCTTGTGGTCCACATGATTAGGTTTTGTCCATTGAAGATTGCACTCCCGCTGATGCTTTTTCAATTTTACAGTTTCCCCAGTCACCGTCTGTGTATGCAGTAGTTGATTGTCCTTGGGTACTCCATATATCATCTTCAAATTCTTTGATTTTTGTAGATACCTTAAAATTTGTTTTCCTGTTTCCCACAGTTCATTAGTCGGTTTGTTTAGGTGTTGGCTTAGGTAAGATGTTGCATACATTATGTCTGGTCTACTGATTGTACTTATGTATAATAATGATCCCACTAGTTCTCTGAACGGTACTTTAGTGTTTGCTGGTTCATCGCAGTTCGCTTGAAAGTTTTGTTGCATTGGTATATCAATGCCTTTGCAATTTTCCATATTGAACTTCCTCAAAATTTTGTTTATAAAATCCTCTTGGTCTATCATCAGTCTGTTCTTTTCCCTTGAGATTGTCATCCCCAAAAATTTTTTAATCTCTCCAAAGTTTTTGGCTTTGAACTCTTTTTCTAGTAGTGATATAACATTTTCAACATTCTGTTTTTCTCCAGCAATAATTATATCGTCCACCCATATTAATAGTCCTTGTCCTATGTATAAGCAAAAATCACTGGTTGATCTTTTCAAACCGTTTTGCTCTACAAAATTGTGAAATCTTTCATTCCATTTTCTAGGTGCGGATTTTAGTCCGTATAAACTTTTTTTTAGTCTAAGTATATTACCGAGGTGTTCGATGTTGACTCCTTCGGGTGTCTTAATGTAAATGTCGGTGTCCAGATGTCCATTTAGGAAAGCTGTTGGTATATCAAGTTGGTTGATAACCCAGTTCTCTCTTAATGAGTACGATAATAATAGACGTATGGTTGGGATCCGTGCCACTTGACTATATACATTTTCGTAGTTTTCTTCCTGAAATCCTTTAGCCACCAGTCTTGCCTTTTTTGTTCCGTCCTGCTTCGTTCTGAAGATCCACTTCGTATCGATAGCTGTTTCACCGGCTGGTAGTTTTGCTGACTCCCATGTTCCATGTTCCTGAAGTGCATTCACCTCCCTCTTCACAGCTTGACTCCGTTCTTCACCTGCATGTACTGCTTCATCGTATGTTTGAGGATCCCCTGTATGGTAACAATATGCAGTGTATAGTTCATAGTCTTTTAATTTGGATGGGATTTTAACTTCCCTTGTTTTAGTTTTAAGTAATACATTACCAGATCCTGAACTTTTGTTATTGTGGTCTCTGGGATGGTCTTCTTCTTCTTCTTCGATTTCTCTTGCTTCATTCTGGTCTTCATTCTGCTCTTCTGGTCTTCTTTCTTCATGCTCTTCTTCGTGTTTTCTTTCTTCGTTGTTCTGTAACCATTGTCTTCTTTCTTCTTTCCCATTTCCTTCTTGGTCGTATATGTAGTCACTTTCATCAAATTGTACGTCTCTTGAGAGAATTATTGAATTGGTGCTCCTGTTCCACAATCTATAGCAGTTCCTTCCATATCCCACCATTTTGCATTCCTCTGCTCTCGTTTCCAGCTTATCGTTTGGTTTTGATAATTTGTATGCCCATGCCTTGCTCCCAAATATTTTCAGTCTTTCTAGGTCTAATTTTCCATGATAAAGTTTTGCTGGTATGTTTCTTTTTAAAGTTTTCGTTGGGCATCTGTTCAGTTGGTATGCAGCACATTGTATGGCTTCGCCCCATAAATGTTTTGGAAGTTTCGTTTCTGCTAGCATAGTTCTTACTCTACTCAACAGTGTGAAGTTCATACGTTCACTTACACCGTTCTGTTGTTGAGTGTAGGGTAAAGTATATTGCAATTCAATTCCCTTTTGTTTACAAAAATTTCTAAGAGTATGTGATTTAAATTTTCCTCCACAGTCTGATCTTATCCTACAGCATTTATTACCTTCAGCGTTTAGCTTTCTGATGTGCTTCATTAGATTCTCTGCGGCTTCACTTTTACTCTTAAGTAAGTAGACTGTTACAAAATGTGTATAATCATCAATAATTGTTTGATAATATTTTTCATCATTTGATGTAGGTGTACTAACTGGTCCACCAATATCAGTGTGTAAGAACTCACCTTTCTTTTTTGATCTTGGCAGCTCTACATCTTTGAATGGTAATCTTTTGGCTTTTCCCTCTTTACATGCTCCACATGTCTCTTCGCTGTCTTCTAAACCCATCAATTTCAAGTCTGTTTTGTTCACATGTCCCAATCGTTTGTGCCATAAATCTTTAATTTTAGCAGCATTGCAACTTTTTATATGTTTGCACAATTTGAAATTTGCAGTATAAATATTATGAGTTGCTTCAAATTTTGTTACAAATCTTTTCTTGTCTTTGATTATGGCTTTATTTGTTTTGAAGATTATAATTTTTCCTTTTTCTGTGATCTTTCTTACTGATAATAAATTCTCTGATAATCTTTTTACAATTGGAGCTTGTAGGACAATTGTGAGTTTACCTGTTATCACCTTTAATTTTCCAGACTTTTCGGATAGTAATTCTTCTCCATTCGCAATATTGATCTTCACTCGATTTGGTAACCTTTTCACATCATACATCCACTTCTCTACTTCTTCTTTTACCAAATGATCTGAAGCTCCACTATCTAAAATAAAATTTATGTTGTCTACGGTTGATGTCCTAAGGGCAGTTTCATCTTCTTTTGTTGTAGCTATGAAAGATAAGGTTTCATCTCCGTTCTCTTCTTTATCTTCTATCGGTGCACAATGAGCTTTCTGGAAGTTGGAACCTTTACCACCTCTACCTCTTCCTCTTTGGTATCGTCCCCTTCCTCTATAGTTTCCGAGCTTTGGGCAATCTCTCTTAAAATGTCCTATAGATCCACATTCAAAACATGTCTTTGAATTTGTAGAAAATGAGAAATTATTACTTTCTTTATCATCGTGTCTATTTTCTTTAAGTTGTTTAATTCTTTAAGTTTAATTCTGCATCCAATAGTCTATTTTTCACAAATTCATACGTAAGGCCATTTGTCATTGTTTCGAGTGCTGTGATTACTACATCATATCTCTCGGGCATTGTTAATAATAAGAAACATGCTTTATCGCTTTCATCTAGTTTCATATTTAATGCTTGTAATTCTCTAAGTAACATTTCTACCTGCGCAAAGTGATCCTGTAGTTCTCCGCTGACAAATTTTAATTTGAGAAGTTTCTTCATCACGAACAGTTTTGTGAGAGGACTCTTTCGCTCAAAAATTGTCTGTAATTTGTTCCACATTTCGTATGCATACTTTGCATCCTTTAAATTTTCCAAATGTTTATCGGCAACGCATTGAACTATTATACATTTGGCTTTTGCATCCCTTATTTTGAATTTCTCTAAATTTTCAACTGTAATTTTCTCTATAGTGGTGTCGTTTTCCTCTAATACATCCTTGACACTCTCCTTTTCAAGAAGTATTTCAACTCTGAATTTCCAGTTCGAAAAATTTGCTCCTTCCAACTGCGGTAGTGGAATTGACGATGCCATTTTGCTTCACTTAAAATGTTTTCTCTTTATACTCTCATTAAAATATACACAGTGGCTTCTGCGACACTTGCAGCACTCTGGGCGTCCTTTGCGATACTCTCGGTGCCCTTTGCGTCCTCTGGGCCCATAACCTGTCGAATATATTGTAATAGCAAAACACACTTCAGCGGAGTAAACACTTTATTCGTCCGTTGTTCATAATACACTCGTACGTGACTTCTACATTGTACGTAATACAGGCGCGAATAATACTCTATACATAACCTAAAATATCGTCTAGTCGGTACAGTAGTTTTCTTTAACTTTCGTCGATAATACAGATAAACTGACAAAATAAGCATGCCCCAAAGAGTTACACACTCGTGCATGCAATTTGTATGGATTGGCATCTTTAGTCTCGATTTGATAATCTTCCTTATTTTAGTCATGAGTAGTAACTAAATAAGTTAGTAAGGACTAACGTCACTAAAGGCCCAACACTGAAAACCCAGTGAATAGATTCGTTGTGTGGCGATTATGTAGATACTAACAGAATTCCAAATCTGAGGCTCTATTATATTGTAGCACCACCTTAATGCAATATCGAATTGAAATATATCACATTAACCACAGCATGCTGGAAATTATTAATAATAGCCGGTTCATGTGATAAATTCTTCACTTTAACCTCGCCACTTGGCTATTATTAATAATAACCTATTTATCACTATGACCGTAACATATATATATATATATATATATATATATATATATATATATATATATATAATTTATGATATATGTATATGTATATATATATATATATATATACTACATGAAACTGTATAAAACTTAAGGTTGCTTGAATAAAGGATTTGTATTGTATTGAATTGTATCTTATCGTTATTACAAATCATAACAGCGTAGTGCGAAAAAGGATGGAATGAACATCAATCAAAAAAATGATAATGAGAACTCGGGCAAGATTTAAAACAGATCAGTTCATGGTAACGGACATATTGACAATTAAATCTACATTATGTCTCAAAACTTACGTACGAAATCTCTGTGTGCATACACTAATGCCTTATACTACATAGTATCTCTTACACAATATAGACAACTTAATCCATGTTTACTATCCAGCTTCGACATATACATAGATACTTTAACACATCAATTCCCAGAAAAAGTCAGATTCATTAATATGAGCTTATATCATTTAGGCATATTTGTACATGAAATAACACCTCAATATAGGCTTATTTCCACAATCGTATGCATTCCGTGGAATAAGCAATCTAATTCTCGTACATATGTATATACAGTGAGTCACTACAGTCGCAGTGATCGTTACTTCATTTACCACAAGACATGAAATATTTTATACAACAGTTGTTTGGCCCATCATCTTCTACAACACAAAAATATTTTTATATATATTGGATATTGCATGTAGGCGTGGCAGAAAAACTATACAGTTTTCTAAATAGAATGCGCTTTATGTCATACCATATTATGTATACTAGGGTGTATAAAAAAAAAACGTTTTTTTTTTTAATTCAAAATTTCAAGTTGATAAAAAGTGGTGCCTATGGACTCACATATACCACAAAAGAAGTTGGCGCAACTGAAAAATATTTAGGTCTCACGCAGGAGGCCTAAAGTTTATAATTGTCTTTAAAAATTAGAAATTTTCTTTAATGAAAGACTAACGCCCGGTTGTACCACCACTCGCAAACCGTCTGATCAGCAGACCGGTTGATCAAAGGTGACCGATGATCAAGACGCGATGCGTTGTACAAAGCCCGGTCGGGTGCCGGTTATCCGATCAGATGATTTGGCGCGGTTGGCAGTACTCGTCTACCAAAAGCCAGTACATTTAATAGAAACTACGTGAAAAGTCCGCAACCAAACTAACACAGCAAATAAAGTGGTAGTAAACATGTAAATATCACGCTGAACTGTTGAAACTTTAAAATAGGCCATTGTAGATATTATAATACAATATTTATTATAGCATATATTAAGTTACTTTCTACTATAACAGATATTTATTTATAAACATTTTGCTTATTATTTTTTACATTGGAAATTTGTTTATCATTGATATTCTCAACTTGAAATCAATTGGTGCCTATTTATGTCAATATAAATAGAATTTTAGTTCTAAACTGAAATGAATACTTACCCTACCCATTTTCAAAGTGATAAACTAAGCCTACTTAATTAATCTTTACGGAAAATGTAGAAATAAGGGTGTAAATAAAAGTTTATAGTAAATTATTTATTTAAGCAAAACTATACATCATTAGTTATCAAAAAATCTTTCAATATTCTTCAATTAACATATTTCTAATTGCAACGTCGCTCTGGTTATCAATGTTAACATGATCATCGATAATAAGTGGCAAAATTAAAATTGTGATATCATCGTCCACTTCTGGTTGCTGATCGTGCATGTCGCAGGCGATGGTGTGTAGGACAGCTGTGACAATCACAATTCCATCCATTTTATGGACATACAATTAAATCGCCAAGGATAAAATGGGCGAGACACCAAAAGAAACCGGCTACCACGTGTCTCGTTCGAATTAAGGAATCGTTGGTGTCCTGTTAATGGATTTCCGTCATGGGATAGGGTTTAACACCATATCCACTATAATAGTTTTAAAAATCTCCATTTTCAAGCTCTGCTTTCACTTGGGAATTTCAGAAAATATTTGCATCTGGTCACGATAGCTGTCTATCAGCTAACTGGCTATCGGCAAACAATGTTTCAAAGATTTAGCGTGCTACGGATCACCTGGACATTCAAAGAAAATAACCTTTTGAGGTTTCTGTAATTTTCAGCCACTTCACCACCTGGATTTTTAGATAATCTGAACCTCCTCCAAAACTCGACATCGTTCCACTGTTAAAAGTGATTGGGCCAGTCTCTCAACACTGGCCGCAGTCGTGGATGCTGCACCATATCCACCAGTTAATCTTTATTATCGGTCACGGCCCCAAGAAAGTCCCTTCGTACTGGATCTACAAGCAAATTAATTGAAAATATGGAGCCCAAAAAATGCAAACAAAAAATAAGAACTGTAGATAATGATTAATGTATACGAAACTGATATTATAAATACTGCATACACTTATTTTTCTAGTACTTACCAAAATTAATCCCAGAGATTTGTTCGCTGATGTCAATACTAGATGTAAACACAAACAATTATAGGTTAGCGTCACTCAAGCGCCTGCCATGCGTCTGCGCGCCAGTCTTGATCAAACGATCACCGGCCAATATACGGCGGTCAACTTGCAGCGTGGTTACGGACCAATCAACCTCTGATCAAGGTTGGTACAACGAAAAATGCTCCGCTGACCAATGATCAACGTGATTGGACGGTCATCAGAGTTGGTACAACCGGGCGTAAGTGATTTTTCTTTTTCAAATAGAAAAAGTTTAACAAGAAGGTGTGAAATGAACGTATACAAAAATATATTACCCTAATGCAACATTTAGATCGCTTGCAGTTTATTTAGATTTGAAAGAACTTTTAGAAAAATGCACATTTTCGTTAGGGTGTATCGAAAGATTCTTTCGAAATTAAAAATTTCAAGTTGATAAAAAGGTGTTCTTATGGACCCACATATACCACAAAAAATGGCACATTTGAAAAACATTTAGGTCTCACGGAGGAGGCCTAAAGTTTATGATTTTCCTTAAGAATTCGATTTTTTTCGTATTTTTTTAATGACATATTAAGTGATTTTTCTATGAATATTTAAGGACAAATAAACTTTCATCAACTTTTAAGCACATTTTTTAAGTTATACGGATTTCCGTAAAAATGCCCATTTGGGCATTTTTCTAAAAGTTCTATCGAATCTAAATAAACTGCAGGCGATCTAAATGCATTAGAGTAATATATTTTTGTATACGTTAATTTCACACATTGTTAAACTTTTTCTATTTGAAAAAGAAAAATCACTTAATCTTTCATTAAAAAAAATTCTAATTTTTAAAGAAAATTATAAACTTTAGGCCTCCTGCGGGAGACCATATTTTTCAATTGGGCCATTTTTGTTGTGGTATATGTGAGTCCATATGAACAACCCTTTATCAACTTGACATTTTGAAATTCGAGATATTCGATCTTTATCAACTTGACATTTTGAAATTCGAGAAATTCGATACACCCTAATGTATACTAAGGAAGTAGTCCAACTGTAGCAAGTTGTAAACCGTTTCTGAGTTGTATGTCAAAATAATAACAACTGCAGGCCTATATTAAAAACTACATTTTTGTAGATATTATCTTGAAACTTTGCCACACAAAGCCAGTAGGTAGCTGCTGACGTTGAAACAATTTAATACGGTATACAGGGTGATCCCACCACGAATTAATTTTTATCTAGTAGGTATGTCATACGCCGAATGTTGCTAGTGTTTGTGATATTTGCGATTTAACGAAATATGTCGGTACTTAATATTGCTAGCAAATGCGATTTTTGGGATGATAGGGTTAAAAAATCTGATGTTGCCATGCACATGAATTTATTATACTATATAGTAGCGTCAAAAGCGGATGTGCTGACAATACTGCCAATAGCATCAAAATCTGTCAAATTCTGGCTAACTAGTTTTAATGCAGTACGCGCGATCTTGATGAAATGGAATTTGCTCATGCAGCCAAACTATTAATTTTACCAAAGAACATCATGGACATAAATTATACAACATTTCCTCTCCTTTAATTTATTATTTAACTATTTTGACAAAATTACAGTAATTGCGGCTCATTTGTAAAATCGTGCAAAAGGACATATTTCCGCTAAAATCTCAAAACTTTTTTTCGACACGCTTAATAATAAAATAATTAATAAACTTCTGAACTTTTACGCATAAAAATTCATAGATGTTCAATTACAAAAAGAAACAGAAACAAACAAGTGACAACCGACTATGTATCAATTTTTGCAAAAGATGACTGATTGAATTACGTTTGCTATTCGAACGTAGATTGTCGCCATTTAGCAAAAGTCCGAGCGTCAAAGGGCTACTAGGTCTTTTAATTACTTAAAATTTGGGGCATGATAGAAATTTATGCAACAATTTTTGCAAAAGTAATAAACATTTTTCTGTCGCAACTGTTTGAAATACGTTTGCTATTCGAATGGACATTATCGCCCTTTAGGGGTTGTCCATGGGACAGAACTCCAAACGCAGAAGGGCTACCAAGTCTTTTAATCACCTACAATTTGAGGTATGATAGAAATTTATGCAACCGTTTTTGCAAAAGTTATAAACATTTTTCTGCAGCAAATGATTGAAATTCTTTTGCTATTCGAACGGACATTATCGCCATTTACGGGTTATTGTCGATGGGGCAAAACTCCGAGCGTCCAAAGGCTACTAGGTCTTTTAATCACCTACAATTTGAGGTATGATAGAAATTTATGCAACCATTTTTGCAAAAGTTATAAACATTTTTCTGCAGCAAATGATTGAAATTCGCTTGCTATTCCAACGGACATTATCGCCATTTACGGGCCATTTATTTGTCCATTGTCCATGGACCAAAACTCCGAACGTCGAAGGGTTACTAGGTCTTTAAATTGCTAACAATTTGGGGTATGATAGAAACTTATGCAATAATTTTTTCAACAGCTTTAAACATTTTTCTGTAGCACATGATTGAAATACGTTTGCTGTTCGAACGGACATATCACCATTTACGGGTTATTGTCGATGGGGCAAAACTCCGAACGTTGACGGGCTACTAGGTCTCTTAATTACCTACAATTTGAGGTATGATAGAAATTTATACAACCATTTTTGCAAAAGTTGTAAACGGATGGGTTTTTATACCAAAAGCGGAACAGTCGCTCCGGTTTCCGTTAACCTTATTTTCTGGAGTTGGCAACTCTTAACGTAACCCATGACTGACTTTCGTTTTGCACCCCCCTGGAAATATTTCTACGGGCGCCCATGTATGATATAGTAAAAAAGTGTAGCTTCAACGTTCGCGACCGCTATGTGTGCGTCCTATTTATTTTGTTGAAGTGTTATAGACTTCTTATAAACAGGACAAGCATGTTTTAACACCATTTATTAGTTCCTGAGGAAGCCAACAAGAATTGGGGAAATATTGAATAATAAAAAAGGTCCAACTAAGAACACCACTTTGTGAGCCCCGTCATCCCAAAACTCGCATTTGCTAGTATTCAATCAAGAGCAAAAGTTTTCACACTGGATATTAACATTGCTCTGTATACAGGGTATTTGGTAGTTTGATGTACATTATGTTTTAAATTGGAGTCATAGAAGAGGTAATCTATTTTTAAGGATCTATTTAACTATATTTATCTGTATACAAAGTCTGGTTAACAAGACATTTACAATTTTATATGATTTGTTAAGTATATTTTTGCTATTTTTGCAATCGTATGGCAAACAAACCCAGGACCTTCAAACTTGAAATACTACTAAAGTAAACCCTAAACCGAAAATTTGTTGAGTTGTGAAAGTGCTGAACAAACGCGTTTCTTTGATGTGATTCATGCGCTCACAGATAAAAACCAAATATGGAAAAAAACAAGCAGATGACATCTTTAGATTCAGAATTTTATTCACAGCAAAAATCTATCGAACATACCCCCAAATAACGGTCTTTTCATTCACGTTGTCAATATTAGTAATATTTATCATTCATATAAGCCTAATTTTGAATTGTCTCCCCAAACCCATTTTGAATCAATCTACAACCACAGTAGGTAGATTGTTGGTTATTTTTAGACTGAATACACATACGTTCTCAACGTTAACATGATGCTTAGCGCGACATTCCAAATTGTGTATTGAGTATTGTGTCGCCAAAACTCTGTAGTCTCGATTACCGCCCAGAAGTGCTGGTTGATGTGGTGGTTGGTGATATTTAAGTGCCGACAAACTGTAGTGGGTGAGTTGGTCCCGAACTGTTGAAGTGTTCCTGAAAGTCACTGGTAAAACCGTTCAATGGTCGTTTTGATGATGTTATTTTGGCTGATCAGATTGTCCAGCTGATGTGTAGCTACTCCACAGCACCAGTTGAAAGCGTCGCCATTAAACTCAGCGACCTCTTGGTCACATTGCTTGTCAGATATTCCGCTTCTGTCTCGGGGTATGAAAGTAAAAACTCCTCTATGGTCGATGTTTCGTAGATTAGTCTCAGCTGTTTGTCCACAGCGTCGTTCGTCCAAAGCGTCTTCATTAGGCTGGATGGTTTTTATACCTATGAATTATTTTTTTTAATAATCTTATTTGCTTGCTGGAATGTCGGTGCGCTATGGTGTAGCGAGTATTGTGTACAAATTTGAGAAAAAAATATTAATAACTTCTACTGCCAAAACGTGAACAAAGATTCAAAACTTTGATAGAATACTGTCTGCAAGTATTGGTGTTACTTTTACATGTCA
This sequence comes from Aphodius sticticus, assembly GCA_963966075.1. Classification (NCBI taxonomy): domain Eukaryota; kingdom Metazoa; phylum Arthropoda; class Insecta; order Coleoptera; family Scarabaeidae; genus Aphodius; species Aphodius sticticus. Next base: position 37,051,611 of record OZ014507.1, on the reverse strand, counting down.
CCCAGAACACAATCATAGTATGCTCGATATAAAAGTATATTGTTTTTTCTACGTTGCGTTCGTTATAAACCCATAACGAAACCGCTTTCGGTCTAGTTATGAAAACACTAGATCACAAACTTTTAGTAACTTTTAGTTTTCCAAGATTGATGATATTGACGTCAAGTGTCAAATACGGCTGACATCTCAATCGCTATTGGCTCGCGTCAATCGTATTTGTGAATTTTACCACAACTACCAACTGTTCAATATAAAACTACTCTAGATTGTAAGATAACACCCACAATTTTCGAAATTTATGTAAAATTAATGTCGCAAAGTAGAAAAAATAGTATATAACACTAGTTTTAGAAGACGTATTGGCGCACTCGTTCCATTTGGGCACTGCTCGCTATGCTCGTCGGGCGCAAAACAACTCGTGCGCCAATTTTTGTCTTATAAAACTTGTATTATAATATACGATAACGAGCTGTAGAGGTCTGTAGAGGTCGTTCAAATAGTTCAAGAAGATGTTGTTCATGTTCTTGCTCATTGGTTGATGCTATGAGGATGTCGTCAATATAACAATAAGTGAAATCAAGACCTCGAAGAACTTCATTCATAAAACGTTGACATGTCTGTGCAGCATTGCGAAGACCAAATGACATATATGGAAATTCATATAATTCAAATGGTGTCGTTATAGCTGTTTTATGAATGTCTTCTTCATTAACTGGAATTTCTTATAAGCAAATTATAATCAAATCTCACAAGGTCTATTTTAGAAAATACCTTTTTTCCATGTAGAGATTGAGCAAACTCTCCGATGTGTGGAACTGGAACCTATCAGGAATTGTCCTTGCATTGAGTTCGCGATAGTCTCCACACGGCCGCCATGCGCCATTCTTTTTGGGCACCATGTGCAAAGGTGATGACCAGTTGCTCTTAGGACGAATAATTCTCATTTGCAACATATTCTGAAATTCCTGTTTGGCCTGCTTTAATTTATCTGGAGCAAGTCGTCGAGGTCCTTCAGAAACAGGTGGTCCCGGTGTCGTTGCAAAATGATGTTTTCTTTTATGTTTTGGTTCTACAATTGATACATTTGGTCGTGAAATTTCTGGATATTCCTGTAAAATACGATGATAGGATGAAATAGAAGAAGCAGAAATTACCCGTATGTGCAATAAACTCGCACCACACTCTGCAACTGTTCCATCTATAGACAGAGTTGTGAGACTATCCATTAGACGCTTATTACGAACGCCAACTAATAATGCGTAGTGATGTAAAAATCAACTCCAATTATCGGTTTGGCTACGTCCGCTACTATGAAACGCCAAGTAAAAACACGTCTGAGTCCTAAATTAAGACTAATAATTTCAAATCCATAAGTTGCAATAATGGAATTATTAGCTGCGTAAAGTTCATACGTTGACTTCGTACGTCGCCCAACCACCCGTGATCGCGAAAAAACACAAAGATCGGGCCCGGTATCGATTAGGTACTGTATTTTTGTATTACGATCTGTTACGAAGAGACGCCGAGACGTTGGGCACGGACCTGCACGGGCCTCTATTAGTTCCGGCCCTCGTCGTTTCCCGCTTTATACCGCGCACGGCAAGTTACAACGCTTTGCATTGCTGCCAAAACGAGTGTGATACCAGCAGATTCCTTCTTTATTTAAACGAGCAAATCCACTGCGACTGCGATTTCGGAAACGATCTCCAGAAACTGATCTTTCACGATAGCGTGAACGGCTAGACACCTCCTGCAGTGTTAATGTAACTTCAGCTATCCTACTAGTACAAGCTGCTTGACAAGGGTTACCAATGGAGCCTGATTCGCTGCAGTTTCACAAACTCGAGATCTTGGAGCTGTTGCCTCTACAACTGCATCAGCCACTAATGCTAATTTGTCCAGCTCTGTCTGATCCTGAGTAGCTAGAATCCCTTGTGTAGATGTAGGCAGGCGACCAAGCCACAATGGTCAAGTACATTATTCGGAACTACATTGCCTGCCAAACAGCGAAGGTGTCGCAAGAACTGAGAAGGTTTTCTATCTTCAATATCCTCACGTTCCAGCAATCGTCTTATTTTATCGTCTTGAGAAACACTCAGTCGGTTAATAAGCTATGTTTTCAACTTAAGATACGTCCTGTCTGGTCCTGGAGAAGAAGTAAGAATATCACGCACTTCTGTTGCGTATTTTGCATCAAGATTGCCAGCCACATGATTAAATTTGGTCTTGTCCAATGTAATTTTAGCCAACGCAAACTGAGTTTCTACTTGAGCAAACCATAATTCTGGATCACTAGGCCAGAAGGGGGAATACGTACACCAACACGATCAATTCCAGGAAGTTGTCAATGCAAAATTGTCTGGTACCGCTCCCAAAGATTGATTTGTACTTGTAGTTGACGTTGATGTAGTCATTGTCACTTTAGTAAAATCTAACTCGTCTTATCGAAATGAAAAAATAGCACACAATCACGTGTGAAATCAGTTGGTCAGAGGAATCACGTCGGGGTCACCAATTGTAGTGTTCTAAATATATCTTAAAGAACGACTATTTTCAATGAGACACAAGTCAATAGCAGTATCTATATTATTCCAAAATTACACCGAATCCATAGCAATTGGGTTCGCCAAACATACATGATTTTATAACAATAATGATCACCACACGAGCACATACTTAAGGATATAAATTTCGAGCATGAAGTTTATACACGAGCCGTAGGCGAGTGTATAAACGAGCAATTTATATCCGTCATGTACGCGTCAATACTACGTATTATCTAAGACTTATAAATTCCATTTTATATCAAATATTTTAAATATATTTGTCAATGATAGTGGGGCGATAAACACGATAACGCTATGACATTTCGAATTACACAGTTTACCAGATGACATACATACGCATCTATTAGTGGAACATTTACGAACACAGTTGCAACGTTGGAAGCCCTGTCCGCCTGATCAAGACATTTGTCGCACGGCTCCTCTTACGCTGATTTCATTCGTAGGAACATCGTCGGAAGAAATAAAATTCTGTTTACAAATGATAAATTGATTTCTACTAAACAGCTGTGCAAGTTTTCCTGTTTTTGTTCCAAGACAATAAAACTCTTCGTCTTGGATATGCATTATCGCCGTCAGTAGAGTCCTTGGATCAGTTTTAGAACGATCCACGTCTGGCATTTTGATGTTAACCGTTTGTCCTAGTGTTGCAGGAGGGAATTTCTTGTTGGATGTAACTTTCATTTTTTTGCCTGTTGCTCTAATGCCTGGTAAGCTTGCTGACGGTGTCGCTAAATATTCGATGCATTGAAATCATTTTCATTAATGTCTTCTTGGGAAGTAGGTATTGGGCAACTTTCTAAGCATTTAGGTGGAACATCATTGTTTGGTACATTTTCCACATCGCATGCCAAACTATCATTTTCGTTTGCCGATAAGGTTGAAGTACAGATCGCTTTATTTATAATGCCATCCTGTTTCAGATTGTTATCACAATTTATCACTTTTTCAAGATCTTCCTCGCTCTTCAAGTTTGGCGATAATGTTGCTGGTATGTTGGCATCAGAAAGACCCATCCTCATTGGACAGCCTCATAAGGAGATCGCTGAATACCTTCATGATAGGCGTTGGTCTTCATAGCTTGAACAAATCTTAATGGTTCTGACCAATGCCTACTGCCGTTTGTTTCCATCAAAGTTGTAATCATATTTTGAACATCTTGGTTAGCACGTTCTACGGATCCTAGCGACCACGCTCTCCGCACACGCATATATTGCATTGGGACTTGAAAGTTGCGGGACCACCTTCACAGATGGCGCTGGAACGGGTAATTTTCTGTATTGGCAACCATTCTCCGCGTGCAACGGTTGGTAACAGTAATTTAGGTTGGTTATTCCTTTCGAGCGCATTTAGCCTCCGTACGTCATTCGTCACACATCCACAGATCACGTCGTCTGGTATTTTTGGTTGTGTTGTTGTGTTCATTGCGATAGCTATTCTTTTAGAGCGTTTTTTTTTTGTGTTACTGTTATAGTTATTGTTATTTGTTATTATTGTATTTTTGGTTTGAGCCCATTGTGCAAAGTAAATGGATATTGTAGAACATTCATAGTCGCTCTGTCTCGTTCGAACCGCCTACATGAATGATGTGTACTTATTCGACATTCTCCGAATTTGAAATTTGATTTTGAGATAATTGCTTGCTGTTTTAACTTTTGACTAGTCCGTTTTACCGATAACATTGTCTGGAATGACATTTTAACCTGTAACATTTTTGCCTCCAATTGCTACAAGTCTTTGCGGTGGCTTTCCCGATGCTTGTTCCGTTTGTGCTTCGGATTTGACTATTATGTGCTGAAGATGACAGTTTAAAACTGTCGAAACATGTCCACATAGTAAATTAATAAACAATTGCAAAGATATAAGAAGCTATTTTTCTACAATTATTGTATTTGTTATTATTTTATTATTTGTTATGTGTTTAGTTGTCTGCTGTTGGAAGGTATGTATTATAGTGATATAACCTATAAATAATTAGCACGTATGTATATCGTTCGGTTTTAGTTTCGTTGCCACAATGGTGCTTTATTGCGATATTCAGGGCTGCTACGGGAGTTCTGAAGCCAAACATAGATTTCCTAATCCTCAGAAGCATATCGAACTATTTAAACGATGGATTGCGATAGCTGGTAGACCAGAGTTATTAGATCGACCAGTTGAAAATGTTTATGATTACGCACGATTCTGTCGAAAACATTTTACGGAAGATAGTTTTGGGACTAACTTCACGCTATTGAAGACAGCTTACCCAACGTTACATTTACCAGGTATATTATAGTATGTATATTGATTGCGTTTAAGATCACCAGGTCCATAACTAAGTGGTGGCTTGGATGGTATTGCTTATGTCCAATCGCTGAAAGCATAAACCGTTAAATAAAGTAAATGTTCAGCATGGCGTGCAATACCTAATTCCGCTGATTACGATGTGGTTTTCCATTCAAGTTTCCACTAAACTGCTACTCTACTTGAGTAGCTACTTGAGTCCATCTAATAATAATAATACTAATATTGATCTATTTTTTTAGAGTGTTACCGCCCACTCCACGCATGACTGTGCGAAGCCGGTATTGTAGTGTATTAATAATGATAAGTGTGTATTAATTATTTGTCTATTGTGCAAATAATGTATTGTGGAATATCACTGCATGTGTGTCGAATGGCTGCTGTGTCAGCACATGACTTCGACAGCCTTCCGGAACGTAGGCCAACAACACCAGTCAGTCAGAATGTGACCACTGATGTGTCCACGTATCTTCCAATAGACAAATTAAGTAAGGGCTCGAGTGGTTTTATTTAAACACCTCTACCTCCATCACACAAAAAGAAAGTAAAATATTAAGTTATAAAGTGTGTAGTTTAGGGTAATTCACAAATAACGCATATTCTGGTTTAATAACTATATTAAATAAAATAATCCTTAAAAGTAATTAACAAAGGAATAATACTCACATCTTCTTATATCTTCTTACACACCCAAAACTATATAGCACCTAACTTGACGGACTGACGGTGTCTTAACATTCATTGATTCTAACATGCTACTAACATGCTCTGTGAAGGGGCTCTGCGTCAGATTAGCTTTATGAACACTATATAATAGTTCAATTATTTCAGCTTTCAAAGACTGTTCCACATCATCACTAACTACAACCTGAATCATTTTTTAATAGACAAACAGATAATTCCATAACTGAAGACGCAATACAATTACTCCAATACCCATTATAATATCGCATTTTGTAAACAGATTGCAAGCACGAGATTCTAAAAAATGTTGGTGCGAAGAACGCTAAAGACCTGTCACCCAAATCAAGGTATTTGTACCGAAAGGTACTTTTTTTATAAGTGTTCGGCCTTACGTAAGCGGAAACGGAGAATTAGGAAGCCGTCAAGAAAGGAAGTTTTAGAAGATGCCATGTCTCGCATGGACCGAATTAGAGCTAGATTCTTTCAGTGTCAACTTGAAAATGCGGGAAGACATCCTCGAGGGCATCGTTTCACCCTAGATGTCAAGATTGTGGGCCTTGTGTTGCAGAAGCACTGTGGCAGCGGGTACAACACTTCTCACGACTAACGACTAACGACTAACCCTACAGCGTTTGTTGGAAAAGGTGCACATTAAAGCTGAGCTAAACACGCTTTGCTTTGAATTATTTGAAAAGTGCAAATTTGCCAACCCCTTGGGTAGGTACTGCATCCTGATGTTCGAGGAAATGAGTATCTCACCCCATGTAGAATACAACTGCAAAGAAGATGTAGTGGATGGGTTCGAACAATTTGGTTTTCGCACATCCAACAAAATTGCAAATCATGTTCAGGTATAAATATATTTAAATATTAGTAGAAATATGTTATAACTTGTTATTTGTTGTACAGGTGTTTATGCTGCGAGGCATACATCGCAAATGGAAGCAGCCAGTATACTACAATAGTGTATATGGTGCACCATCCGCACATGACATTGTGCGCATCTTAAAGCTGGTTGTATGTACGGCGAAGAAAACTGGGTTGGAAATAATTGCTACAGTGTGCGATCAAGGCACAAATCAAGTCTGGCTATTAAAAATTTAGTGACTGATACCCGAGCAACCAGATTGAGGGATGGTGTGGACTGCCAGGATCGGTCATTTTGTATAGCTGGGATGGAAATTGTTCCTCTATTTGATGTCCCTCATTTGTTCAAGGGCATTAGAAATAGCATGCTGAAGTACGATCTCCATTTTGACAAAAATTCTGAGAAGAAGGTAATATATTTATTATAATTTTGTTATAAGAATATGTTTTTATAGTGTTTATATTCTAGACGGCCAAGTGGGACCATTTATTCATAGCATATAAAATGGATCCTTATGTCGGTAATGTGCGTAACATGCCAAAGTTAACTGATGCGCATGTGAATAAAGCTTTTATCAAAAAGTTGAAGGTCAGTATTGTACACAAGTCTTAAGTGCATCTGTAGCAAAAGCAGTAAGCCTTATGGCATATAAAGCTAATTGATCTCATTATATCATACTACAATCAATACTTATTCGAAAAATTATTAGGATTTTCAGTAGAGACCAGTGAGGGAACACTGTCCTTACCACACGAAGCCATGCAGACTGCCGAGTGCTGCGAATTTTTCGATAATCTATTTGATAGTTTAAATGGCAGCACCTTATACTCCATTAAGCAGTGGAAAAAGGCTGTAACAGTCGACAGCGGGCACATCGGCTTTTGGAATGAGAGTTTGAAGGTTATGGAATCAATGTTTTACCGAAATGGCGACAATGGACCAAGAATTATACCACCCTCATTGAAAAACCTGGCAACAACGATTAATAATTTTAAAATTATTACGTCAAAATTGTTCAAAATTGGATTTACTAAAGTGTTGCCCAGAACATTCAATCAGTATCCAATAGAAATTTTTTTGGGCAGATCAGGCAAAGGGCGTGTCGGTTTATAAATCCTACTTTTTCATCTTTCGGCCCATTGTATAAAAGCATTCTGATTCGGACCATCACATCATAACATTCAGTCGGGGAAAATTGTGAAAGCGACAACAGTACAGTATTTTTCACACTACATGATTTCCTGCACGAGGTTTGTATATTAATATTAGGTACTAACGTAATAGTTGAGAATGTTTTTCTTATATATTGTACATATGTACATTTTACATTTTAGGGTTTGCCACACGAAGAAACCAGTAACATTGAATCCCTTCCTTTGCCAGACAGATTAATTAGATCACAGAGTTTTTTGCATACGCCAATATTGGCCTATATTTGTGGTTTTATATTAACATAGATTCCATCCATTAGAACCTGTGAGGAATGCAGAAGCCTTCTTCTGGCAGATGACACTGCAGGAGACCAGCATATCTTTACACGACTGAAGGAATTTGATGATGTGTCTAGGTTAAAATATGTGGACAAAGATGTTATTCCATTATTTTATATATATAATAATATATAATAAATAATTTTTTGGGGGAACCAAATTTGAAGGGAAGAATCGATTTTACGGAAAATACACTTTCCTGTAGGTACATGTATTCATTACCAACAAGTAAAATTAAAAGTCGTTGATAAACTATGATAAACTAATATAAACTAAACTAATCATTACATTATTGAATAATTACATAAAACAACTAAATAACATTATGCATGGCAAAGATCTCAGACCAATTTCAAAACATGATCCACTCATTTTTCAGAGTAGTCACCAAATGAAGCACACGGAATTGCCCGACAAATACCTTTCTCCTTATACAGTGTGTCCACGAAAGTCCGCACCATATGGAAAAAAATTTTATTGTGCTTTTCTCAGAAAATTTTATTCTTTATAAAAGTTGGCGGCTCATATGAAATCAAAACTTCAACCATCAAATATGTAAATTTCCGTGCCATATACCGCGCGATTCAGAATATATGAATTTGTGATAAGAGTAAAGTACCTTTATTTTCATTGTTATCGATAAACTTTATTTAGAAATATTGTTTAGAAGTAAAAATTATATTCAAATATGAAGTCAGAGCCACCTACCTTGAAAAAAAATAGTTTCAGTTTTTTCCTTAATTATTACTCTTGTGACAAATATTAGTAAATGCCAATGGTACTAAAAGGTTCTTTTTAATCTATTTTTTGGAAATTTCAATACATTTTTTATATTTTTTGTTATTTTGGTATGATAACATTAGTTATCATACCAGCTAGTTCTAAATAAACATTAGTTTATTTAGAACTAGCACAAAATTACTCATTTTCTTGGTGCGAAGTTGATATTTCACCCTGTAGATATTAATATATCATACAATAACTAATTCAGCAGCGTGTCTTAGCTTTTATTCAGTTAATATTAATGACTGTGGATAGGTTTATAATAGTAGTTATCCATCTACAGCGAGCGATTCTCAAGTGGTGACACGCGCGGTACTACCACTTATGAAATTTTATTTTCACTGAATATTTTAATAAAAAATAACTAAAGCATCAAGCATCTATCGTTTGTTGAATTAATTATGACTGATTTACCCGTTATTAAGTTAATAACTATTATGAATATGTTAATAATGCTAATTTATTATCTATGAAGTTATTTTATTTCTACTACTTAAAATGTTGTATAGTTTCCTCTAAATGATTCGTATCTCTAAATGGTCGGTGTTTGTATGCGTTATTTTTTACGTAAACCGACAAACAAATTTAACGGGGTAAAGTCGGGGGATCTAGGTGGCCAGGATCTTGATTCCGAATTCTGCCTATCCAGCGATGGCCAAATTTATGATTTAAAAAGTTCTAGACAGAGTTTAGATTGTGTATATGGGCGCACCATCAAGCAGGAACCAAATTAACGCCCGTTGAATTAACTGCAAAAAAGGTGAAAACTCTCTGTTCATGAACTGAAGATATAATTCCCAATTTAAATTTTGACGAAAAAAAGGCCCAAATATTTGATTATTCAAAATACCGCACAGCACATTAGTCTTAAAATGGTACTGATCTCGGCATTCTACTGTAAAGTTCGGGTTTTCATGTGCCCACCACCGGCAATTTTCTGAAGAAACAGTCCCATTTGACGTAAATGTTGCCGCATCTGTCCATAGAATATTAAAAAAAAAAACTATGTTCTCTTTCATTTTCACCTTAAACCAGATGGTATAGTCATACCTGATGTCGAAGTCTCTTTCTCTTAGTGTACTTATAAGTTTTGGTTTATAAGGGTGATACTTATAGTTTTATTATTGTATGTACTATTGATTTACTGCATTGGCTGTGTGAAGCAATTTGTCGAACAGAAGTCGTTTTATGCTCGATTACTTCTTGCAACACTGGAAAACTTGTTTCCTCATTTTGACAACATATTTTTGTGGCGTTTCTTGAAGCTATTGGCAACAGACCCAGCCTGTTTGAATTTTCTCATTTCTCATTATCCTGGAAATGGTTGAATGGGCAATTTGGTTGTGTGGATGTCTTGAAAATAGCAGCAACATCTCGGTGCGGTCTATTTTTTCCATGTATTAAAAGAATTTCAACTTTTTGTTGGAGTGTAAGCATGGTTTTAAAAGTTACAGCACATAAACTAACGTAAACTGCAGTGAGTACGATTAAATGGATAATGTCTAGATAATGCTTTTGTTTTTCATATCCACCTGTGATAACTGGTGTATACTTATTTTAAAATTTAAACAATGTTGCATAAAGAAAATAAACTGTTTCTTTCTTATTCTTTCTTTTTTGTATCATTGGGTTACCTATACAAGAACCTATACTTAGGTGGTTATTGGTGCGTTTTGTGCTGCTGTACATAAGAAGATACATTATTGCATAAAATAATTGATTCAAGACACAATTGATTGAGGTTTCAGTTATGTTTATTAAGATATTATCAGGGAAAATAAAATTTCATAAGTGGTAGTACCGCGCGTACCACCACTTGAGAATCGCTCGGTATAGATGGATAACTACTATTATAAACCTATCCACAGTCAATAATATTAACTGAATAAAAGGTAAGTCACGCTCCTGAATTAGTTATTGTATAATATATTAATATCTACAGGGTGAAATATCAACTTCGCACCAAGAGAATAAGTAATTTTGCGTTAGTTCTAAATAAACATTAGTTATCATACCAAAATAACAAAAAATATAAAAAATGTATTGAAATTTCCAAAAAATAGATTAAAAAGAACCTTTTAGTATCACTGGCATTTACTAATATTTGTCACAAAAGTAATAATTAAGAAAAAAACTAAAAATATTTTTTTTTCAAGGTAGGTGGCTCTGACTTCATATTTGAATATAATTTTTACTTCTAAACAACATTTCCAAATAAAGTTTATCGATAATAATGAAAATACAGGTACTTTACTCTTATCACAAATTCATATATTCTGAATCGCTTGGTATATGGCACCGAAATTAACATATTTGACGGTTGCAGTTTTGGTTTCATATGAGCCGCCAACTTTTATAAAGAATAAAATTTTCTGAGAAATGCACAATAAAAAATTGTTCCATATGGTGCGGACTTTCGTGGACACACTGTATATCTCACCGTCGATTAACCAGTTTTCTTTTCAATTTCCATGGGCTATGGTGTACCTGGGGTGAACCAGTCACCTCCGGCGCGACGTCACTTCTTGTCTTCGAATCCTGAAGATGTTGGGACTAAAGCACCAAATTGGCGACATAGGTCACCCCCTTTAGGTCTCCATTTGAGAGTTTTTTCCATTGAGTGTCCATCTTGCTCCTTGGCTATACCGTACTGATGAGGACTAATAGTCCGAAACACTGTGTCTACGGTTGCTTCTTCGATCTTCGTATGACGGATTTGCTCGACAAATACCTTTCTTAACGGTAAGGAAACCTGTAATACTAATCCAAATTAATGTATATCAGTTTATATACAGGGTGTCTCACGCAACTGGTACATTAGAAGTTTCTCATGTTCTACTATTTTGGAATTAGAATTTACTCGATCTGAGCTCTTTAGCTAAAATATTTTCAAGTTAACTGTCACGTCCGGTCACCGGAAGTTGATATCAACTTTGTTATTTTAAATGGAATGATATAATTTTAATTTTATTTTTGGTTTCTACGTATCAAAATACGTCATTTTTAATAAGGTTTCCCTATACCTAAATATCACAATTTTTGAGTTTTTTTTTGCTTTTGCTAATTTTTTGATGATTTTCGCGGTTACGTTTAAAATTGAATATTTCGGTTATTATTGAAACTAGGAGTTTCATGGTTGATGGTCCAAAACTAGAAACACAACCAAATAACACGATGTTTAGTTCATCATGATATCTTATACAGGCTGTTCAAAATTTACAGCAGAATAATTGAATTTTCAAACGTAAAAGTCTCATTTTTTTCGAAATGGAACAGCCTGTATACCGATACGCCATTCGATAGGAAATCTTATTCCCTATCAATCAATATTTCCCTACATCTATCTTTAATAGTTTCTGAGATATTGTCCCTTTTTCTTTAAATAAATTTTGAATACTCCCATTTAATAATGGGGGATGAAATTAGATACGAAATTTACAACGAAAATTTAAATAGTGATAAATATTTAGAAATTTTGCGTGGATGTGTGAACAATTTTTGCGAAACTCTTCCCCTCAATATTTTACGCGACTGCTTTTATCAAATGGACGGTGCATCGGCACCTTCTTCGCATGTGGTACCCATTCATCACTGTCAGATGTTTGACGATATGTGGTTCGGAAATAGAGGACCCTGGCGGTGGCCACGAAGCTCACTAGATTTAACACCATTAGACTTTTATTTCTGGGGTCATGTGAAAAGTCAGGTTTATTCCACACCAGTTAATACTCGAGAAGAATTGACTAGCATGGTAGTAGCCGCCATTAATGGACTTCAGCGACAAGAAACCCGATGAACGACGATGACAGAAGTACAGCGAAGAGTTTTTAACTGTTTGGAGCAGAACGGGCAGCATTTCGAACAATTCGAACAACATATTCAGTGGCGGCTCGTAGCTAATATTAGTGGGGGTGCAGATCTCGAAATTTTTTAGTAATTGTTTTAAAAAATATTCTGTAAAAGGAAAAAAAAGAAAATTTAGTCTTAAAACTTGTTGAAATAGTAAAAGAATTTAGGGAATGAACACGGATTTCTTATTTACTTTAACCTAAATTGTTACAGTTACATTCATTAATAAACTTATTTAAAAAATACATTTTCTAAAAACTACACTTTAAAAAAATTTAATAAAAATTAATTATGTCGAAATTTTTTTAATTGTGTCATGCATTGTCACCAGAAATCGTCCACAAAAAATTTAACTCTATAAAATATCGATTACAAGATTTAAATATAGCAACCAAACAAGTGAAGATAACCGTAGTAAAAATTAAATCCATTCTTCTTGTTTTAATGTGCGTGAAAATATCAATAATTTTATCCTTGGTCTCTGGATGAAAACTGAGGGTTTTTTTCTCCATTGAAATCACTGTAATTGTTGTAAAATACGTATTGACTTTTGATATGCCATCTGCAGTTTGTAAAACTACCTACCACCAGCAGGACAGGGTCGGCACTGCGCGAACAACAGTGCTCTCTGTAAGCATAACAGGCCGCTGCCCTGCGTGCGGCGTCTTATGTGCGCTTGCGCAGAACAGCCAAACACCTCGCCGACTGGAACTGCGGAGATCACAGTTCCATACAACGATTTGTTATTGTGTTTCTGGTGGATGGCTACTGACATTATGGTTTAAGGATTATACTTTGTACAAGTATAAAGAAAGAATTGAAGGAAATAGGACTCATTATGTTAAATGTTATCCTTTATATTAAGTGGAAATAATAGGGGGTGCTGCAGTTCCACGGTGCCCATACGCGAGCCGCCACTGAACATAATTAAGTTTTAATTTAAGTTAGATATCCCAAATATATTATTTTAGTTTAAACAAACCCTTTCAATATTTTTCTGTTTTCCTGCAGTTTTTACAATTCTATAAATAAAGAATAAATCTTTTAAATTATACTAACGACTGTACTTAAATTAGAAAAAGTGTTAACGCTATGCAGTCTTGGAGAACGTTTATTTTTTAATTCATATACATTGCCGACGTTTCGCCAAACTATTTGGCTTCTTCAGGGCCTATAATATTTACATAAAATATTAATTAATATTAAGTATCGGTACTGCATGTTAGTCTTGTCCTTTACGTTTGTGCTAATTTTTACTGTAATGATTTTTTACCTTCAAAGTAATTTTTAAGAACAGCATCTAACTTTTTTTTGTTGTTGTCACTTTTTGAAATAGTGGTTATAACTTCTTTCATGTTAGATAATTTTATGTCTCTTCTCCTAACCTTTTGTTTAATAGATCTTACTTTTCTTCGCAAAAAAACAGTGTTACTATCTGTTGGTGTCTGAGTTTCAGTATCTACAACTTCCTGTCAAGTCTTGCGCCATGCTCTTTGGCCGAGCGGAGGCGTGCAGAGGTGTGGGTGGCTTGGTGGATTTGAGAATTGGAGATCAGGTTGTTCCGTTTGTCAGCGAGGCTAGAGACCTAGGTTTGTATCTCGATCGCGAGCTCCGGTTTGATCGCCACGTGAGCAGGAAGATCCGCACCGCCTTCTGTAATCTCAGGGCTCTTTATGGTTTCCGTGATTTGCTGACATTGAATGTGAGACGCATTCTGAGTGACGCGCTGGTGCTGTCCCACTTCAACTTCTGTGACACAGTTTATGGTCATTGTTTACTATCCAGGGACGCGAATCGTATACAGAGAGTACAGAATGCATGTGTTAGATTTGTGTATGGGTTGCCAAGACGCTCTCACGTGTCTGCTAGGATGGTAGAATGTTCCTGGCTGACCATGTCGAACCGGAGACGCTTTCACTGTTGTACGTTGTTGTTCAATATTATGAACAGTAAGGCGCCCCAGTACTTACATTGTAAAATACGGTTTAGAACTGACGCCCACCATCTGAACCTCAGGCATCCGGCAACTATGGTGACCCCTCGGTGTAGGTCGGCTATTCGCGAGAGGTCTTTTCGATACGCTTTTGCGCGGATATGGAACGCGATGCCTGTTGACCTGTGGTATGGTGGGATGCTCCGCTTTGTATCCTACTGTAAAAATATTTTGATGTCTGAGCAGGTTGGCGCCTTGTGATATATTATGTGTTGGGCGTGGGTATGCCATCGTTTGCACTACTGACTGTTGCGGCTGATTACTGTGTAGATGTTGTGTTGAGGATGCTATGTACAGAGACTATCATGTGGATATTCGCGTATAATTCTGAATGTATAAGTGTATGTGTATCTTTTCGCTGGGTCTGGGTGGAAGATCAGGAATTTCCTGAACGCACGCCCATTAGCCCCATTTATGTATATAAATGTGTTTTTTTGTGTGTTGGCTAATAAAGGCTATTTATTATTACAAACTGTTGTGCCGATGTAGAAGTGGATGTTCTGTTGTCCATATCAATATCCATAGCTTCATCACTTGCAGTTGACCTTTCTACAGTCTGAAATATAACTCAATATAAACCATTTCAAAATGAATTTCATAACGTTACTGTAAACTTACATTTCAAGTTCTACGTGTAATTAGTTTTCTTACTAATTGTTTTGGAAAGGAAAAAACACTTGGCACAGCATCAAGTTTCAAAAGCTTCTTACTACATCCTGGATTTATTTGAAAATCAGTTTCTAAAAAAATCTGTCCACAAATCCTACAAGTTGTAGAGGCATACCATTTTTCTCTTAGGAGAAATCATTTTAAAACATCTGGACGTTTAAACGGGAACCATAAATGTCATAATCTTCAACCTATTCAGAATTATAGGTTTGTTCGAGCACCAATCAAAACAATTCGGTATTGTTCTACGCAGGCGCAATGAGGTTTTCGAAAAGCAAAATCCCCATTGCGCATGCGCTAGAGAAAGGATAAGTGCTTTGTCCACTTATATTATTATTTCACTAAAACGCTGGTTGTTTTTACTTACATGTGAAATCAAAATGTTTTTCTTGGATTATGCTCATTTCTGCAACCATACCAACACACTGCTCAACTACTGCAACATACTGCTGA
Source organism: Aphodius sticticus (assembly GCA_963966075.1). Taxonomy (NCBI): domain Eukaryota; kingdom Metazoa; phylum Arthropoda; class Insecta; order Coleoptera; family Scarabaeidae; genus Aphodius; species Aphodius sticticus. The sequence goes on along the minus strand of OZ014507.1, from coordinate 37,035,972 downwards.
ACCTTTGACAGACCGGTTGACATTGGGTATACCGACCAAATGACACGTGTATTGAGTGTAAAAAGTGTAAACGGTGTACAACATCCGAACGCAGTTATAGATGCTTATGTACGTTTTTATGTTGTTTGTTTTTATTTAAACATTATATGATTTGAGACACAAGTAGGTGCCACTCTTATGACCAAATAAATTAATATAAACCACAATAAACCATTAAAAGGGAAACACTACTACCATCCACTATCTACCTACGGTAGTCAGACAGTGACACATAGCCCACATCATCGCTCTGTCTCTTTTGCTTGCGGCTGCCTCAAATCTCGCCAGCCAATATAAAGCGCGCGTCCCTTCCAGTTAGAATAGAGTTCACTGGCCCGTTTATACACTCGCACTTGTTTTTGCCGTCACCACGCGTATTATAACATCTTCGTCAGGATATGCTGCGATGATACGTCCAAGTTTCCAGTGTAGAGCTGGGGTGTGATCTTCAACTAGGATGACTAGTTTGCCAACATTCATGTCATGTTGACCTTGTTCCTATTTGGGGCGACATTGGAGCTGGTGAAGATAATCTTGCGTCCATCGTCGCCAAAAATACTGTTTCACCTTTTCAATGTGTTGAAACATTGAAAGCTTGTTGTCGGCAATTGTGTAGTAATTAGGTGAAGGAGGTTCGAAAAGGTACTCCCCTATCAGAAAGTGTGAGGGGCACAAGTAGGACATATCGTTGGGATCAGACGATGAGGGAATAAGAGGTCTGGAGTTTGAAATGGCTTCTATTTCAGTTAATAGTGTGTAGCATTCTTCAAATGTCAACCGTAGATTACATGTGATTTTATAAAAATGCTTCTTGAATTACCTTATTACTGCTTCCCAAATACCTCCAAAATGTGGTGCCCACGGTGGTATGAAATGCCATTCGATTCTAAGATCAGAGGTTAGTGTGTATATAATATATATTCATGGTTGATTAAGACTTTCTTTAGTTCTTTATGTGCTGCTGTAAAATTGGTTCCATTGACCGAATATAATTTGGAACAAAGTCCACGTCGCGTCGTGAGACTTTGATGCATTTAAAGCACTTGTGATGTATTTAAATATATAGTTTTCGCGCGCATTACCCCAACATGCCAGTTTGGTAGAAAAAAACGATTCGAGAATATACGAATTTGGTTATAGGTCATTCTTGTACTTGTATTAAGGGTGTGAAGATTACAATATACAGTATCAAAACTTTACTGGACTATGTATATTAATTTCTAAACCCATAAAACAATACAGCACTCAAAACGCTTATGGTGTTAATGATGTGACTAATTCTAAATGTATTGCTTTCGTGCTTAGACAAATGAATACAGCTACATATGCTTTAATTGGAACATATCTTCCACTTCGTCTGGCTTCGTGAATATGAAGTGGTCCAGCGTAGTCCACTCCAGTGTTCGCAAATGGTCGAGATGGTGAGATTCTTTCTTCAGGCAAGTTTCCCATGATATATTACGGTACTGTGGGTTTGTAGCGTAGGGATTTCACGCAGGATCTTGTAATTTTTCGAGCGATGTTTCTACCAGAAATGGGCCAATACTGAAGTTTGATTACTGCTGATAGGTGTCCTGGTCCACAATGGTCTCACTTGTCATGGTTGTCGAGGAGAATAAGTTCCGTTATAAAATGGTGAGGCGGTAACAGTATGGGTTGTTGCTATCGGGTGATGGATTTGATTTCTTTAGACGACCACCAACACGAATTAGGGATGCTTGTTGATCGAAGAAAGGATTTAACAATTTTAAACTACTGTTCTTTTTGACGTATTCATCCTTTTGTAAGGTGTGATACGTATCTTCTTGGACCAATCTTAAAATAGTAATTCGTGCCAATTCTAATTCTTCGACTGTTATTGAATCTGGTTTTGATACATTTCTGAAGCTGTTAGAGAGCTTTAATAAAATGCGTAAGTAAGTAAGCGATGATTCTAGTCATCTTCGGCCACGACGAATACTTTCTGAGAATATCGCACCATAACGATGAGGATATTAAATGCTGAGGATTTTTTCCTCTAGACACTAAATCTGCTGGATTTTCATGGGAGGGTATGTAGCGCCACGTGGATGAACTGGTGACGTCCTGAATTTCGGCTACATGATTGCCTAAACATGTTTTTAATTGGGATGGCTCCAGGGATGAATCCAGTACAATGTGATTGTCGAATCTGACCATAAAAAATGTTCCTGGGTTTTGCTGTAAGTGAATCTTTTCTACATTACAGTCTATGTACATATGTCAGCAGTGCGGCACATAATTCCAATCTAGGTAGTGATTGCCGTTTTAATGTAGCGACTTTAGATTTGTCCGTAACTAATCTGACGCAATGATTTTTATCATAAGATGATCTAATATAGACTGCTGCACCCATGCTCTTTTCTGATGCGTCAGCAAAAGGATGGATCTGGAAATGACTTGTCCCTGGTTGCATCACATGTCTTGGTATTTCCAATTCATCGATCAAGAACATGTCTTTTTAAAGGTTTCCCACTCGATAATTAACTCTTGTGGCAGTTGCTGATCTCAATCAAATTTTAAACACCACAATTATTGCACCAAGAGATTTGCTTTCAAAATGATCGGTGCTCCAATGATCCTCAAGAGGATCAAATAATTTGGTAATTTCGGTAAGGATCTGGCGTTTTGTTGTGTATGTGTCATCTAAATACTCAGCAGAATAACAAATTTATGTCATTCTGAGAATGCCATCCAAGCCTAAGATTCGGGAAATTGTAGACTGGCCAATAAGTAGCTTTTCCGCGGAATCATCCATATGTTCTAGTAGATGAGGATTATTGGATTTCCATTTTCGGAGTTTGAATTGTACACCTTGCATTATGTTAACAATTTCTTGCCTCAGTTGCAGTAGTTCATTGATTGTGTTTCCTCCTGTAAGAAAAGCATCCACATATATGTAGATTGGAATTGCAGTACTAGCCTTTGGAAATTAATCTTTGTTATCAATCGCCAATTGGCGTATACATCTCATAGCATGGAATAGTGATGATGCTAGCCCGTACGTGACAGTGTTATAATAATAATAATAATAATATTTATTGAGTGTTAAATATACAATGGTATTTACACGAGTCGGAAGGAAGAAAACTAGAATACAAGTATGTAGGTACATTGAGATCACACGTACATATCAAGGTTACGGCTAAAAAATTCATCGATAGAGAATGGAGCTTCTGTAATAAGCATATTTTTCACTGTTAACTTAAATTTAATAAGAGGGTAGTTTCGAATTGCCTGCGGTAAGTGATTATAAAATTTAATGCCGTAATAATTGACACCGTTACGGGTTTTATTCAGCCTGCTAAAGGGTTGATAGACATTTATGTTTTGACGCGTCTCGTGAAGATGTACAATATTGATGTTATTAAAACGACTTAAGTTTGTTTTAATGTAACACAAACAATTTAAGATGTAGATGCTGGGGAACGTGAGTATGCCCAACTTTTTGAAGAGCGGTTTGGAATCATCCCTCTAACGCCTGCCACACAAAACACGTATGATCCTCCGCTGCAAACCAAAAATTCTCCCTGACGATGCCGAGTGTCCCCACACCAGAATACCGTAAGACATCACGGATTCAAAGAGACCATGATAAGCGTTTACTAATACTTCCCGAGACACGGCTGATACCAAGTGGCGGAAAAGGTATATTAAAGAGGTTAGTTTTTTCGCAGTTTGATTGCAATGGTGGAACCACGTCAACGCGGGATCCATTACAATACCTAGCAACTTAACGCTTTCAGCGTCCTCAAAGCCAATTATAGGGCGTGTCGCAAATATCATTGTCTGAGTTTTTTCGGGATTTAACGAAAGCTTATTGGCGTTAAACCATTGTTGAAGACACTCCTGAATCCGCGATGTCCCCCGCAGAACCGAGTCAAGTGTATCACCATAATTTATTGATGTAGTCTCATCCGCAAACAAAATTAACTCCCCCTCCGTGAGATATTCTCCGATGTCATTAACAAAAATTAAGGAAAAAAATTGGACCCATTACCGATCCTTGAAAAACACCTGATTTTATGTTACGTAGCGCGGACTGTCGCTTGCGAATTTCTACAAGTTGGTATCTATCACTAAAATACGATGTTAGGAAAGTTAAAGCAGGTTGGCTAAAGTTATATAACTTGAGTTGTTTGATTAACAGGTCATGAGGGACACAGTCAAATGCTTTTGACAGATCGCAGAACAGAGTGCTGGTGTATAAGCCGTCGTCAATTGCTTTGTTTATTTTGTCCATTAATTTTATTAGAGCAGAAGTAGTTGATTTCCCAACTCTGAAACCAAATTGATTTTCATAGAAAATATCATGTTCATTAAAATATTGTTCTATTTGGTTCTTGATGGCAATTTCAAATAGTTTTCCAAAGATAGAGATGATAGAGATAGGGCGATAGTTCGACATATTAGCCAAATCACCTTTTTTAAAGATTGGAATGACACGTGAAACCTTAAAAACCTTGGGAAAGATCAATTCTCTCAGAGAGCGATTCAACAAGTTAGTGACGGGGATGATTAAAATATCTTTTACGCACTTGATCATGGTATTTGTTAAGCCATAATAGTCCGAGGAGGTGTTGTTTTTTACTCCGTTAAAAATTGTTCTCATTTCAATATAAGTTACGTCCCTAAAAGAAAAGGATTCAAAATTAGCTGGTAAATTTGGCATAATTTCGATTGGATCTAAGTTTTCTGGGTCATCCAAACTGTGCATTATATTCTCCGCGATCTCAGTAAAGAAATTGTTGAAATCATCTGGTGATAGATGATTGGGGATAATTTGCCCTATCTTATTATCTTTGTTTAAGACGTTCCACATAGCTTTGCTTTTATTTCCCCGGGAATTGATGAAGTGATCGTTTGCTTCTCTTTTGCATGACATAATCTTTAATTTATAAGTACGTTTTAGATTTTTTACGTAGTTGTGTAAGTTTAATCTGGCATATTCCTGTTCAGACTATTAATGAAAGTGATATTTTTTCTTAAGTCCTTTAGGTAGGGCTTAAACCACGATTTGTTGTTTTTCGGCGTAGCAAAATTAGTGGGAAAAGCTTTGTTTGCCGCTTTAGCTATTACATCAACAAAACGTCACAACTACTCTCGACATCGGTATCCGTATCATTAACAAAGCTCCAGGCATGATCGAGTAATGAGTGGTAAAATGCAAACAGGCGATCAGGCGATACCGGTCTGATAGTAATTTTATCTAAGGGTGGATCCCCGACGGACAACGACAGGGTCTGTGCCAAGTGATCGGAGAGGCCGGCATCAATAACATCAAAGAGTTAAGGTGGAAACAGATAGAGGTAACGCGATGCTACCGTGAAGTTACAGTAATGCCGCCATCTGTCAAGCAAAAGTAAAAGTACGGCTAAGTAGATCGAAGCGCACAGAACGAAGGTAGCAAACCGCAATGCTGCAGCAAGGGTCGGCGCTATTCTACTTTTCCGTAATGTTGGAGCAACGGCCAACGGCAATTGATTAAAAGTGCGCATGCCTGCCCTGTGACACATGGTCGCAGATATGTTTATTTACAACTGTCAACGAAATGGTTCTACGTGTTTTCGAGGAGTGATATTATTTATTCGTACCTATTATGTATTAAAAAGTAGTCTTTTTATTGCTCTATATTGATTTGTAAATATATTAACGGTAAGTTATTTAATTTGAGGTTATGTGTATGCAATATATAAACATTTTAGGTGATTTTGACTCCCAAACAATAGTTCATTATTTTGATAGCGCACTATCGCAGTGCCACACTGTCATTCACCCGTAGTCCAGCCAGATGACCACAAAGTTATTCTCTACAATTGTGCAACAATACAATTTATTGTTGTAGATTATGACGTATTTTGGACAACGTACATGATGGAGTATTCGAACGATTTGAGACTAAGTACTATATAAACCTATCGTTTCAACTGAAGTTGTTAATGATATTGAAGAGTGAATTCCTCAAACCCTTGCGTAAAATTTCTCAACAAGTAGGTATTGCCAAAATAACGTTCTGACCTTCTTTATCGTTACATTAATACATTATCTTTTTAGATGTATTACGTATTCCGAAAAAATTTCCCTGCTTCCGCATATCAAGTGAGCGTTCTTCGACAACTATAGCGCACGATGAGCATCAACTAAGATATTGTAGGTGATTTATCGACCATTTGAAGATCAAGAAAGTAGATAGAAGATTTTTAAGAAAAATTATTTTTAGCATTTATAGTGAAAATTCAATGTTGATCGAACCATATTTAACAGAGGCTGTGTCATCACACTGCTTGACCGTTTAAATTTGTAATGTTAACTCTTGTCACTGGTTTGTAGGAACCTGCGGGTGATCCGCTGCAATTCATTAGAGATCATTGCAACTTCTGTCATTATGTTACTCGATCAATCTTGATGAGGATTGTAAAAAACCTAATTTTTTATTTTGTTTTGCATTTTTTTTGTTGTACAATTTTGGAACATTGGTTAATAAAGGCATTTTATTTTTATTTATTTTATTTATTAAATGTGTTTGATCAAAAACAATGTCTAGACAAGTGCAGTGTGTACTGTACAGAGATCAGAATGATGCAGTCCATAGTATCGAAAATGTAACATCCTAGGTATTTTTTTCTCGTTTTCTGAATTATTATAATATAGCAAACATGCAATATATTGCTTGTTGTTGCTTGGGTAAAGTTTGTAAAGTTACTATTTTTGAATTGGACCTAAAAGTCATTTAATAATTTATTTTTTATCCTATAATTTAATAAGAGTATTATAAATTATTAGGACGATCCATAAACAACATTATCAACAACGAATTATTTTCAAACAATAGCACTATCAACAACAACAAATTATTATCAATTGTAAACTAAGTATAAAATTAAAATATTTATTAATCATTTTATTTGTTCATAATATTATAACAATCTTTTAAAAACGCTCAAAAGCGCTTAAACGTTACCGCAATCCTACCGAAAAGTTGAAATAGTTTCAACTTTTCTATTGCGTTGCGATTCGTTACCTCCATTCTGTGCGGTCCGATCTACTACCATGCACTTCTACTTCGCCTTGGCAGTCGGCGGCGTTACTGTTGCATCGCGGTAACCGCCATTCTGTTCGGTCCTGTCATATCTACTCCATTATACCGTCGGCGCTGCTACCTTACTACAACGGCACGATAGCGGCACGTCTATCTGTTTCAGCCTTTACAACCGAGTTGGTCTATCGACAACAATAACCAGACCATAGCAAGCCAACAAGTCTCTGAAAATAATTGAGGCGTTAGTTACGGCATTAAATTTGATGTTAAAATCACCAGTAATAATGAGATATTGATATTTGGATACAATTCTAAGCAGGCAGTCCATGACGTCGATAAAAGAGGCAAAGTCCCCGCTAGGTGGTCGGTAAATATTCACAACAAGCAGGCTAAATTCGTGAATTTCAGCTGCACTGATTTCGCACTAGTTTGAAATTGACAAACCAGTTACCTTTGTACATTCACGGTAATTAAACTGAGTTCGTATCAATATCATGGTACCACCGTAAGCAGCTTCCCTCGCAAATACCGAAGCCATGCTATAGGACTCAATAGCAAAATGATTACATTCAGTGGGAGTTAACCAATGTTCAATACAGACAATGTCAGGGCGCTTATCTAAAGAAAGCAAGAATGCGTCTAATTCATTTACCTTATGTCTAATTGACTGAATGTTTAAATGCAGAATATTTAGGTGATTTATGTTTGATCTTTCTTTTTCGGGATATGCTTTAAAAAGGATTAATACAAGTATAGCGCGGCCAGGTATTTGGATCCTTTACGATATCCACTATATCTAAAGGCACTGAAATATTGAAAGAAGAATATTCTTCGGGATACTTAGACATCATTTTAGAGCATCTAACCTGATTTAACTGCTTAGATTTCAGGAAATCAATGACATCTTTTTCAGTGAGCTTCGGGTCTAAACGGTACACATGGAAATTGAAGTATCTAACAGATGCCTGAATTGATGTATTTTCCGCTGTGCCGTAGATTGGTGGTCTTCTTTTTCGTCTCTGTTGAGTTTGCCATGCGGAGTCTTCAGCGCTTTTTGTTGCTGGTACAGTGGTCGAAATTTCGTCACTTTTATATGCCTCGGTGTTTGAGATGGTCGCGGTCTTGACGTTTGATTTGGCCGCTCTACTATAGGGGGCATTTTTCTGATTTAGGCCCTCTAAATCAGAAACGCCCTGTAAATCAGAAACGCCCTGTTCAGTGTCGGTCGGTGTCGGCAATGCAGATTCCAAAGATGTTGATTTTGGATGTACAGGAATCTGCAGCCCTGGTTTGTTTACGTTGACTACTTGATTTTTACCTTCGGATTCTCGTTTCTCAACAGCTTTACGATGAGGTCGTAATCAGATTCCCTTTTCTCGTACATCCTTATCATCTCCCTCAACATGGTGATCTCAGTGGACTTATAATCCAATCTTATTGCACACACATGCTCTTTACATGCACTAACCTCAACGTTGTTCTCTGCCGTGTAATTGTTGATGAACTTGGCGTCCACTGCTTTTCGGGTGTCATCATTAATCTGGACATGATCAGACACTTTACCACTAATTATGATGTCTATCAGATCAGATTTCTTCAATTTACTTAGTTCACTCTGCAAAACAGAACTCTCACTTTGCGCCATCTTGATGACGCTCAGTGTTAAGTTGATATGCCTTAATTTAATTTGATGGACCTTCTCGCCATAATATCCGCTGTAAATCTCGATGCTCTGGGTGAATTATAATTTGGCGATACATCTGCTCAATGTCCGCAGCATTTACAAATCTATGTTCACAAAACCGAATTAAAAGATTTAGTAAATCTGGTAATAATTTAGGTCCTACCATAAGCATTTCATTCAATGATACTCCTGATGGAGTCTTTGCCGATCCATCGAATACCACGCGAAGTTTTGTTGTAAGGCTCGCTTCTCTCATAACGGCATGGTGTGATAGATAGATCATTCTTGGTCTGTAAAGTACCTTCCCTCATGTGGTTCAATGTTGTTATTATTAAAAGCCTCTTTATTTACTTTATACAAGAAACAAAATACAAATCACAAATAAATCAAAACTTAATAATGATAATACATAAATTAACTCAATTAAGTAATAATATATAATTTAACAATATTCTGTAAATAAATAACCCCTCCCAGGGGTATAGCCTCCCCCTTAACGTGAAACAATTTTTAATTTAATTCTTCTTTTCTCTGTTCCGTGCAATATGATTTTCCCAGATTCTTCCATCTCTCTCGCTATCCCTAGCCATCTTCATCCATGTGTGACCAGCAAAGCACCAATGCTATCTTGCCATCTCGTTTTTTGTCTTCCAACCTTCCTTTTTGTTCCATTGGTGACCATTCTGTTGTTAATTTTGTCCACCTATCGTCGTTCATTCTTGCTACGTGACCACCCCACTCCCATTTTTGTGGTTTGATCAATGTGATGACATCCTGAACCTGGGTTAATATTCTTATCGTGTCGGCACGTATTCTTTGTGTTTTTGAAATGTTGGTCATACTCCTTTCCATAGCCCTTTGACAAGTGCGCAGTTTTATGAGATTCATGATCTGAAAAGTGTCATAGCATCTGCATATTAAAAGTATAGTATTATCAGCCAACATGAGAATAATTCTATGAAATAGTTCACAGTTATCCTTTATACCTATTTATATGTACAAACCTGGATTAAATTTCAAGCTATTTTTTTCAACAAACTTGAGAAACATTCCTTCTTTTCTAATGGTATCAAGTGAGCATCCTTTGAACCCTGCATATTCATGCAGGCAACTAACCTTAATCAAAAACTGGTAGCCTGTATTAATATTTGTAGTGAATCATCTTTTTCGCCAAGAAATCGAAACTCAACTTTAGCTGATGTTTGAATGCCATCGTAAATGTAATATTTCCTCGAGATGTACTTATCTTGGCAATACTTTTAAGCTCTTTATGGTTAGCTTCCCATCTCATGCGCCAGACATTGCCGCTTAGAGGTCCAACATTTAACATAATTTTAGGATAATGTGTTAGAAAATGATGCTTGGCTTTAGAGGTTTTCCTAAAATTTCTATATACATTTGATGGTGTTCAGTAATCAATACTTCTAATAATTTCTACAATAGCAACAGAATCCATACAAATATTTATGATTTGCAATAAAAGTTTAAAAATTTCCCAGGAGGAATCATCTTTAGGAATAAGGTCACCGATTATTAATTCAAAACTTTTTCCAAAGTGGGGATTTCAGCCAATGTCATAATGATGCAACCATTTATTATATCAGTCTTAAATAAGAAGAGGGATGTTGGACTTACTAACCACATTATAAATAAGACAAGTAAATCTGCTATTTAAAGTTTCTTGCGAAAAATATTTCTTGTTTATATAGTACTTTAACTAGGAGAATGTGCAGGCCTAACAAGCCTGCTGGTCGACCTAGGTAGATCGCCAAAGCGTTAAGAGAGAGACAAAAAGCCCGGATGCTCTTACACGCGCGATGTGATTATGCTCGTACGTTCGGCGCGGTTACGGGCGCGCCATCTATTGCTTCGTAGAGTAACCTCAACAGCGACATGACGTGTCGCCGTCTGGTGAACGCGTCGCGAAGCGCGCGGCCGTTGCCTAGCAACCTCGATCGATTGCCATGGCGACGCGCTGACCGTACAGTCCTAAACCATAATCCATAAATTTACCAGAATTGAGGTAAAAAATAACGAAAACTGGGCCGAAAATGGACGAAATCGAAGGCCTAAGCGCTGTAGAATCAAATTTTAGGCGGAAAATCGGCGCCTGCGGCGCCGATTTTCGCTTCTCCGAGGAGCAGACCTTTCCCCCGGTTCGCCGATTTTCGTAAACTTCTTGCGCGGACTGTGTTAGACTTTTAGTATATAGTAGGGACTAGGAGAATGTGCAGGCCTAATAGGCCTGCTGGTCGACCTAGGTAGATCGCCGAAGCGTTAAGAGAGAGACAAAAAGCCCGGATGCTCTTACACGCGCGATGTGATTATGCTCGTACGTTCTGAGCGGTTACGGGCGCGCCATCTATTGCTTCGTAGAGTAACCTCAACAGCGACATGATGTGTCGCCGTCTGGTGACCGCGTCGGGAAGCGCGCGGCCGTTGCCTAGCAACCTCGATCGATTGGCACGACGACGCGCTGGCGAGGACAGTCCCAAACGATACTCCATAAATTTAGCCTAATCGAGGTAAAAATAACGAGAACTGGCCGGAAATTGGACGAAATCGAAAGCCTAAGCACTGTAGAATCCACTTTTAGGCGGAAAATCGTAAACTTCTTCCGCGGACTGTGGTAGACTTTTAGTATATAGTAGGGATAACCAGCAATCTCGTATCGGCAAATACCTTCTAAGATATAATGCATTATATTACAATTTTTGTTTATTCCAACATGAAAAGTTCTCACATCGTTAAAGACGCATCTTTCTCGGATTCCATTTGCAAATGATAATAAATCACTTTCATAGTGCTCTTTATTACGTTCCTGGTCTAAGTCTGCACGAACTAACTCCCTAGAAGACGTTTAGAAGGCGCAAGAGAAGTGAAAAATGGTGCCAGATTTTTGCATTCTTAAATCAACGCGTCCTTAGAACAGACTGTAAGTCCAACCTGGACAAATTTTTGTGATAAAAGATTTGGAGCAAAAAAAATCGGAAATAAGCGTTAATTTAAAAATGCAAAACCTTTTTTCACGTCTCTCTCGCTCATGTTTACACCCAGGTGCAAAAGATGTTGATAGTGATAGGAGTACAACACACTTTATTAATTTTTTTTGTGCAGTAGTTTTAGAGTTATGAGCCTTTAAACACAGGGGCCAATACTATCGAAACGAGGGATGGCAGTTAGGGTATTTTTTTCATGCGGGGAGATCACATACAGGATTTGTCTAAATTACCGGGTCACCTCAATAAATTTCCAATCGTAAAAAAAAATCAAAATGTTTTTCGAGCAAAAATTGTTTTGGCCAAAATTACCGGAACACCTAAATAATTCTCCAACCGTAAGATATTAAAAAAAAATTCACAAAAGCTTTTCGACTAACGTCTAAATATTTTTAGTAAACAGAGTATTCATTTTATTATGGAAATTTGGTAACACTCTATATATTTTTACATTTTTTAAGTCAAAGATTAATTCCAAGAATTTGTTATAAGAATAATATTTTTTAATTCACCATTTGTTAATTATTTGCTATTAACCAAAAGTAGTCAACATTACCGGAATACCTAAATAATTCTTAACAGAAAAACAATTTTCAAATAATTTTTTTATGGGTTTAAACAACCTCCACAGTGAGAATTTATTGTTTTAGTCATATTAAGTTTTTTGAATTAATTTTATCTTTTTTTATCTTTGCAAATTTAGTAATCGAATATTTGCAAAAAGAAATCTAGCTTTTCAAATGGTAACAAGGCGAAAAAAAAACAAATATGTTGAGCAAAGCTCAGTAATCTCTGGAAGCTGGAGAACGGGGCTTTGAAGATAGCTTACCTATAAGTAAAAATGAAATCCAAATCATGGTTAATTTTTGTTTCACTAAGTTTTACTATATCTTTTAGATATAAACTTTACTGCAATTGCAGTTACTGGCAGACCTTGTACCACCGATCGATGGGTCGTGTGCGCAGAACAGGTGCATTGGAAAGCCATTGGAAAACATCCATTGCCGATCATGCTCAGCTCAGCATCATTGTTACGTTTTATGTAAGTTGAAATACAAAAACCTATTAAGATTGATTACCTTAATTGAGTTTTTGCAGTATCCTGCAAAGTATCAGTTTCAGAACCTGTTGAGGTCATTAGAGATAAGTTTTAAGGTGTTTCATATAACAAACGGTTCATACCCTGCTTCTACCGATCACTTGTGGTATCTTATGCAAGTAAGTTTATTTAACATAAAAACAAAATATGTATGACAATCCAATACCGTATGTAGTGTAAATCATTAAGAGCATTAGTACAACACTATGAACTGTTCAATTTGTATAAAATCGTTCACCATTCCACATCAATTAATATTACATACTACATATCAGCATTTTAATATAACTAATTTTCAATGTGGGCAAAATCTGTGTAAAAGAACATTTGACAACAAGCATACATTTAGAAATATTTTATGTTTAACCATATCAAGCATAATGCAAAGCATTATCGAATTAATAGAAAACTGTCCCAACGTAAACATTTTACACTTCCCTATAAAAATAATTATGTAGAAGAAACCTTTCCTAATAATATTTTTGAAAATATTGGCATACCTATATTCAATTTAAATGCCGAACATTTAGTTACCCAAACCGCAAGACATCTGTGTATACAATTTATATCTAAATTATATGGTAAATCAGACGATACCCAGAAATGTGTCCCAATCCATTATTTCTGATGTAACAGAAATATTAGGCTGCAAAAAAATACAACTTGGACAACTTGAGAATGTATTCAATAATTACGAACATTTTTTTTATCACTTCAACAGTGAATACAATATTATGACATATTTTCAAAGTAATGATAGTTTAGTCAAACCGATCTCATGCTTTATCGGTATTCGATAGGATGCTGATAGACGAAATGTACAAGTTACCGTAGAGGTAAAAAAATGTTTTGTTGACTATGGACAAAGTGTTATAACAATGTTTGCAATTACCGGAAGTCTTTGATTAAATTCTGAGATAGAGAAATTACATATTATCGTTAAATGATAATGAAATGTCAAACGTAATACAAATTTGGAAGCAGAGTGTTGGTAGTAATACTGATAAAGTAATTTTACCATTGGCATTATATTATGACGATTTGGAAACAGCCAATCCACGTAGATCACATGCTGGAATATACAAAATTGGTGCTGTATATTATACAATACCATTAATTCCGCCAGAATATGCGCCTCTGCTCGAAGATATCTTTATTGCATTATTAATACATGCTAATGGCAGAAGGGCTTTCGGTAATGAATTAACATTTAAGGTGCTGGTACATGAACATGAAAATGGTACCAAACGGTAACTACTTTTGTAGACTTTGTAAAACTGTCTAAACGTCTTCTAGGGAGTTAGTTCGTGCAGACTTAGACCAGGAACGTAATAAAGAGCACTATGAAAGTGATTTATTATCATTTGCAAATGGAATCCGAGAAAGATGCGTCTTTAACGATGTGAGAACTTTTCATGTTGGAATAAACAAAAATTGTAATATAATGCATTAATGCATAATTTTGGCCAAAACAATTTTTGCTCGAAAAACATTTTGATTTTTTTTTACGATTGGAAATTTATTGAGGTGACCCGGTAATTTAGACAAATCCTGTATGTGATCTCCCGCATGAAAAAATTACCCTAACTGCCATCCCTCGTTTCGATAGTATTGGCCCCTGTGTTTAAAGGCTCATAACTATAAAACTACTGCACAAAAAAAATTAATAAAGTGTGTCGTACTCCTATCACTATCAACATCTTTTGCACCTGGGTGTAAACATGAGCGAGAGAGACGTGAAAAAAGGTTTTTCATTTTTAAATTAACGCTTGTTTCCGATTTTTTTTGCTCCTAAATCTTTTATCACAAAAATTTGTCCAGGTTGGACTTACAGTCTGTTCTAAGGACGCGTTGATTTAAAAATGCAAAAATCTGGCACCATTTTTCACTTCTCTTGCGCTCTTGTTTACTCCGAGAGGCAAACAATGTTTATAGTCATACTACTTATGTAGAAATCAAACGCAGGCGCTAATACTATCAAAACGACAGATGGCAGGTGCGGCGATTCTTTCGTGCGCGCTTTACAAATAGGGATGAAATTTAGAAAAATACATAAAAAGCAAAAAAAACTACCACAGGAAGCGGGGTTAGTTGTTGGTTAACGCGAGTGCGCGTTGTGGTTACTTTTTTTTTAATTTTTTATTTTTTTAAAATTTTTTTGTGTTTGTCTTATATATTTCATCCATATATATCATACAAACACAAAAGGTAACATCATTTTATCGATTAATCCCTTCCTGCCAGCTTGACACTTTAGCGAAAAGTTTCTTTCCTGAGCTACCCATAATATTTTTGAGCAAAGAAATATGTTTTGATCCAAAAGAATAAACTCAAAAGAATATGTTTCTTAAAAACAACAAATCTTTTCTACCTGTGTGGTGAACCACACAGACTACTAACTATCAATGCGTTTGGTCAACGGTTTCCATTTTAGGTAGGCCGCACACTGAACGAACAGGCAGCAAAAGCATCAAGGTGCAAAAAACGGTCCCATGTATTTACATGTAGACCCGCACGCTGAACAAGCATTTGCTCCTAGGTGCAAAATGCACGCATCTTGCTGTATGCATGTTTTCTGTCAACCATTTTTTTGCTGCGTCGCACACAAACAGCATCCAAGCAATCTTGATTTATGTGTAAATTATTGTAATCAATTTTTATATCAGCCCATGAAGGTATCAGCCCGTTATCATAATTGTTGAACTAGACGCAAAAAAGGATTGTTTTTATAAAAAAAAATACAGCCAGTGAAATATTTGTAAAATTAAAATGTTAAATGTAAATATAAAAGAAATATATTATTATTTTTCTGTGTCAGTGTGCATGGTTCTATGGCGGTTCGCAAGACAGGTACGTTGTCTAGGCATAACTTTAATATTATATTTTTATATTTGACTTACCTTAATGTTATCAATAATTGTTCTTCAGTGGAAACTGTTTCTCCAAACTTTGTATTTTTTTAGATAAACACGGCCGAACTAAATTTACAAGTAAATTAAAAGTTTTCTGCGACATTCGATAATTACCATAAAATTTTCTATCGTTTTTTTTATCTCTTCCAAAATATTAAAATTTCCAACCTTGTTAATATTACCATTATACGGATGGACCCAGTAACGTCTCTTCCGTTTTCTAATTAAACGCCACATAAGAAAATAGTAATCTTCGGATGCCGACGACATAGCTACTAATGTTTTTTATGACATTGTGAATAAGCCACCTGTTCTTTAAATTATATGTTAGCATAAAATGTAGAAACATTAAAAGTTATTTTAAATATAAATTTTAAAAGTTTATTTTCATTGAGTAATTATTTTTTAACAAATTGTCATGCTTAGAACAATTTTATTTGTAAGCGATGGGTTCATTACCATCTTTTCATTAAAAGATATTTGTTTAGAAATTAAATGTCGCATCAAACAAACGCCATGTTTGAGTGTTGTGCTCTTGCTGTGCTCTCTCGGTAGGTCGCACACTGAACGAGCAGGCAGAAAGCAGGCAGCAAACAGACAGCAAAAGCATCAAGGTGCAAAAAACGGTCCCATGTATTTATATGTAGACCCGCACAGTGAACGAGCATTTGCTCGTAGGTGCAAAATGCACGCTGCATGTCGAAGGAAGTACCCTTAGACGTCATTTTCAGGCTACCATTAGCAGCAAAATATCAGGAATTTGGTATCATTGTGTCGGAAAAATGTTTCTCTTCGAATAATCAGGGTACTTCCTTCGAGGAGTCCATTGAGTGACTGACTTGTACGCTGACTTTGATCATTATTATTATTATTATTATTATTATGATTATTATTATTATGATTATTATTATTATGATAGTTAGACTTCATTATTTGAACGAACTGTCATCATTATACAACGCTAGTGTCAAAGTCTGTCAAAACCTACGTGGGTGACAGTTATGTGACAGTTCGCCCCATATTGACCAATATATTTAAAATATTTGATATAAAATGGAATTTATGAGTGGTCGATAAAACGTCGTATTAGACTCGCACATAACGGCTAATCGTTCGCATGTTTACACGCTCGCCTACGGCTCGCGTATAAACTTCATGCTCGCGATTTATATCCTTGGTTATGTGCTCGTTAAATAATATACTATTTTTTTGTGGAATAAATTGCTGTTGCTGACAATCCCGTTCTATACAATCCAAGTTTGTATGATTATAGCAATGAACGAGTTAAAATTACTATTATACGGATGAACCCAGTAACTTCTCTTACGTTTTCTAATTAAACGCCACATAAGAAAATCGTCACCCTCTGATGACGACGACATGGCTACTGCTACTAATGTTTTGCATGACATTGTGAATAAGCCACCTGTTCTTTAAATTATAAATTAGCATAGAATGCAGAAACATTAAAAATACATAATATATAAGTTTATTTTCATTGAGTAATTATTTTTTACCAAATTATCATGCTCACCAAAAATTTTAGTAATAAGCTATAGGCTCATTACCATCTTTTAATGCATATTATAGTAGAAATTAAATGTCATCAAACAAACGTCATGTTTGAGTGTTGTGCTCTTGCTGTGGTCTCTCAGTGTGCAGTATGCGTGGTGCAAAATGTTTCAAGGAAGCAAAATGCACGCTGCTTGCTGCTTGCACGCTGCCTGCACATTCAGTGTGCTGCTCGACGTAGCTACCGTAAAAGTATTTTTTTTGCAAAAGCAAACGCTGTTTGACGTATAATCATAACCTTCAAAATGTCAGAATTTTAATTTCTGATCATGAAGAAATAGGTCTTCATGACGGATGGGCTCTTCCAGCTCTAATGCTAAATGCACGATACCATTTCAGTTAATATTACCGTCACCTATAAAAACATTCAAAGAAAAATCCATTTTTGCAGCTACATCAAGTTGTGCCACTGAAGTTCTTTGGTTATGTGTCAGTCGAAATAACACCGTTCACCAGGCGCGTACTGCAAACATAAACCGATTGAGTTTGCAAACGCAAACAGTTTGTCTAACGGTGCGTATTCTGGTTAGTCGCGATTTTTAATGTCATGACATCAAATACCATAGCTTTCGTGCCTGAGCGACCTGAAATGTTTACTGTCCTGGCAGTGGGTGGTATGATTAAAAAAAAAGTAATTACTTTGACTTCAAGTAAATCCTTCATGTTCTAGCTTTTGCTTCAAGTAAATACTAAAAATTACAGCATTTACTCTACATTATTCTTAAAGTAAGACTAAAGTAAGTACTAGGAGCAATTACTTCATACTTTACTTTATATGCTTAGGTATATCGAGGTCAATAGTAGAGTAATTACTAATCTCGTCTAGTATTTACTCCATCTGGGAGTGTTTTGTGTAGTTTTTAGGAAGCTACTCATAGAGCAACAGTGGGTTATAGTGTTACAGTGGTTACAGTGGGTTGTTACAAATGGCTGCTTTTATGAATTGTCGTAGGAAAAGGAGGGAAATATATAAACGTAGAACGCATGGGGAGGAACTGTATAGAAAAATATTTCGGTAAGTCAATTATTTTAGATAACCTTATAGAATAAAGCACTGTTCTCCTAGCTTCAATAAAAAAAAATGTTGAATGGATGGCAGACAAGTTCTTAGGAGATCATATTGAGAGGAGCAGCTTTGTCAAATGTAGCGAAAATGGATATATTTTTAAGAAGTCTAGGTGATCATTGGTTTCAACAAGGTGTTGGTGTAGATGTTGGGGTACATCAAACCACAGTTTCAAAAATAATTAGAGAAGTTTTATCAAAAAAATGTGTTGAAGAAAAATGTTTGGATTTCATTTCCTCAAAATGCCCGCGAAATTGTATTAGCTAAAGAAGGTTGGACGATACCTGGAGCAATAGGAGCCATAGATTGTACCCATATCAAAATAATGAAACCAAAAGTTTATGGGGAAGAATATTTCAACCGTAAAGTATTTTGCAGCATTAATGTGCAGACTACATGCAATTCTAAAGGAATTTTCACGTCTATGGATACATCGTGGCCAGGAAGCGTACATGACCGCAGCGTCTGGAGAAATTCGGAAATGCACAAGTTTTTTCCTGAAAATAATAATGAAGCGTGCTTGCTAGGGGATGAAGGGTATGGTATTGCTCCGTGGTATAAGCCTTCTACGGCAGCTCAAAGAGCGTATAATAAGGCAGTTGTAACAACCGCGTTAAAATTGAATGCTGCTTTGGACAGTTAAAAATACGTTTCCCAATGCTTGATTATACTCTTCGACTTAAAACTGAACGACTGTGTACCTTTATATTAGCAGGATTCATACTTCACAATGTTGCTAAATCTTTGCAAGATCCTGATAATTTTGACGTTATTGATGTCAATGAAACACCTATTTATCCAGCGCAGCAAGCTGAAAACGCGCCATGGGTCCGTCGTGCGGGTCAGCAATATCGGCATGCCGTTGCTCAACAAATTCTAGCCCAGCAGAGGTGAGATTTATTTATATTTAGATAGAATGAATGTAACTGAACAGGAATACTTAAGGAAATACAAAATATTTATTTCTATATTCTTATTCGATAACAAGTTATCCATTAATCAAATAACGAATTTAACTGTCTTCACCATTATCAATAATATTCCAGTAAGGGTCAGAATACAGTATCGAGTTGTCTTGATTGCTCTTCGATTGATAATATTGTTTCATTTGAATAGCAGCTCTTTCTTGAGCTCGAGCGGCCTGAATTTGTTGAATTAAGCATATTCGTTGCAACTGCTGTAAAGAATAGCCTTGAAACTCTTCCCGTTCTTTGTTTTGGGATAATTTATAACTTTATAACTTTTTCTTCTTTTCAGGAGGCGCATGTAAAATGTTGAAGCACTTGAGTTGCTAGTAGATGCACTCGCATAGCCGGTTACAGCACCTACAACATTTATCGTGACGTATTAATAATCGAATAAATTATAAATAACGTTACCAGGAACTTTATTCAACACCGGATTTTCTCCCTGAACGCTATTCCAAATAGAATAAAATTTCTTTTGCCAATCTGTCAGTATAATTTTCTTGTTACCGGTTTTTTTACGGTCTGTGGCATCTTTCCCTTTGGTTTTCATATTGTTCAGTATTTTCATAACCTGTTTTACAGTTATTACTTCGTTGGTATTCTTGCTGTAGGCTTCAGAGAGAGAGAGACTTAGCCGCTTTCTCTTTTTCAGTTTTCTATTTTTCCGTTTATCTAGAACTGTGTTTCTTAACCGGTGGTCCGCGGACCACTAGAAGAGGAGCGCTCTTACGAGACGACCGTGAGCGGGAGAAAGACAGCGGCGGGAGGTTGAGAAACACTGATCTAGAAGAATTTTAAAATCCTACAACAAAATCACAAAAGCCATCATCCAACGTTTTTCTCATCTTCTAGATTGCCAGCATCCTTAGCAGTTACCTCAACACTGTCACTGTCACTCATTATTAAGACCTACTATACTCCACAAAATACTATGAAGTAAAAGCTCACACTTAAAGTAAAAGTAAATACTTTTTTTAATCATACCACCAAGTGTGTTTGTTGTCGCGACATTAATTTCACGACTGAAAAAGTGTCATATTGTCACGACAGTATGGCTGAAACAACAAAGTTTGATATAAGTCTATTTTTAAATGAGTACGAGAAATACCCAGTCTTTGAGACAAAGTTAACATTGGTTTTAAAAACAGTTTTCTTAGAAACAAAGCAGAATTAGATCTCATTAGAGCAACAGGAATTTTGGATTTCAAAACTAGCAGAAAAAAAATTAGAAGTATTCGTGGTACATATAATACGGAAGTCAGAAAAATTAAATCTTCAAAAAAAGTGGTTCCGGAACAAAGGAAATCTATATTCCAAAAGATGGGTGGTTTGGCACGGCGGATGGATTTTTAAGAACAACAACAGATATTTATTCAGAATCAAACTTGTTAAGTTAGACGATAAGTAGCTAAACTAATACTTGTCAATGAATCAAACACCAATGTAATTTTAATGTATTTTTTTTTGTAATAATATAACTTACAGAATGTAAATGAACTATTACAAAATTATAGGGTATGATTT
This sequence comes from Aphodius sticticus, assembly GCA_963966075.1. Lineage (NCBI taxonomy): Eukaryota > Metazoa > Arthropoda > Insecta > Coleoptera > Scarabaeidae > Aphodius > Aphodius sticticus. The sequence continues at coordinate 37,015,052 of OZ014507.1, read as the reverse complement.
ATGGATATCACTTTTCTTTATTTGGTTCATATAATATATACTGTAATACCAAACACGATCTACTTTCGCTGTCTCTTCTTGATGTTCTCATGATGTGTATTTTTTATGTTTTTACTAATATAACAGTTTCCAAATGTTCCGGTTCGGATCCTCTGTATACCCGTTCCATAATTAAAACAAATGTCATTACAAAGAAATTAAATAATGATGCGATCTTGCCAGGAAACAGCTCCGGCTCCAACAAAATATTTCGCAAAATTGTTCCTCTTTTCCGTTGCAAGATTTCCAGAATTTTGATTAATATTTCGCACCAAATTCTGAATACCATTTGATTTTTCATTGTTACGCCAATTTCCAGGAATAATTATGCCGGTGTCAGTATCTTCAGCATCTGCTGTGATGTTATTGCATATATGATCACTTTTTCTGAGCCAATTATGAAGTGTACAACATGTTTTTACAATTTTTACGGCAGTTTTTTCGGGTCTTGTATTGTCTGGTATTGGTTTTCTAAATATTCGAAACCGGGCAGCAAGTATGCCAAATGCATTTTCGACAATGCGTCGAGCACGGCAGTGTCTGTAATTGTATAACTTTTCCTTGTAGTTCATATCATGATGCCTGATATACTGCGTCATCAGATATGATTTTAAGGGAAGCGCGTCATTTCCCAAAATAACAAAATCAGATGGCAGCGAAAATAGCACCATCGATTGGCTTCCATAGCTGCCAAAGTCGATAACGGAAAAACAGTAATTTTGGTCGACCAATGCCAAAAGAACGATGCTGAAAGTACCTTTATAATTGTGGTAGTACCTGTATAATTATGGATGTTGAATTTGGCGGGCATTGTATGACAATATGTTTGCCGTCCAAAGCAACTCCGCAGATTGGATAGTTCCCCTTTGTATTAAAACCATTTGCATTTTTTTTTTCATTCCAATCCACCTTTTGGTTCGTAAAATACAAGTATTTGTTGTTTTAATAATAGGGAATAGAAGATGTAGAAGATTTAAGTGAAGATCTAGAAATTGGAACAAATAATGTAACCCAAGAATCAAGTGATACGATTGAACCACCTGCAAAAAAAGATCCATGTTGAATAAACCTACCAGAACATTATTTCATGAATTGACAATGCTGTTAAAGCGCTTAAAGAAATTTCACAGGCGCTCGCAAACGATGAATATGTAGCTTTTGGAAATTCTATTGCTTGCCAATTAAATAACCTACCTCTACAACTAGCATTACAACTACAAAATAACATACAATCCTTAATTACCCAAAGACGTTTATATAATCAACAAAACAGTGAACAATCTATTCTTCGACATTCAACACAAACAGACAATGAAATATCACAACCATCGTCTTCTTCTAAACCAGTGGTTCTTAACCTATTCAGTACTTTTACCCATAAGACCTTCTTGAGATTATGATTTTACCCCTTCATAAAAAAAATATGCAGTACGGTAATAACGTCTTATATTTTTAACATAATTACTATAAAGTTTATATAATTAATGTGAACGTTGGTGTTGCTTTTTCTTAACAATATTTTTAATGTTTACTTTAGATTCTAATAATGCACATCGAAAGTCGTGGTTTGAGCCGATTCCAGATTTTGTTTTTATAAACACTAAAGTTATAATATAAACCCGCTTTCACATTTACAACTAGTACCAAATGGGGCAAAAATTCTTTAAGCCCTGTCGGCTAAAATGGAATATTAAGTCCACAGTTTTGTCCAAAATGTAGCTATATCATGATCTTGTAATTCCGCATCTAATGAGGCGCCTTCGCGTAGTTCTAGAAATTGAACTTAAGCTAAAAGCTTAAGCTTCGTCTTTAAACATTTAGACGTCTGTAGAAAATGGTCTTAACACCCAGGAATAAGCTTGACGACTATTTATGCCCGGGAAATAGCAATTTAACGAATCTATGAAAAAGTACAGTAGCTGAATGATGGTGTGAATTGTGTGAACTTTAATATTCGTACAGTTCTAGCTTTCGCAGACAACCGGCAACTTTATCTTGCGTTATCAAAATATTGCTCATATTTTTTTGCAATGAGTTTTTTAAACTGTTAATTTAACTGAAAAAAATCAGTCAAATACGCTAGCATATGGATAAATGTATTGTCTTTTATTTTTGTGTGAAGACTACTCTTTTCCTGTTTTGGGATTTTCAAAAAACAATGGTTGTTTCTTCACGCAGCTTAAGCACTTTATTAAAAACTTTTTTCCTTGACAACAGTTCAAAAATTCTAGAATTTGAACTATGATATAGGGCCGACAAATACACGAGTCAATTGACCTAAAAAAAATCTAGAGCTCGGTTACCCATCCCAGATTGCAATTTTACCCCAAAGGGGGTAAATACCCACAGGTTAAGAACCACTGTTCTAAACAAACACAATCAAACATTATACAAACCCAATTAAATTCATTACTAACAGACATTCAAAACGAATAACCGTCGACTTCTGCGAGAACATCTAAACAATCACTAAACAATCACAACGCACACTCAAATGACAAAAAAGTGAATCGTCCACTGATAAAATACAAACAAAAACACAAAACCCACAACCATCGACTTCAAAAAAATTAAAAATGTATTTTTCTAACTGGGCTTGTGAAGAAAACTAGTTTAATTAAAATTATTGTTGTAATACTTGTTAGTTCATTAAATGTTACTTACCTCAATATATTCTTTTAATGACATATAGATGGCATCCAACACTTCTGGCAAGAACTTATATATGCTATATTTTGGTACAGCTACTAAATAACGAAGAGTAATTTCCAATTTTAGTTTAGCTGGCAAAGCATTTCGCATCACAGTATCATGTTTTTGAATCCTTTCTTTAACTTTATCCAATAATCAAAAAAACATTTATTTTTAACCGAAAGAAATATGAAAAACTTTGTGGATCTTCCAAAGCGATCTCCCTGATAAGACTATTAGATGCTCCCAATTTATTTCGTCGTTGGTTCCATTTTCGAACCAAAGGCTTTTTTTTCCACTTTTTACTCACTCTGTTTTTTTTTCTGATACAATAATTTCGCTGACACCACGTATGCATGCGTGAATAACTTCATATTTACTATATATTTGAAAACAACGGTTTGTTTGCTGAGTCGCAGTGGGGTTTTAGGCAAAGTAAAAGCACCGTGGATGCCGTCCGTAGTTTTGTTGAGCATACCATTGATTCCTTTGAAAGGGGAGAATATATGGTGGGTACTTTTTGCGACCTGAGCAAGGCGTTTGATTGTGTGCAGCATGATAGTAGATATAATTCGCGGGTCCTGGCTCAAATCCCAGGGAGCGGTGGTGGTGTCTTTGTTACAGATAGGATTCGCGCAAGGTGGATCATATACCAGGGAGCGGTGGTGGTGTCTGTGCTAGATGTTGTTGGTGTGTTTACGCGGATCCTAGCGCGCCGCCTGTAATTCGCGGGTCCTGGCTCAGATCACAGGGAGCGGTGGTGGTGTCTGTGTTACAGATAGGTTTCGCGCAAGGTGGATCAGATCCCAGGGAGTGGTGGTGGTGTCTGTGCTAGATGTTGTTGGTGTGTTTACGCGGATCCTAGCGCGCCGCCTGTTTGTTGCTAGTGCCAAGGTTGGTGTGTTGGAGGATTGGAGTGGGATGGCAGCGTGTGAATGCTACCAGGCGGCCCGCCGAGCGAAGTTAATTTTAAAATTAAAAAAATACCCTTGAATAGGCTCGAACTTGGCCTCCGGAGTTCGCAAACATGCCAGTTCGGTCACCTTACACAGATGAACTATCAGAGTAATTTATTAGCAATTGTTTATTTCTGAATGATACGGATAGCGGTCTATCTGTCTGTCGGTAGGTCGGTTGGTTGGTCATATTTGATATAAAACATTGCGGTGTTTAAACATATTTATTGTTGATAAAATAATAATAAAAAAAGAGTACTATATTTTATTTAATACTTTTTCTAATTGATTTTGTGCGATGATCGGTTTGCTGCTGCTGGCAGTCGTTGTCGTCTGCGTCGTAGGCGTCGCTGCATGCCTAATCCCAATTTGCGCTTTGCTTTCTTGGCGGATGTTACTAACCAGGCGCTGATTTTTTCACCAGTCGATGCCGATGGATGTTTGGCGCTGCCAAGCCGCTTCCTGCAGAATTTTATCCGCCGCATGCCTCTTGTGCAGTTCCTTGTGTTGATGGTACGCCAAATCGTGTTCCCTGCAGGCGCGGTCCAGCCCGTTTATTCCCTGGTCGCCGCGTTCCATACGCTCTTGAAGTTTGGTGCCTGGTCCGCAGAATTGGTAGCCGCCGGGCATGTGAAGCTCGATGGGTAACTTATCGATGAGGGAGTTAACAAGCCCCCTGCCGAAGATGGTATTCTTGACTAGCAGCGGCATTATAATGAGCGAAATGATGCGCTTCTTGGATTTTAGGTCGGCTTTAGAAACCCAACTTCTTTCGTCGAGACCCAACCACTTGACGTACAATCGATTTCCCTTCTTTCTTAGTACTTTTTCTACTAGTTGAACGTCTGGATGCTTTGCTTTTTGCAATTCCTGCTCGTAAAATGACCCCAAAATCGGTTCGCCGCTAAGATCATGCAATAGGTAAGTTGTGGGATTAGTGTATTGTATCTTAGCAACAATAAAGACTTCGTTACTCCAACTTGGTTGGTAACCCTTCGCGAATAGGCTGCGATATTTCGATATTCTTACGTAGTCGTTTCGCTTAAATTTTGTTATTAAACTACTCATTTTAATGTAATTGTAGACATTGTCAAGTAGCCGCTTTTCATTTTCGCGAGTAACATTTACCGGCTTCATTTTAATCGTCGAATGAACGGTGTCGTTATATTTTGAAACAATAATTGGCAATAGTTTCAATCATGCATAGGACCCCTGCATGCTGAACTCTTTCCACATCATCGCTTTTAGCGTCCTATTTAAACGCTCCACTACCGACGCCTTTATCGTACTATATGTTGCGTAATGATTGATATTGAACTGTTTCATTAGCGTTGGGAATTCTCGCCCATAAAATTCTTTACCCATATCGGTTTGTAAATTTGCGGGATGACGTCCTGAGGATAGAATTTTCTTCATCGCGTTAGCAACATCTTTGGCCGACTTTGTTTTCGTCGGAACGGCCCACGCAAATTTTGAAAATACATCGATAACAACTAAAATGTATTTGTTGCCGCGATTTTGCCGCGCGTACGGAATCATCTCCACAAGGTCAGCTTGAAATAAGTCATCTAGTCCTTTCACGATGACGCGTCTGCGTTTGAAAGTCTTTCGGGCCGGTTTGTGCAGTTCGTCGACCACTTGTTGCTTGATGCTGCTCATATTCTATATTTGATGACTAGTTCCACGTAAAAATGCGAAGTTGCTGGTCGACGTCTACCTGTCGCCGTCGTGGTGGATGATGATGCAATAGCAGTATCGAAGCTAAATGTAATTGCATCACCCTTCCCAATAACAGTTCCAATTAAATTGTCCTTTGAAATACCCTTTTTTGATGAATTTATGTGCGCGATTAAGTCGAAAGGAAAAAACGGTCGCACTTTGGATTTCTCCTCTTTGTTCCAATGGGTATTGATATGTACCGGATCCGTTGTCTAACAGGTAATTAAATGTTAATTTCGGATAGTCGAATGTATACGAACCGCGAATGGGTAAACATATTTACGCGTATAATTCTTTATCCGCCGACGGTGACGATAATGATTTTAATTCTTTTGTTCTAGCGGATATATGACGACCAAACTTATCAAGAGTCATGGTAAAAGTGATAGACAAAAATTCACATTTATGAATTTATACAATGATTCGCGCTTCGCGTAATTCCTCCACGATGCTATTAATTTCGTTACTGTGACCGTCATTTCCGGCATCTTGCGATGCAAGCAGCAGCCTTAACCGGTCGCAGAGTTCATTCGCATCATCCCAAAACGTGTACTGTATCGGTTTGTTATTGTAGCTCATCAGAACGCGCCCGCCGTATTGGCCGCTACTGCTGGCCCAAGTGCTAGCTCTCGCTCTTGCTGTCGTCGGACGCGTACTTTTGGGCGTGGTTTGATCGTAAATGAGTGGAGCGATAACTTTTCGATATTTATCGCCAGCATTACCGGCAGTAGATATTATTCGCGGGTCCTGGCTCAAATCCAGGGAGCGGTGGTGGTGTCTGTGTTACAGATAGGTTTCGCGCAAGGTGGATCATATCCCAGGGGGCGGTGGTGGTGTCTGTGCTAGATGTTGTTGGTGTGTTTACGCGCATCCTAGCGCGCCGCCTGTAATTCGCGGCTCCTGGGTCAGATCACAGGGAGCGATGGTGGTGTCTGTGTTACAGATAGGTTTCACGCAAGGTGGATCAGATTCCAGGGAGCGGTGGTGGTGTCTGTGCTAGATGTTGTTGGTGTGTTTACGCGGATCCTAGCGCGCCGCCTGTTTGTTGCCAGTGCCAAGGTTGGTGTGTTGGAGGATTTGAGTGGGATGGCAGCGTGTGAATGCTACCAGGCGGCCCGCTGTGTGAATTAGGATAAGAAAAAATGATTTTAAAATGGTAAATCATTATGTGGAAATAAAAGGCTGCATGTTTAAAAATTTGTTTAATTAACAAAAAACAAATATAATCATAGAAGAAATTCTGTAAAGAAGATAACACATACGTTAGATTGTTCGAATTCGATTATTGTTTTTTTTTATACTAACACTGTTGGAATCCGCGCACGAAGACCCTCCACGTTTCGATTATTGATTTCATAGTTTGAATATAATAATAACAATTGTGAATTAGGTTAGGAAAAAATAATTTTAAAATGGTATTCGATTGTGTGGAAATTAAAGACTGCATATTTGAAAATTTGTTTAATTTATAAAATTAAAATTATACAAAACAAACAAATATATTAACAGATGAAATTCTGTAAGGAAAATAAAAATACGTTAGATTGTTCGAATTCGATTATTGATTTTTATACTAACATTGTTATAATCCGCCGTAGAAGCCCCTCCGCGTGCCAGCGCGTTTCCGTTCATAATAGAAGATATTCTGTAACCAAATGAAAAAAATACGTTAGATTGTTCCAATTCGATTATTTCTTTTTTTATACTAACACTGTTGGAATACGTGCACGAACACCACTTCTCCCTCCTGGTAGTACGCCAGATATGGCGTAACGGCAATCATGCCAGGGGGTGGGAAGTTCTCCGGCGGCGGATTATTGCTGTACATTAACATTATAGTGTAGGCCTAAATGCATAATTACTTTTAAAAAATGTTGATGAGAGACGGCTTTCGTCGTGAAAAAATAGCCTGCTATTTAAATATATTGCGTCCTTTCGTGCCCATTAATTTTAACTTGGTGAATAAATAAAACAACCTTATTAAAACTACAATACGTTTATTATCAAATAAGCACAAACATATGTTAATTGAAATAATACAATTAGTACTTGTAAATTGTAACAATGTGGGGTACCTTCCCCATCACCAGCAAATATTAAATAATAATTATTGGCGTTGACATTATCACAAAATTTAGGTGTAACTATTTAGTACTTCTTAAATTGTAGCAGGTTCGCATTGTTCTGGTTTTTGCCAGTTCGCCCATAAATATTAAATGATAATTATTGGTGTTGACATTATCACAAAATTTAGGTGTAATTTTTTCAGCGATCCTTTTAGGGAGAAAAACTGAAAATTTGTTTTCATCCTGATCACCCCCTGCTAAATCTACCATGACAGACGGCCACTGAAGATGCTCATATACCCTCATCCCCAAGACCTTATACTGGTAATTAAGACGCATTTCCTTAATTGGCTTCAAAGGAAATGTTGATAAGCACATGCCGGCCTTATTCACCTCATCAAGGTCGGAATCTGAATTCTCTAGGCGCGACTTCTTCACATTTTTTCGTTGTTTTTGGGTCACATCGCTCTTACTTTTCCTTTTTCCACCAGATTTCTTGATGGTTTCGGCTACTGTTGTTGGGATGGCAGCATTTTCTGTGTCCGAACCAGAAAAACTTTCCGCCTGCTGATGGTTTTGTGATGGTGGATTTGATGGTAACAAACTAAAGTTCTCCAACAGGTTCATTTCACTCTGACTGTACTCGGACATTTTTATTAGCTTGTGTTGGTAACTTGCTCGAACGGTCTAATGACTCATTTGCAATTGAGTGCAGTTAAACTCGCGTCTTTTATATCATTTGATGTAGAAAGGAGGGGGGAAGAGTGGATTTTACGTAATACATTTTTTGTTATAGTTTAAAATTCGAGAACAAATATAATTAATACCTGTCAATCAATTCGAAAATACTGTCGGGGACATAATCTAAACCACTGAAGCTGAAGGCGTACTGGTCGTGAAAAACTTTAAAGCAGTTACCATGTTTAAAAACTTTGAAAAGAGGTTTTGTAATGCAACTGCAGCACCAAAATCTTTTATTTAGCACGTAATTGTTAAAAAATTCGTTGTGTCCGTTGGTATTGTTAAAAGACAGGGTATAATGTTCAAACTTTTCCCATTCTAAATATTCTTTGAAGTCGTAAGCCTCTCGAGTGCCATTATGTTTTGGAAGACACACTTGACACTGTTTTACACTACCACATATGCTCGCAATTGATAAATTTAAAAGCGTCTCACTGTTATAGACAACTGACATTTTGTTACAGACGTTTAGACCGATGTTCGAACTAGTTGTTATTTAATTATTAGAACAGTCTTTATAAACAAATTGTCAACCTACCCGTTTACCCTCTTTTGCATTGACAGATCAGTCTGAAATTATAATAATAATACGATGAACGCATCCGGGTTTCAATAAAAAACGGTATAATTCATTACATTATAAGAAATTCGATTATGCAATCTTTTGGAAATGCGAGTCGCTCAGTTTTGCATTGCGAGATCACAGCCTGAAATTATAATAATACCATCCAGTCCATTTCGTTCCAATAAAAAACTTAATTTATTACCTTACACAATAAGTGGTCTCAACTGACTATAATAAATATTGTTTTAGCCGACAGCCTAGAGTATAATTAATTTTGGGTTCCCCGACACCATCAGAACAATTTAATTGGGGAATTTTCAATAGCGGCGCGATTTACATATGGATATTATACCCGCATCTCATTCAACTGTACAAACCCTACAAGCGAACGAAGCCGAACTGCGACAAATATTCTTCATGTTAATTTCAGTCTTAAAATTAACACAGTTCGGGATGATATTAAATTCAAGGGATATGTATTGCAGTAAATAAGGATTATTTGCATGGTTACTGCGTTATATAATAAACAGTATAATTAATTACGCAATGAGCCGTCTAGACAGTGACATTGACTTGTTGTTCTGCAGCGTAAGCTAGTTCTTTCTCTTCAAACCGCGATCTGGTTTCAAGGGTAAATGCGTCCGTATTTGAATAGTAATTTATTGCTTTACGTAATCGTCGGGCTAGACCATATTTGACCTAGAGAGATGTTAAATGCAACCGAACAACTTAGTTCATCTTTTTACATCACTAAAGCATGTGAAATATCCTTGCAAAATTACATATAAATATAGGCAGCTGGCCCACGACTGTTAAACATTGCTTTGTATTTGTTTGTGCGTATGTGTGTGGACACTGTTCAGACCGCTTTAAGTGACGTTAGAATATAGCTTCAGGATGGATGACAAAGTCGTTTTTGAATACCTATTGCAAAAAAGGGGCGTATTTTTACCAAATAAACCGACCCAGTTCGTGGATCAAGAATTGCCGCATCATTTGCAGTTGTTTGAAGAAAGCTTGCAGAACTACACAATTAAAGTTTACGAGAGTGGTCAATCTTTGTATGTCTATTGGGCGGAGAAATATGTAAGTCCTTTTTTAGTTACTTTGAAGTCATTATAATTTTTTGTTAGTTTGTAGATGCTGATGATTAAACTGTTAAGATGGGTGTCAATTGTGGAGTTTGCGGAAAAACTTTTAGTCGTAAAGATGCTTTTAAAAGACACCCGTGCATGATAATTTTTTCCACATGTTCATCTGCTACTCCTGCTATAACAGACAATCGTTTTTTGTGTCCTGTATGTGCGAAACCTTTTGTTAGCGGCTTTTATCTTGAACGGCATCTCTTAAAAACCCATATAAATGAGAAAAAGAAAACGAAAACGCAATGATGACGAGGAGTCGCGGGGTGCTGTCAAAAAGCGAAAAGTAGTTGATACATCTTCAAGCAACCAACGGTCAAACGAAGCAGGACCCTCCACATCGCAACCAGAGCGGCGGCGACAATTTACCTTTTTTTTTTTTCCGGGAGGAGAGGAAAATGCTTTACGCACACCACCGGCTGTTCAGGCACGGTGGTAGTGTGGGGCTCCGTAAACGTGTACCCACTAAAAACCTCTCCTCATCATCCCTCGCTATTCTGTTAGGATGGTCGGGACCCGCTTCAGCATTTCTGCTCGGCCATCGCAGCGATAAGGTCTTCCGCTTCTCTCTCTATTCGTCTTCCTTCTCCCGCAGTCGTGTCTCAGGGAAAAGGGTTGCCGTGACTCTCTCCGCCCTTCTTCATCCTTCCGTCTTCTTCCTTGGTTGGTTGGTTTTATGCCGTGGTCGGCCGAGGGGGGGTCCAACTTACATCATCCTGTTGGGCCCCCCTCCGCGTCCAGTTGTTTTCTTCTCCTCTCTTCACTCTCCTTTATCCTCATCGTGGCTCGCAGGTAGTCCATCAGGATGTTCGCCTTGGTATTGTTCTCCACGAGGGTATTCGCTACTCTCTCGACTGTGATGGGCGCGTCGATTTGGAGCTCGGCCTTTCTCTTGAGCTCTTGGAACCTCTCGCACTGGAAGATTGTGTGCTCGGGGGTATCCGGAACTCCGCAACCAAACCAGCACTCGTCGTTTTCCAGCTTCTTTATCTTTTTGAGGTAGGCTCCGAAGCAACCGTGGCCGGTGATCGCCTGTGTGGCGTAATAATCTGTTTGTGGCCCCCTTTCCCTCCAGGCCGCGACATCCTTGATAAACGTGTTCGCCCAGCCGTCGTATCGCTCCCATCTCTCCTGCCATCTGGTGATCATCTCCCGGTGGACGTCGTCGCTGTTGTCGTTTTTGTGCTCCCAGTTTCTTGATCTCTCCCAGAGGCGACAATTTACCTGTAACGCTTGTCGTGTTACATTACGAACGCCCGCTCAGTATAGGGGTCATTTGCGTTCTCAAATTCATCGTGCAAACAATTTAACATTTCTGCAAGATGGTGGAATTAGCGAAATTGGGAACGCCTTCCAAAGCTGTGTAGAAAGTTACAGAATTGAAAATATAGAGTCTTGTGACATCCCATCATTTTTTGACAATGTGAAATTGAAGGTCTGTAACCTAGCACAAGATTTAATTCCTGAAATGCTAATTTTTAAGTTACAAATCGAGTTATTTGGTCGATATCGCAAACCGCAAGATGCAATTGCTGACGGCGATGGTGGTCATGGCTCTCTACAACAACAGCCAATTGGTGAAATAAAATCATTTAATACAAAATATGTTATTATAGACGGTAGCACAAATTTAAGCGAAATTTTCGATATATTGGCAGGTAAAATTCTAAAGAAAGCCAGTGAGTTCACCGAAAGGGATAGTGGTTTTAGTTTAGTTTGCGTTTCACACCTTGAAGTCAATATTAGCAAGTTTTCGCCGCTAGGTCCATCTTCATACGTAGAATTACCACCGGATATAAAAAGAAAGAAGGCCTGTATTAATATAAAAAATAAAGATAACGCCTGTTTCGGCTGGAGTGTTTGTGCAGGTCTGAAGCCTGCTAAATATAACAAAGATCGCGTAAAATCCTACCCACATTATTCGAAAGTATTAAATTTAGAAGGGATAACGTTTCCAGTGAAATTAAAAGATATTCCTCGAATTGAACATATAAATAATTTAAGCATAAATATATATGGTTTGGAATACGATACTGTTAGTAAAAAACATATTGTGGTAGGACCAATTTATTTTACTAGGCTAGAGCGAGATATACATGTTAACTTGTTATTATATGAAAAAGATGGCGATAATTATAGTGTTAATAGTTCCGCGCATTATGTCTTAATTAAGAGTCTCTCTAAACTGGTTTCGTCACAACGCTCTAAAAGAAAAAGGGCCCAACACATATGTAACGGTTGTTTGACATTCTTTACAACCAAGGAACGCCACGATATTCGTCAGTTCGATTGTAACAAGATATGTACCATTTTACCCACTAGAAACTTAAAGAAAAATAAATTAGGGGCCATGGTGCCCGAAAATTTGTTGTTTTACCAATTTTCAAAAAAAATTAATGTGCCTTTTGTTTTTTATGCTGATTTTGAGTGCATGTTACAACCAATTCAGTCGTGTGCACCAAATCCCGCTAGCTCTTATACCCGAAACACCCACGCGCACATTCCCTACAGCTTTGCGTTTCAAATTGTATGCTCCTTTGATTCGAAATTAAATAGATTTGAAACGTACACAGGTCCAGATTGCGCAGAGGTATTCGTAACTAGACTTTCAGAGATAACTCGTCAACTATATGAAACACATTTTAAGAAAATCGTTCCTATGACACCCCTGACGAAATCCGAGTGGGCCCATTTTAATGAAAGTTCAACATGTCACATTTGTGAAAAAGCAATTGATGATCATGACGTTGACAATAGGAAAGTAATGGACCATGACCACTACTCTGGAAAAGCCAGGGGATTTGCGCACAATAGCTGTAATTTAAACTACCAAATTCGCAGATTTATTCCGATTTTTTTCCACAACCTTTCGGGCTATGACGCGCACCTATTTATAAAGCAATTGGCTGCTGACGGTGGTAAAATTGATGCCATCCCCGAAAACAAGGAAAGTTATATTAGTTTTACAAAATACATTGTCGTAGATCGTAAAATGAATTCAAAAGGTTTAATTTCTGACGTATATTTTCAGCTAAGATTTTTAGATTCATTCCGTTTCATGTCATCCTCCTTAGACTCATTAGCGAATAATTTAAAAACTGAAGATTTTCTTAATGTAAAGGAGGCATTTCCCGATTCAGAGCACTTTCTATTGATGAAACGAAAGGGCATATTTCCCTATCAGTATGTAGATTCTTTGGCGCGACTGGAAGAAACGCAACTGCCTTGCCGCAAAGATTTTTTTAATTCACTAATTAACACCGAAATAACGGAACAAGAGTATGAGCACGCAAAAACTGTTTGGGACGCGTTCGGTTGTCAGAAACTTTCACAATACTCTGCTTTGTATTTAAAAGTTGACGTTTTGTTGCTTTCAGATGTTTTTGAAAAATTCCGCAAAGTTTCGTTCAACACATACCAGCTGGATCCCTGTAATTATTTTTCATCCCCCGGTCTATCTTGGGATGCTATGCTCAAATATACTGGTATAGAATTGGAGTTATTCACCGACATGGGATGTCCCAATGCTCTCGCCGCCATGCGAAGGCAAACAATCCATACTTATCGTCCTACGACAGTAATTCGCCAACCACTTATCTAACATATTTGGACGCGAACAATTTATACGCTTGGGCGATGTCCAACCATTTGCCGATATCGGATTTTAGATGGCTGACACGGGCAGAAATTGACGCGTTGAACGTGGAGTATGCGAGCGATACGTCAGATGTGGGTTATATTTTTGAAATCGATATTGACTACCCTCAAGAATTACACGACCGACATAATGATTTGCCCTTTTTATCGCAAAATCTTATACCGCCTTCATCAAAATTGAAAGATAAAAAATTACTTCTGACTTTATGCAACAAGCAAAAATATACAATACATTACAGAAATCTGAAACAAATTTTATCACACGGTTTGAGGGTGACACACGTCCATAGAGTTTTAGCCTTTAAGCAGGCAGCTTGGATGAAAAGCTATATTGATCTTAACACAAGGTTACGTCAACAGGCCGAAAACAAGTTTGACAAAGATAACTACAAGAAAATGAATAACTGCGTATTTGGCAAGACAATCGAGAATGTGGCGAAGAGGGTTGACGTCCGATTAGTCACACATTGGGAGAATCGGCATAAAAAAAGAGGTGCAGCGCACCTTACATCACAATTAAATTTTAAATCGATTAATGTATTTACGGACAATTTTGTTGCAATTCAGATGCAAAAATTAAAAATTGTATATGATAAACCAATATACTTGGGCTTTTGCGTTCTTGAACTATCCAAATTGTTAATGTACGACTTTTATTATGACTTTGAAAAAGCAATATGGGGAAAGGGTTAACTTGTGCTATACAGATACCGATAGTTTGGTCTTACTAACTCAAACGGAAAATGTATACGCTGATATGAAATTGCACATAGATAAGTTCGACACGTCCAACTACAGTGCTAAAAACACGTTTAACATTCCACTCGTTAATAAGGCCGTTTTGGGCCTAATGAAAGATGAACTATGTGGTAAAGTAATGAACGAATTTGTCGGTTTACGTTCGAAAATGTATGCATTTACCGTTGAGGGTGAAAGTAAGCAAGAAAAGTAAGCGATGGGTATCAAGAACTACGTTGTTAAGAATGAAATTAAATTCGAAGATTACGAGCGATGCTTATTGGAAAACTGCGTTCTATACAAACAGCAGAACTCATTTCGCTCGGTAAAACATAACATATTTACTCAAAATCAAAATAAATTGGCCCTATCAGCGCGCGATGATAAACGATTTATTTGTGAAGATTCAATTAACACGTTTTTTTGCTATTTGATGAGCGCATTGCAGGTCGTTAATGGCATGTTTGTTGCAATGATACTTTCCGCCAACGCAACCAGCTCCTACTACTCCTGCTCCTGCTTGAAGTTTGAGCGTTGAAAGTGCTGGACAACCCATGTCTTCTATATTGAGAATGCGAATATTGGGTAGTACGTTTTCCAACCATCGTTTTTTTTGCAACCCCTTGACGATTATTTGAGAACCTTCATCAATTCCTGACGTTCGTAAAAGTGAGCATAAGTTGGTATAAGGAGCTTCTTCGTCTTCAGTTGCTTCTGCCGCTTGTTGCTGGTGTTGATTTTGCTGTCGAGATGTATTGTAGTTGTGATTGTAGAGAAAATTTTCATCTTGCTTTTGCCACACGAGTCCATGTATTTGTGTCGTTACGAAGCGTACATGTCTCTGGAGATTTTCTTCCAAATGTATGAATTTTACGGGCAATTTGAAAAGTTTATGCAATTCACCATGCCCGGAATAAACATGGATTAGGGCCAATTCTTTGCAAATGAATTCGCTATCTTTCAGTTGAAAGCCTTGCACGTCGACGATCCAAGTGTTCATCATGACAGCTTATAGCGATATGATCTCACCAGTTAGCGGCGTATATTTTAAAATGCAATCGTTAATTAGGAGACAGTAGAGTGACGTCTTGTCGGGTATATCTTCGCTTGTTTCGAATTCTAGCCGGACGTCCACCGCACCCGTACTCAGATTTCCATTCTGTCGCGAACAGTCAATTACCACCAGCGTATGTTCCTTGTAGAAAAGATCGGGCGACAGGAGCGGTTCGCTGCGTTGATTATAATACGACGCTTGGAATTTCGCATACATCTCGTACAAAATTATAAATTGTCTATGTTTGAAATTGGTGTGGATGGATTCGTAAGGGTACTGTTCACTATTGAGAAATAGTTTGACATTTGTCAAATTACAATGGTCGAAGAGAGTCATATTTTTATTTTGTTGATTTTTTCGATCGGTATGAAAAGCTAGAATCGCATAACGAGGTTTCTCCAATTGCGAACTCGATTTGATTGACCACGTATGTTGTCTAGTCTTCGGCAAAATTGGATATTCGCATAGATTCCAACTGCGAAAAGCCACATCCAATTGGCGGCCACTCGAAATGGTGTTCAATAGACTGATACGTTCCGCATCGCCGACAGTTATATGCGGCACTCGCCACACTATCTTACTAAGAGTCACTTTTAGCTTCTCCGTCGTATCGCTACTATACAGTGCATTAAGGTCTGAGTGGCTACGTAACAGAACAAGCTCTTGATGAGTGTGAAGAATCACACATTTATGGTCCTCACCAAAGCCCAACCAATATTTTAAGGGTATGCATACATTAAAAAATCCAGTTTTTTTCGTCAACGCCACCGTATACATTCAGTTGATATCCCGCCATTGCGGCGACTTCCATTTCGTTTTTATTGAACGACACGAGCGCTTTGAGAGTGGTCGCTACGCCGGGATTTCTTACGCGATCGATAACCTTGCCACCCATCTCGAAACGAATTTCCTCGAATAGGTGCGCAAAACCGTTGTTGATTATTTTTCCGGTCGGTGATACCTTACCATCGTCTTTCAACAATTTACCCTCTATGTAAATACAACTTCGACTCGGCAGCGTTAGCACGTCGAGTTGCTGGATAGGAATTCGCACTTCATCATTGTTTGCAAAAGAGTTTGTCGTATAGGGGTGGTGGTTGACAATTTCAGCCTTAACGATTGAATTGTCAAATTCGACTTTTTCAGTTACGTTTAAAATATCCATGATTACTGCGCTGTTGATGTTGTTGGTGGCGTCGCAATTTGATCCCCAATGCTTGCAAGAAACGCTGGTTTTCAGTTGTTAACCTTTTGGAATTTATAAATTGATTTTGTCGTCGGCTGGTAGTAATAGTCGACCGGTCACCACCCCTCGAATTAAAGTTAAGACCCATTACTACGTTGCTCCCGTAGATGTAGTCTTATCGTGACGACTTCCTCTCTGAAATTGGTCAAGTTATCGTCTTGATCTACTATTTTAAGGACAATATTGTCAATCATTTTCGTATTTAACGGCATGTAGATGACATTTTGCGGCGTTTTGATGATTTTGTAACCGGGCGGTACAGATGGAAAAAACTCATGTATCGTATGGGCAATTTATCATTCATATATGCACCGTGTATTACATTACATTCAATTTTAATTGTATTAATTCGCAGAATATCCACCACGTGTTCGGACTCATGCGGCGAGTCCAATGCCTTCAACACTTTTGTTTTGCCGAATCCCAAAAGGGGTCCTATGGAATTTTGTACATCCCAATCGACGTCTCGATCGCAATCCACAACGCATTTTAAGGTATTGTTGTTAGCGCGAATGCTAAACTTTACGTCCAATTTCTTCGCCTTCGTCTTCTTTCCTTTGCTGAGCCGCGAATTAATTTCCGCATTGATATCGGCGAGCTCGTACGAACCAACCGGTATTGTGATTAATTCTCCATCAATTTTCAGAGCGTTATTATATCGATCAACATTAGGAATCGCATTATACGTGTCAAAGTTTACCAACCCCATTTCATAATTTGCACCGCCATTTAACTCGATGGGAGGATTATAGTATGCGTTCAGAATGGAATCTCTAGCGCTGAGAGTAAACGTTGTTTGCGTTGTCATGATAATGATGGTTGTCGCACGCGCTCCAACTGTCGTATGAGTGAATTAGACGCTTCGTAGGAAATTTAAACACAATGCTCCGCAATTGCTGCTATCGTAAAACTGATACGGTTCGTGGTTATATTTTACAAGTACATCGTTTCCGGCACTCTTAACATATTTAACAATTCCCTTGCTCGGTCGTAAATTTCCAAAACTATCAAAGTAAATAACCATGTTCCCCTTTTTAACGTAGGCCACCCAATGCGTCCCCGGACCGTCTGCCCCATCTAAATTAATTATACCCCGCTCGTTCTCCTTGCTAATACGTTCGGGTAACGAGTCACGCATATACACGCCCCGAAAGTTTGGGATCCCTCGAGCATACCGTTCTAAGTCGATGTTCGTTAGCGCAGTCGCTGGTATGTCATTCTTTTTTTTCTTCTTAATCCATCCCCTGCCCTGTACGGTTTCAGATGCAAGCCCTTCCCCGCGACGCCGATTGCTTCCATCGCCCTATTATGACGTTCACGCTCTTTAAGTTGCTGCGCCGATGCTTTGCTTTCTTTAACCGCCTTAGCGATAGAGGACGCACCTAACGCTAAAGCTCCTAAAGCACTCAGACCCGCAAAAATTGGTACTAGTGGTAAAAAACCGCCATTTTTAGGTATCGGGATAATTCACCTTTTTTTATTTTTCCTAACTGCCGCTACTGCTTTTGTTGTTGTTGAAAATCTAACACCCTTACCGCCACGTCTACGGCGATGGCCGCGGCCGCGACTGCTGCTAATAACCATTGTTCAACCTATCACTTCAGCACTCGAATGGTAAATGAGTGATTTTTAAAAGCGGATGTTACTTAAAAGGTATGTTAGTAGACGATAGAACTGCCATGAAGCTGGTCAAACAAAAATGTCGTCTGCACGTGAATAATGTTGATATTGTGTCGCAACGACAACAACAAAGCGATAGCAAGCACGGCCCCCTTTTGCCACCCAGCATTCGCGCAATAATATGCGGTCCGTTCAACTGCGGCAAGACGAACGTAATGGTCAGTCTGCTTGAGGATCCGAACGGTTTGAGATTTGAAAATGTGTACGTGTATTCCAAGTCACTTTTCCAACCAAAATATCAATATTTAAGGGATTTATTGCAACCATTAGTTGGTTATTACGAGTACTCCGATGATACTGACATTATTCACCCTTCGGAGGCGAGTCCAAACTCCGTTTTTATTTTCGACGATGTGGCATGTCAGAAACAGTCCGTCATTCGGGACTATTTTAGTATGGGTCGTCATAAATCCATAGATAGTTTCTATTTATGTCAAACTTATACGCACATCCCCAAACATCTTATTCGCGACAACGCCAATTTGTTGATTGTTTTTCCGATGGACGACCTAAATTTGCGACAGATTTTCCAGGATGGTGCTAGCAATAGCGATTTTTCATCTTTTGCTGAATTTAAGAAAATGTGTTCCTTATGTTGGACCGATAAGTATAGTTTCCTGGTTATTAGCAAGGATGATGACTTGAACAACGGTCGATATAGAAAAGGTTTTCATAGCTACATAAAGTTGCCGTAATGGCCGCTAAAGCATCATTAGAAGACAACCCTCGTAAACGTTCGGACGGTTTTTTCTTCTTATTATTATTATTAACATTGCACAACATTTATCACGCAAGCATGAGCTCTAAAGAAATAACTACGCGATTAATTAGAGCTAAGAAAAACATTAAACAAAAACTGGCTGCTCTTAAACAAAGCAAATTAAGGTCCGAAGAGCAACTTAAGAGCAAATATAAACCAATAACCGAGTCCCTTCAAAATATCATCAGAACTAATGCTGCCGCTGCTACTATTAAATTAGAACCAAAAGCTGAAATTAAAAGAGACGATGATGAGTACGAAGAACAGGTGAAAAATGATGCAAAAATTAAGGAACCCCCAT
Source organism: Aphodius sticticus (assembly GCA_963966075.1). Taxonomy (NCBI): domain Eukaryota; kingdom Metazoa; phylum Arthropoda; class Insecta; order Coleoptera; family Scarabaeidae; genus Aphodius; species Aphodius sticticus. The sequence goes on along the minus strand of OZ014507.1, from coordinate 36,995,697 downwards.
CATCGCCGTATCAGCAGAAGAAGAAAAAGCATAGAGGTCGAACATCATTGCCTTTAGATGAAGATGATGATATATTTCAAATGGCTACACTAAGTGTTCAGCGAGAACCAGAAGAAACGTTCGAAGCGTACATCGACCCTGAGGAAACTACAATCACACAGACAAGTCAACGCGATTTGGACACAACCGAAGACAGGTTCTTAGAGTATATGGATCAATTCGCCCCCTTACCTAAACATTATATTGCGGGATTTATTAGGGACAACAAAAACGTGTACGACCATGGTCATGCGGGCGTCCACCATGATCACCAGCTTGACAAATTCTATCTTGGCTCCTCGGAATTACAATTTAGCAACCAAAGTGATAATATTGTCGTTGGCGGACGAGAGTTCAAAGGAACACCGGGGCTTTACGAATTAATATTCAAGAAAAATCCCATAAACGATACAAAGGAAGATCAAAAGAATTATCGCGAAATCGTATTAATGACAAACGCTGCGCGAGTAAATTATGATCCAAAAAAGCAAGTGGCCGGTAATGCTGGCGATAAATATCGAAAAGTTATCGCTCCACTCATTTACGATCAAACCACGCCCAAAAGTACGCGTCCGACGACAGCAAGAGCGAGAGCTAGCACTTGGGCCAGCAGTAGCGGCCAATACGGCGGGCGCGGTCTCGTGAGCTACAATAACAAACCGATACAGTACACGTTTTGGGATGATGCGAATGAACTCTGCGACCGGTTAAGGCTACTGCTTGCATCGCAAGATGCCGGAAATGACGGTCACAGTAACGAAATTAATAGCATCGTGGAGGAATTACGCGAAGCGCGAATCATTGTATAAATTCATAAATGTGAATTTTTGTCTATCACTTTTACCATGACTCTTGATAAGTTTGGTCGTCATATATCCGCTAGAACAAAAGAATTAAAATCATCGCCACCGTCGGCGGATAAAGAATTATACGCGTACATTTGTTTACCCATTCGCGGTTCGTATACATTCGACTATCCGAAATTAACATTTAATTACCTGTTAGATAACGGATCCGGTACATATCAATACCCATTGGAACAAAGAGGAGAAATCCAAAGTGCGACCGTTTTTCCTTTCGACTTAATCGCGCACATAAATTCATCAAAAAAGGGTATTTCAAAGGACAATTTAATTGGAACTGTTATTGGGAAGGGTGATGCAATTACATTTAGCTTCGATACTGCTATAGCATCATCATCCACCACGACGGTGACAGCTAGACGTCGACCAGCAACTTCGCATTTTTACGTGGAACTAGTCATCAAATATAGAATATGAGCAGCATCAAGCAACAAGTGGTCGACGAACTGCACAAACCGGCTCGAAAGACTTTCAAACGCAGACGCGTCATCGTGAAAGGACTAGATGACTTATTTCAAGCCGACCTTGTGGAGATGATTCCGTACGCGCGGCAAAATCGCGGCAACAAATACATTCTAGTTGTTATCGATGTATTTGAGTTCAGCATGCAGGGGTCCTATGCATGGTTGAAACTATTGCCAATTATTGTTTCAAAATATAACGACACCGTTCATTCGACGATTAAAATGAAGCCGGTAAATGTTACTCGCGCAAATGAAAAGCGGCTACTTGACAATGTCTACAATTACATTAAAATGAGTAGTTTAATAACAAAATTTAAGCGAAACGACTACGTAAGAATATCGAAATATCGCAGCCTATTCGCGAAGGGTTACCAACCAAGTTGGAGTAACGAAGTCTTTATTGTTGCTAAGATACAATACACTAATCCCACAACTTACCTATTGCATGATCTTAGCGGCGAACCGATTTTGGGGTCATTTTACGAGCAGGAATTGCAAAAAGCAAAGCATCCAGACGTTCAACTAGTAGAAAAAGTACTAAAAAAGAAGGGAAATCGATTGTACGTCAAGTGGTTGGGTCTCGACGAAAGAAGTTGGGTTTCTAAAGCCGACCTGGTATAAAAATCCAAGAAGCGCATCATTTCGCTCATTATAATGCCGCTGCTAGTCAAGAATACCATCTTCGGCAGGGGGCTTGTTAACTCCCTCATCGATAAGTTACCCATCGGGCTTCACATGCCCGGCGGCTACCAAAAACAAAAACTGGCTGCTCTTAAACAAAGCAAATTAAGGTCCGAAGAGCAACTTAAGAGCAAATATAAACCAATAACCGAGTCCCTTCAAAATATCATCAGAACTAATGCTGCCGCTGCTACTATTAAATTAGAACCAAAAGCTGAAATTAAAAGAGACGATGATGAGTACGAAGAACAGGTGAAAAATGATGCAAAAATTAAGGAACCCCCATCATCGCCGTATCAGCAGAAGAAGAAAAAGCATAGAGGTCGAACATCATTGCCTTTAGATGAAGATGATGATATATTTCAAATGGCTACACTAAGTGTTCAGCGAGAACCAGAAGAAACGTTCGAAGCGTACATCGACCCTGAGGAAACTACAATCACACAGACAAGTCAACGCGATTTGGACACAACCGAAGACAGGTTCTTAGAGTATATGGATCAATTCGCCCCCTTACCTAAACATTATATTGCGGGATTTATTAGGGACAACAAAAACGTGTACGACCATGGTCATGCGGGCGTCCACCATGATCACCAGCTTGACAAATTCTATCTTGGCTCCTCGGAATTACAATTTAGCAACCAAAGTGATAATATTGTCGTTGGCGGACGAGAGTTCAAAGGAACACCGGGGCTTTACGAATTAATATTCAAGAAAAATCCCATAAACGATACAAAGGAAGATCAAAAGAATTATCGCGAAATCGTATTAATGACAAACGCTGCGCGAGTAAATTATGATCCAAAAAAGCAAGTGGCCGGTAATGCTGGCGATAAATATCGAAAAGTTATCGCTCCACTCATTTACGATCAAACCACGCCCAAAAGTACGCGTCCGACGACAGCAAGAGCGAGAGCTAGCACTTGGGCCAGCAGTAGCGGCCAATACGGCGGGCGCGGTCTCGTGAGCTACAATAACAAACCGATACAGTACACGTTTTGGGATGATGCGAATGAACTCTGCGACCGGTTAAGGCTACTGCTTGCATCGCAAGATGCCGGAAATGACGGTCACAGTAACGAAATTAATAGCATCGTGGAGGAATTACGCGAAGCGCGAATCATTGTATAAATTCATAAATGTGAATTTTTGTCTATCACTTTTACCATGACTCTTGATAAGTTTGGTCGTCATATATCCGCTAGAACAAAAGAATTAAAATCATCGCCACCGTCGGCGGATAAAGAATTATACGCGTACATTTGTTTACCCATTCGCGGTTCGTATACATTCGACTATCCGAAATTAACATTTAATTACCTGTTAGATAACGGATCCGGTACATATCAATACCCATTGGAACAAAGAGGAGAAATCCAAAGTGCGACCGTTTTTCCTTTCGACTTAATCGCGCACATAAATTCATCAAAAAAGGGTATTTCAAAGGACAATTTAATTGGAACTGTTATTGGGAAGGGTGGTGCAATTACATTTAGCTTCGATACTGCTATAGCATCATCATCCACCACGACGGTGACAGCTAGACGTCGACCAGCAACTTCGCATTTTTACGTGGAACTAGTCATCAAATATAGAATATGAGCAGCATCAAGCAACAAGTGGTCGACGAACTGCACAAACCGGCTCGAAAGACTTTCAAACGCAGACGCGTCATCGTGAAAGGACTAGATGACTTATTTCAAGCCGACCTTGTGGAGATGATTCCGTACGCGCGGCAAAATCGCGGCAACAAATACATTCTAGTTGTTATCGATGTATTTGAGTTCAGCATGCAGGGGTCCTATGCATGGTTGAAACTATTGCCAATTATTGTTTCAAAATATAACGACACCGTTCATTCGACGATTAAAATGAAGCCGGTAAATGTTACTCGCGCAAATGAAAAGCGGCTACTTGACAATGTCTACAATTACATTAAAATGAGTAGTTTAATAACAAAATTTAAGCGAAACGACTACGTAAGAATATCGAAATATCGCAGCCTATTCGCGAAGGGTTACCAACCAAGTTGGAGTAACGAAGTCTTTATTGTTGCTAAGATACAATACACTAATCCCACAACTTACCTATTGCATGATCTTAGCGGCGAACCGATTTTGGGGTCATTTTACGAGCAGGAATTGCAAAAAGCAAAGCATCCAGACGTTCAACTAGTAGAAAAAGTACTAAAAAAGAAGGGAAATCGATTGTACGTCAAGTGGTTGGGTCTCGACGAAAGAAGTTGGGTTTCTAAAGCCGACCTGGTATAAAAATCCAAGAAGCGCATCATTTCGCTCATTATAATGCCGCTGCTAGTCAAGAATACCATCTTCGGCAGGGGGCTTGTTAACTCCCTCATCGATAAGTTACCCATCGGGCTTCACATGCCCGGCGGCTACCAATTCTGCGGACCAGGCACCAAACTTCAAGAGCGTATGGAACGCGGCGACCGGGGAATAAACGGGCTGGACCGCGCCTGCAGGGAACACGATTTGGCATACCATCAACACAAGGAACTGCACAAGAGGCATGCGGCAGATAAAATTCTGCAGGAAGCGGCTTGGCAGCGCGTCAAACATCCATCGGCATCGACTGGGGAAAAAATCAGCGCCTGGTTAGTAACATCCGCCATGAAAGCAAAGCGCATTTTGGGATTAGGCATGCAGCGACGCCTACGACGCAGACGACAACGACTGCCAGCAGCAGCAAACCGATCATCACACAAAATCAATTAGAAAAAGAATTAAATAAAATATAGTACTCTTTTTTTATTATTATTTTATCAACAATAAATATGTTTAAACACCGCAATGTTTTATATCAAATATGACCAACCAACCGACCGACAGACAGACAGACAGACAGACAGACCGCTATCCGTATCATTCAGAAATAAACAATTGCTAATAAATTACTCTGATAGTTCATCTGTGTAAGGTGACCGAACTGGCATGTTTGCGAACTCCGGAGGCCAAGTTCGAGCCTATTCAAGGGTATTTTTTTAATTTTAAAATTAACTTCGCTCGGCGAGCCGCCTGGTAGCATTCACACGCTGCCATCCCACTCCAATCCTCCAACACACCAACCTTGGCACTAGCAACAAACAGGCGGCGCGCTAGGATCCGCGTAAACACACCAACAACATCTAGCACAGACACATCCCACTCCAATCCTCCAACGCACCAACCTTGGCACTAGCAACAAACAGGCGGCGCGCTAGGATCCGCGTAAACACACCAACAACATCTAGCACAGACACCACCACCACTCCCTGGGATCTGATCCACCTTGCGCGAAACCTATCTGTAACACAGACACCACCAGCGCTCCCTGTGATCTGAGCAAGGACCCGCGAATTACAGGCGGCGCGCTAGGATCCGCGTAAACACACCAACAACATCTAGCACAGACACCACCACCGCTCCCTGGGATCTGATCCACCTTGCTCGAATCCTATCTGTAACAAAGACACCACCACCGCTCCCTGGGATTTGAGCCAGGACCCGCGAATTATATCTACTCATGATATACTGCTGGCAAAACTACGCAGATGCAATTTTGATAACGGCACTTTGGCTTTGATTAAATCTTACCTCGCCAATCGAACACAGGTTGTAAAGTGTAATGGTAGCTTTTCGGAGAAAATGGCGGTTTCAGTGGGAGTCCCTCAGGGATCCGTCCTTGGGCCGTTACTTTTTTTTAATATATGTTAATGATTTACCGACCGCCATAGATAAGGGATCCGTAATTTGTTATGCCGATGACACGACGCTCTTGTACAGCAGCCCAAATTTTAAGGATCCTGTAGGTATCAGTGGCACAGCTCGGGAAGATGCTGAGCGATGGTTCGGGTATAACCAGCTTAAACTGAACTCAGACATGACCTCAACTATCGTGTTCTCGCTGCGTAAATGTCCTAACACCGATAGTCAGCAGTATGACGCAGATGCTAAGTTTTTGGGTCCGACCCTTAGCTGGGACAAGCACATCTCTGCCGTATGCGCTAAGCTGGGTGGGAACGTCTTTGTTTTGAGACTACTAAGCCGCAGTATGTCTGTTAGTGTTTTGAGAACGGCTTACTTATCATTATGTCAATCGGTGATGGAATACGCAATCTTGGTCTGGGGGTTTTCTGCGTCATGGGAAAGAGTTTTTCGCTTACAGCGACGGGCGGTGAGAATTGTCAGCGGCATCGGGTACAGGGATGAATGTCGAAATTTGTTTGTTAAGCTAAAACTGCTAACGTTCCCATCCCTGTACATTTTGAAGTGCGTAAACTTTGTGCACGCTAATGCCGATAAGTTCAGTGCCAACGGTAGTTTTCAACAATACTACACAAGGGCTGGGACTCTGCAGACTCACTGGGAGTCAAAGAAGCCTGAATTATATTGCCTTAATTTTTTTAAGTAAATTACCACAAGATGTCACCATCTTGCCGAAAAAGCTTTTCAGGTCAAAATGTTTAGCGTTCCTGTTGAGTAGAGCGTATTACTCGTATACTGAATTTCTGGAGGACAAGGTAGAGCTTAAATGTTTTAATATCTAAAGTTAGGTTGTATTTCTTTTATCGCCACAAATGACAAATTCAAAACTAGAATAGTTAGATTAGGTTCCATTTCTTTTTGTTTTATAATAATAAATAAATAATAGATTAGGTTAACTTAGCTCCAATTTAATCGTTAATGGGAGCATTAAATAAAAAAATATATAATGGGCGTGTACTGTGTACCCACTGCCTAAACCTACCCCATCACGACACGCCTATGGTATGATTGAAAACTGAACGGCTTCCTATACTGCAATGTAAAATCGGTATCCCGTCACGGATTCCGCAGCCGGCGGCTGAAAAGTTGAATTTTAAAATTCAGTATCGGGACGTTGTATCCGTCGCGCGTCGCCGTATGAAAGCCTTCATTTGAACACATGTATAAGCTGAATCTCGCATATAGCGTCTACGTGTGTAATCAGTCTTAGTGTCATGGTATGAAAAGCATACTGTCATGACACTAAAAGTCGCGACTTACTGTCACGTGAATAAATACGTACCTTAACGGTAAACGTTTGCAAACGTTGAGGAAACGTTTGCAACACTCCTGGTGAACGCGCCACCAAATATAAATATGTTTGGTCAGCGGTCGTCATTTTAACAAACGTAACATTATACTACGATGTAGTTCACCGAAAGTGTTTTGTAGGTTCAAGATCCTAGCGTTAATACGCGCTTTATGCATGCTTTTTACAGTATTTGTAAACTTTGAAGCCCAAAATATCCTTAACAACTCAAATTTTGTTTTATTAGGCAACAAAGAAAATATTCCCCCGGCCACCATAGCGACTGACGAGACCATGGAGTTACAACACGTTGCGAACAACCCAGCAGTGCAATTGATTGTGGTTGCCAGAGCACTTGTTGATCAAAAAAGGGGCTATATCTTAGGACGATTGGTGTCGCTCTCAGGTTTTTTCAATAATAAACTAGATGTAGTTGTTCATTAAGTTGTTTATTATTCGAAATAGGCCAAATTTTCGACTTAAATCCAAGTCATATTCAAAGGCTGGTAACGGAACCAGAAGTGAGATTAGCGTACAATTATGAACATGTTTCCATGACTTACCATCGAAACTAAACACAAAACCCTCGCAGTAGGTAGGGCGGATGCCGGCAACTGTAAGTAGGGTCCTTTTCTCGGCGCCCGTGGTCCGCGATAATTGAAAGGGGAGATGAACTTGGATTTCGTACTCTTCCAATGATTAAAGAACTTACACACAGCCTCAAAAGAATATTTATGAACTTGCCGGTAAAGATAGCCGTAACATCCAAATATAAAGTGGGGAACTACTTCTCCAACCCCAAGGACATCACCCGATTGATGCAGAGAAGTGAACTCAATACAAATGTAAACTACCTATTCGAGGCTAGTCCACGGCAATAACACAATCACGGACCACCGGCAAAAGCATATTCACGCAACCATGGGTGAAAGCATAGTCACGAAATTTAAAATTAAAAAAAGGGGGGAGAATCAACAAAGCAAAGCAAAACAGCGGCTATATTACACATTGAACGCCCCACACAAGCAGGCAATAGCCGGCCACGTCATAAACAATAACGATTCAACTCTTAACAGTAAAATAAAACTACACAAATATAAGAAAAAATTATTTCATCTTACACAATACAAAAACACTAAAGCTACGAAACGACCAAAACCAAAGAGACAGAAAACGGGGGCGGGAGGGGGGGAAATACTCAATCGCATAGACCAAGCATGGACGGACAGAAAATGGGAAAATATCAGGGAGACGGCAGCATAATTAGGTTTGAGTAGATGGGAAGGATCCGTGGTAAGGATCCTAGTATCTTCAATTGTGAAGTCATGTTCCCTCTCAAACGAATGGTTACTCAGGTCAGTGGTTAATCTCCTGTTGTTAAGGTCTCTCTTATGTTGATCCACTCTAGATTTTAACTTCTTCACATAGACATAGTCACACTCTGCACACGGGATAGAATAGACCAGCTCACTACTCTGCATCAATGGGGTGATGTCCTTGGGGTTGGAGAAGTAGTTCCCCACTTTATATAATAATAATAATAATGTTTATTGATTCAGAAATTAAATATGTACATATCCACTATAATAGAAACAATTAAAACTAAATCAAAAAGAATATTTGGATATTACGGCTATCTTTACCGGCAAGTTCATAAATATTCTTTTGATGCTGTGTGTAAGTCCTTTAACCATAGGAAAAGTGCGAAATCTAAGTTCCTCTCCCCTTTCAATTATCGTAGAAGTTAAAGGATCGCGGACCACGGGCGCAGAGAAAAGGGCCCTACTTACAGTTACCGGCATCCGCCCTACCTACTGCGAGGGTTTTGTGTTTAGTTTCGATGGTAAGTCTTGGAAACATGTTCATAATTGTACGCTAGCCTCACTTCTGGTTCCGTTACCAGCCTTTGAAGATGACTTGGATTCAAACCGAAAATTTGGCCTATTTCGAATAATAAACAACTTAATGAACAACTACATCTAGTTTGTTATTGAAACAACCTCAGAGCTACACCAACCGTCCTAAGATATAGCCACTTTTTTTATCATAGGGATAAAAGACTCCATTTTTCATTGGGGTGGATAACTTGATGTAATAGTGTAAATGAAACTCCAACGCTTTTTTGTAATTTGTGTATTCGTGGCTACATGTTTCGAGAATAATATTCTCGTATTTAGGCCATACTGGAAAAGATAATAACACATATAAAGATATTCCAGTGCACACAGTCAATTTATCGTCACTATCTTGAAAGCGTGTGACAAATCATGAGTAAGGTTATGTATCCTTTCGTTTTTATGAGGTGTTCTAGGGGTTCGAATGTCAACTTCTGGTCTATAAACAAATTTTAGGGTTAGGTTCGTCAACCTCATAAAACAATGCGAACAATGAAAACAATTAAAACAACGGCAATTGATACGTACAATAAAATTGCGTCCAATTCTTGCGCTAGTAAAAAAACTTTTAGAACTTTATACATACTTCTTGATTAATTAATAATACTTCTTTGAGGGTTTTAACTCGTTCAAACATTTGTGGTAAAGGCTAGGCTCAATGAAATTTTTATTATTATCATTCAAAGCGTGCGATTCTTGAGATGTAATAGTTTGTTCTTTCTTCATTTCTAGGGTCCGGATTTCGTTATTTGGGACTGTTGAATGTCACTCGTAAGAGCCAACTGAAGGGAGAACTGTTGGTATTATACAATAAGCTGATATCCTGTCAGAGAAAATTGAATTGCCCAAACCCTAAACAAAAACTGTAAGCAGCGACTGCAAGATATGAAAAAGGTTGTGGAGGCAGACTGGTACAACCACCTGCTTAGAAATGTGAATTGCACCACATTCAACTCTTTTATTGGACAGTTGAAGAACCAAAAACTGTCTTCAAGAGGAAGGCGGTATACCAATGAAAAAATATTTGCGTTGAACATATACATGCAATCGCCTAAAGCATATAAACTCCTATCACATGTATTTGCTTGCCTGGGGGAAAAAAACGTTAATGGAAATGCTGGCGAAGTTTCGGCTTGGAGCAGGCCTGAATAGGCAGATGTTAGGCATCTTAGAAAGAGCCTCAAGATGGTAATATTGGACAAATTTTGTTCACATGTTTTTGACGAGGTGGAATTGAGTAGAGGGCTAACTTATAACGCAGTAAGTGATTCCATTGATGGTTTTGAAGAGTATGGATCTGGGAATATTGAGATAGTAAATTTAATAATAAAAAATATAAATGTAGTTAGGAAATGTAGTTTTGTTTAGTTGACGACAAGTATATGATTTTGTAATCATCTGTCAGCAAATATATCTTTATAGTTTAAAGAAACTTGCGTGTTAATACTTAAAAACACAACAGGTTATGGGCCCAGACACATAGAATCCACATTACGACAGCGAAAAGTAAAAACCAGTAAAAACTGTAAGAAAAGGTGAAGAAGTAAAAATGGCGCCGAGGGGCATAAGGTATGAAGAAACATCGCAGATTGCAAAACTAAGGAATGCAGAATCTTTTCAATTATAGAATTTTCAAATTGGAATACCATTCAAACAGACAATTTCGCCTCCCATGCGTGTTTTTATGGTGCGGGGATTGTACGAAATTGGAAGCAGCCAGTGGCCTATTTGTTTTCCGGCAGCACAATACCAACATTGGAGTTAAAGATTTTTATTAGAAAACTAATTGGTGAAATCCAAAAAACATCCTTAATGGTCAAGGCGACCATATGCGACCAAGGATCAACAAATGTCGCTGCTATCAACAGTCTCCTGAAAGCCACCCGTGGGACATAATTGAGTAGAGGTGAAGAAACTCGCAAAATAGGTTTCGAGGTCAACGGAGAGGAAGTGATCCGTATTTTTGATCCTTCTCATCTTGTGAAGGGAATTCGCAATAATATTCTAAAGAAGAATCTGAGATTTCGAGATAACGAAGGAAATATGAAAGTTGCGAATTGGGACCATGTTATCAAATTGTATCAGATTGATGTAGCAGTGAATGAAATACGTTTGCTACATAAAATTACAGAGCAAGATGTGATTCCAAACAGAATTATACTTATGAAAGTTAAATACTGCACGCCGGTGTTTAATGAGAGTGTTTCAGGGATAATGAAAAAGGCCTTTTGTAAGTATTTTTGCACAGTCTTGTATAGTTCTCTTCATAATTTTGATACCATATATTAATAATTTACTTTCTTTGCAGCCCAACGATTGATGGAGGGGAATCCAAGTGCGGATGTTGACCTACATCCCGAGGCTTCTCAGACTGCCGATTTATTACTGTTTATGGATCAATTATTTGATAGTGTAAATGGTAATAAACGGCATGATGTGAAACCAATGAGATGTGCGTTAACATCCAAACGTGGCCATCTAGACTTCTGGGCCAAAGCGAAGGCTGTTTTCCGGGCCATGGAATTCGTGGAAGGCAGTTCCAGGCAGGTGCTGTGAAGAACAGGATACGAACTCTGGAAGGCTTTGAACAGCTGTGGAGGAATTTGGAAAGTCACGGTTTGAAATATCTACGGCCGCGAAATTTGAACCAGGGTTGTCTGGAAAATTCTTTTGGGACTGTTAGAGACATGGGTTTCGAAACAACAAACCAACGTGACACCAGTTTAGTAGCACACTAAAGTCGCTATTAATTACGAACTTAAATAAACACCACTCACTCCCCTTCTGTTAATTTTGCTATTCGGTGGCTACACTATACGGTGCCTACTATGAGGAACAGTATATAGACATGCAGTACCCTGTTATATCCCTTCATTCGGCGCCTTCATCTAGATTAGGTGAAGAAGCTAGAATATATGTTGGAGGATTTATAGCAAATGAAGTGTCTGCTGCAACAAAAAAAAATGTGGTAAGTGCACAAAAGTGTTGAAAGCCCCTCATCCAGAGCCAGTATAGGAGGGCAGTGTAAGGCGTCGATACACTTCACGATCACTCACATATCCCCATTCGATACTTTTAACATGTTATATCAAATCCTTGAATGTTTTATCAAAGAAGGCCTTGGGTGGCCACTCGGTCACATAAAAATACTGCTGTGTCATTTATTAAAAACATAAGTAGACTTAAGCTACCTACATTACGATACTCATAATTTACTAGAAATATTTGTGCTTGTAAATCTCTTTATATTAATGTATTGTAGAAACATTAACAGAATATCAGACAATAAAGATATTAGAATAGATGATAATTTACAGACACAATAAAACTAAAAAAAAAGGCAATTGCCACAAAAAAAAAGAAAAAAAGACAATAATAAAAATTAAAGTTAATATTAGTGGAATGAAGATTTCTTCATTCCACTAATTATAATTCTTTGCAACATGGACCACACCCAGTTAAAGTTAATATATGTTGTTTTAACTGTTAATTGTATTGTTAATGGTATAGTGTTTAAACAGTGTTTAATTTGTTTAAAAGTGGTAGCGTGGTAAAATTTTTATAAAATTGGTAAGTTATCATATGAATACAATACACTATTTCTGTTGCATTTTAGTAATAAAATTTGTTAAACATTTATTTAACAAATGCTTACGCGAAAATGTAATAATATTTGTTGGCTACGACTCAAATGAAATAAAATTCGTATCTGTACCAGGTTTAAACAACCCGCCAATTATCGTTAGTTATGAGGCCTGCTACCAATGGCGATCAAAACATTGTACATGCGAGTTTTGGGAGAGTTACCAGTCAATATTATATATAGCGTGTTTGTACAATGGTTTGTTGAGATTCGGATGGATATGGAGAATAGCGGAAACTATTTTGTTTTCCGAAACCCCTTGATAAGTGGGAAAACAATAACATTTGCTAAGTATTTGTATGGAGGCTCATTGTATGATTGTCGTGATTCTCTCTTAAACTGGTTCTTTAACACATTCTTTAAGAAGCAAGCTCATTCTTTAAGATATGTGTATTTGTGTATATTTTCCTCAATTTCTTAGGACTTGAACTCCCTTGATTACTACTCCCAATTATCCGAACTTGTTCATCTGTAGGGGATAAATGCTAAAATATTTCCGCAAACAATAAAAATATGTACTTAGGCCGTCTGCACATGGGGCAACCCAAAAGAAACAATTACCAAAAACCTATTTACTAACAGACTTGACTCCAAGATATACAGAAAACCTACTGCCACAGATTCAATTATACCCAGATCGTCTTTCGATTCCACTGCAAACAAACAAGCAGCGTTTAGATACTTATTTGATAGAGCCTTCAGCATCCCCCTCAACAGAGACAATTTCAATGTGGAAATCTTAAATAATATAAAGATAGGACTAAACAATGGATACAACCTTGCCTTTTTACAGAAGATCTTTAATAATATACACCAACGAAACATAATCAACACCATTTACCCTAAGCATGTCGAAAAAGATAAATATATTGCAATAAACTATCAAGGAGATATATCGTATACCATCCAACATATACTCGCTAAGCATAACATCAAAGTAGTTTTCAAAAATAACTTTAAGCTAGGCAACCGAATAACTAACGCCAAAGATAGTTCTGATTTGATATGCAAAAGTGGTGTGTAAAGAATAGACTGTGGGGTGTGCAACAAATTTTATATCGGACAATCAGTGCGAAGCCTAAGTACGAGATTCAAGGAACATTTAACTAATAGAAACTCAAGCGTTTTTAAACACTTACAAGAATGTCAACACTCTACCGATACAAGTCATACAAAGCTTTTGCATCACCTTAAAAAATCTAAAAAGATGAATATCGCAGAAGAACTTGAGATCTATAGACATATAGGGAGGACACCAGACCTTGTTCTCAACGAATTTATTGATGTTAACCCTCACCATTTGTTTATTAAACTTTTCAAAAATCCCGCCATTACGCCCCTGCGGACGGACATGCGCGAAATAGACTAACATTGTTGTTGTCCTGTTGCACGCCGTGCGTTTAATGGTGTGTGTGTGTGTGTGAGTGTTTTAACGATTGACTATGTCAAATTTTACTGAACTTGCCAGAGAATTATATATGTGTGAACAACCTATGACCACATTGTGACCCGTTTGACGGTAAAAGTTTTGTTTTTTATATTTTTATATTTTTTATATTCCTTGTATAATTTTGTTTGTCTAAGTGTATTTGTCTGGTGCGAAATATTTTGTGATATCTAATTTGTGTATCGTTATTTTCAAGCAGCTGGCCTGATGACGAACGAAAGTTTGAAACTATAGTAGCCAAAGATACAAATTAAACCCCTTGGAAACGACTAACGTCCTTTATTTTCAAACCAAAAGAAACTGTAGTAGCGTAGATACCAAGAGACTGGTTTCTAATTTGGACAAGGGTTATTATTCAGTATCACATTCAATTGAATATGGTCTAATAGAATTTGACATGAGAAGAGCCATTGACAAATTTTATGATCTTCTAAATATTTTTTTTTTTTTTAATTTTTATTGATTTTACGTCCATCGAGTGGCAGTGCTCGATGAGCAAGGTACCTGCGCGCCTACCAAGACATTTTAGTATGGAAATCTTTGATCCTCGCTTCACCTCACATGTTCGCCTAAGGAAGGATGCTGTTCCAACATTACATCCGGCTAGTAGAGCTCAGGAAGAAGCAGTCCAAGAAGTCTACGAAGTAAGTTGAACATCATGGTTAACAATCACACTTTTTTTCAGGAATAAATAAGTATTAATCATTTAACATCATTATTTTTTGTTAGTTGCCCTTCACTTTTGGAGTAAAAACGAAAGTTATCTAATAAGTGACAATATGCCAATTTTTAATATTTATTTCCTATAAATTACAATATTACCAAATAATAGACTAAAAACAAAGATTCAAGATCAGTAATTTAAGAATAACTGTGTATTTGTTAATAATAAAGTTATCATTGAGAGGGGTAACAAAAAATCTCCCTTTTTAATTGGATTTAACCCTGCGTCAATATCCGACTCATCGTAGGATCACTTTACTTCTATTTAACATAAACCTAAGGTGTTACTATTATAATGTTTTATTCAAGTTTTTACACTACTTAATCGTAATGTATTATTTTTTTTCAGGGTCAAAATGCAGTAGTTAATATTCTTTCTGACCACCCACTGACCGTTCCATCAATTACAGCTCCTCCGTGCTCAGTGACCGATCCACAAAATGAAGCTCCACTGGTTCGCAGATCAATCCACCGATTGCAGCTGGCATGTGTTCCTCCAGTACTGATTTTCCACGAGCTCTACTTCAAGAAATAAACTCATCTCCAACCACAAGCAGAGAACATTTGTTGAAAAAGTCTTTGAGGAATAAGGTTCGGCAACTCAGAAAGGTGCAGATGTAAAAAAAAGTAAAAGGAAAAAAAAGAAAAAAAAAGTAGGAGGAGAGGAAAGGCATTAACTAATATGCATAGGAACTTTGGACAAGTTCACCTAACTAAACATGTTCGTGGACAGTGTGGACACCTACTAGCAATAACAGCAACCTTCCTATTGGGTCAGATTCGATGTTCAACACAAGCACCTCGTGCAAGGAGGTGGACCCTTGATGAAAAAATAATGTCTCTGGCTCTGTACAAGTAAAGTGCTAAGTCATATGCATTTCTTCAATATCTAACTGCTATGCCTTCACAGGATACTTTTGGCAGGTTATTAAAAATAGTAGTTGTGGTATTAATAACCATATTTTCAACACCTGGAAGAATGTATGAAATCACATACAGAACAGGAGAAATTATGCATACTTTCATTTGATGAAAGGCGATTCGCGAGCATGTACAGTACAGTAAAGCTAAGGACTGCATTGTCAGTTGGAGGATCTGTGAAACGGGACTAGGTCGGAGTATTTGGCAAGGTATGCTTTGATGTTCATGGCACAAGGAATTTCAAAGCAATGGAAGCAACCATTAGCTTATTACTTTACACGTAATGGTATTTCGTCTGCTCAACTTGCGACCTTATTAGGTAATTTTACTTGCACTTCGTAGGGTTACTATTCGTGTAGTATCAGCAATTTTGTTGCTCCCATGTCGCAAGGGAGCAACAAATGTAAAAACTTGTAAAAATATGCCAGCTGCTGGGATTTCTATATAATAGTGGATGGCACAAAAGTCTATAACATATATGACGTTCCCCACTTATTCAAGTGCACCAGAAATCTCTTCCAAAAACATAACATTATGATACCAACTGTCACCATATCCAATTCGCATGAAATCATGGAGGCTAGGTGGTCAGATATCGTTGATGTTGTTGATGAGGATAAGCGGAATTTCCTTGTTTTCCAATGCCTTTGTAAAATCAAGGTAGAAGGTACAAATATCATCTGGCACCATCACGCCAAACGGCTATGAAGGTTAAAGTGGCAGCCCAGATCTTGAGTCGAACCGTCTCAATTGGCGTTCTAAACTCTGTGAAGCAAGGTAATCTAAAGCAATTCAGGAATATCATTTTAACCTATCTCCATTTATAGGTACCTACTCTACCTACAAGAGCGTTAGCTACATCAACATTTGTGTATGAAGTGGACCAAATTTAATGTTTGATAGCCTCAATGGTAGATACAAAACCGCACTAGATGGATTACAGTACAGGTGAGAAATTGATGCTTCAATATTTTCCTGCTAGGACACCTGCATAATCCAAACTGTATGACACAATAATAAGCAACTCGCGAATAATTCAACTATGCGCTGAATATTCAACTACCAAAGAATGATTGTATTATTTGATGGATAGCTTGTTCTACCGCTTTGTTATATCTCAAAAAAATATTTATTTGCATTTTAAATCTGCATTTTAAATCGTACAGATAAAACGTTGCGATTTGCCCTACAGACGTTAGATAAATCTGCGCAGTTTGGTCTGCACAGTAAAATTGCTACGATTTATCGTTACGTGTGTAGCTGGCTTTAGCAATAGTCATGTTTGGTACTTAAGGGGCCTTTACTAGTCCTGCACGAGTAATTACATGCTGTAATGTTGCTCATCAGAGTATTTGTCGGCTTCGTCAGGGCTAGTGTCTTCGGCTAACTGTCGGCGAAATGTAGGCAAATGTAAGAACATTTAGAGTATATCCACCGAGACTGCGTACTGAGAGTACTGCGTTTAATTTAGCAACACATTTTTAAACCTATAGCTTGGTCAAACAATTACTCGACTATGAGTAACTCTGCCACGATGCTGTATTGACGATTACTTACTCTTATCGCTGTGTAAGGTACTCTGCCATTATTAATCAATTTCAATTTAACTTACGCGTGTTGGTAGGTAGGTACTTGTATCATAGGGAACCATATCTGGCGATTATTACTCGATTACATTCTAGATTGTAGACTTCCGCGGTCTGAGTCAATGATATATTGATTTCCGGGTGGAAACCGCGTTGAGGACTTTGAAGCAGTGGACGTTTCGCGCTCTGTTGCAAGAGGCATCTTCAGGACTAAGTTATCAAACCAAGTGCTAAGAAGATACTGTCGTCTGTTGGGGCGGGTCTTTATATATGAGTGCAGTGGTGTCACCAGATGGTGTTTGGAGTGGGGGTAACGAAGTGGAAGGGGTAGGGTTAACAGGTAGTGGGCCAGCAGGAAGAAGCGGTTGGGACAGGACTGATTTCCAGGTATGATGTAAGTGAAAACAAAGACAATACTATTATTCTTAAAATAAGAAAAAAATATCTTGAAAAATAGTTTCAGACAATTGTGGACTCCACATGATACCATGTATAAATACATATAGAGGCTTAGTCAAAATTACCGGAACACCTAATTCGCCAACCGTAAGATATTTCAAAAATTTGCTTAAACAAACACAAGCTATCTGTTAAATATATTTTTAATATACAAGATGTCCATTTTATTCTGGAAATTTGGTAACCTTTCCTTTTTCAAATAAACATCCTGTATATTTTTACACATTTTTACACTTATATATATATAATATAATAACACTTATATATAACAAGCTATCCTTTAATATAACGAGTGATCATTTTATTATGGAAACTTGGTAACCGTTTTTTTTCTAATAGAACATAATACCTAAAATATTGGAAAAATAATATTGGCTCGCATACAGCAATACATGGATGATTACCGATACATCACGGAAGCTCAACATGGCTTTAGGAAAAAACCGTAACACCACAACAGCATTGCATGCTTTTGTTACCGAAGTCCATATGGCGGCCGAAGCCAGGAAGGAATGTGCGGCCCATCTATGCGATCTGTCAAAAGCTTTTGACACGACTGTGTGGGAAATATGTTCTCAATATGTCATGAGAGACTTCTCATGACATATTGAGAACTAAACTCACGGCATATGGTTTCAATGGTACTGCTTTCAAAATGCTTTCAAGCTACCTCGAAAACAGGAAACAATTTGTGTTCATGAATGGAGATAAGAGCACAACAGCAAACATAGGCTCCGGAGTTCCTCAGGGTTCCATTTTGGGCCCTGCCCTCTTCAACATTTACGTTAATGACCTTCCAAACTTGCTCAATTGCCACACCACCATATATGCAGATGACACGACCTTACTCTTCACAGGAAACGAACACTCCATGATGAAAAATACAATAAGCGAGACCTTGAAAATCACCGAAGGCTGGTTTGCTGCCAACAAATTGGTCTTAAACAAAAATAAGACGCAGAAAATAACATTTACCATGGACAGATGGAAAACAACCAGTGATCCAGTGAGGCTCTTGGGTGTATACATAGATTCAAGACTAAACTACAAAAACCACATACAACATCTTTGCAGGAAATTAGCTAAAACAACCTATGCTGTAAAAAGAATCTACAAAACAGTGAGTAGCGAAGCTGCAGCGACGGCATACTTGCCCTTCACCATTCTCTGCTCAGCTATGCAATTGAAATATGGGGACACACACCCCACATCCATCTTATACTCATGGAGCAAAAAAAGGCAGTTCGAAGTATTGAGGGATTACCCTACACAGAACACTGCAAACCTTTGTTTAAAAAATATAATATATTAACGGCTCCAGCTGAATATGCCTATAAAGTGCTGATCGAAATGCACAAATACAGAAGAGATGATCTTGGTGATGGTGGAGACCTACATCTACATGATACCAGATCCAGGAACTTATTGCTACCTCCGGCTATTAGACTCCACACAAGCGAATACCTTAGGAGGGGTGTTGCACTGTATAATAAATGCCCAGAGATCTGCAAAACAGCAACTTTAACTGCTTTCAAACAACAGGTGAAGGCCTATCTGATAAACCTGGCCCCCTACACCAGTGAAGAAATTGAATTTATAACTGTATTGTAATTTCGAATTGTATGTATTGTATATTGACTCTTAACTGTACAGTTAATAAAAACTTATTCTATTCTATTCTATTCCTGTATATTTTTGATAATACTTTTTTAAATAATTTTCTTCTGTTTCATTTAGTTTCTGAAAGCTTTGATATTCAGAGTTTTATACCCCCACATTTACTTTGGTAGGGTATATTCAGTTTGTCACAACATTTTTAACACCCTTAAGGAAGCGTGGCATGTATAGACTTGTATATATATATATATATATATATATATATATATATATATATATATATATATTTTTGATCAGCATTGAGAACTGAATCACTTTAGCTATGTCCGTATCTCTGTCGTATCTTTGAATGGGCAAATTCGGTCCCCTCGATTTTATTTTTTTAAAAGTATTTTACGGTGGGGGTATTTTAACTGCAGCCCGGCTGAAGATAATTTTCTTTCCAGTTTATTTTTTGCTTGTATGTAATTGTTTCAGTCCGTAAACTGGACCTAGCTACTTTAATGTTTCGGTTTGCGCATATGAATGGTCGATCGTTGACGCCAAAGGTCGATCGTGTGAGGAATTTGATAGATCATAATGGTTATCATGTATTTGCTGTGACGGAAACATGGTTGGACCCTCATATTGATAGCCAAACGGTTTTAATTCCCGGCTATCCCTTTGTCAGAAGGGACAGAGATAGCCCTGGCGGTGGAACAAGTCATGTAAAGAACAATGCTCGTTTCGAGGTAATTGATGGCGGTGGGCAAGTTGAACATTTATGGATTAAAATTAACATAAAATCCGCAACTTTATCGTTAGATATTGTTTATAGACATCCGGGATCAAAAGTAAATGTGACCACCTTCATTGATGCATTAGAGACCGAATGCATTTATTTTGGTATTCTCAACGTCATTATGACTTACGGATTTTCCGGAAGTGGCGTCATCTTTAAAATTGTAAATGGCACAATTTTTAGGATCGTCATTTTTTTCACCAGGTCAACGGAAAATAACGTAAAGTGTGAGAATTTGGCAATCTAGCAGAACGTGATTTTAAACATTATTGAAAGCGTAATGTATATGTAGTTAAAATAATGAAATACATTGATAAATCAGTAGATTAAATGAAAACTTCACTGTATATAACAAACTTTAATTATGAAAAATTAATTAATTTAATTGAATTAAACAAAGTTATAGTTATTTATGAAATTTCAACCACTATCGCTGTCATCAAACTCCTCTTGCTCCAGATCACGTGCAGATAGCAACGCAAGTACGTCTTGTGTGATAACACCCAGTCTTCGTTTGGGAGCATGACGCAAACTGACAATGTAGGGATCTGGGGATATCAAAAATCTATTAAATAGGTCTCTATTTATATTCACTCGCGAACTTTTCATGGTGAACAACTCTCTATATCTTCTAGTGTCTTTATTTCTTGCCTCCTGCGCTTCTTCTGGCAGCTGTCCTATAGGAAGAATAGAAGAGGTATATTATACCACGGATATTCTTTTAGATATATATTACCTGTTTCGGTAGAATATTTTTCAAATGCGTCTCTATTTATAGCATGCCCACTGCTAAAAGTCTCAAAAATTGTACGAAAGCGTTGAATAAGTTCTGGACTCACTTCTGTAATATCAGCACTCGTCTCTGCTGACAAAAAAAAAACGTCTAGCCGTATTCCCGTCATCTGTATTACCACCTTGCTCTGTTGGCATATCGACCAATAAACCGAGCTCACTGCGAAATTTTTCTTGAATATTTTTCTTCGTAGCAGCCATTTTGGCTTGGTTATCACATCCCCGAACTTGCCAGGCATTTATATCAAGTCTATATGCTATGTGCAATATACATTCCATAAAGTGTATCCGTGAATGCAATGGAGACATTCCAAAGGGTAATGATGTTTTATTGACGACTTTTTTTGAAATTATCATTGGATTATTCATTTCCGTTGGTTTTGCTCCACACATAAAACACGTTTGAGATGAAGCAGTCATTGGTGATAGTGTGGTACAAATCTTTCCATCTATCATAGTTAGCATAAAGATAGGTTTAACGCTGAAATGTAGTTCATTATCTTTGATAGTTACAGGAGTAAGTGTGTTAATTTTTTGTTCGACTAAACTTACTTTTTGTAAATTTAAATCAGAGGTTTCTTTTGCCAAAATAAACTTAACTGGCCGACAATACCGGGTTCAAGATGGAGCTGGATTTTGCCATACAGTCCTTCTGACCTGAATAGCCATTTTGTGCATGGGGTCTCTACTTTTGGTGGAACTGATCGCGAACTGACTGACTTTTATGAGTATTTCGTTAAAGACGGCATTCGGTCAACATAGGCATACCGATCGGTCGACGAAGCTGAGATGCTCCACACGATCTGTTCTATTAAGTCCGGAGCAAATGGCTCAAACGAAATAAACATTACTATCATCAACCTCTGCATGCCTTATTTGCTTCCGTTCATAACGCACCTCGTAAACTTTGCCATGCTGCAATCTAAGTTTCCGGAGCCTTGGAAGCATTCGTTGGTCATCCCTATTCCTAAGGGCGCATGATCGCAAAACGTAAGTAATTATCGACCAATAAGCATTCTTCCGCTGAAGTCTAAACTCTTGGAAAGAGTACTTGAGAAAGGTTATAGTTGTGATACTGTTCTTTTGACTATAACGGACGATGTCACGGTCATGCATGCATGACAAGCCTTCCATGCTGTCATGCAAGATCGACCGTGGGTGGGGCTGCATGAGAGTGACAACATGCATGAAGGAAATCAAACCGTTTTAAATTTTTGTGGGAAGAGCTATTGGAGCGCAAGCAAGCATGTCCGTGGATGACAATGCTGTCATGCATTTGGTCATTCTTTCCGCTGTCGTTATAGTCTAAACGTTAAAACGTAACAACATGATTCTGAGAAGTCGTTTTAGATAGAATTTTTTAATTATTTAGGGAGCGGGCATAATTGTGGCAGGAGTGAGCAGTGTAAAAACAAAAGAGAGCGGGCCAAGGGTTATGATATTTTATAAAAGAAATATAAAGAAAAAGATAGTGACGCAACGCTAAATAGGCATAATCAAACAAAAAAAATAATACTATTCGAAGCAATTATCGGCGGAAGTTAAAAAAAAGTCAAGGTCGACGAGAAATCGGGAGCGGCTGTGGAGGATATTTACTGTCCGTCTTTATGGTCTTTTGAAAATTTGTTGCTCCTTGATGATCAGGAAACCGCAGATGCTGGTAGATCAATCAAAGAAGAAGAAGAAGGACGAGTAACTAAATAAAAACAAGAAATTATTGTTAATAAGATTTTACAACTTTTTTCCTTCACTGGTATTCAGATATAATTGAATAGGAACCATTGATATGCTAAACATACTTGCATCTGTTTGGCCATCCGAAGATAGCTTCTGCTTGAATTGTTTTTGTTGCGTTCCATCACATCCTCATTTTACAAAAATATGAAGTTGATTTTCACCACTTGCACTTTTTAGCTGTTCTAGAACAACCAAAACATCCTTCTGAGGTAAGCATAGTCTTTATACGGTATGGTCAACCAAAGACTGAAGCTTGATATGCTTGTATACCAAATTCCAGATCAATTGTTTCAAATTTACGGCAGTTATCAAGTACACATACATACTAGGTAGGGTCTGTGGCATGGAGGAAGGGTCTGTGGGGTCCATAAAATCGGGAGCGGCTGTGGACGATATTTACTGTCCGTTTTTATGGTCTTTTGAACATTTGTCGTTCCTTGATGATCAGGAAACCGCAGATGCTGGCAGATCAACCAAAGAAGAAGAAGAAGAAGAAAGACGAGTAACTAATAAAAACAAGAAATTATTGTTAATAAGATTTTATTTTCTAAATCCCAAAATGTATTGCAAATTATATAATTATTGAACTGTTTGTTGCCATGGAACTGCACCAACTGCGTTGAAATATGTACGGAATTTATCCCTTACTTCTTTTGCAATAAGTGTAGAGTTTCTAGCATTCGTATCATTAAGTATTGGCAATAACTGCTCCCTTCTACGCCATGATCCAGGTTGGTTTTCTCCAGAACGAGTTTTTTGTGTTTATGGTTTCTCTCCTATTGGTTCCTTGTTCCTTACTTAGATAATTATGTAGATGACAACAAGCCAAAACAACAGCAGTACATTTTTCCGGAGATAAGTTAATCGTGATTAGCATTACTCTAAATTTTGAAAATTCCAAATACATTTTCAACAATGCGCCGAGTTATAGAAAATCTTTAATTGCAAATGTCCTCTTCCGGTGTTAAAACTTTTCGACTGTATGGTTACATTATATTTATTTTAAACGGACAGTGTAATCACCTATAAAAACGAACGGCATTTTTTTCTGGAAAACGTGGTAATTCTACTAGCTCTGGGAGTTTTAACTTCTTTTGCTCAAATCTTTGATAAATTTTTGTTGTAGTAAAGACCCCAGCATCAGAAATTCTACCATCTGCTCCAACATCCGCGATTATAATTTCGTAGTTAGCATCTGCTATCAACATCAATACTATGCTGTGAGTTTTTTTTTTATTAAAGTAATGACTACCTGAGCCTGGCGGTTTCCTAATTGCAACATGCTTTCCATCTATCGCACCGAAACAATTTGGAAAATTCCATCGGCCATTAAATTTTGCCCAGCCGTCTTCATTTCGTGGCATCTAAAAAGTACAAAGTAATTTAAATTTGAATTTATATTTTGAATATTATTTTAAGGCATCAGAAGAACTAGCAGGATCTTCATCACCAATAACATCACAAGGACCACGCTTGAAAACGAGAAAATGTTCAAACGGTGGAAGCAATGAACTGTTAAAAAAGGCTGTTCAACATTTGGATGGACTGAACGACGAAGCGAAGATGCAAGGCAAAGTCTGGGCATTCCACTATCGAAAACTGTCCGACCGACGGGCCGCAACTTTATACCAAGCAGCACATCGATGATATTTTATATCAGGCGCGTCTGTCGAGGCTACGGTCTTTGTCAATCCCACAATCAATTCCGTAGTCAATCCAGCTTTTAATTCTGTGTCTCTCATCAGCCGATCATACGATTCTTCATCAAGTTCAACATATTACCAACAACAACCGCCACGTTTTGAGAGTTTGCTATCCGATGTCAAGTACCAATTATTGTAATTTGTTATTATAATTATTGTAAATTATCAAATCTCTGAATAACATATTTAAAATAAAAGTTTCTAACGATTATAATAGTATATTATAATACAAGTGTTATAAGACAAAAATTGGCGCACGAGTAGTTTTGGGCACGACGAGCGTAGCGAGGATGGTACCCACCCGACGTAAGAAAAGCCGCCGAGGAAGTAGTTAATAATTTGCTTCCAATAAAATCAAAAGTCGTGTATCAAAAAGAGTATGATGGTTTTACTGCATGGTGCAGCAAGAATTCTGCCCAACATATCACAGAAAATGTTGTATTGGCGTATTTTAATGAAAAAAGCAAAACAAAAAGACCTTCTACGATTTGGGTGTGCTATAGTATGCTACGGGCTTGCTTAAATCTATATCAAAATATAAATATCTCAAAGTTTGCTCGGTTACAAACATTTTTGAGAACGCTATCCAAAAATTATCAGCCCAAAAAGTCAAAAGTTTTGGAAGCGGCACATACAAATACTTTCATTAATCAAGCGGATGAGAAACATACTTGAGAAATATGCAACGGAAGCAAAAACCAACCAAAAACCAATGAAGAAGATATGCCTTTCACCACCGTGAGTTACCAGAAGAAGATAAGAAGCAAGGAGATGGTTCGCAAGCAACTGGTTCGAGGATCTGCCCAAAACATAACACTTAAGGGAGTGGCCAGATACGGCTACCTTCACATTTCCCGCCTGGAGAAGGAGACCAGCCCGGAAGACATATTAAATCACCTGACGAGTAATAATATAGATTCTGCTGAATGTGAGAAGCTTCCTTCCAGGCATCCTAACAAGTACACGTCCTTTAAAGTTTCTGTGCCAATGGACAAACTTGACGCTGCTAAAGAGCCAGCACTATGGCCCGAGGATGTGGGCCGATATTTTTGGCAAACCCCCGCGCGGAACAAAAACACCTAGAAGACTTAAATATCGTTCTGATTGCCTTTTTAAATGTTCAGAGTCTTAAGTCAAAAGTGATAGATCTTGAAGTTTTCTTAAATGAACATTTGCCAGACTGTGTATGTTTATGTGAACCTTGGTTGGAAGAGCACGATATAAACAGTTTATCAATTTGTAATTATAACTTAATTTGTAATTTTAGTAGAACCCGATTCAGAGGAGGAGGCTGCGCAATTTGGACGAAAAATGGTGTGCGGGGAACACCAATTGATATTAAGGAATTTTGTACTGAAAAGGATATTGAGGCTTGAGCAATTAAGTGGTCATACGGTAATATTAACCTGGTTGTTGTAACGATTTACAGATCTCCATCGGCGGAGTTTAATATATTTCTATTAAACCTAAACATGATACTTGATAAGGTTTTCCAAATATCCCCACTGATCATCTTGATGGGAGATTTTAATGTTAATTTTAAAGATCAATCTCAACAACTGACAGACCTAACTAGTACGCTAGACTCTTTTAACTTAAAACCACAAGTGAATGATTATACGAGAATAATTTGTAGCTCTAAAACCCAGTTGGATAATATATTTACAAATATTGAGACGTCACCTGTATGTAGAACTGTTGATATTCACTTCTCAGATCATCGGGCACTCATTATGAACAGACTTGAAAAAGAATCTTCACTAAAACTCACTCAACAAACAAGAAAAATTAATGAGATCAATAAAAGAACATTTTGTCACCTCCTAATTGACGAATCATAAGGACACTATCCTTATCACTGATAATTTTAATGATAAATTTAACGTATTTTACAAAAAGCTTACATCCATGTTTAATATCTCCTTTCCGTTAACACAATTACAGGAAGTTATGTAACAAAATCGTGGGCTAACTCAGTCAATGTGAAGGAAAGAGAGGATCTAAAGGATCTTTATGTTCTACAAAAAATATTCCCAGTGTTGAAAGAGTATTACAACCATAAAAAGTGAGTTTACAGAATCAATATTACACAAACAAAACGAACACACTACTCTGCCAGAATTTTGAACTCAGATAATAAACAAAAGACAACTTGGAATATCATAAAAGAACTACAAAACAAAAAGAACACAAATATATTTGATTATCCCTTAAAACATGATAGTGGTGCAAAAGTTCCTGAAAATGAACTTGCTATACTTGTTCAACGAGTATTTTAAAGGGTCACCACATCGAATTAGTGAAAACATAGTGGATACAAGTCTGGACAACTTCAATATAAAAAGAAATCCAAACTCAATATTTCTCTGTGCATACACGGAAAATGAGATACTAGAAATCTTCAAAAAACTCAATAGTAACTCTGCTCCTGGACCTGATGACTTGCCTAATCGTGTCTTGAAGGAATTTAGATTCCTCTTAATTAAGGCAATCACACACCTGATTAACATGTCCTTTGAGACAGGTCAGTTCCCGGAAAGCTTGAAAGGGTCATGTGTTCGTCCGCTGTTTAAGAAAGGTGATCGTACAAATATTTCTAATTATCGCCCAATAGCACTAACATCCGCTCTCTCGAAGATCTTTGAATATGCGTTGCTCAACAGACTCACTGGTTTTTTGAGTAAATATAACATAATATCGGAACATCAACATGGATTTATTACTGGTAAATCAACAACAACAGCAGTAGATAGTACATACAACAGTATCCTATCATGTCTCGAAAGTCAACAGTGCCCTATGGCAACTTTCTGTGACTTAAGCCGTGCTTTCGACTGCGTGCAGCATCCGCGACTGTTGGAGAAACTTGAGATTCTGGGCTTGAGGGGGACAGCGCTGTCCTGGTTGAAATCCTTTTTGAGTAACAGATCTCAGCATGTAAAGATCCAACTCCGGGATGGACAGTGTCTGGCTCGCTCTTGCTCGGGCTCTCTTCCGGTTACCATGGGGGTCCCCCAGGGTGCAATTTTGTCTCCTCTGTTGTTCACCTTATTCATGAACGACTTGTTTCAGTACTTGCGGGACTACCGCGTTGTGTGTTACGCAGACGATACCACCATATTAGTATCTGACGTAGTCACAGAGGTAGAAGAAAACTTGAACACCGTGCTTAAAAGTTGTATTTGAACATCGATAAAACGTGTTATACACAGTTCAAATCTTCACCTCACACCCAGACAATCATGTTCAATGCTAAAATAGGGAACAGAGAGATCAAATCAAGTCAGGAAACAAAGTTTTTGGGAATGCTTATACAGCATAACCTCAAGTGGAAATCTCATTGTCAGTCTGTTGTTGGTGAAATAAACCAAACAATTTTCAAACTAAGATCAACTCGCTCGGATGTTGAGATTTCGATTATCAAAATGATCTACTTTTCGGAAATCCAATCCCGCATTGCATACGGCATAATATTGTTTGGAGGTGGTGGTTTCATCAATAAAATATTGCTTGCACAGAAACGTGCAATTCGTTGTATGCTTGGAAAGAATCAGCGTGAACCCTGCAAACCGCTGTTCATATTACTCGGCATCCAAACAGTAGTAAACTTGTATATTATAGAGGTATCAACATACGTCCATAAGAATAAGAACGAAATTATACGAAGGAATAACGCCGAACACAGTTACAATATTAGAAACCCCAGCATTCACATAGAAAACCATAGACTCACGTTGACTTCGAAAAGTCCAATGTTTCTGGGCATTAAAGTATATAATCACCTACCAAAGGCAATAAAAGGCCTACGGACCGATCAATTCAAGCAACGACTGAGCAAGATACTGATAAGTGAAACGTATTATAGCGTTAACGAATTTTTTGAGAGTCGGTTGTAGCGGTCTCCTTTTGCTTATACTTCTGCCTCTTATTCAGGTTTCTGCTGTGTTTAATTTTGTTTTTGTTTTTTCTGTAATATTATTTAAACTGTCTTATGCAATGTATTTTGTCTTATAGATCAATAAACTCTATTTCTATTTAAATTATCTTGCGGTAAAGGTACATACAGTTGTTCAAGCTAAAACTCAGACACTACTCGAAATAGATTTATTTACAAAAAAATACAAATAATAAATATATTGAGTACAATATAATTAAAAATAAAATAAATTCCTTACGTAACCGACGATCATGATTTTTTTAAACGATTTGGTTTTTAGATTATGATGATGTGAAGAGTTAACAAACATGTCTGTTAACGACATCAACTATAAGTATGCGACCATTATTGTCTCCATTCTACAAACAAAAACAGGCATTCCGAGAACGTTTGGGATTGTTGATCAACTGTGGATTGCATTAGTTCAAAAGTATGTTAATCTTCGCCCTACTGGGACAACTAGTAACCGGTTCTTCTTAACGTACTGAAATAGACACTGCATAAACTGCCCAATTGGGATAAATAAAATGGGCTAAGTGCCAAAGATAATTGCCAACTTATTTGGAGCTACCGAATCCAGAGCAATATACTGGACACTGCTTCAGACGTTCAAGTGTGACTAATTTGGCAAATAGAGGAGGCGATTTGCTTATGATTAAACGTCATGGAGGGTGGAAGTCCTCGGCTGTGGCGGAGGGATATATAGAAGATTCGACAAGTAAAAAGATTGAAGTAGCAGAAATGCTACGAACAGCATTGCCACTGCCGAGCACTTCTACCCTTACCAGCGACGTTTCTAATAATACACATATCAACAATGATATAAACGTTAATAATGTCGAAGGCGATACTACATACACCCAAAATCTTATTGCTTAAAGTTTTCCAGGAATAATAATAAACGCCAAGGATACCTGCCACATAAATATTAATGTTTATAATAACTGCACAATTACTGCAGACAAACAATAAAATGTATTTGTTTTGTATCTTAAAGTGTACGTACGATTATAATTAACCATTTCTATAATAAAAACTAAATTTGAAGTGTTATTACTTTAATCTAGCTAAATTATTTAAGCGAACAGGGCCACAGTAGGTTTGTACACCGGTAACATGAACTATAAATACAAGTAGCATTACAAAATAAAATCAAAATGTATCCTATATAACAAGAATTAAATCAAAATTAATATATAACAAAAATAAAATAATTCGTAATAAAATTAAATATTGCTACGGCCTTGTTTAAACCTTTATCGAAACATATATATCACAAAGTTTAGCCATTCATACAAAAATTGCTGAGAAGACTAATCAAAGAGTGCGTTCGGTTAATCTACCCGGTAGTCTCCAGGCAACGCGGGGACTACCTTGGCCGTTCGTAAATGCATACAAATTCCCCACCACGCCTCTCCCCTGCTTGTTTACGAACGGAGGAAGGTGCTCCCCGAGTGTTCCCTCGTTACCGTGGTCCTGAGCGCGGTAGATCTTCCCCCTCGTGCGCAGTACGTTTATTTTGATTGTAATAGAACAAAACGTCTAACCAACTTCCAGATATAACCTATTTCACGTCGAACATGTCGAATATTACAAGCTGTACTCACGAATTATTGAGGGCCGGCGACGGATCGGTTGTGACGTTCGAAAATAATGCTCTTGTTCGAGACAAACTTGTATAGCATACATTACCTACCGAATCTGCGTAAAGGTGCCATTGTTCATGCTATGCACATTATTCTTGCCTTTTTTTCTTAAAATGTAAAACAAAATATTTTAATCTCAATATTTTAATCTCTTACGTAATATAAAATAAAAATGTAGTGTACCCATATTTAAAACTTCGTATATTGAACAGTGAAGAACACATTTATTCTACGTTATATTTGAACTCTTGTTTTTTCTTTCCTGGTCTTCCTTTCCATTTTCTTTGTATTCGGTTATGGACGATGGGCATTAATTGGTCATACGGTGTTCGTGTTAGGCGAAAATGTGTTAATTGTTCATGTGTAACATTCTTTATGGTTCTTTCAACATAGTTTTCTATACGTATCACTTTCGTGCGTGGTTGTATTCCTTTCTCCTCTTCTTCCATTACTTCTTGTATCAATACTCACTGTGCAGTTTTCAAAGCCACTACTAGTACTCCGACAACGCATTTTTTAATTGCGTCTTGTCTTTCCATATTACCAAAGTGAACGAACTGTTTAACTCTACTGGTCACAGCAACTGAGCAACGCAAAATTTAAAATCTGACAGATATCATCTGCGCGCGCACTCGTCTTCGGTATATGCTCCCTTATTGCACTGACACGTTCGTAAAGTCGGGTTACGAGTAGTACCCGGTGCATAACCTCACTCTCCCCTTACCCTACGTTGCGGTAGATTAACCGAACGCACTCAAAAAGTATCTGTTTCAGTTTTGGTAACGGCACATTTGACACTTTCGTAAACCAAGGTGATTTAAATTATCCTGCGGTTATGGTACGTTGTAAATTGTTATCTATAGATCGTTCCTGGTTCTTGTATACATATCTGAACAAGAGAATTATCAGCTGATACTTCGTAACTTTCTTGTTAAAAGATACTTCTTACCATGGTTGACAGAACACATGTGTTTAGTTAACAAATGTGGTTATGTACTTCTATGTTCGGTTCCACAGAAACGAAGAAAAGTTGAGCTATGTTTGCTCTTATCTTGCAGTTATTAAGTTTACCAGTACATATCACACTATTATTATTACGCATACGATTGAGATGCGATTGAGGCAAGCGAATTATTTGACACTTGGCATCGCTTGGCATCAATATGGCCAATCTTTGAAAACTAAAAGTTACTAAAAGTTTGTGATCTAGTGTTTTCATAACGACACCGAAAGCGGTTTCGTTATGAGTTTATAACGAACGCAAAGTAGAAAAATAATTTTTTTACCTTTATACAGGGTGTCTCACGGAACTGGTACATTAGAAGTTTCTCATGTTCTACTATTTCTAGAAACTTGAAATTTTGGAATTAGAATTTACTCGATCTGAGCTCTTCAGCTAAAATATTCTCAAGTTAGCTGTCACGGCCGGTCACCGGAAGTCGGTATCAACTTTGTTATTTTAAATGGAATGATATAATTTTAATTTTACTTTTGGTTTCTACGTATCAAAATACATCATTTTTCATAAGGTTTCCCTATACCTAAGTATCACCATTTTTGAGTTTTATTGATTTTACTAATTTTTTGTTGATTTTCGGCGTTACGTTTAAAATTGAATATCTCGGTTATTATCGAAACTAGAAGTTTCATGATTGGTGGTCCAAAACTAGAAACATAACCAAATCAGACGATGTTTAGTTCATCATGATATCTTATACAGGGTGTTCAAAATTTACAACACAACACATTGAATTTTCAAACGTAAAAAACTCATTTTTTTCAAATGGAGCTTCGTGTATACTGATACGCCATTCGATAGGAAATCTTATTCTCTATCAATCAATATTAGGATTCCCTATATCTATCTTTAATAGTTTTTGGATATTGTCAGTTTTTCTTTAAAACCATTTTGAATACTCCCATTTAATAATGGGGGACGAAATTTACAACGAAAATTTAAATAGTGATAGATAGTTAGAAATTTTGCGTGCATGTGTGAACAATTTTTTCGAAACTCTTCCCCTCAATATTTTACGCGACTGCTTTTATCAAATGGACGGTGCACCGGTACATTCTTCGCATGTGGCATCAACTTAATCAGATGTTTGACGATAGGTGGTTCGGAAATTGGGAACCCTGGCGGTGGCCACCAAGCTCACCAGATTTAACACCATTATACTTTTATGGGGTCATGTGAAAAGTCAGGTCTATTCCACACCAGTTAATACTCGAAAAGAATCGACTAACAGAGTAGTAGCCGCCATTAATGGACTTCAGCGACAAGAAATCCGAAGAACGACGATGACAGCAAAGTGTTTTAAAATGTTTGAAGCAGAACAGGCAGCATTTCGAACAACATAATTAAGTTTTAATTTAAGTTAGATATCCCAAATATAATATTTTAGTTTTAACAAACCTTTTCAAGATTTTTCTGTTTTCCTGCTGTTCCAAAGTTGTTACATTCCTATAAATGAAGAATAAATCGTTTGGTATTTAGTTTACATTCTTTTATATGGACAATATCTCAAAAACTATTAAAGATGGATATAGGGAACCCTAATATTGATAGATAGGGAATAAGATTTCCTATCGAATGGCGCATCGGTATACAGGGTGTTTGAAAAAGATTTGAAAAAGAAGAGATTTTTGCGTTTGAAAATTCAATTATTGTGAATTATTGTAAATTTTGAACACTGTATAAGATATCATGATGAACTACACATCGTCTTATTTGGTTATGTTTCTAGTTTTGGACAACTAATCATGAAACTTCTAGTTTCGATAATAACCGAGATATTCAATTTTAAACGTAACCCCGAAAATCACCAAAAAATTAGTAAAATCAAAAAAACTCAAAAATGTGATATTTAGGTACAGGGAAACATCATCAAAAATGATGTATTTTTATACGAGGAAACCAAAAATAAAAAAAAAATTATATCATTCCATTTAAAATAACAAAGTTGATACCGACTTCCGGTGACCGGACGTGACAGTTAACTTGACAATATTTTAGCTGAAGAGCTCAGATCGTGTAAATTCTAGTTCAAAAATTTCAAGTTTCCAGAAATAGTAAAACATGAGAAACTTCTAATGTACCAGTTCCGTGATCGTCTCGCATGTTTCAATAATAATGTTTTCTATTGTTTGAGGAGCTATTGCAATCAAAAATTTTAAATCCTCAAAAGTTGCACCACTTGCTAAATATCTCAGCGTGGTAGAAAGCCGTAGTTCTGCAGAAATTGAATCCATCATCTCAGTATTTTCTTTTTGAATGAAAGGTCTTTGTGCACGAATTCGAGAAATGTTGCGAAGCCCATTCTTAAGAAATTCTAGTAATCTCCGATAGAAGCATCTTTTAGTGTGTTTAAGAGTTTCATGTATGAACATTTTGTGTTCTAGAAATCAAGGCTTCGACCAATATTTATACCGTCTCTTTTTACGAGTTAACTCGTCTCTTACTATTAATGCACAAGTTGTGTCACACCGACGGTCAGTGGTTACCAGCTTTGAGGCTACTTTGCAAATGAATCTATGACGAGCTTGCATGATAGTGGATGGGCAAAGCAAAGATGGCGTGTCATGAATGCATGACGCGCATGCATGACCGTGGATAGGCTTCTTTAGCCACGGCCTTTGTAACACTACATTTTTCGGGGCATCCGACACAGTGATCACCAAAAATTTGCTGTCCAAATTACATTATGTCGATCTCGCTTGTACAACCATCGACATTCTAAAGTCTTATTTGAATGGTCGATCGCAATCGGTCTCTGTCGATGGGTCGATGGTGTCTGCCAGTTGAGCGAGGAGTTCTGCAGGGTTCAATATTATCGCCGAGTCTGTTCGCGATCTATACCTCTGACTTTCCAAACGTATAGATTTATAGCCGAGGTCATCTTTACGCAAATGACACTGAAATCATTTTAGTGTAGGATAATTAAGCTTTTTTAGAAGAAAAAATTTATAAAGTTTTGAAATTTTGGTTATGAACTCTCAGTACGAACCCAAATACAGATCCGAAGAGTTCCCACCTCTCCGGTGGGAGCTTCATCCCCTTTTGCTAAAAAAACTACCCCTAATCGTGACCTCGCGGTCTTTCTCGGCGTTTTGCTCGTAAACTGCAATTTTTACGAAAAAATGTTAGAGGACTTTTTATATTCTCCATTAAATTCTCTATAAAAATGTCTATAAAAATGGAATATAGTGATAGTTTTCAGCGCGAAGAGAAAAATGAGCCCAGCGCCGCTTTTTACGGTGATTATCTTTAAAAATGTTAGTCTAGACTAAATGCTAGACTAACATTTTTGCCTCTCAACAAAACATGTCCAACACTTTTTGTTATCGGTTTGTTTGCAATTGCACCTAGTCACGCTGCTATCATACGTCGTACTTACATGTTAAGAAGATGAATGAATGGCCAAAATAAATTCTGATGCGGCCAGTGAGGATAGAGGAAAACAGTGCAAAATTGATGGCATAATAAGAAAATAAGGATACCTTCCTTTACGATTACCGTCATATACAGGCTGAGTTATTAGTATCCCGGCGGTCGATAGTCATCAAATCGTTTGAGAAAGAAAAAAATGTTTTATACAAGAGTTGTTTGACTCATTAGTTTCTATAACCTAATTCATTTATACAGGGTGTTGAATTTTGGCGTGATGCAAAGTCAGTACATTTTTTTAAATGGAACGCCATATATATCGTACCATATTATGAATACTAAGCAAGTTGTCTTTCCAACTGTGTAAGTTGTACCTGTGTAAAGCAAATAGTTTCTGAGATATTCAATTGTTGGTCAAAAAATTTTAGCAATTTTAGGCCTTTGCTAAAAACTACGTTAATACTACATTTTTGCAGATACAGTCCTAAAAATTTTGTCACATAATAACTAAACTCATAGCTAAATGCTGATGATATGAAAAATTAGATGCGCTATACAGGGTGATCGTAGCATGCACTAGTTTTTAAACATTTTTACATGACTGTTTCTTGAGATTTTTAAATGGAACACCCTGTATATTATTTGCTAATTGAAATGTCCCTTAAGTTCTTTGTAATTTATATTCATTTATATTTTATTTTATTTATATTTTATTGTATATCTATTTTTACTAGTTTTTGTGATATTTGGAATTTAACGAGTAGTATGCTATTTAGTATCTTAATATTGCTGTGTATACAGTGTGCTTGGTAGCATGATGTGAAATATTTAAAAGGTTATAGAAGAAGCCATTTAGAACCTATTTAAATAGATTTATTCATATAAAAAGTATTACGGTTATCAAGCTATTACACAATTTTATAAGTATGTAATGCAATTTTTACAAACGTACAGCGAGCGAACCTGAAGACCTAGTAACTTCAGTTGGGCTTCGAAGTAAACCAGAAACAGTGTAATTTTAGGGGGACTATCCTGAAAAATTGTTCACTTGTGTGAAAATTGTGCGAAGACGTTTCATTGTGATAGTATGTGCGCTCATACACTAAAACAAGCAGAAACGCTAAAACCTGTCTTGATGAGCTACGTTTGAGAACGGATTTGTATTCAGTACAAAAAACATCCAACAATATCTACTGACTGTTGTTAATTGGTTTAAAATAGGATATTTTTCTGAAGAGAATTCAAAATTGGGATAATATGAATGATAGTATGAGTAATATTGATAAAGTAAATGGAAAGTGGGTTATGTGGAAGTGTTTTTTGCTATGAACGAAAATCTGAATCTAAAGATGCCTATCAGTTTGTTTTTGTTGCATATTTGGTTTTTGTGTGTGAGGACATAAACACATCAAAAGAAAATCTTATTTTCAACACTCTGAAGTCAACAAATTTCGCGATAGTTTAGGGTTTAGGATTTACTTTAGCAGTAATTTGAAATTTTTAACTCGCGTGTTCGGTTGCCATACGATACACGGCAAAATATACTTACAAAATTTCATATAAAATTGTTAATATGATGATAACGGTAATACTTTGTACAAGTTTCAAGCTGGTTAAATCGTATCTAAATTATCTCTTCTATCGCCACTTGAAGACTTTACATCAAACTACCAAATACATTATTCACAGCAATATTAAAATTTACAATTGCATTACATTTTCGTTAAATTGCAAATATCACAAAAAATATTAACATTTGGTGTATAACATACTTGATGTAAATTGGAGCGAACTAAAGAGTTATTACAGCCAACCATGGAGGCAGCCAACACATATTATACAGGGTGTTCCATTTAAAAAACTCAAGAAAAAGCCATTTGAAAAACATCTAAATTTCTATGAATAGTGAGAGAGTTTGAGTAGTGAAGAGTTCTATGAATACCCTGTATAGTGTATCTAATATCTTTGGATACTATCATCTACCCACTGGCTTGGACTATTGTCTCACATAGTTTAAAGGCAAGATCGGCAAAAATGTCGTTTTTACAGCTTTTAAAAAGATCCTGCAACGGGCATATTTTGGAAAAACAGTTGATTATCTCTGGAACTATTAACGCTGTGACTTAGCAACATACACGGTTGGATAAGCACATTTAGTAGTATTCATAATATAATAAAATATACAGGGCGTTCCATTTAAAAAAATGTACATACTTTCCGTCACACCTTAATGGAACACCCTGTATAAATGAAAATATTTTAACGTTATAGAAACTAATGAGTCAAACAACTTCTATGAAAAATACTTTTTCTTTCTCAAACGATTTCTTACCTATCGACCGCCGGGATACTAATACCTCACCCTGTATGTGCGAATTAAATCCAATTGAACTTATTTCGGCGGACGTAAAGCATAATATTGGCTATCACAGCATGACTGGCGTTATATAAAACAGCGTTAACAGACTTAAATTACCATGCCATCGTCAATATTGAAAATATATATTGGGAAAAAGGAGAAGTGGTCGAAGTCAGTATTGATCAGATCAGAATTAATCTTGGCGTGAGTGATGATAGTTTTGGACATCGTCTTAAGACAAAAAATGTTTGTCTTCTCCAGACTTAGACGATGAAATGGATTACTAGCTAAAATAAATAGTATATTATTTGACGAGCACATATCTATTAAACATGCGTAAACATGCGATCGGTTTATATCCGTTGTGTGCGTGTCGAATACGACGTTTTATCTACGACCCATAAATTCCAGCTTATATCAAATATTTCAAATGTATTTGTCAATGATGGCGAGGCGGACTGTCATATAACTGTCATCCACGTAGGTTTTGACAGCCTTTGACATTAGCGTTGTATAATGATGACAGTTCGTTCAAATAATAAGTCATTATTTGAACGATCTGTCATTGTTATACAACGCTAGTGTCATTACCGTGTATCATGACGAAGATTGTATAGTCATAGATACGTATGCAATGAACTCATTATATGGAAGTCGTAGATAATAGTATATTATTCTATGAGCAAGTAATTGCCATTACTTGCGAATGGAATACTATACTTTTTCTACGACTATACAATTTTTTTTAAAATTAATTTAGGCAGTATTGGGACGGCGCGGCTCGGCGGTGGCGCGGTGGTACGTTATAGGTATTCTGATGCAGGGAGGAATATGAGGAGACCGCACTCTATATGGAAAATCTGACCCAAATCACTGCACAATAAGTCCTAAAAATGGCAAGTTTGTAGACATGCGCAGTACGCACATACTGCTCTCATTCATAACTTGATCGACGAATCGGCCTGTCAAAACGTATGGTTGTCAGCTTTCAGGTTATGGTGGTTATGTCGTCTAGTGTATACGATTATTTTATTATATATTTACATTATACGTACCGACTGTGATAGCGACAAATAAAATTTAGATTTCACTGGTTTTTATTATGAAGTGCTGTGTGCCAGGCTGCAAAACGTCGAACAGGAAAACTAAATTAACATTATTCTCTGCTAATACGGTAGACCAACAGTTGTTTTATGTCCATTCGTATAGCCGCAATTCGTAGAAGGTTATTTTGTAAAGTTTTCGTAAAATATAAGTGAAACTAAGTTCTGTATAACTTCTTTCAACCATTTTAACATTCGGTTGACAATTTTTAGAAACATAACCTCACCACACAATGACAGTAGTCGCCAAAAACGTCGCTACTCACATGGGTATTTTTATGAATGAGAGAAAAGAGAGAGCAATATGTGCGCACTGCGCATGTCGACAAACTTGCCGTTCTCGGTCGGTACTTATTATGCAGTCATTTGGGTCAGATTTCAAATTGTATGTACGGTAACTGCGAACTCCTCCCTTCCTACTCCGTGTTCTGATGTATGACATTATGTCGGTATTACAGATTTTTTTCTAAAAGTGTCAAATATTGACAGCGAAGAAAAGATAACAAGGTATCTAACCTACAAAATGACAGATATTTATTATCCCTTGTTGGTGCGTATTGATGTATTAAATAAGTCACATTATTACACTTTTTGGGCGACTTAAATTTGTCGGCAAGCTCGGCTATTTTCGCTAAATTTTCGGAAAATGAGCTTAATTTTTTTCTGATTCGCCAATCCATAAACGCTTTGTAGGTTTTTTCGTATTTTGTCCTCGATTTTTCGTGCAATAAATTTAATGTGCGGATTTGCGCGGCTTGTATTACATCAGGTGGAGTACACATTCAGAATGCATTTTTTTGATAATTATGATTAACGAATTACAGTAATTACTGTACACTGTACGTATGTGGCGGTATGTGGTAGTGTATTTCGTTAAAATATCTGACAGATTAAAATTGTTTGTAGCGCTCGTCGTTTAGCGACGTTGTCAACGTCGCTAAGCAGTCTCTCTAAAGTCTAAACACGATGGAAATGAAAATCCGCGCTATGATTGGTTCTACAGCCGTGAGAAATGAAATATTGCCGTGAGAAATGAAATATTTCTCACGGCTCGCGGGGTATGAGGAACCAGGAATGAAATATTTGTCATGTGTGTGGGGAATAGATACTATTACTTATCATAAATTGCCATGATAATGAATGCATTCATCAATAGGAGTAGAAAAAAATCTGATGTGGCCAGGCACATGACTTTATCATACTATATATAAAATTAATAATTTAGCTGCATGAGATTCTATTTGATCGAGATCGCCTATGTCTGCATTAAAATAAAACTAGTAGAACTAGACAGATATTATGTCGATTAAGCTGCGTTCGGATATTGTACACCGTTGACACCGGGTACACCGTTCAAATGACACGTGTTATTGGGTGTAAAAAGTGACGGTGTACAATATCCGAACGCAGCTTATATTGATAGTAGGTGTTGTCAAAATCATGTCAAAACATTAGCCTGACATAACCTACTGTCATTAGAATCATAATTTCAGACATATCCTGGCTCCTAGTTTTAAAGCAGTACGACCGATCTCGATGAAATAGAATTTGCTCATGCAACTATACTATTGATTGTACCAAAAAATGTCATAGTCATAAATTATTCAGAATTTCCTCATCTTTAATTTATTATATAACTATTTCGACGAAATTCCAGAAATGGCGGCTTATTTGCAAAATCTTTCAAAAATGCTAAGACTAAAACTCCAGTTCCTTTGGACCCTTTTCAACAGAAAGCTTTTCAGCTCTAAGTTTGGTTATGAAACTTCTAAATATGAAGTTCCGTCCCGATATCTTTAGTAGTTTCTCCGGAATCGTCGTCACAAAAAACGGGTACACACACACACACACACACACGCAGACATTTTTTGTACCTTGGTCAAACATGTTCAGGGGACCCAAAAAGACATATTTCCGCTAAAATCTCAAATTTTATTTTTGGCATGCTTACAATACTTTACATACTGCGTATGATAAAGTAAAAACTATTATCTATCAGTTGACTTTTACTATTACCTGTTACTGTCATATGTGACATGAATATTGTGTCGAGGCGTGTCGAGTATGTATTTTTATTTATTTAACCTCAAACTATTAATCTGACTTTGACATTTTAATATATTTTTTGTAATTAATATTTTTTATAACTATTTGTATGTTGCTGCTAATAGCGAGTACTGACAATGCGTGAAACATATATTTTGTATCGTTACAATTGATTTAGATTTGTGCCCCTCTCCAGAACGGTCATCTTAAATGATACGAATAATACCTCAGTAGATACATATTTAATGTTTAGGATGAGATAGTCCATAAAATTATGTATTGTCTTATTAAATTACTACTAATTACAAACTCCAGCAGAAATTCATTGAAGAATAACACTTGTAAGACGCAAGCCTTCATTTTTATGCAGTATGTAATAAGCATGTTCAATATGTTACATATTGGCCCAAACCTATAACCAGAGAAATTTTAAAAAATATACATATTTTAGTAAATATACATATTTTATTTTCTTGTTCTTTGTATTTAATTTTGTGTTTCTAACTTGAGCAATACTAATATTTAGTTAGTAATTCACGTCCTAAAGAATAGTTTGTATCCTTGGGTTAATTGCTCTAAACAGCCACAATACAATTTAACTTAAGTGTGAGTAATAAGATAAGTATGTAAAATTGTGTCAACTGGAATAGTTTTCATTTGTACACCTACGCTAATTGGAAACATACATTCTACTAATTTTTACAAAAAAGATCTCGGTGTTTATTACTATGAAAGCAAATACGTAATAGCCCGGTGACATAATATACGGCCCTGGATAAAAGTATTAGATTATGCTTGCTTTTAAAGGTTTAAAAATAAAAGAAAGCATTCAGCATTTACACGTTTAGGGGTTAGCATTTATACCTATCCAAATCCTAGTTACCTGAAGAAAGGTTTGAACTATTGAACAATGCAAAGTGAACAATGCAGAAAAATTGAGATGTTATTCATAAAATGGTTAAAAAACGAGTTTACTCCAACTAATACAGACGTGATGATTCTCCATACAAATGATAAAAATTATGTAATTTGAAACAAAATGAAATAAATTAATTGACTGGAACAGTGACTTGTAGAAATCAGGCATCCCACAATACAGTGATAGTACGCTCACCGTTCGCCCGATGGGTGTGAGTCGTGACAATGGTTCGTTTAATTCGTACTGATTCCATTCACATGCGGGTCCCGTTTTTAGTACGAATCAGTTCTAGTTTGATTCAGTTCCAAGCTTGTGATTCGCTCCATACGGAGCTTTTAAAAGTTTCGCTGAATTTGAAGGACTAATACAGACGTGATGATTCTCCACAATGATAATAAAAGTTTTGTAGTTTCCGCATTACATCCATCCCGCATACAAATGAAACAAATTAATTTGAAACACAAATGAAATAAATTAATTGACTGGAGCGGTGACTTGTAGAAATCAGGCATCCCACAATACAATGATAGTACGCTCACAGTTCGCCCGATGGGTGTGAGTCGTGACAATGGTTCGCTTAATTCGTACTAATTCCATTCACATGCGGGTCCCGTTTTGAGTTCGATTCAGTTCTACTTTGATTCAGTTCGAAGCTTGTGATTCGCTCCATACGGAGCTTTTAAAAGATTCGCTGAATTTGAAGGACTCTGGGTGCTTTAATGTTGGAGCTGCGATAAACGATAAGAGCGGCTATACTAGCGACGCGGAGAGAATGATTGCATCATTTTGTATGCATGTGGCTATGTTGGAGCGACGCGTTGTGATGCGCTTGGTAGCCGAGCAACGATGTGCGGAGATAAGTCATTTGGCAATTTTCTTTGCTCTTATCAGGTTTGGTCGGTATGGATATCGACAGCGTAATTAGCGAAATATTTGTCAAGCCTCCCGTGTGGGACAAAAAAAAAACGGAAATCATCATAATAGATGTTCTCGACAAATTATGGGATGAAGTGGCTGTCAAAACGAATACAACACGTTAGTAGAAATTTTAGTTTTGATTACAGATGTAGTATTTATTTAAGATTATAAATATCGTAATACAAGTAAATTCAAAGAAAAATCAATTAGAGCGTCTAGACCATGCTGTCGACAGAGTAGCATCGCTTTCCTAGCCGCGTGTGTAAAGTTACAGTTTTTCTACCGGAAAAATGCGTTTCAACGAGCAAAATATTAGTGAACTAAAATCTTTATTTAGCGAGTCAATAAACGAGTTGATTGAGAGTGAAACTTTCATGATAAAGCTGGTCAATATCGTGAAGGAACGCTTCATTGCTGAAATGGATGCGTTAAGTCTGAAAACCATAACCTCAAGACAGAAATTCAAAAGTTCGGATCGAGTAAACCCCGATTCCAGCCTTTCAAACATATAGAAATAGTGGTACATCAAAGACTTCTAATCGAACAGTTCCGTGAGACTTCCAGTATGTCAATAATTACCATATTCTCAACACGTGGGCTTTCCAAAAATGTATCGTTTAATGAAATCGGCTAAAAAAATGTTTTAGAGAAAAGTTAACGAGAACCCGTCAAGAAGGCCGATCTAAAGGGCGGAAGTGTTGTTTGTACCTTTGACGAGATATACTGCAGCGCCACTTTTTTCATCGGCTTACTAGTTTGTGCGGCCGACATAGTCAGCGACAGCGGTGAACAAATCTTCCCCTAGTCGAAATATGTATAACACCGAGTACGAGTCATTCTATTGAGATCCGATTCTATTTATAGAAAACGGTCCTAGTTAGTACACCGGAATATATGTTAGCACCTTACCACTGCTGATTTGTACCAAAACATGCCTGTTTTTCGTACAAAATTTCTCGTGACTGCATGCAAATTAACGTCTGATTATTTTTTTACCGATGGATAAAACACTGGTCGAGATGATGACATGGAGTTTTGAGCAGAACTCGGTTCCATTTTGCCGCTATAAATTAGACAATTACCGTTTTTTAAATATGAATTCAATAAAAATATTTGTTTTTGCTCTTGATAGCACCTGTAGCATCTCCATATCAATACTATATCCAAATTTCACGATCATGTGTCAGAGCATTCCCGGGACGTTTGAGTTAAAAAAATGCAGTAATTTTTAGCGCTGTACAAGCAATTGTAATATGTTTGCAGTGTGGCTGAAGACGAGACGGAGTCTCGAAACCAGGTACCACAAGAACGAAAATAAACATTCCACTGGAAATTATATACCTTTTTTGTTTTATTAAGCAAAACATACCTGGCGTTTATAGGACTATAACAGCCTTTCTGACTGCTCTGGCAAAA
The DNA here is from genome assembly GCA_963966075.1 of Aphodius sticticus. Taxonomy (NCBI): domain Eukaryota; kingdom Metazoa; phylum Arthropoda; class Insecta; order Coleoptera; family Scarabaeidae; genus Aphodius; species Aphodius sticticus. The sequence goes on along the minus strand of OZ014507.1, from coordinate 36,952,560 downwards.
TGTCCCAAGCAGTTGAGTATTTCGATCAATGAACAGAAAACCATTGTTATTCTGCTATACCTGTCAAGGTATGTTATGGCTTATATGTACTCCGCAGCTTATATATAAACAGAGATTAAAACAAGAACAGGCCAACTGAGAAGAGAATTGCCACAAAATAAAGTCGTTTTAATCTTTGATAACGCGGAATACTCATCTTCACCTCGTGCTGTTTCTCCATCATTTGAATTTTTCTTTCTCGTTTCTTCAATTTTCTCATGTAGTTCCTGCACGAGTCCCAATTTAAATTGACGTTCGTCAATTAGACATTGTACCTGTGTCTCTATGAGTTCTTGTTTCTCAACGCACCATTTTGGTAACTTGTTCGTGAGTTCACTACATTGCCGATCTTTATGCTCTAGAAGGAATGTTCTAGAACGAATGTTCTTCTAATGTTTATGTTGTACATGATACTCACCGGTTTGTAATTTTTTTATCCTTAATAGGGCAGATGTTGGCTTTTTTAGCATAGCCGGGGTATACTGCGACTAATATTCTAATGGTTCTACATTGCTCTCTGTAATCCAGATAATAAAAACAATGAGTAACAATGTTACCAAGATAGTCACGAAACAAGTCGTTTTCTCAACGACCACTACATCATCTACTTCCACATAATTATGTTCCAGACGCACAATGTTTGGATCATCAGGTTGTACTACGAAAAAAAAAAGCACTTTATTGTAAATTGTGGGCACTTTCTGTTTGCTATTTACCTGTATCGTCATCGTACTGTGATGTATTCTGCAAGCTGCACCCCAATCATTCGCTTGCTTTCCAAATCAATCGGTGTAATATTTACTAACAACTGAGCCACCTCCTATCAGATACACTGATTGCTTTGGTTTTGCAAACTTTGCCTTTGTTCGTCGCCTCCGTATTAATTTTTAAAATTTTGCTGTTCCTGTATGTGCTGCCAAAAGTAGCAAGCAATTTCTGCCACGTTGTCATCTTAGATCTATTTATAGTTGTATCAGATCTTTTACATTCAAGAATGTGTTTATATTTTCCCATCAACGACACCAATAATTTTTCAACGCGAGCTGTAAAATTCTTCGCTAACTTCTATTAAGAAGAAATACAAGCAAAATTCTAATCTTCAACAACCTTATGCTAGTTTTATGAAAGAGTACGAAGATCTAAACTACATGACCAAAGTGAAGAAACTATTAATGGACAAACCATACCTTCTGATACTGATACTGATAACTACAGCAGACGACAAAAAAAGTACCGCCAAACATGGATTCATTAATCATAGTGGCATCTTAAACAAATTGTATGGCGATATTCTGCTGAAGACGACATCGACCATTATCAACTAAACACTGTTACCTATATCTCATTAGCACCATATTTAGCAACTCGTTAATGTTGATATCAATTAGCTATGTATTGTCGAGAAACCTAACCGCATGTTAGCGAAGTTGTTGAGCACGATCTCTACGTTGACAACGTATTGACCAGTGCAGATACGGTAGAAATTGTTATAAAATTAGAACAGAGAATTTCGGACGTTTTAAATCAGGCAAAGCTCAATTTACGAAAATGGACATCGAACAATTCTGATGTTTACACAATTTCTAAGCCAGAGCAGATTCAATAACTGGAATTGTAGTAATCGACAAATACATGAAGACATTAGAAATTCAATGGAATCCAAATACGAGTATATCACCCGTTAGATCTACTTGCTCCAATTACGATTGTTGCAAAAAGGGATGTTAAAAGTCTAGGAGATCTGCGTGGCTGAGTAAAATTCAGACAAACTGTAACCAACGTTAATAATATTGAAGTACCAAGATTAATTATGTGTACAAACGCCAGAATAGTCGAAATCATGGATTTTGCGATGCTTCTAAGCACGCATATGCTGCAGTGTAGGTATATTTAATATCTAGTTATATGACATTCGGGTCCAACTTGTCTGCGCAAAACTGAGATAGTCCCAGTGAAACTTACGGTACCAAGAACTGTGCAGAGCATTATTGTGGGCAAGATTAAGCGTCTTCTATAGTTGTGCCTGTCCCCAAGAAGCCGAAGGTGAGAGAGCTGACCGATTTGCGACCTATAAGCATCTTACCCACTATTTCGAAGATCTTTGAGAGACTGGGCAGAATACCAATCTGGGTTTAGACCGTCTCACAGCTGCGCAACCGTGCTCACGGATATCACAGATGATATAGTCACGGCTGCGGATAGTGGTAAAGTAACTGCGCTGGTGCTCCTCGACTACAGCAAGGCATTTGATTCTGTCAACCACAAGATCTTGATAGAGATAATGTCTTCTATCGGCCTGAGTCCTGGAGCAGTCGAACTGGTGCGTTCATTCCTTTCGGGCAGGACACAGCGTGTTCGTGTTGGTGGTCAGTTGTCGGGGCCGGCTATGCTCTCCATGGGTGTTCCACAGGGTGCCATTCTTTCGCCTCTCATGTACACTCTGTATACGATGGATCTCCCCCGATTAGTCACTGAGTGTCACTACCACCAATACGCTGATGATACTCAACTGTATCATTCTTTCGATGCATCTGACGTGGTGGCGGCAGGGAACTTGCTGACCCGAATGCTCTCCATCGTGGCGGAGTTTTCTGATGATCATCAACTCGCCTTGAATCCAGCTAAGACGCAGGCCATTCTGTTCGGGCCCAAAAGAGCGAGGAGGCAAGTGGAAAGTGATTTACTTGTCACCATAGGTGCAAGTCGTGTTGTCTTTGCGGATTGCGTGCGAAACCTCGGCCTGTGGATGGACAGCGATCTGCGGTTCCAGCGCAATACGTCGGAGCTGGTGAAGAGTGCTTTTGGCGCTCTGAAGGCAATTTACATGAACAAAATATATCTAGACCAACACTGCAGGAAGTTACTGTGTGATTCACTAGTTCTATCGAATTTCAACTATATGGATACAGTTTACGATGGGTTCTTGCGTAGGGTGGATGCTAGTCGCATACAGAGAATGCAGAATTCCTGTATTCGTCTGATTTACGGGATTCGCAGAGGCAACCACACGTCGGCGAGTCTTCGGTGCAGCGGTTGGCTTGACATGGCGAGGCGGCGTAGGTTACATAGTGCCACATTTTTTTATAAGATTCTTATAACTAAGAAGCCAGGTTACCTTTACAAAAAGATCATTTTCCGGGGTGATATTCACGACGTCAATGTGCGCAGACGGGACAGAATAAGTGTGCCAGTGCACCGGACTGCCTTTTTCGAGTGCGGCTTTCGGTGTCGTGTTGCTCGGCTAATGAACGCGTATGGTGCGCGTGGGGGACGATCTGCGACGGGACAGCTTGCGTCGGTGCAGTGCTTCAGGGGTACGGTTTTCGGTGGCTTGATTGCGGAGATGCGATGACTTTAGTTTTTTTTTGTGGTTGTTTTGCTACTTATTGTTGTTTTTGCGTTAGTTTATATTTGATCGAATCGAATTATCTATTTTTTTTGTCTTTAGTTATTTCTATTTCACAGGGTGTCTGGAAGAGCACCGGTTTAGATATTCCTCAGGGTCATATCTAATACCGGTGAAGACAACCCTTTTGGCCAATTAAGCAATTTAATATTTTAATGTTATTCTGTTACTATATATGTATTGTTTTTCTTTGCTTTTGGATCAATAAACAATTATTATTATTATTATTATTATTATTATATTAACAATAGACTAGAAACTTACAGTGTATTTGTGTAAAACGGTTCGCTCGTGGCCATTTCCTGATTTGGGACCTTTTCGGGCAATTTTAGAAGTGCGTATTAACCCGCAAAGGTAAGTATCCTGCATCTGTTTTTCTCCAATTTTATTCAAACTGGTCAATACCACTTTTCTATCTTCTTCGTTGATTTTCTCAAAACATTTGTATTTACATTTGCAATCACTGCCAGTGCATCTAGGACCCCTTATTTTATTTGCTGTATTAAGATGTTTTTTACCACTGGCTAACATTGTCTTTCTACAGTTTCGGGCCCATAGTGATTTATTCGCCGACTTCCTTTTTTGTTTACCTTCAACATTGTGGCCATCATCTGTAGTAGTCTCATCAGTTTCTGTCACATATTCATCACCAGAACCACCACTAAATGGTTCAGATTCACTGTTTATTTCTTCTTCCATATCGCACAACCGCTGTTACGAATGTATATAATATATACATACAAACGTAGTACCTACGTACATTTACCAACAATATCTTTATAACTGATCGGTTCACGACAGTGAAGCTAGATTTCTTCAAAAAGTGACAACGCCAAACCACGCGAAATACAACCTTAACTACATACACCATGTGTTTGCGCCTTTTTTTGCAAATTCTGGCCATAGACTGGTTCGGGATTTGGTTGCCGGTGCCCAAGGAATATCATACGCATTTTTGTTATAAAATCCTCTATGTTGCTTAGTTTAGATTGAATAAAAAGTTGTTTTCTACTTCGTAACATAATTTAATTAATTTCAGACGGGTGATCGATTTCGAATCAGCGTTGCTGTTGTTAACGTGATTTTTTTACCGATTTTTTTTATGTACGCCAACTATTGTTTATGATTTGTTTGTAGAATGGTCCGACGATGAAAGTAGCTTTCGACATTGATAACCAGTCTGAAATTAATTAAATGATGTTACGAAGGACATTTTATTTAATCATACGCACGTTTGCTGCAAGAGGGAGGTAGCTCCTGGAGCTGCACCTTTCTTGCACCAAACAAAATAACATGCATCTCATCTTGGCTAAATTAAGGTACATGCAGTGCTCGGATCAGCGTCGTTCTTACACCAAAATATAGCCAATGTTTCATAGAACATGATTAGTGCATAACTTCAATTTGTAAAAAAAAATGGAGCTGCATCGTTCTTGCAGCAAGCTCCTCAATTGGCAAGGCCCGGCGAAGGAAAATCCTGCAGGCATCGGTTCACGAGGAGTTCCACACAGAGAACTAGTAAATTCTATGTTATGGTGGAATTGACCTAATAGGTTGAAAGAATCTATTATTGAGAACAAAACTGACATAGATTATACTACCAAATAACTACCAGAATTACGACTACAAAAACAATGTATTGAGTTACATTGGAGGTTCTCGCAGAATTCAACGAATCAAGGCAGTATGGTCAACAGTTCATAAATTAAGAAAACGCCCTAAACTATTTTAATAAAATTATCACATGCACGGTATTTTCAATCAGAAATCTAACACTTACAAACCTATTGTAATTCAACCCATTATTGGAAATCTCCCTAACAGTAGTGAGTCTTCTTAAACGGGTAAAGGTAGTCCCAAATGTAGTTTAGGAATAAAAGATGTTGGTTTTCCCTTTTTATGGCTTTTTTATATTTAAGTAAGTACGTTCACCCAAGTTTATGGGCATCATCAGACCTGAAACAAGTTTTGAGGTAACAGTAATTCTTATTGAGCAAATCGTGCGAGCGAATTCGGATCAACATACCTACAGTACAACAGCCATTTTATGTCTGGTCTTATTTTATCGTTTGATCTTAAGTGAATATTATTAGAAATTATGGCAACTGCATTTGATAACGCTAGCGTTAACTGAGCCACAATAGTAGTACGTTAAGTTAGTAACTTTAATATTAAGTAATAGGTACGGACGAGCCACAGATTTGCCCTGAACTGGACCGATATCTGAGATTTGAGATACAACATACCAATATCATACAATTAATACTTTAAAAGTATAAACTCGTGAAGAAAATAAACCACCCCGTTTGGTAAAACAAAATTCTGACTGTTACTATAGGCTTTTTTAGAGCACCCCTTTTTATAAAATGAGTTTTTGCCTAGATATTAAAATGGAGGTCCATTGTACATATAGGTTCATATATGTATAGTTGTACAATTGTACATACAGGTCAATCTGGGGATACTGTAGAAATTTTATAAAGACACGTTTCTTGAGTTTTGCGTCAACGATTTGCGTTATTTTGCTGCATTTCTTTTACAGTAGTGCCATTCTGCGTAAAATCTTTATAATACGTACGGAATTGTGTTTGCTTTTCCAATTCCTTAAATATCTGCGTTTTAAAATAAAGAATAAAAATTTTAAAAAATGTACCTTTTCAACCAGAATTACATTTACTATATAAAAAAATCGCGGGAAAAACTAGGGCACTCCGTATATCTATAGGACTTACTTAATAGATTCCAAGTATTACCTACTAAAAAAAAGTGTTAGATATAGGTCACCTTGAATTATTAGTTGTCAGCGGTACCGCAAAGATCTCAAGTTACACATACGGAGGATATATCTTTTGTAGAGGTTATTTGTGTGGTTTACCCACGTTCATGTTATTCTTTTGCAGTCAGTATTTGTACCCCATGTTACATAAGAAAGCACAAATGTCTCCGTGGTAGGTTGTGGGGCGAGGCCAATTTCAAAACAGGCAACAAATGCTAAATATCAAATTACTTATTGCCTGTATAAAGTGGAAATCGGAGATTTGCACATCTGCCAGTTTGCACATTGTTCATGGATTTATTCCGCTGTGGAGAATAAACTCTTCATTGTGGTAACACTCTCTGTGTATAAGAAACGTGTATGTAACAATATTAACAAGAATCGGTGTAAGTATAAGAATTGCTAAGAATACCAACACATCTAAGTACTAACGACATTTTTTCTTAAATAGTTCTTAATTAACATTGCCAATGCACAGTCAGCTGATCTGGGTAAAATAAGTATTTTTTTACCAAACGTTCTTGTGTATTTTTTTAAATTGTGGTAATTATATTGAAATCATTTAAATGACATTTTTATCGACTCCTCTACAAAGGAGCAAGTTTTCTTTTACCCGAAAAATAACGGTAAAATGGTTGTTTGAATAAGTCCCAGTTCTTTCTTGTAAAAATCTTTAATTTTGCTATAACATATATCGGATGTTAGTTAACCAACTTCAGCTATCTGTAAAACAACAGCAATCATCATAAGTGAATCCTATAGTATCAAATACTCTTAAATTCAGTTAGTTTTGCATAAATCAGGAAAAACTATTACGAAGTTTTTATTTGTGAAAGGTTATCACCAGAACCATAAAATGCAAGAAACATATTAAAGTCTTTCACAATAAACTCAATATTTGAAAACAAAAAAGCACCCAATGGTTATTTAAACGATCTGTGGGATTTAATTAAATTTAAGACCAAGCTGCAACAGGGAGATATAATTTGCAAGTAGCTGTAATTTTCTACCAATATGAATACAAATATACTACAAACTATGTACATACAAATGATACCAATTTACAGTGAGCCCCCAGATGGGCCTAACCATACCTTAACGGACGAACATTTTTATTTCTGGAGAGTTATGTCCTCAAAACGAAACGTCAGAGCTATAGACAGAAAATTGATTTAAGATAATACAGGTGAAGTTTTCTATAAAACGTTTTTCAATCGATTTTAATAAACTATACAATATTGGAACGTTTACAACGTGCTGAGTCTATAGTACTTAACAGGATCAAATCGTAATTACTACCTCAGAAATTTAAAAGAAAGCATTTTTTTATAAATTTGTGCATTTTTTAAATCTCATAACTCCGCTAATACTTGGCGATTTACATCATCTGTTACAGAAAACGAAAACATAGATTTATGTCGCTTTAATTCCTGTCGCTATGGTAACTTCATTAGCGACTTGGTTCCCAAACCCATAATGTTATTTCATCTCGCTTCGGTTTTTCTGCTTTTTCTTTTTCAAATCACTCATTTCAAATATCTTTTAAATATTTTTTATCCACGACTCACATATAATAAGTTCATTGCATACGTATCTATGACTATATAATCCCCATCATGATACGCGCCAATGATTATAATGACACTAGCGTTGTATAATAATGACACTTCGTTCAAATAATGACTTCATTATTTGAAGGAACTGTCATCATTATACGAACGTACTGCCAAAGTCAGTGTAAACCTACGTGGATGACACTTATTTGACATTTCGCCTCGCCACCATTGACAAATACATTTAAAAGATTTGATATAAAATGGAATTTATGAGTCGTAGATAAAACGTCGTATTCGACTCGCACACAACTGATATAAATCGCTCGCATGTTTATACGCTCGCCTACGGCTCACGTATAAACTTCATGCTCGCAATTTATATCCTTAGTTATGTGCTCGTCAAATAATATACTATTACATACTGCATTTCTTACCATTATGTTCATACTTTTTAAAATAATCGATTTATACAGGGTGTCTCACGGAACTGGTACATTAGAAGTTTCTCATGTTTTACTATTTCTGGAAAATTGAAATTTTGGAATTAGAATTTACTCGATCTGAGCTCTTCAGCTAAAATATTTTCAAGTTAACTGTAACGTCACCGGAAGTCGGTATCAACTATGTTATTTTAAATGGAATGATATAATTTTTATTTTTTTTTGTTTCTACGTACCAAAATGCATCATTTTTAATAAGGTTACCCTATACCTAAATATTACCATTTTTGAGTTCTTTTGATTTTACTAATCTTTTGGTGATTTTTGCGGTTACGTTTAAAATTGAATATCTCGGTTATTATTGAAACTAGAAGTTTCATGATTGGTGCTCCAAAACCAGAAACATAACCAAATAAGACGATGTTTAGTTCATCATGATATCTTATACAGGGTGTTCAAAATTTACGACACAATAATTGAATTTTCAAACGTAAGAAACTTTTTTTTTTCAAATGGAACACCATGTATACCGATACGCCATTCGATAGGAAATCTCATTCCCTATCAATCAATATTAGGGTTCCCTATATCTATCTTTAATAGTTTTTGAGATATTGTCACTTTTTCTTTAAATCCATTTTGAATACTCCTGGGTTGTATAAGGAGGCCTTAATATTTTGGCAGATAAAGTATTTCATTATCGATAACCTTTCACAACATCATTTTTATAAATTGGCATTCCTAAGTGCAGTATTTAAACAATAAAATGTAGGTATTTAAATACAGATATTTTCATACTTTTCATATCGTTTTCGGCACATTTGCAGTGTTCGGGATAGTAGGAAAACAGAAAAATGTTGCAAGTCTTGTTACGGATAATGAAGAAAATGAAATAAATGTTTTCGCTTATTTCATTGCTTTCTGGAATAGGTCCACGCGAGCTGCTTGTATGGATTTAGATATGGCTTATAATTAAAAGCCTTGCAGCACAAGTTTCTTCATAAATTGTTTACATGATTTTTAGATCTATGACGTGCATCCATCCACAGAATTCTTTTAAAACAAAATGTATCTATATGCCTACAAAATTTTACAATTACTCTTTCCTGATGATTATATGCAAGGAGAGTTGAATTTTGTGAATTTACGCTGGTGAAAATTCAGGAGGACCCGTTGTTTTTTATCAAAGATAATTGGGACTAACGAATCAAAATTTTCCAGGGAGGGTATAATTAACCGACAAACTTTACACTATAGGGCCACCGAAGATCCCCATGCCATAATACAGGCAAATTTTCAACACAATTTTAGTTTTAATATTTGCAATACAAGCATATCTGTCAAATGTAAAGATCTATCCAAAGTAAGGTAACAGTGCATTAGCAGCGACCACCATCGGGCGTCCACGATAAATCCCGAGCACTGCAAATGTGCCAAAAATGATATGAAAAGTATGAAAATATCTGTATTCAAATACATTTTATTATTTAAATACTGCACTTGGGAATGCTAATTTATAAAAATGATGTGAAAGGTTATCGATAATGGATTACTTTATCTGCCAAAATATGAAGGCCTCCTTATACAACCAAGGAGTATTCAAAATTGATTTAAAGAAGAAATTGACAATATCTCAAAATCTATTAAAGATAGATATAGGGGACCCTAATATTGATTGATAGGGAATAAGATTTCCCTTCCATTGGCGTGTCGGTATACAGGCTATTCCATTTGAAAAAAATGAGTTTTTTACGTTTGAAAATTCAATTACTGTGTTGTAAATTTTGAACACCCTGTATAAGATATCATGATGAACTAGACATCGTCTTATTTGGTTATGCTTCTAGTTTTGGAACACCAATCATGAAACTTCTAGTTTCAATAATAACCGAGATATTCAATTTTAAACGTAACCGCGAAAATCACCAAAAAATTGGTAAAATCAAAAAAGCTCAAAAATTGTGATATTTAGTTATAGGGTAGCCTTATCAAAAATGATGTATTATGATATGTAGAAACCAAAAATAAAATAAAAATTATATCATTCCATTTAAAATAACTAAGTTGATCCCGATTTCCGGTGACCGGACGTGACAGTTAACTTAAGAATATTTTAGTTAAGAGGAATCACTAGAGGTAGCAGCGTACTACAAAACAACACTACATAAAACCAAACATACTGAGCTTAATTGTGTGTTAATAATCACGTGTAATACATTAAATTGTAGATAAAGGTGTATTACACCGGGCACGAATGCCACTTTTTTTCATTTGCGTTGTTGTTTTGTTTTTTACCCTTGCTAAAGAAGCCAATAATTGGTAATTTTTGTGATTTTTTTATTCCAAATCAGAACCAAACATCAAAAAAGCAATATTACAACATTTTGTATTGAGCCTTCATGAACTTGTGTAAAAAAAATGACAACAAAATATGAATGTTGTAATGATTTAACCGTTGGTTTTTTGAACATGTGAATGAGACGAGAATAACATATTTTATCGTCGTACGGTGCAGCCATCTGTTGGATAAACACCACATCATTTTCTTCGACCAATCAAATTCAAATGGTACAGTCTGAAGCAGCAGCATGAATACGTAGCCAGGGGAATCACAAATACTGAGCAATTTCGGCCTACCAAAAATATTGATCGCATGTTGACGCGGGAGTGCCGCCGCGCCAGGCAAACGAAAGCCATACGAAAAATAAATTTTACCGTGCTGGTGCTACGTAGATAGCAACGACTCGCTTATAAATTAGGACATGTTCTTGCGGAAGTGTATGTGAGCAAAATGAATTGTTGAATTTCGACCAAAATAGGCTAGAAACCAAATACGAGAAATAATTTTTTGCCGTCCTGACTCCTGATGGACTACGCAGACAGCAAAGAGCGAGTTATAAATTAGGAGCGCATGTTCCCGCGAGGGTTTATAGTGCAGCAATACCTACTTACAATGTTACAACTACTAAATAATTAATAGGAGTTAAATAAATTATTACTAAGTCATTTATATTTCGTCATAGAATTTCAAATATATTGGTATTTAGATTTAGAAAATAATATTAATACCAAACACTTGTCGCTTGGCAATGCATTCAGGGCAATCGCAATCTATGTAGGATGGTTGGCTTTAGTTCGACTTGTTGTACAACAGACGTCGAACAGACGCTAGAAATATGGGCAAATTAAAAAATCGGCTGCCTTTATGTGGCCCGCGTTCTAAGAAAACTAATAACTTACGAGAGTACCTGCGGCAAGTGTATATGTAGATATTATACGTGAGTGTAATTCTTCGCTAATTAACTTCGCTAGTTAATTTGGGCAAAACTCTCTTATAGGTGTAAGCGTGCCGGATTACCATATATGGCAAAAAACTTTTATAAAGGTGCAAAATATTTGAACATGTATCTATATAATATATAATAAATGACTTATACATATACATAAAGCTGCCTGTTTTATCAGAATCGCTATTTTTTCACATACCTACAATTGAAATTGAAGTACCTATACTACCAAGTCTCTACATAGCAATAATAATTTTGAGTAAAATTTCAAAATGCAGTATCCAACTGTAGCTAGAATTAAAATAGGAATATTATATTTACTAACACCTACTTGCGTCACCCGATAAAAATTTGAATTTTTTATATGAGGTGTGTTTTACCTGAAAGTATCGATCTCTGCTAAGTACGAACGAGACATTCGAGATTATTGATGCACAAAGAAAACGTTAAATGGATTTAAATAAGTATCTGAGTACGAATGCTTTCATGGCCAGAATCATTTAAATTTAGATGATAAATAGTTACCGGTTTATGCCGTGAGTAAAAATTCATAATTACTGTCTTCGCGACCATGCTGTTCGCTTCTTCGGAGCTAACTGATAATTAGTTAACTAATTCTAATAATAAATGTAATGTAATAAATGATTTATGTAAGAAAAGCTGTCTGTTTTACCAAAACTACAATTTTTTTCAACATACAAAAGGTACAATGTTCAACCATAGTTAGTAGTAAAATAGGTATGTTATAATAAACCGCGGTTTATAATAAAGCAATTAATTAATTTGTATCACTGTATTGTTTTGTGGAATTGTATTTGTATTTAAAATATACAAGAAAAGCATTTCAGAACATGCGATAGTCACATACACAAAGTTATTAGGAAATGGTTCGGCGCCAGTCGACACCGCACGGCACCTTTGATCTTTGCCGCCAAAGAACGATACCGCCTGTGGATACCGCCGTTCCCCTCATCTAATCAGTGCGTTGCTTGCATTTTCTGCGGAGTGTACAGTGGGCGCGGCTTGTTCCCTCCTCTCGCGCCTCAGTTTCGTCGAACTTTTGAGGCCGGTGACTAACATTTACTCTTAAAGAGCTCAGATCGAGTAAATTCTAATTCTTAAATTTCAAGTTTCCAGAAATAGTAGAACATGAGAAACTTCTAATGTGCCAGTTCCGTGAGACACCCTGTATATTTTTGCATTCCACATCTAATCTAATTTCATAAATTTATATTAATATTTTTATATTATTATTATTAGTAACTATTATTTAGTAATTATCTTACTTATTTCCCAATCTTACCGGAAATTTCATAATTGGTACTTCCTATTCGCCTGTAGCCGTGTACGAGGTAACACGTACAATTTTAAAAGTATCGTCTTAGATTTTACACATGTTTTATGTGCGCTCTCTACGTGTTGCTAAGCTATTAATAAGATGTACACTACTATTGACTACTATTGACTGTGAGTCTATATTGATTTTATCTATACCATTTGTTATTTGTCTTGTATCTTCCTGTGCACATTCTGGCTGAAGACCCGGTATCAAAGTAAAAATAAATATATTAGTGGTTTTTGTTCTTTAATTAACATGAAAACTTTCAACGTTTTTACCATTGTCTAAGCAGGAGAACGCTTCGTAAATCAAGATGCATAAGTAATTTCTTATCATCCTTTCGTAACAATATGTGCAGCCGTAGAAAGAAGTATGTTCCTATCGCTCCTGCAGGATTTGAAAATAGCATGTCGGTTATAATATATTCGTGAACGGGTGTCTCCTCGGCCGCTTCGCAAAAAGTTGTCCGCCACGTGGTATTTTGCGATGGATATAATCTAACCGGATTTAGTAGATTTTCGCCGTGTCCGATCTTTTCCTTAATGTAATACCTTCATTGCAACGTAATATGACCACTCAAGTTATGTTTACGAGTACCTAACTAATGCATTTAATTGAATATAAAATTATTTTTATACTAATATACATGCTAATAAATAAACAGTTTTTGATGATACTAATATCACTACACATTATATACATTTATGTATAAATCTTGCAATTGTTGCCAATGATTATCAATGAAGATAGACTATTTCAGAATTGTTATATTAAAATATATTAACTAAATGTAAATAAATCCTAATGAATTTAAAATAAATTTATATTTAGATTAGTTTATTAGTTGTGATTTTTACTACTACTTTTACTTAAATTATTTGATTGTTTTTAAATTAAATGACGGAGCATGTATGTTGTATGAATGCATCATTGCTTTCGAAATATTATATATGTGACTTGGACTACGGAAAGGAGGTTTATGTGTCAAGAAGTCGATGAATTTTATCATATAGAAAAACAGAAGCAAAAAATGGAGGTTTCATATTGAACGAGATTACAAACCGACACGGCCTTCAGCTGTACACACATTTTACCCCCCCCCCCCCCTTCATGTTATTTTCAACTGGTGCCTCCCGCTCACCACTGCTATTGTTTATTTATTCATTTGTAATTGTATTTTGTTTTGTTCTTTACACACATGTTAATGATATACTGTTTGTCTTCCGGTTGTTACTACTTGTTACACTCTTTCGTACTAGTAATTTTGCCGCCGCATCTTGTTCGACGCTGCTGCCAACATATATTCGAAAACTTGTCAATGTTGCCGATCAAAGTTCCCAAATTTGCATTCACACACGCTTGCGTGCGTTCATAATTTACGCCTTCATGGCTACCCCGACCAGAATTACTTCACATTCTCTCAATTATCTTTGCCATCTTCAATGCTGCACTTTAATTTTAAAACTCTCCCGATAGTGGCACGTGTTCTACTCTTCGCTCGACTGATCCTGACGGTAAGTACATTTTTATATACGGTATTCTACTAACTTTTATTATCTGTGTGTAAGACATCTCACGTTTTATTCCTCGTTGCATGTTGTGCGTTTGTACTTATTTGTATATTTCGACTTTCAGCTAGTCTGATGGGCGTAACTGCCCGAAATTAATAACCATTAATAAAATTTTACTAGTTTGCCACGAAATATTTTATTTATTTCCTCATCCAAGTCTACCACGAACTAAGATGGATGCATTCATTAATAGTATTCAACAAATAGTAGTAGAGTACAGAAATTGAAAATTAAACTGAATGTGTTCGTACCCCGTCACATACGTATTTACTGTAAGCAGTTAATGTTTCAAATATATTTCATGAGACCTAGTTAATGCTTGACAACTTAAAATAATTAAAATGTTAGCAATAATGCAAAATAGTGATTAATTAGTAAATTATTTTACAGTTTTTATTATTTTGCGATGACATATTTAAATTAGAGCTCGTGGAGAATTTACGATTATTTAATGGAATAATTATTTACTTATTAATTTAAAAGCGGTTAAAAACTAACAAAATAAATTATTTCCGAAATAGGAATCTTATCAGATCTTAAAAAATAATTATCATTAATTAATCTACAATGTCAATTTTCGCTTCTATTTATAAGTCAGGCTGTACGGCCTGATTCAAATTCAAGTGAACCCTTCACCAGGATATTTCATTTATTAGTGTAGCTTGACGGTATATCTAATTTCGGTTGCTAAATGACACAAATCTTAACAAATCTGAAGAGAAATCTCACGTCTAATTTGCCTGGATATCATAATTTGTTTTTGAAACTTCGACCTCTATAAATTTAAGTTAAGTTGTCGACACACAGCTGGAAAAATCTGAAATGGTGATAAGAACATACATCTTTGTATTAACAACGATATAAGAAGCCCACCTCTACCTATAATAGTTATGGCAACAAGACATTATACTAATTACGGCCGGTATTATAAACGTCGAATAAGATTTTACTAGCGAAGTACTTTTTACTTTATCATACGCAGTATGTAAAGTATTGTAATCGTGCCAAAAAAAATTTTTGAGATTTTAGCGGAAATATGTCTTTTTGGGTCCCCTGAACATTTTTGACCAAGGTACAAAAAATGTCTGTGTGTGTGTGTGTGTGTGTGTGTGTGTACCCGTTTTTTTGTGACGACGATTCCAGAGAAACTACTAAAGGTATCGGGACGAAACTTCATATATAGAAGTTTCATAACCAAACTTAGAGCTGAAAATCTTTCTGTTGAAGAGGGTCCAAAGGAACTGGAGGTTTAGTCTTAGCATTTTTGAAACATTTTGCAAATAAGCCGCCATTTCTGGAATTTCGTCGAAATAGTTAAATAAAAAATTAAAGATGAGGAAATTCTGAATAATTTATCACTATGACATTTTTTGGTACAATCAATAGTTTAGCTGCATGAGCAAATTCTATTTCCACGAGATCGGTCGTACTGCATGAAAACTAGTAGCCAGGATTTGTCAGATTTTTTGATTCTAATGACAGTGGGTAGTCTTGGTGTCAAACGCTAATGTTTCGACAATAACTTCTGTCAATATAAGTTGCGTTCGCATATTGCATTACACTTTTTACACCCAATAACACGTAAGTGTCATTTGGACGGTGTACCCGGTGTCAACGGAGTACAATATCCGAACGCAGCTTTAATCGACATATCTGTCTAGTTCTAGTAGTTTTATTTTAATGCAGGCATGGCCGATCTCGATCAAATAGAGTCTCATGCAGTTAAACTATTAATTTTATATACAGTATGATAAAGTCATGTGCCTGGCCACATCAGATTTTTTCACAATAGAATTCGGCTATGGTGAAAAAAAATTCTTTGCTAGTAAAATCCTATTCGACGTTTATAATACCCGACCTTAGTGATATAAAAAATTAACAAACAAAAAATAACGAGTTTAATTTGGACTCATTATACAAGACAAGGCAGCAATTTCGAATGCAATATTTGCCTTCAAACAATACATGCCGAAATTTTTGATAATTTGATTACACCCCTAACTTTGAATGACATAATTAGTACAACTGAATCTACCGGTTCACCGCTGTTGTTGGATTTGGGGCCGCCACGTTTACCTCTTTCAAAAGAGAAGAAAATGATGAATCTTTGATTGCGTCATAATTATTTACCTTTTATAATCCTTGAAAGCTTTATACCTTATCAGATTATTAAATAAAAAATAGAAACCTTCGTGTCGGAAGACCATATAGGAAGTGTTGATTCCGAAGTTATAGAAAAAAATTACGGACAATTTAAAAAAAATATACCTATGCAGGTAGAAAGTTGTACTATGAGTACTGATGGTTGGACTTCGGTAGATAATGAGAGTTATTTTGCCGTTACAGTACATTATATAGATAGTAATTTTTAACTAAATTCAGAATTGTTTGATCGTTGTATTTTAAACACTAAACATACAGCTCAGTATAGTTCTTTAGAAATTTTAAAAATTGCTAACGACTGTAATTAGAAAAATAAAGTCCTCGGCGTTACTACTGATACTACTGCAAATGTAGTTGGGGCTAGTGATGTGTAACGGTAATATTACCGGGGTAATATTACCTGTAATTTTGGTAATATTACCGTAAGTTACCGGAGGATAAATTCTCTCTGGTAAATTACCGCGGTGGTAATATTACCGGTAACTTTGGTAATATTACGGTAAGTTACCAACGGTAAGGTACCCCTGATAAGTTACCGTGAGGTTAATATTACCGGTACTTTTAGTAATATTACAGTGAGTTACCCTTGTTAAATTACCACGTCGGTAATATTACCGTTACCGGTAATTTAAGTAATTTATGTTTATTTACGTAGACTCCAGCATGGTGCGCACTGTGCTGTAAACCGAGTAGCAATAAGCGCGATTGGTCGAAAATACCAAAGAGACTTGCATATCATAATTAAAGAACTAGCAGAGTATAAAATCAGGAGGGTTTTTTTGGAAAAGAGTTTGTCATACACAGTGAAAAAACTGGCGGAATTACGTGGTGGAGTGGCATTTGTTCGACAACCAAACTTAGCTATTTGGCGATTGATATATTGAGCTTACCTGCATCCACAGCTACAACAGAACGATCATTTAGCACGTAAGTGCATTTTAAAACCAAATATTATCAAATGACTTACCTATTATACTATTTTTAAGATATGGATTTAGCCATCGTCCGCTACACAACAAACTAACTGAGGACAGAGCGGGAAAGATAACATATATAGGGTAATTCCGGGATAGATGGACCACCGGGTTAGACGGACCAGTTTGATAGTTCAGAGATTTGTCACAGTAGCGCTGCAGACAGTGTTTACAGCTGTTCTACGCGAGCAGTTGTAGTCGCGCGTAAATTATATCCTCCGTATTTTACTTAGTGTTCTAAAAAAGTGGATCGACAGTTTTGGGTAAGCTGAAAAATTTATTGCACTAAACTAGCATTTAACAGTGTGTAGTTAGTTTACGCGATTGCAACGTGATATCGATTGTACTACTTTATCAAATGTTTAGACATAAAACTAACCTAACATTTCTGGTCGCAAGTCATGTGATCATAAACAGAAAGGTGGTCCATCGTGCCCTGACGAATGGGATAGTTGGACCAAATAAAAAATACGGGATAGACGGTCCATATCTACCGATCAATCCTGTAAGTTATTAACTAAGTTGATTCATTTTCAATTTAAATAAATATTAATACGTCATTTTTAAATTTGGCTTTTTCTCTTACAGAAAAATGCCAACATCATACAAACGTAAAGGGACTAAAGAACGAGGGGAATGGTCGGAGGATGCTCTGAAAAATGCCGTAAAAAATATAAATGAAAACAAAATGGGTATAAATGCTGCTGCCAAAGCATTTGGGATTCCTAAAACAACTTTGAAAAGGCGTCTTAAATCTAAAAACTTTTGTAAGGGCTCTTTGGGTAAATGTTCACTATTGGGCACTGAGAATGAGAACAAAATAGTTGCACACATAAGAAAACTGCAGTTACGTGGGTTTACTCCTACCAGAGACACAGTTCGTTCCATGGCTTATTATTTGGCAGAAAGTCTGAAGCTAAAACATAATTTTAACAAGGAATCCCAAAAAGCCGGCTATGACTGGCTTACTTTATTTCTTACTCGAAATCCCGAACTTAGTATTCGACAATCTGAAGGGGTATCAATAGCAAGAGCTAAAGGGCTAAATAAAAGAGTAGTTGAAGATTATTTTAAGCTGTTAGGGGATGTTTTAAAAGAACATAGTCTAATTGACAAACCTGGGAATGTGTTCAACATGGACGAAACAGGTTTACAATTAAATAACAAACCAGGTAAAGTTGTGGCAATTAAAGGTTCTAAGAATGTGACATCTGTTACCTCAGGAGAAAAAGGTGAAACAATTACCGTGTTAGCATGTGTAAGTGGAGAAGGTACGTTTTTGCCACCCTATGCTATAATGAAAGGAAAAAATCTAAAACAAGAGTTTTGTGATGGTTTGCCACCAGGCGCTGTAGTGAAAATGTCTCAAAAATCTGCCTATGTTAATGCTGATCTATTTTTCTATTGGTTAAAAAATCATTTTACCCCTAGAAAACCAGTCGGAAAGGTTCTTCTCCTACTTGACGGTCATACATCACACACTAGTTGTATTGAAATGCTGGAGTTTGCAGATAACAATGACATAATTCTAATGAGTATTCCTCCCCATACAAGCCATTGGTTACAGCCATTAGACCGTGCTTTCTTCAAGTCTTTGAAGAGTAACTACTACTCTGCTTGCAACAGTTACATGACAAATAACCCCTCTCGAAAAATTACTCGACTACAGTTTGGTACATTACTTAGCTCGGCATGGGGGAAGTCAGCAAATGTTGATAATGGTGTTAGTGGCTTTAAAACATGTGGCATAATTCCTTTCGACCCCCAAGCGATACCGGACTTTGCCTTTCTAACTGAAACCACAGACTCTTTTCCCAATCAAGGTATGCCAATAGCTGCAACACCCGAACCCATTAGGTCTTTAGATCCTAACAACAACCCATCAGCAAATGATCAACCACCTAACGTGAGCCCTAGTACTTTGTTAAATGATTTACTTGCTGTTCCTGGACCTAGTTCAAGGAGTGATACGGTTTTAGTGCCTGAAGTGTCAGAAAAACACACTCCCTCAAAGTTATTGGATAAAATACATCCAGTGCCTTGTGCCAGTAATGTACAAGCATTAAAGAGAAGGGCTCAAACTGTATCAACTGTTTTAAGCTCACCAGAAAACATTCATTACCTGAAAAAGAAAAAGACTGAAAAAGAGGAAAAGATTAAGATAAAAGAAAAGAAAATAATAGGAAAGAAGGAGAAGAGACTAAAGAAAAGTGATGAGGTCAAGAAGAAGCATGAAAAAAAGATCGTTCAAAAGAAGACACCGAAAAAAAAGAAAGAACTTACATCTTCTTCTGAATCCGAAGATATTGACATCGATAAAATTTGCAACGACGAAGTAGATGAAAGTGAGTTGGACAGTAACGAAACTGAGTGTGTTCACTGTGGTGATTCATACAACGAAACCAAACAAAAAGAGGATTGGATTAGGTGTACAAAATGCTGCCGTTGGTCTCATGAAGGCTGCACAAGATTCGATAACCTGTGTGATCACTGTGGAGAGCAAGAGTGGAAAAATACATAGTCATTATTATTATAAAACTACTTAAGAAAACAACCTATTATATATTTTATACTCCTAGTAATGTAGCCTACGTTAAGTTTCATTTTTTATTATTTGGACATTTAGTTTTGTTTGATTTTATACCCTAATTTCAGGTAAATGTCATTGGTCCAACTATCCCATGTGACTGGTCCATCTAACCCGGATACCATCGGGATAGATGGACCATGTAACAGTCTTAAAAAGATTTTTTTTAATCTTAAGGTTTCAGTATATTGACAAAAGAGGCTAAGAGTATTATTAAGTAGTCTGTAGTGATCGTAAAATAAAATTTTGAAAATTTTACGTTGCGCCATTTTTTAAAACCCTAGCTTTAACAAAATGTGGTCCATCTATCCCGTACTTACCCTAGCCCATAATTTTAATTTGATTGAAAGTGATGGGCAAGAAGATGCCAAGGAGCCAGAAGAGGAACAAACAGATTTAGAAGACAACGAAGATGCCACGGAAGACGATTTCAGAAAGGAAAACGAAGACGAAATGGATTAATAAATAAATAATAGACAAGAAACGACTACAAGAAGTGATCAAATATTTTTTTAGTTTTGTTGCCTCTTTAATAAGTCTGGACATTTATCTGTACTAACCTGTACTATAATGTTGCAATAAAATGTAGTTTTTGATTTATTTTGATTTATTAGTATTTATTTATTGTTAATAACATATTTAACATATTTAAAAGTACCTACAACATACCTACTCCTTTGTCGAATTTACTGTGAGTAATATTACCGGTAATATTACTGATAATATTACCCGTAATATTACCGACAGACCATAAATTAAGGGTAATATTACACCACGGTAATATTACCGACAGTCCGAAAATTATGAGTAATATTACATCATGGAAATATTACCCGTAATATTACCGGCAGTTCAAAAACAACGTGTAATATTACATCACGGTAATATTACCGGTAACGATACCGGTAATATTATCTTCTTTTAAATTACCGGTAATTTTGCATCACTAGTTGGGGCTATTAAAAATACAGGATGGCCACATATTCCGTGTTACGCTCATTGTAATAATTTAGTTGTTCAGGATGCGTTAAATGAAATTAAATTAATATAAAATAATGTGGAAGGGTTAGGCGAATTTTTGAAGCTCGCAAGCTATGACAAATCTAAGGACGATTCAGACACAACTTGGTGATCCGGTATTATAACCAAAAGAGGATGTACCAACACGATGGAACTCCACATACATGTTGCAGCGCTTTATATTAATTAATAAATCATTAACAGCAATGATTGTGGTACACTCTTCACATATAGAGACAATCACGGCAACTGAGGTGTTATCAGTGATGTTAGCACATTTTTAACAGTTTTTAAAGATGCTACAGAAGAAATGAGCAGCGAAACCAACGTTACTGTGACAAAAATTATAATTAACAAGATGCCTTAAAAATTAATGTATTAATGTTTTGGAAAACCTAAATAATTCTTCTCCGGAAGCTGTCATGCTAGGGACCAATCATCTTGAAGGCATTGCTAAGAAATCGTTGAAATCAATGGGTTGTATGCCCGCGCCACTTTCTTATATCCTAGATTTAAAAGATTTGGATTTTAAGATGAAAATGCTCTAAAAAAAGTCCAAGAAAGTATACTTTTGGATATTGCGGTGGATCAGAGATAATGCTGTAGGTCGTCAAGAAGTAGTTTATGATAATGAACGTTTTATATACAATATATGAAGTAACAACTACATAGCTTGTTATTATATTACTATATCAACATGTATTATTGTATATAAAGGACTAGATGCAAGACCAGACACTGAACATTATAAAATTGATCACCAACGCCCTTAATGTAAAGAATGTGTTCCTAATTATCCATAAGATAATATGTTTTTGTCATGAGAGCGCTTTGATGAAAATATCTTGAAATGGTCCAATTCAATATTTGTATCTGTTAGCGCCTCGCGAATAAAATGGCAACCAATATCTATATGCTTTGTGCGATGATGATATACTGAACTCTTTGAAAACAGTCCTGTTTCGCTATTGTCGTTAAATATCTTCAAATTTTTAATTAAGTTGAGCTATCTCATTTCTTGCAAGAATGATTTGAGAGATTTCAGCTTCTTTTAGTCTGTCAATAGAAACCAAATTTTAAAGAAAACGATAGACTATAGATATGACGAAACACCACCGGGATTACAGAGTGGTATTTATTCCATAAACAGTTCCAATTCCAACTCCATATACATTGACCTGACGGGAAGACCAATTCAAAAACGTATTAAAGAACATCATCCAATGTCGGCCATCAAATGTTTATCAGCATGCACTGCGCACAGGACACAAGATTAATTACAGTGATTTCAAAATCTTACACAAATTGCGGGAAAGGTCTGAAAATTGTTCTTTTGGAACAATTACAAATATGTAAATATGATCGAGACCCTCACCAAACACCAATAAATGACCAAATTGATTTTAACATAGAGGTGTTATGTATTATATTATTATTAACTATTCACATATCTTAACCAAATATAATTTCTACAATTCATTTATCTCATAGTTGCATCGAAACATAGGCAACTCTATGTATTGCCATGTAAAACAAATAGCCTACAAGACCCAGTAAATGGTTAATTCCCTTTCACTGACTGTCCACCAAGTTTTAACACAAACGCTTTATAATCTTCGTTCCCAATTGTTATCCCAGTTAATCCGTAAATAATTAAACTAGTTAGTTAATTACATATTGGTATGTAAAGTATGAACAAGAGTAGTGGTCGACCAAGATTTTATTTTTATGTTTCTCTACTTTACCGGCAGTAAGTAAATTCTGTGTTTGCAACAAAATTTTAGATTAACATTTCATTAATTTACATTATGTTAAAGTGTGTTCGTGTTTTTAGATTTAGGACTGCTGAAGCCTGGGCATAGCCGACACATGTATCCTATATAAAATAAATGCCCTAGTACAGCAAGAATCAAGAAGTTTTAATCTTACACTTCGCCTCCGATTAATTAAATTCAATAACGTTTAGTGTATTAATATTTATGTTTGGCTATCTATTGTGTTCGGACCTTTTCATCTTTTATGAAAATATCGGTCATAGTAATTCATTTATTTTTTTATGAGCTGAAATGTTCTAACGTACATAGTTGGAATAAGTCATGTCTGTTGTGTATTTTCGATAACTAGGAAGTTTGAAGATGACAAGAGTTATTCAATTTCATAATAAATTCTTTATTGTCATTTGATCTTTACAGACATTGACATTGTCATATTCAGGTTTAGGCAATATTATCACAACATACCAATATTAGACGCAATATATATGTTATGGACCAAGTGATTAATCCGGGCAATATTCATAATGCCCGGGCATTATGAATATTGCCCTGAAAGATTGGGCAATTTAATAAATTTGTATTGATGCATGATATATAATCACATTGCCCGGGCACTATGAATACTGCTAAATTGTGTTGGGCACTTTGATAAATATTACAAGCAGTGTTGTGGTGAGTAAGTAGTAGACGGCCTACCAATGTCGTCAGAGCGACGACTATTCAAACCGACCACGATCGCTGTAAGGGTGGCCACAAACAATCGTTTTCCGAATTCGGATTTTAAATTCGTTATCCAAAGCGAGTATTGCTATTCTGTTTGGAAATAAAACAAACTTGTCTGTCATCTATAACTTTAGTATAGGTTTTGTTCATCCGCTTCCGAAAACAAATTCTGAAACATAAAACTTAGAAGAACGTTTGCGGCCAGCTTAAAGATGCGTTTAGATTAGTGGTAATAGGCAATCTGGCAATGGCAGTGGTAGTAGACGCCATTATAGTATTTTTGATCGAAAATTGCTAGTGCCTTATGTTTATGTACATGCAAACTAAAATGTGTTACTACCACGTCTGAGGAAGATTTAGAATCAGTTTTAACAACTCAGAGTGATGTGCAGTCTGAAGTAGTGTATATGGTCCAAAATAATCATATCAATGCAGACTCTTCAATACCATTACATGACCCAAACGATGTCTCACCTTGCGTGGATGTAACTGACAGTATTCAGTCTGAAGAGTTGGGTACTATTTCAGATGATAATATTAATGCAGATCCTGGACCTGGTCATCAAGTTAAGAAAAGCATAACAAGAATAGGACAGCTGGTACATAACAACAATTCCGTAGATCCGATTTTGGAAAAGAGCCAAACAAAGTAAAAAATACTAGAGCAATGGCTTTATATAATCTAAAACAACAATATTTAGTACTTCAAGTACCAAATTTCCCTCTTCTAAAGTTCCGAGCTCTTAGTGATGGAAGGAATATTCTAGCTACTGTAGTTGAGCTAACAGATACCAACCTTTGTAAATTAGGCACGTGTATCGTGTATAGGCATATTAAACCAATTGTATTCAAGAAAAGAATTTACAACATGCAAAGAATCTTGCAACGAACTTGTCTTTACTTTTTAAGAGATAAGCTTGTATACCAAATATCAGATCAATTGCTTCAAAATTACGGCAGATATCGTGTACACAGACGGACAAACGGACAGACTGACAGACGGAAGTCTATATCTGCCACGCCTCCTTAAGGGTGCTACAAATGTTGAGTCAAACTCAATATACCCTCACCACATTAAATGTGGGGGTATAAAAATCTGTAATTCGAAGTGCCACTAAAGTCTAAACTGCTCCAATAAATAAAAGATATTGCTTTAATATATTATTGCTTGCTTGCTTAGTTTTTGTTAATTTTCGATGTTTTATTACGTTACTTGACAGTATAAAGTTGTCTTTTTATTTTACTTCTGAATATTTATTTATTTAGGATATGAGATTTGTTTTATTTTAACTTATACGCAGATTGCTTGAGTATAGAGTTTGATTTTTGTATATTTTTGAAGGCTTATTCAGACAAAATATGAGTTATGTTAATTTGTAACATATGTTGAATATATTACTGGAGTACAACTTTATTTTATTATTGTAAAAATACTGAAATACAAAAATTAATAAAAAGAAACATGTTTTAATCATCCTGCCCAATAGATACAGGACATTATGAATAATGCCCGGGCAATGTAATAATTTCAATTATTTTAATCATCTTGCCCGATTGTTTTGGGCACTTTTCATATTGCCCGGGCATTTTTCATATTGCCCTATTAATCACTTGGCCCATAACATATACAAGATAAAAACAGAAATCACAACTAAATAAACAACAAACATGATATTAGATGACAACCAGAACATAGATTTATGTGCATTCTAGCTGCGGTGCCCTCTGTGGCTCAAACTCCCCCACCGCGTAAAATGCAGAGAAGGAATTTGAGGTCAGTATTTTCGGCGGCAGCGCAATTGACATACATATTTGGAAAAACATTGTTTTTTTCCCAATCGCCAGACGATTCTCTTGGCAAACCAAAGATATTTTTTGCCATTCTCAGGTTGTGTTATTTTTTTGTGTTTTTACTAGTCCTCTGCGGTGCTAGCGAGCCCAGTTAAGAGATTACCAGCCTTATATTATTTTTATATCCATAATGTTTGGTGTACACTGTACAGTTATTTTCTAAAATGTTAGCCCTTCGTCAAATGCAATGCGCCGTGAGAAAACAAAATAATAAAAAAAAATAAAACGTAAGATTTGTCCAGAGTTGTCCAAAAATACAAATAAAAATGTTTGACTATGATGTAGGACTAACAACTAAAATAAAGAATATCTCATTATTGAACCTTTTTATTACAAAAGGAAAAAAGCAAATTAAAAAAAAAACAGAAAAAATTCTTTAGGGCGAGGTTCAGTCCGAGGACTGAGCTCCCACCGAAATAATTACAGACAGAATGGAATAGCACGTTTATTTTAAACTTGATATAATTCCATTTTGTCAGAACGCGGTAGGAGGCTCGGCCAACTCCATGGAAATATTACTTTCCGGGTAATAGAAATTGTTAGAAATTCTGTACAGCTTTGGCGTTGATCAGCGATAGTAGGATGGAAGTTTTCTGGGAGAGGGTATTCATGAAAGTAAACCGGAAACGCGCTATAGTTTTCATTACAGAGAAACAATATTACTCTTCATAGTGGAGGCGGTTGGTAAAATGGACAAGCAATGGCTGTTAGGTACTGATTTTTTGTCCAGAACGTCCATCAATCCCATGACTGTCTGCATCTTGTGATTTTTTGGAATGTTCTTGAAGGCTTAATGTGACAATAATAAAACATTCGATAAAGATCGAATGTTGACAAAGGTCCGCATCCAGTCTGCTGTCGCTCTCCTCCCTCTGGTCTCTCTGTCGCAAAGAATCTTTCATGTTTCGCATAAATCACTATCTTGATATGTTGTCCGTTTTAGCGATTTTTTTTCTAGATACGTTTGCCTCCCTATACTACGGTCCACTGTTCAACAATCGACACTGCAGTTTCATGAGTAGTAGTTTCCGTCGTTGTACCGGTAGAACAGTATTGTGTAAAAAGGACAACTGTTGGGAAAATACACAACGATGTGATCGATGAGCTGCTGCTCCTCCAAACTTTAGATTCTTTAACTTTCGTTGCTCGTTGGTGTAGGAATCCCAAATGCTATTCCATTGTTTTAATGTTTTGCCCTGAAATAAATCAAATATGATAATTGCCTTCTTCCAATCCAGATACCTTGCCTCAGGCTGCTTCTATCGTGATTTACATTTTGCTTATCGATTTGGAATGTCTACTATCGGGAAAATTGTGAAGCAAGTCTGTCACGTTATTTGGCAGAAACTGAAAGATGTTGTTTTGCCAACTCTGCACCGACCAGAGAAAAGTGGTTGGAAATAGACCAGGGGTATAAAAGACAGGTTGGGAAGCATATCACAATGATCAAGCCGTGTGATTCAGGTAGTTCTATAAATTACAATTATAAACATTACTTTTCTATTATTTTACCTGTCTGATCACATCATGCGTCCCTAGGGTGGAAGAAGTCTAATTGTTCGAAAATTACTATTTGCAGACAACTTATTGAGTACTGGCACATTTTTCGTGGAGCCTTAAATGAGAAAAGAAGTTTAGCTATAGGTCTCATCGAAGCATGTTGTTTTCTTGATGTGAAGTGTTGAAGTATGTGCGAAAAGGAGTGGGTACAGATTTGAGGACACATTGCAGGCTCCAGAAAGTAAAGATCCGTCACCTACAGAAAGTATTGGGCGAGGCTGTCGATCTTCACTAAATTATCAGGATATACTAACACTAACCGAATATTTTGAAAATGAAGGAAAAGTTCCGTGGCAGAATAATTGCTTTTACAGGTATAGTAATGTTATTATATTATTATGGATATTTGATAGTTAATAAAATTAAATAACCAAAATAACATTATCTACTGGATATGAGCGCCGAGTTTTGAAAATTTCAATGGGTGCACTGTTAGAATGAAATATTTAAAAATCATAAACACTCGAATAAGCAGTAACTTTATTCCACTTTATTAACCCTAACTAAAAAAAAATTGCACTTTGACGTAATCTACTTTCTATATCTGATTGATAGTTCTCCTCCTCAGCGACGTGAAAGAACATGGAACGTATTCCGTCTTAGGGATGAACAGTCGATGAACACGTTCGCAACATTGTGTATATTCAAAACACGTTTCGTCTTTGTGCACATGTAAAATTGCTAAATGGTTCAATCTGTCTTGCCCCATGGTCTGTCGAATATAAGTTTTCAGTCTACGCAGACAAGAGCATGAACGCTCAGCTGTACAAGTTTATGTAGGAACTGTCGCTAAACAAATTTACGAAACGTTTAAACTCGCTTAACCTCTTCACGCGGATAAGCACCAATTGGTGCGATCCTGGAACTTTTGCCTGGGCCGTTACGCACCAATTGGTGCGCTCTTAGATATGTTGCCAGTTAAGCGCCATTTAATGTTCTGGCTGTATTTTCTGCCTTGTCCCGACAACGCCAAGTGGAAGTGAACTTTGCACTCCTGCTCAACCTACCTTTCCAGTGCAGCCGTTGCAGTTGCAAAGCGCAGTTGATAATGTTTATTATAAAATAAATAAATTTTATTTCCTCCTCAAAAACAACACAGGAAAGTAAAAAAGACAAATTCAATGAAAGATACAAAAAACAAAATTCAATGAGAGATACAAAATTACACAAACCAAACATACATACTGTAAGAGAAAAAACTTATATTGTTCACTGATACTCCTCGATGGAATCCTCGAGGCACCTTCGACTAATAACTTTCTGACAGCTACCTTAAAAAGTTTAATTGGAAGCAGCTTTATATCGTCTCTAAGTACATTAAAAATGTTTGTGCCCTGGTAACCTATAGATCGTTGAGATGTTACTAATCGATGATACGGTATTGTCAGATGATCTCTAAACTTCGTGTCATACGCATGGACTTCTTGTTGTCGTTGAAATTCTTTTATATGTTCCTTAACGTATACCAGACATTTATACAAATACAAACAAGGAACAGTTAGAATTCCTTCTCTAACGAACACCGGCTTGCAGCTGTCTCTAGGAGGTATCTTGAAAAGTGCGCGAATAACTCTCTTTTGCGAGATAAACACTCTTGCGGCATGGCTTCAGGAACCCCACAGCAGTATGCTGTAGGTAACAACGCTTTGAAAATGTGAGAAGTACAGCATTTTGGCTGTTTACATCCACTAGTTGTAAACTTTTTCTAATTTGGAATGTGACGGCGTTCAGTCTCTTACAGAGCATGGTAACCTGATACTCCCAGCTTAAACAATTGTCTATGTAAACTCCTAGCAACTTAATTTGCCTTTTCTGATCAGATCTGATATCAAAGTACAAATTTTGAGATTTTGTACATTCAGTTTTAAGTTGTTCGCTATGAACCATTCTTGGGCTTCCCCAAAAGAATGTTCGCTCGTCGCTTCCAAACTAATCTGGTTATCGGCGATATCGCAAATGGTCGTGTCATCAGCATACAGAATTGTATTCGAGGAGATGTTGGGAGCAAGATCATTTATGTAGATGATAAATAAAATCGCACCAAGTACAGACCCCTGAACAACCCTATGAGACGCACACAGCTGAGAAGACACCCCACCATTCACCGCAACCACCTGTTTCCTCCCCCCCAAGATATGATTGAAAGAGTTTCAGTGGTATTCCTCTGATTCCATAATGCTCCAGTTTATCAACCAAAACCGCGTGACTAACACAATCAAATGCTTTAGAAAGATTGAGGCATGTATTGTGCCGATTTATAGAGCAGTGCTATTACCTATATACGAGTCTTTTGTGGAGTAACAGGTAATTATTTTACAGCAGTACACTCTCCTAATTATAAGCGTATATGCGTCTGCATGCGTTTGCGTATCAGGCTACACGTGTTCCTGGATCTGTGGTTATATGTATTGTATGTATTTTTTCCTTTTTATTTTTTGTATTATACAATTATGGCTAAACAACAGGTGTGTGATAAACCGACTACTATTAGCAGTGATGATACTGATACCAATTCCAGTTTTCATATATCGTATAGTAGTAGTGATGAGTTGGAGTTAAACGATTCTGATGTCTCAAAACGTCTCAAAACGACTCGGAAGACGGTGAAAATTTGGAAGATGTTTGGTGCAATTCTTTACCACCGCGGGATCACTCCCCCTTTTTAGCCAATGACGGACAAACACTAAATCCCGATATTTCTGCCGAAGATGTATTGGCTATTTACGAGTCTATTGTAACCGAGAAAATTATAAATTTGATCAGCCAAGAAACTAATAAGTATGCCGCGAAGTACACTGGAGAGGCCGCGAAAATGCGAGGAGGAATTCCAAAGAAACGTCAGTGGAACGATGTCTCAAATGAAGAAATAAGGCTTTTGGAGGGAATTTTACTTTTGATGGGCATTGTCCAGAAGCCCACATTCATATCTTATTTCAGAAAAAATCCTTTACTAGATACACCTATTCAGGGGAATGATAAAAGAAGAAAGGTTTTTATTGATAATGTGAATTAAATTTTAAATTTAATGTAAATTAAAACTAATCACTGAAATTTTTGAAAAGTATGGCAGAAACATAATAAAATGCCAATTATTTTGATTTCTATCTGCTTTTGTAGTGACAGCACTGCTTCAAAGTGTCAAAAATTGCGTTCTCTGGTATTTTTTGAGCCCTCCCAAAAATAATTCTAGGTCACAGAATTCTCTATGTCACCTGCAATGGAAGCTTAATCCCTGAACTTTAAAATAATGAAATAAAAAATTAAGGAATCATATAAAGCGGGGCAGCATCGGCCTTTTTACCGGACCCACGCATCGACGCGCGCCACTTTATTTTCCTGCGGACACGTATAGGGGTTACTAGCTGTTACAACATTGGGTCACTTTGTTATTGTTGTCGTAGCATTTCGAACGTTATAGCTTTAAGGGGGCACATCCACACAGAAAATATTTTTTTTGCATTTTTTTATTTTATTTTTTAAAAGTCCAGAATGTTAAAAATACACCTTGAAAATTTTACACCGATATCTTTAAAATTGACAAAGTTATGAGAAAAATAAGTTAGTGAAGTCGAGGGGTTTAGCTTCGCTACTTGCAGTGCGCGCCGCATTGTGTTGTAAGCTAGTGTTTTGTTTGTCCTCAAGATCTTAGTGGTGCATTATCGTTCCACAAAAAGGTTCGGGTCGGTCAATTGTACAGCCGAACGCCGAAGAAAATAAGATTTTAACATGCTCGCCGCTAGCGTACACCAAACGTAGGTCGGAGATTGTCGGTCGTCGGTCGTCGGATCCCTACCTGCTAAAGTTATATAACCAAAGGGTCACTTTTTTTTCGTTTCGTTTCCTTTTATGTATGTATGGAAAGAAATCGAATTTCGTCTATTTATATATGTTTCCGATATCCGAACCTGACAAAAGTGCATTGTAATATTTAATGTATTTTAAAATACACAGTAAATTAATTCTTGTTGTAAGTAGGTATACCGACAATTTCAGTCGGTATACTGCCGTTATAGTTCTAAAGGTCGTATCTGCAAATTTGTTGAATATTGTGTAAAGCACATTTTGAAGTCCTTGATCATCAGGGCGCTCCAGCCGGCGTAGGTATGTCTAAAACACAAAACCGATCATTATAGCTGGCGTAAATAATTTTTAAAAGATTTCTACATTTTTGCATTTAGTTGAAAATCTTATTTGTCCCGGTTTCTACATTGCTGCAGATATGCCCTTTAGAACTGATACTAGTGTTGTTCAGCATTTTAGTTTAATTATAAAAATGGTGTTATTTCTGTGTTTATTAAAATTAGGTATATTTTGACGGTCTATAATAGCATCCATACGCAATTTTCTTTTATGTGTGATATGTAAGGGCAGAATTTACAATCCAATATAAATGATATCACATCAGAACGATATGTTGATAACTTTGAAAAAATTATTAAATTAAAATTATTTAAATTTCAATCTATATTTATGTTACTCAATCGTTTCGCCGTATTGCAAAAGTTTCAAGTCCACAAGTTCCTTGTATAATATTTTGTATTGCGGCCGACCTAGCACAATCAACCACAAAGGTAGATATTTTTATTACACTTTGGGTCGCCTTTTCTACCTTAATTGACTTCTTTGCTGGAATAGGCAAATTAGGCAAATATTGAAAATATGTATCACATAACGTTGTGACTTCGTGCCATCGACACACAATTTCGAAGAGTTACAATGCCCTATCACCTGTCTGTTGAAGATCGTTCAAGAATTGTCACCCTTTGGGAACTTGGCAGAAGCAAAGGAGAAATCGCCAATGAATTAAATATATCGGTAAGTTTCCTTTTGTATTGTATTTTATGATTAAAATTATTATTCTAGTGCATAGGGCATTAATACGTGTATTTTAAATATAACAGTGTACTGTTTTGTTAAAATGTTTGCGTGCTATTGGTTTTGTTGATTATTTTATTATCATTAAATTGTTATTTACCTTAATATTAATTAATCAATTGAATATATTATTTATTATGTAAGGTATGGAAACGACAAAATCTCTGGAACGGATTGCTATTTTAAAAAGCCTCCAACTTGTCAATTTGTAATTATCAAAATATACATAAATATACATAGCTATATTAAATTCAATGTCCACCCTTCAATTGTTTTTACTTATGACGTCATCGATAGTTTTTTAATGGCCATTCCCTCTTTTTCTTACTGATTTTGATATATGTCTCGCTTTATTGTCTTGATATAATACATTTATAACTTTCTGTAATAAAATTTACGAGAAAACATTAACTCAAAATTATAAGAAATTGATAACATATTTTGTGAGTGGATTGTGAATATCGTAAGGATTGTTTGTATGATTTATATTTGATTTTCCAAGTATTCAGCTGTGATTTTTGTGGAAAAGACGTGCAGTCAATTCATCGCAAATTTGATTTTTGTATTGATAAAAAAAATTATACCGGCTGCTCCAATATTCTAGAAACCTCAAAAGGGTTCCTTAGAAACTTTAAAAAAACATAAAATGGTTGTATTCAAAGTTATCCGTTGCTGCATAACAATTGGTAATACAAACTCGGTTAAATTACAAAATCAGCATTACCCCGGAAATTATATTTTATATACAAATTTATTTTGCTAATATTTCAAGTTTGTTGTAACTTTTTAAGGATTTGGAAAAACATTAGGTCCACATGAAAAGTTTTACTCTGAATGACATTTAGTTTCTAAAAATATTTTTTGCGGGAAAAAATGTGGGACGTACTAATTGTGAATATTCCGTATATAATATATTTTAAACAATTAAGTAAATAAATGTGGAATACAGTCTAAACCTCTATAAATTATAATGAGCAGCTAAAAGGTCGTTAAATATGACCATTAGTTTAATTAAATGGCAATTTAAAAATTATATGTAATTTAAAATGAAACATGATAAAAATGTAGTGCGACCTAAAACTAATATTTTATGCAATACGTTCGACAACCTGAAACAGTTGTTGTGGGTTGATGGATGTCTTTGCATAATACATATGTATATTATAAATAATATATTTGATCATATTTACGAGATAATTTTCAAATTAAAGCTCACTGATAGTAAATGGTACAATTTAATATAATAGTAGATATGAACAATATTCAATAATAATATAACTTTACAACCAGCACGTAAAGTATGGAAATATGACAATATGGAACTCTACAGCAGCTCGACCAAAATATTGAAATCTTGGATTTGAATATTTTCCGACTCTGCTCTCTCTCAACAACGAACGGTTGGAAAATATATAAATCCAAAATTGTGCTATTTTTGGTTATGCATTTATAGGCATTCTGTCATATTTACATACCTAAATTGTTCAGTCGCCAAAAGCAAATAGTTTTATTCTTGCTGTGCGATTTCATTAAATTTTTCATAGAAATACATAATAAATTGTCTCTAATTTTTAGGAAAGAAAATTGATACATTTTTATTTAATCAAATTAGTAGCCAAAATAATTAAAAATTCATTTATTTAATATTTTTTAAGTTGCAGCTTGTAGCGACCCTACATGTTTTTAAATGGTTCAAATAGTACTGTGTTTATTTTTCTTTACTTTTTTTATATTTTCATCGAGGTATAACAATTTGACTAAATTACCCTTCGTCGCAAATAATACTTAACTTCTAAAGCATGATATTAATCAATGTCAACATAATTTCTAATATAATATAATAACTACAATTTCAGCGCCAAACGGTATACAAGTGGATATTTCGGTATCAAACCGAAAACAACGATGTGGCGTTGCAAACCAGAAAAATATCTGGAAGACCTCGCTTGCTCACACCGGACAACATTCGCGACTTAGACGAACGACTTAGTAACGCCCCATTTACGTCATCAACGCAACTGAAAGTTGACATGCAACTTGTATTATATATTATATATATATATATATACATATATTATAATTATGGTCTCCATTTGAGTGTTTTTCGATTGAGTGCCCATCTTGCTCCTTGGCTATACCACCCTGATGAGGACTAATAGTCCGAAACACGTGTCTACGGTTGCTTCTTCGTTGACGGAATTGCCCGACAAATTACCTTTTTCCTTAAATATCTCATCGATTAACCAGTTTTCCTTTATATATCATCTTATATATATTATATATAAAATTTTATATAGTCAGCGTGGCAAGACTTTCTTCGTTCTTTTTGCAAACTACTCAAATTTTTAAATTGCATCCGGCATTTCAATCATTTCTATGACAATGAATACAAAAACATATCACTCGCTTATTTCGTTTATAACACCAAGGAAACAAAGAAAGAACACTTCAATTATTAATCTAGGCAGCTATTTGATTAAAAAGCGTAAATTTATTAGATAACCACAATTAAATCGATTTTGGCTGATACAACAACAAAGGATTTGGTTGTTTTCTTAGTGCAACAAATTGACGATACATATGTTCTGTGTTAAGATAGTCATAAAGGTATCATTTCCTAAAACAGCAGGTCATACCAACCTCAACAAGATATGAAATAAAAGCACTCCTCCAAATTTATATCAACCTCCAACCTAAAAGAACACTTTTCTTATTTAATACACGCTTATGTTATTACTATATTATTAAATGTTTGTTTTTATGTTATTACATATATTTGTTATGTTATTACATATATTATATTTTACTGTTATATATCTATCTATTATTTTTTATCTATACTATTCTCATGTTATATTTATATTATTTTTGTTGTATACATAATTATATGCATAAATAAAATATATAACATCCATCTAAGTGATTTTTTTTTGTAGTTTACGGAGTTGCTATTTTTCAATTACTTACCATAACTTAAATTAAATAAATATAAAGCATTTTGAGATATAAGTATATTATCTCGGTCTGCGACGAAGTAGAACCCGAGAAAAATGAGTTAAATTTTTTTTCGCTTACAGGACATTCCTATCTGGAATTACCTTCCTTTAAAAATTATTGACAGTGGATATCCGATGTAGTAATCGGTTTGCCTTTAGGCATACACCGACGTAGCCATGATGATGAAGTATTTTAATATTTGCATAATTCAAATTTTTAAAATATAACTAACGTTACTATGTATTTTAGTATATATGAAATAATATTGCAATTGCATATCGAAACAAAAATATTAACGAATCAAGCTTTACGAAACCAGCTTTAGCTACGAGCGGCAGTTTCGCTCCATCCGAATATCGAAAATATATTACATAAATACGAAACATAATATTCAAGCCATCTATGTATATACAGAAAACTTAAAATGAAATGAAACAGAGGTGACCGTTCGGTTTTATGACTAGCAGGTAGGTATACGACGACCGACAATCTCCGACCTACGCTTGGTGTAGGCTTGCCGCGCTCATGTAAAGATCTTTTTTTCTTCGGCTGTACCTGCGCCAGATGAGAATAGGTACAATTCAGTACGAAAACCATTGAGTTACAGTAGTGACATATTTTTTAATAGTTCGTAGTTGTGGCTTCAAAAGATAAAATTTCGAGTCTTTCCTATTAACACAAAACTTCTAAGGTAAATTCTATCTCTTGACTCACAGCACAAATTTTGAATATAAATTGATCATACAGTATCGACATTTGTACCGGAAGCGCAGCAATTATGTTACAAGGAGTCAAGGTATTGCAGTTTACGATTAATATTACTTCACTACATTCAATTGGCACGTCTTACACGTTATAGCATAGTTATAGCAAGAATATCAGCCCAATATTTTCAGTTGTTACATGTTTTGTATGTATTGTTGTGTAGCAATCTTGGTTTGCATACGAAATCAGCCATTGCTTGATACGCCACTGACTTTAATAGGGAAAAGACGTAAAACAATATTTTAGTAGAGCTTTATTGACATTAATATACAGGGTGTCCCATAAAGATTGCAACCAACTGACAGGGGTTGTAAACAAGCATTAGAGAGGATTAGTGCAATTTATTAAACAAGCATTTTTTCACAATAAAGTCATGTCCAAAAATAAGCCAAACTGAGTTTAGGAACAAGGCTGAATTAAAAAAAATATTGTGTACGTGCCCTAGTTCTTCTCTGAATATTTTCCTAACTGTACTGAATCCACATGACCTTTTCTTCTGGGGGCACTAAAAAAACTCTGTTTCCAACATGCCGGAAGAAGAACTGAAGAAGAACTGCTCGCAAGAGTGATGGCCGCATGGACTCACGTGCTCCTAGTATTATT
Organism: Aphodius sticticus; assembly: GCA_963966075.1. Taxonomy (NCBI): domain Eukaryota; kingdom Metazoa; phylum Arthropoda; class Insecta; order Coleoptera; family Scarabaeidae; genus Aphodius; species Aphodius sticticus. Next base: position 36,916,253 of record OZ014507.1, on the reverse strand, counting down.
CCATGGGGTCCAAACATTACTAAATCTAAATACATGTCAACATGTATTGAACTGTTTTTGCAATGTGCAAGAAATAAATGATTCCAGTCTATTTCTTTTTGAATCAGCGCAGTGCCTAAACGCCTATTTTCGGGGCATGACTCTACTGACAATTTTTTAACATATTAAATTTAGTTCCAACTGTCGTCGCCCATCATATTTCCGGTACATTCTCCCTGTTTTCAAAATCCACAACATGTTCTTTGGAATAAGCTCCAAGGTCGATTTTGATTTTTTGGATGATGCTAATAGAGACAATTACACTCATTCCAATGAACCCGAAATCTGTACGGTAGCTACCTTAGCTGCTGAGTTATTTGAATGTAACGTTTTGTAGAAAGCATAGTTTTCATGATTTCCAAGAAAACCATGAATCCCTGCCTGAAATTCCTTCCAGGCATTTCTCGCCCTGAGCAATTGAGGAAACTCTTCATTCGACTTAGAAAGCTTGGGAGAAAAGTTCTGAATATATCTGAATGCGTATTGCAACAAAATTTGACATGGGAATCTTCTAAAGAAACATTTGTTTACAAAGTAAATACAAAAAACTGCTCCGTCACATCGTGTCATTTTGACCATTTGGAGTTTTAAGGTTATGTTATATCACCATAATCGAAATTGTTATATCAAGATGTATCAATATAAACTAATCGGTGAACGAACAAATGCCGCAACACTGTCGGTCGGTCGCGCGACAAGAGTGTCATGGTAAACTCGCATCTATCTATTCATAAAATCGATTCACACGTAGTATTACAATACATAAATTTAAAGCTCAATGTTTAAGCTTTTATTTAACACTACTGCGATAGCTCTACCGTCTCGTATAATTATTTGAGATGGAATCAAAAACAGGAAAAAAACGTGAATTTTTACACCTTGACACTCGGGTACCAATGACGATGCTTCGAAACCTTACATTATTTCTTGGTTTTTAGTTTCACACTTTTAAAGTTTAATGTTCAAGCTTCCATTACAGACTGCATAAATAATTTTATAGCGCACGATTATTATTTGGCAAGGCATCAAAATCTGTCAAAAAACGTAATGTTTGACACTTTGAAGCAGTGCTGCAACTACAAAAGCAGATAGAAAGCAGAATAATCAGCATTTATTTATGCTTCTCAACATGACGAATCAGGAAATATCGGTTTAAACCCAGTTTAGAGAAAAAAAAATTTTTGTTGACTTTTTAATGTTTGACATCAAGCACAAACTCTCTAACTTTCGGATTTTGTTAAAAGTTTCCAGGGATATGTTGGATCATTTTGAACAAAAAGCAAAGGAAAAATTACCTGATGTTCTTCTGATGTTCTTGATTACAAGAAAAGCAGTTTGAGAAGAAGGCATATCAATGATGATGAAGTTGATGGTACTTTAAAGAACCTTGAGCCACGTCATTAGCATTAAAGTCAACATTAAAAAACACGTATTTTTCGTGTAGCCTAATTGTAGTCCAGAAAGTAATGGTACCACCTTCACATCGCAAGTGAGAGTTTCCATTGGTGGTGTGATTCATAGTTCATTGCTGTCAAAATATTATTTATAGTGTTAGCGACATCTAGGTTTACCTACACTTAGCGATGTCGGGGAGTCCCCTATTTTGGAGAGTCGCGTATTGGGGGAACCAAGAGAAGGGGCCGCTGCCTGTCGGCTCAGTCTGGTTGGAACGACGGAGCCGCTAGGGTTATTTGCTGCCGTACTTATAATACGTATTATTATTATGGTTTTATCCTAAATAAAAGAGTTTGACAGTGTTAGTTACTTTTAATAGATGTATAACTTTCCGATGTCTCTGTTATTATAATACAGCAACACTACTTTTAAACTGAGCGTTGCAGAGTCGATAACCAGGCGCCATTTATTTGCATCGTATGCTAAACCCATTTCTTGCATAAATCCATTTATAAGCTGTTGGGGGATGTTAAGGCGTGAATTATTATTATTATTATATCATGGCAAAAGGCAAACGTACCTATTTGAAGGATTAGTGTAAAATATGTCTGTAGTGAACCTTGACGATGGCGATAACCAGTAACTTTAACACCGGGTGCTAGATTGTTTCCTTCGTTAAGATAGATGCTAACTCCTGTGCTTTTCTTTGGGACAGGGACAATCTACGTACAGTTAGATCCAAACGTTCTTGTGAAATAGGTGTAATGTGCGTTGAAAACTCGATGGACATATGTGCGATCTATTTCCGACATATCCGGTACGCTGGTAGGTGGTCCTTCTGTTCTCCTTACTGATTTAGCCGGGCTTGGTGGTTTTGGAATAGGGACGGAAACCGAATGCGGCATAGGTAATTGGACGTATCGAGATCACTGATATTTCTTAAATCGCAGTCTTAATCTATTCCCGCCACCAACATAGTTTAAACAGAAATAACAGGCGGATTCGCTATGTTCACCTAAAGGAGTAAATAAAAAGAAATAAAAAACAAATTAAAAATAATTTACCAGAATCTGTCCACATTGCTGGTATACCGAATTGCATTGCATGACGCTGTCTTCGCTACTATAGCAATAAAGAGGTGTACCAGGTTTTGCAAAGTTTATCTGGAGCCCAAGACACATTATGTTCAAAATATTGCTTATATGCTATTTCAGCTTCTTTAGTGACGGGACGTAGGATTGTCTTTTCCAAACACTTTCCACAAATATAACAAAATTTCCGGTATTTCTAACACTCAACCATGTTCTTATATTCACCTGAACACAACATTTTGAACTGTGGCCGCAAGCGCGTTGTCCGTTCTTTTATACTTTCCACCCGTCGATCGCGTTAGAACTTGCACAAACACGTTAAACGCGGCATTTTCGTTTCAACGCGCACAATTTCATGTTTACAGTCGTCCGTAAGTTTGAGCTTGCAGAAACCCCGAAAAGGATTATATAATGTACATATTGGCTATTATGTCGCTTTTTTGTGCACACATACAAATTCTACATTTGCACCCCTGACAAGTTCCGTGTTTTTCAATAATTTTCTTGAAATATACTTTAATTGCTTTGAGCGCTGTAGTTTCTTTTAATAGAACCAATAACCAATCACCGGAGATGAGCGCCGATTCCGGCGCTGATGCGCTCCGGGAGGAAGGGCGGCTCACCAAGGAGCGTGCTGAGGGTGGTGATTTCACCCAGGTCAGCTCCAAGAAGAGTCGTCGCCGGCGTCTGGGGAATGATGCCAGGAGGCGAAGGGATGCGGCTTCCTCGAAGACCAGCACCGTCTCCGAGAGACCGTCGACCTCAAGGTCCGGTCAGAGCAGCCACTCAGCTCCGGGTCTGTCCCGTCAGAGCACAAGTGCGACCACCAAACCCCAACAAAAACTGGGAGCATCAGGTAGTCAACGACAGGAACGTCGTAACGAGCCCCCTCGTTCTGGCAGCGACGGGAGACCCCCACGTTCAAGTGGCGCGCGTCATTCCGGCTCTAGAACGGAGAGGGAACGTCTGTCGAAGCGATCGCGACCAGGTGCGTCCACCGAACCCTCCCCGAGGGTTAGCAAGTGGGCTAGGCATGGGACGGCGACAACTTCGACTAAGTACTCCTACAGGGAGGCGGCTAACAGTCACCTTCGCGTAGCCATTATCGACGGACGCAGCGCCCTTGGTAAAATCAAGGAAGCGGACTTCGTCGCCCTACAGGATGAGCTGGGCAAGTTCATGTTTCACGAGGTAACGCCTAACAACCCCTTTATTCCAGGCTTTGTCTCCACGACGTTTAGGGGCGAGGTGATTCGAGTCGCCTGCGACAACGTGGAGTCCCGAGACTGGCTAAAGGGGGCGCTAACTAAGTGCACCTCCATCAAGGATGCCACACTTAGCATCGTGAGGGAGGACGACCTGCCGAGGATGTCCAGGGTCCAAACCTGGGTGCCAAAGTCCCCCCACAGTGCATGGTACAAAACCCGAGAGCAGCTGATTGAGGGCCTTGCCCTTCAGAACCCGCACCTGGTTTTCGGAGTTGGACAGAGTGACGCCGACTGGTTTGGAGGGAACGAAGGTAGGCATGTTTCATGTTTAAAAAACTCAGAGCCCGTGTTTCTAGGTTACAAGACCCTGACAAGGCTGATACGGAGGAGCCCACTAACCCATTAACACTAACGACGCGCCTCCACCAGTTACGGAAATGGACACCGTCCCCGAGCCCACCTCAAGGGACGCAGGTCCTTTGGATAGTGCCCAGCAGGACACCACGCCGCTGTCATCCCTGGCATCACCGGCGTCGCATACTCCTACCGACTACGTAGACTCCCCTGTCTCTAGTCCCACAGCGCCAGCTGACCAACAAGCCGGGACGTCCCAATGAGAGGCCCAGGCAAGGACGATGCCCCAAGGACTGATGGAACCTTGAGGGTAGTACAGTGCAACCTCCATCACAGTCGAACTGCTACGGCGACTCTTTGTCGCCATCTCGACATGATGAAGACCACTTTGGCTCTGATTCAAGAACCTTGGACCGCCAGGTAGAGGATTTTCGGTCTCAATGGACTAACCGGCTCTATTTTTAGTTGCGACGGTCATGCAAGACCCAGAACTGCCATATACATTCCAAAGATGTTCAACGTCCACCTACTCCCGCAGCACACTGATGGAGACATCACGACAGTAAGACTGCATTGGACCCAAGGTGGTAAACCACAGGACCTGATACTTGCCTCTGTCTATCTCCCCAGTGAAGAGCTACCACCGTCACGTGGACTTACCGAGCTGGTGGAGACTTGTAACCTCAATGAGTGGCAACTCGTAATTGTCTGCGACTCCAACGCGCACTCCACAGCGTGGGGTATCTCGGCGGATAACCAAAGGGGTATACGACTACTATTTTATTTCCAGTAGCAACCTTGAGATACTAAACAGTGGTACGATTCCGATCTTTGTCAACGCACGGAGTCAGACCGTAATCGACATAACGTTAGCCGCTCCGAATGTCTCACACAATGTCCACAGCTGGAAGGTTTCGGAGGAGGTCTCCATGTCCGACCACAGATGGATTACGTACGACCTTGGTCCGTGCAAGGTCAAACGCAGATTGGGCCGTAACGCCAGGAAGACTAACATCCATGTCTTTCACGATCTACTTTCTGGTGAGTTACACTATCTAACTATTTCATGTCCACAGAGCATCGGCGAGCTCGAACGATATTCTAGCGCCATCGGCAACGCCCTGATGTTCTCATTCAAGAAAGCCTGTTCGTTAAGGAAGGTGGCTGATTCCGGACGTGCTACTCCTTGGTGGTGCCCAGCGTTGGATCGTCTCAGGACTGACACAAGGAGGGTATACAACAAGGCCAAGCGCTCTAAAATGGATTCCGATTGGGCCTCTTTCAAGGTCAATCTAGCAATCTTCAAACGAACCATCCGTCAAAGGCAAAGGAGGACATGGCGAACCTTCTGCGAGGACATAGAGAAGGTCTCTGAGGTTTCTCGACTGAAGAAGCTAATCTCCACAGACCCGAGACGTGACATTGGCATTCTACGGAGGTCAGATGGAAAGTATACTAATAATCCTGCGGAGAGTTCACAATTGCTTATGGATGTACATTTTCCAGGTTCAATTGCTGCAATCCCCCCCAGTCAGCTCAATCCGATTGGGGGACGACCATAGTCACACTGCGGCTGATGACGACTGGCTTGCCTGTCGAGTTAGCGACAGAAGCAGAATCAGATGGGCGATCAACAGCTTCTCCCCCTTTAAGTCCCCAGGACCGGACGGTGTCATCCCGGCTCTGCTACAGTGGGGCCTTGACGTGATTGAACCGCATTTAGTGGGACTCTTTCAGGCATGCCTTGCCTTATGGCGTGAGGTCACAGTTACTTTCATTCCAAAACCGGGCCGACAGGACTACTCCATTCCAAAATCATACCGGCCGATTAGTCTATCCTCCTTCATTAAGACGCTGGAAAGGCTATGTGACCGCTACATTAGAGACACAGCTCTCAAAAACAAACCATTACATCCTCGCCAACATGCGTACAACCAGGGTAGATCCACAGATTCGGCGCTGCACAGCGTCGCTACCTATATAGAAGGGTCCCTTGACGTCAAGCAGTCAACACTGGGAGCTTTCATTGATATTGAGGTGCCTTTGATCGTACAACCTTCAATTGAATTCATAACTGCCTTTCCGATCGAGGCGTACCACGTAAAGGGTTAGATTAACACCATGCTCACTCAGCGAACGGTGATCCTAAGTGCTGGAGGAGCTACCTTGCAGGGCAGGGTTGCAGGTGGACGCCCGCAGGGAGGGGTCCTCTCTCCACTTCTGTGGAATCTCACTTTAGATGATCTCCTTCAACGGCTTAACGACTTACATTACCATACCATTGGTTATGCAGATGACTTGGTCATCCTTGTTAGAGGTAAATTTATTAATTCTCTTTCCGACAGGATGCAGGACGCCCTCAAACTCATAGAGAACTGGTGCAAAGGCCACTCACTTTCGGTTAACCCTTCCAAAACTGAGATGGTCCTCTTCACAATGAAGCGAAAGTTGGATTCGTTCAAACCTCCAAATTTCTGTAATATACCACTACAACTTTCCGAAGAGGTCAAATACCTGGGCATCATCTTTGATAGAAAGCTATTGTGGAACAATCATCTGTCTAACAGAGTACCAAAGGCATGTATAGCGTTCGGTCAGTGCAGGAGGGCCATAGGACGTTCCTGGGGACTCTCACTGTGGCTCACGCTATGGATCTACACTGCAGTAATTCGCCCAATGCTCAATGGTATGGTGGCACAGAGTCAAGCTGGCCTCTACTGTCACCAAACTGAATCGGATCCAAAGAATTGCTTGTTTGAGCGTTACAGGCGCTATGAATACTACTCCCACTGCTGCGATGGAGAACATGCTGTACCTGCCACTACTTGGCATCTTCATTGAAGAGGTGGCTCTTATTGGATAAGTAAATGATACTCGTACAACGTCTGTATTATATCTGATTTATTTCCACAGTCATACTGGTACATATATAAAATATAAAAAACTAAAACAGGTGTGCGAGCGAGTACAACATACATATAATATATATACAGGTGTCCTACATCTCCTTTATTCAAACTAAATTAATCATCATTAATTAAGATACATAATAAATTTAGAAACTAATTACATACTTAATTCTAACTAAAGCTAATCATAACCAAATCTGTGTGGTGGCTTACTAACTCTACCACTAGCAGTTTTATAGAAATTATTATTTTTATGAGTTTTAAAATTCATTAAGGTTTCTGTATTTTGTATACTTGTTTTCCTTTTTTCTTCAACTGGTAGATTAGCTATATATCTTCTATTTCTTTCTAATACTTGTTCATTGTCTAATTTTACTTTGTATGATCTTGGTCTAACTTTATTCATTATTTTTCCTTTGTGCCATTTCTTATTTATTTGCACTCTGACATTTTCATTGTTTCTCAAGTTTGGCAATTTTCTACTATTTCTGTCATAATATGTTTTCTGTAAGTGCTGTTTATAATGTAATTTTTTTCTAATTTTAGGAATATTTGCTATCTTAGGTTTTAACAAATTATGATCAATAGGAATTATAGATCTTAGACGTCTTGACATTAATAACTGTGCTGGTGATAATTGAAGATCTTTGATCGGAGTATTTCTGTATTGTAAAAGTGCTAAATACATGTCTTTATCATTCGATTTAGCCTTTCTTAACATGTTTTTTATCGTTTGTATTGATCTTTCAACCATACCGTTTGATTGCGGGTATCTTGGACTACTAGTATTATGTTTTATTCCCCACTGTTTGACAAATGACTGAAATTCCTTGGACGAAAACTGCGGTCCATTATCACTAATTAATACATTTGGAATTCCGTGTCTAGCGAATATAGATTTTAAACTTGTAATAACATTTATACTTAATGTTTTCGGTAAAAGCTGTAATTCGACAAATTTCGAATAGTAATCAACAACAATTAAATACACTTTATCATCAAATTGAAACAAATCTGCACCTAATTTTTCCCATGGACGGTGTGGTATTTCGTGTGGTTTAAGGGGCTCTTTTCTTTGAGTATTTTTAAAAGTGTTGTAGATATCACATTTTTTTACATAATTTTCTATGTTCATACTTTGATCAGGCCAAAAAAGAGATTCTCTTGCTATGCTTTTACTTCTATCTATGCCCTGATGGCTGTAATGAATTTTACCTAGCATTTCTTTGACTAAACTATTAGGAACAATTATTTTAGAATCTTTATACAATAATCCTTTCACCTCTGTTATGCTGCATCTAATTCTATAATAATATTTTAATTCCTTATTAAGGGTTTTTATGTTCTGTGGCCATTTTGTAGTTGTATAATTTTTTAATTGTACCAAATTAGAGTCTTTATTTATTTCTCTTTTTATATCTTCAAGCGTGATAGTTGAAAGATTACTACTGTTCTGTATTAGACATAATTGAGCCTCAATATCCCTATCATCATTATCTTTGATCATTTTTTTATCATTTATATAAGCCCTAGAAAGAGTGTCCGCCACGTACAACTTTTTACCCGGTACATAGTATATATCAAAATCAAATTTCTGTAATTTTATGAGCATTCTTTGTAGTCTAGGTGGACAGTCTACCAAAGGTTTTTTGAAAATTGAAATCAATGGCTTATGATCAGTTTGCACATAAAATTTCTTACCGTAGAGATATTGATGAAAGTGTTCACAACCAACTAAAATTGCTAACAATTCTTTTTCAATTTGTGCATAACGAGTTTGTGTATAAGTAAGTGCTCTTGATGCATATGCACACGGTAAATTATTTTGTAAAATCACAGCTCCTAATCCATTTTGAGATGCATCAACTGATAATGTAGTTGTTTTATTTATGTCAAAGAATTGCAAAATTGGTTTGCTACTTAAAACTTCTTTAATTTTTTCAAAACTTTTATCATGTTCGTGCGTCCAGTTCCAAACATTTTTTAATTTTATCAATTCCCGTAAGGGTGCAGTAATTACAGATGCATTCGGGATAAATTTACTTACGTAATTAATCAAACCCAACAATCTTTGTGTACCTTTAATATCTGTTGGTTTCGGCATCTCAACAATTGCTTTTATTTTGGAATTATCTGGATACATTCCTTTATCTGAAAATATATGACCCATATATTTAATTTCTGTAACTGAGAATTTACATTTTGTTTTATTAAATTTTATGTTGTTACTTTTTGCAATTTGAAAAACTTTTTCTAAGCGTAAATCATGTTCCTGTTTAGTACTTCCCCATACAATAATGTCATCTACATAGACTTCAACGCCTTCGATATTAAATAATTTTTTGAATTTTTTGTGAAAAACTTCCGGGGCTGAACAGATCCCATACGGCATTCTCAAAAAACGGTACCTCCCAAATGGGGTATTAAATGTACATAGTTTTGAACTTGAATAATCTAATGGTATTTGCCAAAAGCCATTATTTGCATCTAATGTACTGAAATATTTAGCATTTGAAAGTTTATGAGAAATTTCGTCTATTGTTGGCAATGGATAATGTTCCCTTTTTATTGCTCTATTTAAATCGCGAGGGTCTAGACATAGTCGTAAATCTCCATTCGGTTTTCTTACGATAACTAACGAATTTACCCAATCAGTTGGCTTATCTTCAACTTCTATGATATTATTCTTCACTAGATGATCTAATTTTTGTTTTAATTTACTTTCTAAGTGCAACGGTATTTTCCTAGCTGCATGAACTACAGCTTTTATATTAGGGTTTGTTTCAATATGATATCTATCTTGTATGCATCCTATTCCTTGAAAAGTATTTATATTTTTATTAATTATTTCATTTGTATTGCAAGTATCAATTCTTTTGATGAGATTGTATTCTATGCTAGTTTGTAAACTTAAGATTGGCGGTGCGTTGGTTTTTACAATATAAAACGTAACATTTTTTGTAGAGTTCTTATAACTACATTGCAAAACAGTTTTACCTTCTATCGGAATTATATTATTTGAATATGCACTAAGTGTTTCATTTGTTTGATTAACTTTATATTCAATATGCAAATAATCTAGCATTCTCTTCGGTATCACATTAACAACAGCTCCCGTATCAATTTTGAATCTAATATTTTTATTTTGAATTTTTAACGTTATTAACCATTCGCTGGTTGCAAAGTTGCGTTCCTGAAATTCGGTTTTATTATTAATAGCTCCAATAAATAAGAAATCATTTTGTACATTTAAAGAATGCAACTTTTTAAAGCACATGTTAGCATAATGACCTAATTTATGACAATTTTTACATTTTAATCGGAAAGCCGGACATTTATACCTTTCGTGTCTTCCTCCACATCGTTTACATCCTCCTTCATGATTTCTTCGCTCCCCTGTTGGTCGGTATTGTTGCGGTTGAGGTACTGAACGCGAATGCCCCCATCTTGATTTATTGTGTGACTGGACTGCTTGGACCGTTGCTTCTTCGGCGATGCTTATTCCTACCTCTTTAGCCTGCTCTTTGGATGCCTCAAATGATCTGCATGTGTTTAAAACTTCTTCCAAATCTCGATCTTTCTCCAAAAGCCTTTGCCGTAATTCTTCGCTAGTAACACCACATGTTATTATGCTTTTAACGAGACTGTCTTCCAGATCCCCAAATTCACAATTTTGCGCCTTGAATTTTATGTCGGTTGTAAATTGGTCAATGGTTTCATTTGCAACTTGTTTCCGAGTAAAAAATTTGTACCTTTCATAGTCCACGTGTTTCTTCGGCAAAAAATGACTGTCAAATTTCTTCAATAAATTTTCCAAGTTGTTTTCATCTTCCTTGGGCAAATTAAATGTCGTGTAAATTTGGAATGCAGTTTGACCGATATAATGCAACAGTTGTGCACATTGGACAGCTTGGCTCTTTTTGTTCAGCTCACATGCTTGTAAATAATTTATAAACCTGCGCCTCCATATTTTCCAGTTTTCGGCTACATTTCCCTCTTGTGAGAGCGGTGAAATACCCTTTTCTTCTCCCATATTAATAATTGGTTTTGCTAAAACACTGTTCTTTTGACCGACTGCGCCATATTGGATATGTAAATGATACTCGTACAACGTCTGTATTATATCTGATTTATTTCCACAGTCATACTGGTACATATATAAAATATAAAAAACTAAAACAGGTGTGCGAGCGAGTACAACATACATATAATATATATACAGGTGTCCTACAGCTCTGGCATCACTGATCAGGCTCCGCACAGTGGGATACTCCTGGGTCAGATATGGCGGTGGTGACCGTTTCGACCACTGAAGGAGGGCTGTGAGAGGTAAACCACTTTTAGAGTGTCCTACAGATTACATCCCTCCCCCCCTCAATGTGTTTTTAGTAAACCCTATCTTACCAACAACACGGCCACCGAGGTCGACCTCAGCAAGAGCCTCAAAATCTACACGGATGGCTCTAAGAAACAGAATGGAACCGGAGCTGGCATCTTCTCGCACGATTTCCAAGTGCGTAGATCAATCCCTCTCGGCAAACTTCCTTCTGTGATCCAGGCGGAGCTTTTCGTCATCAAAACTGCTACTGACATAATCACCGAATCCAATAAGTCAGGCAGAAACATAGTGATTATCAGAGATAGTAGACCATCCACCCTTACTCTAGAAAGGTGTCGTTTCACCTCAGGGTTAGCATTGGAATGTCACAAATCCCTAGTAAAGGCAGCTAGGCACAATACAATCACCCTCAGCTGTATCAAAGGGCACTCCAAGAACAAAGGTAATCCACATGCCGATAGACTTGCACGGACAGCCGCAGGGCACGCAGCCATCGCACCTGAACCTTTCATCCTGCCTACCAACTCCGCCCTACGGGACATGGTGAGGGACATCACCCATAACGAATGCCTTCACTGGTGGGACAACACACAGGACTGTTTGCTGGCCAAGGAGACGATCAAGTATCCCTCCATTAAAGAAGCCAGGAAATACACGCAGCTAACAAGAAGCAAACTTCGTCTTCTTACGGGGCGCCTTACTGGACACTGCAGACTACGGAAGCATATGTTCAATCTGCATCTGTCAGTATCTCCCACCTGCCGTGCTTGCGAGCAGGACGACGAGACGGTAAGACACATCCTGTGCGAATGCCCCGCCCTAGAAGACCAGAGGGTAAGTGCTCTTGGGGAACCCTGGCCAACCATGGACAGAATCCGGAACGCTCGTCTACCATGTCTCGTTGCTTTTGTCCAGGGCCTGGACTGGCTTACGAGACCAGAGTGAGCAGGGGAGGTCTGCACAAAGAGCCTACTGAGGCCTAGGTCCTATGGGTCCTGTGCTCAGCCTCCTTCCCCTACATACATAGAACCAATACCGTTAAACTTTCAGTACTATAACAGTGGCAGAGTAAAGTCGGAATCGGTTCCTTTAAAGTTTTAGGTTTATTCATTATGTCAGTATTCTTTCTTTTTGTACAGTCATGTATACATATAGCATCCATTATGATCAATGCAGGTTTAGCACTTGTAGTATTAATTGTATTGTGATTATTATTTAAAAAACTGTGATATTTATATTTAAAATAAAACAGATTTTTTCAAATGGGTACAAATAATTATATGTTACATTTTAAGTTCACTCCCGTTTTAAGTAAAACCGTATGTGCAGAAAAGTTATATAGTAACTGCACTTTCATGTGGTGGTGAGCATCTGGAAGTCACAAACAAAAAGTTGAATTTTATCGCACTGTGTAATCAATACTCTTAAATAATGCGCCGTGGCCTGTCAGTCTGTTCAAGATCCCTAGCGTAAAGGATTGACCGCAGCCCGAACCCCTAAACCGTATGACTCCCCATCACCATTCATACTCCGCTCTCCCCCTTTAACCCCTCCCTTCACTTTTGCTATTCCACTCCTTTAACTAACGTCAACATAAAAATAATTGAAAATGCGCTAAAATTTGATGAAATCCGTTGGTGATTTTGGCCAGTGGGTAAACTTGGCCCCAGGACTTTGTCGTCATGGGTTTTAAATATACTAGAGCGACAGTGCAGACAGATATCGAGGTAACAGATTCTTAGTCGGTGAATTAAAGCGTGAACTCTGCTTTCTCAAATTTAAGATATCATATTTATTACGATACAATATTTATGTATTATTTACTTGTTTGCATACGATTGGTATGTTTTTTTTTCTATGATATTATACAATATTTTCATAATCGTTCCAATAAAATGTACTCTCATATAATCCAAATGACCAACAGGCTCAATATTGGGAGTTTAAACCAAATTTGTTCTGTTTTTTTCCAAATTTTCAATCATCTCTCGCGGTAGCGACCGGATTGCGCGAACCTCAGCTTCCTTTCCAATTCCACTTACCTTTACCGGCTTTATTCCGGTCTTGCGCACAGTCTGCTCATGCTAATTATTATTTATAGTTTCGTACTCTAAAAAGCCTAAGATCTAAAAAGCCTGGTATTTGTTCTTCAATTTGTCTACAATTTTGTGTCCACCTGGTTTTGTGGCGAGATCAACATAGGATAAGTTGGAGAGAAAATAAACTTGAGAATTGTTATTTTATTTGGCGATAAATATAGACCATAGATGGTGAAGTATTGCCACAATAAAGAATTTACAAACAAAAGGTATATTAACCCCATTATTACTTTTTCTATACTGTAACGTTAGTGGGATTATGTAAAACCATAAAAAGTTGTGTCTCGCCATATGGCAGTTCACTGGTGGCGATCCTTATTAACTATTAAACTGATACAGGCCTTGCAGTATAGTATTAGTTGTAGACAAGTGAATAAAACAGTCCAACGCGCATATATGATAGCTTTTTTTCGCTCCAGAATAAACGATTTAACATTAAAAAAATATGCCAAGCGTCTTCTGATAAATCTTGCTGCCAAAATTGTAAAAATGTGAATCGCGAGCCGTAGAGCATACCGTATGCTGTAGAGTCAAATACGACGTTTTGTTTTTGTCAATAGTGACGACGCGAACTGTCAATCAATTAATCCTGAGTGAAATCAATTAATCGTCTTATCGTAGAATAATCCGTGTAGTCTTATAGACATTAAAATATGTTATTTTATAATGTAAGTTACCTAATGTAAGTTTACATTTTTTTAAATTAATAAATATAGCACTCGGCTGCTGTATGGGTGACTACAAAGAAATTGTGAAGAAAATTCAGAGGAATCGTGCCTGATCTCATTAGAAGCTGCATCCTTGAATTCCAGTAACACAGAGACACCTGATAACTGTTGCATAACGCGACAGGTATTGGACAATATAATTACTGGAGCAGATATGTCATCAATTGTTAGTGAACCTGGCGATGATTTAGACATACGTGATTTAGATAATGAACAATTTATAACATTAGAAGATTTTTCTAACATATCCGAGGGTGAGGTAGAGTTACTAGAAATGTTTGAAAATGAAGCACCCTGAAAGAATTAACAGAGAGGGTTTACAATATAGCGGGATATGTCGCCCCCCGCTTTAGAATTAAATACCCTCATCTAGGAGCTCCCACACAAAATTTAAGGATTCCAACTGGATCAGCTAACTGGATTCAGTTTTTAAGCCGAGGAAATTTAATAGAACCATCAGAACAGCTGATAAAGGCTGCAGTACATGTGGAATCATGTTTTAATCAATTTCACGTAGAAGGCTTAGCCAAAACACAAAAAAAAATTTCAAAAGTTTCTAGTATAGTTTTAGAAATAATTAAGGTTATTCCCGAAGAGGCAATATATCTATATACAACAATAATATTTAAACTAAAAGAAAAACATTGAAAATTTTAACTGAAAATATTATTCTTAATTTAGTTTAAATTTTATTGATATTTTGTGATAACTAACAATATTTATGTTTCAGGTAATTAAATGTATGGTCCGAACGCGAACGTACATTAGTTTGCGGGAATTAAACCGCAAAATTAGGGACCGTAATGCTATAAGAAGATCAGGGAAAAAGATGGCAAAGGTCACTAACAGTAAAGTGTAAAACATCAGGCATTTCCTTCTCGGGGAGGGAATGGTTAAGAAAAACAGGAATGTAGTAGAGTCTTATTGACAAACCCACGCTTTTTTTAAGAATCTATCATTATTTGTTTCAATACCTGGAGTGACAAATGTATTCAATAAAATATCATTTTTTTTTCAAATTCAAGTTTGACAACTTTGATAACTTTAAATACAAAAATTTTCGAGAAAGGACGATTGAAAATGTTGGAACTCATGCCATTTGTGAATGACAAGTGAGTTTGCGTTTATGTATCCTTTATTTAAAGAGATGCAAAAGCGGTTCAATGGAGACAATGTATATATTATATTGCATTTTTATATTGTCCAATTTTCTAAACTGTCCTCATTCAACCTCTACTTTCAGATATATTTGACTTGTGGATAAGTAACAAATATGTCGAATATGTATTCATCTCTGCAGGTACGTTTGATACTAATATTCCTTTTTGGAATGGTACAAGTAGCTTCTAATAAATTAATGCATTTTCTTAGAAATGGTTTTGGAAAACATGAACCTAGTTTCCAAGTGCTGAAGACTCTTATTTGAAGAATTCTTTTATTAGTGAATTGCTAGATCAGATATGGACTCCATTATTATTGCTTATTATTATTTTCTTTATTATCGTTCAAATATTGTATGTATCAGTTTGAATGTTTATATTTTGTGAAATGAAAACAAATTATTATTATTCGTAAATTGTCAAAAATTGTTATTTGTATGTATAATTTAAGTAGTATTGTGTATTAGTCTGTTTTTTATATTTATATTAAAAGTACATAATGAATTTCTTGGTTCTCTTTATACAAATGATTTTTTTCTGAATAAATCGATTCTCGAAGGTAAGTTCTACATTTTAAAATGTGCAATATTGGTTGCCTATATAGCAGATGCGCAGAAGAGTACGTAAACGCGTCCAAGGATTGAGCATACCATTATACTTCTACCATGGTTTTAACGACACAATGAAAGAAGTATCCAGGGTAGAAGCGATAAGCAAGCGTTATGCAAGAAAGGAGGGCAGCGCAAGGACGAGTATTCCCGATCCTACACGAAGACGGGTCACAGCGAATATCTGATCGCAACGGCGACGTTAGTGACGTACATCGGACCAGCGCTAGTTGAAAAGATGCATGGAGCTGCACTGTATGCGTACACAAGCGTACTAACAAGTTACTTTATCTTTATTTTTATGTAAAATACCGTCGCTTAGTAAGAATTCCAAAAACCTCCCTGCAAATATGGTCAATTTAGGTGAGTCAAAGAAAATATTATGTACGTCAAAGCATTTCATAAACTAGTATTTGAACATAATGATGGACGAAATAGCAGAAAAAAAAACTGCGAGATTTTAACGACGTAGTCTACCGGAAGTGTACCGTAGGTTCGGAATCCTAGCGTTAATACGCGTTGTAGAGATATGAAATTTTTACAGTGGTTTTCTGATGTAGTATTGCATATTGGAAAGTATATAAAAGTAATAACGTATTAAATAATGACATTTATTTTTTTTTGGTATACATTTTTATTTTATGAAAATGACTTTCCAAAATAGAACATAAAAAAATAGAAAGGTTTTACCTATGAACTTAGTTTGAATTATTTATCGTTTTTACGTGATTTCGAACCCGCGATTTAGAAAAATATTGGTGTTTCTAAGACACCTTTGACTTTACCGTTTGTTTCATGTGTTTCTTTACGTCCATACCACCTGTGGTTAGTTTCCATTGCAAATAGTTTTTCTCTAAACGCTAACAAAAATTTTCATTAGTGGGGTATACTTGCTCCTTAATGGATTCAATTTTGGTGATGACGACACAAGCCGTTTGTATGCAAAGATAAATTTTGCCATGCAGAATTTAACGTTGGGGGAGTTATACAGCATTTGCGACATTGTGACGATTAAACGATGTAAACAACAAAGATGAATTGACGGAGATGTGTAAGAAGCTGAACGACACAAAAGTTTTATGTTTAGAAGCAGAGAACGAAGACGAGCTACGTAGCTTCGTACGAAAGATGATAATAACGATGTAAGACGAGATACTGACGACGAAAGACGTAATAATAACAACGTAAGAGGTGATAATGACGGCGATAACTATTTGAGACGCAATGATGTAGTTGATGACGTAAGACGCAATTACATAGAAAATATTGAAGACAATAGAATTACTGTAACCGATACTGGGACATCACACCGGAAAATGATGCCAAAGTTTATGATGACTTTTAGGGATAGAAGAAACCGTAACTGTTTTTCATTGGGATATAAGTTGTTCTATACACAAATGGATTTCTGATTCTGAAGAGACTGCACTTATAATGGATTGGAACCACATCGAAAAATTGGCATTGGAAAGAGATTGCTGAGAAGAGACGCCCTTCTTTTCATAAAAGGTGAAAAAAGAATAACGACTTGGAATATTTTAAAATCGAAATTGATGAAGGAATTTCCAAGAACAGCCAACAGTGCTACAATTCATAGAGCACTGGCAACGCGAAGGAAGAAGAAAGATGAGACGTTTTCATCATAGCTGCTAGCTATGCGAGAACTAGCAACACGGGGGCTATAGAGGACGATAATCTATTTGAATATGTAATAGAAGGTATCCCAGACGAAGAAGTAACCAAATCAATACTGTATGGTGCCAAAACTATGACAGAGTTCAAGGAAAAGTTGAAATTGTACGAGAAACTTAAACAGTAGCAAAGTGGAGAGAAAAAAGAAACATAAAGAAAAATATTTTGCAAGAGAAAACTCAATCAAGTCCGGCGCACCTAAATGCCAAGACGATAACGAAACCATGCGATGTTATAATTGTGGTAAAAATGGCCACGAACCAAGAACTTGCCGTGATAAGGCCAAATGTCAAAAATGTGCCATGATTTCGGCCCCATTGCGAATCTTGTGAGAAAGATGTAACAGACCAAATAAAGTCTGATGGAAAAGAACAGTCAAAGCGTTCGTTCATCATTGAAGGTTTCAACAACAATGATCTTCCAGGACCCGGATTTGCTTAAATCGGCGAGTTTGATAAGAGTGACGACATATACGAGTGATGGTATCTCGAGTATCAAAACGGCCGGTCTAAACTATGCCTTTCTCGTATCGAAGTGTCAAACGAACTCGGCAGCACTCGGCAGCTCTCAGACAACGACACCACTGCGAGCAAGTAATATCTGAGGGTATGCGCATATTAAACGTACAATTTACGATTTAAGAATCATGCTGCTGAAATGTTGTTCAAAACCACCACTTGAAACTTTGTCGCACTGAAAGAGCAATGTTGAGGTTAGGCGTTTCGTGTGTTGAAATTTTCAAATAGAAGTATTAGTTATTACATTGATAGTTTTAATTCAAGTTTTACAAATTGTTGAACTTACAAACGTAACTATCATTATGAAGCTTATATACTACGAAATCGGGTGATGTGAATGGGATTGTTTTAGATGGCGGCTGTATTTATAGGGTTGCAACTAGCGGGGCTAGACGACGATACCCCCAGCAGCAGCAATGAAAGCTATGAAAACTACCTGACAGGTTTACAACATAATCTTCGTGATCACTCTAATCCATTTGAATTGCCAGAAGCTCGGTATGTATTCCTACGTTAATCTCTTTACAGCACATTATAAGGGGTCATTATAAATGATTGTAGTCGATGGCCTACATCGACTACAATGATATCAAATCTAAAGATTTCTGGATACCGCTCTATTTGAATGGATTCGACTGTTCTACACGCAAAAGTTAAATTGGATGCATAACCCATTTCAAGTTTGACAGTTGTTTGTGTATAGAGGCATAAATTTATTAACATGGACATGGCCTACGTCGACTACAATCATTTATAATGACCCTGTATAATAATTTTGCAGGTTTATAGAGTTGTTCCGCTTTAACGTGAAGTAATGCGAAACGTGTGTCAATGGCTTGAACTCCATTTAAGTGTCGCTAGGAGAACGACGAGGATTCCGTTTAACCTTCTGGTATTAACAGCTATGCGCTTTTCTGCAAGGGGAGCCTACAAGTGTACACTTGGGCAAGGTATCGTCCCTAACATAAGCCAAACACAAGGGCATCACTGTATCGAGGAAATGATTGACGCTATAATCTTACCGAGGAGTGGATCCGATTTCCAAGTCAGGAAGAATATTTGCCGATCAAACAAACGTCTGTAGCATTGTAAGGGCTACTAAGGTAATCGGTAACAGATTGTGGAGTGCCAAAAAAGTGTACTTGTGGACGACTGTTTATTGTTTTTGTTTGTTGGCGAGCAATGCTACTAGTGACCAACTATCATTATTGTTTCCTGAGCTACTACGTAGATCTTTTTTTAGATTTATGGATAAGTTTCATGCCCAGGGTAATTGGAGTCATAGATGGGATGCACGTTGCAATCACAAATCCGGGAGAAGAAATTGAACATAATTACTTCAACCTAAAGCGTTTCCATTTAAAAAAAAATGTGGTGAAGTCTGAACGGTAGAGGTAATTCTTAGTAGTAGATATGCAATAATATTTAGATCTGTAACCTCAAGTATAAAATTTGGGCAATCAACGCCGGATATGCAGGAGCAATCCATAGCGCGCTTATTTGGAGAGCTTCAAATGTACGGGCAGAACTATACATGAGGTTTCAGGATGGCAGACGTCATTCTTGGTGTTTTTTATTTGAAAATAAACATTATTCTACATTCTCCATGTAAGTTTCACATCAAATTTACATGTGATTCTGGTTACACTTTGGAGCCATTTTGATTACACCATACTGAAATCCTCCTGATGATACAACAAGATCAAATCAGCAACTATGTATTTATAAGTATAACAGTAAATTATTGCTAAATATTTAAATTAAGATATAACTATCTACTCAAATTTTCGAATCATATTGCAATAAATTTATCAAATTTAATCAAAGTTGTTCAAGTCAGCGGTGCGCAATCGATGGATCGTTCACTCCAAAGAATGGAGCGGAAATATGGAACTGCCCTGCGCGAGAGAAGGATAGCGGGAGTAGGTTGCACACCACTGGTTTAAGTGACTTTTTAAGTGTTGGTAGCATTGTTACACCGTCGTAAAAATCAGTTAAATTTTAAATATTATTCATATTATTGTAACCGCCTGACCGAAGCCTGGTCGAAGAATCAAAGAATAACATGGACAATATTTACGATAATTCAGTTTTTGTAGGCAGTAGTAATTTTCGTAGTATGCTTGGCGCATTTGGTAAAAAGCGATATGGATAATCGCAGAATATAATATTTTGAATGTATAATTTTAATTTTTAGATAAACCGTTCTTCTATAGTGGGAACAGAAAAATGAGTCATCATCTCTGTGTTGGAGGACGAACGGTGAGAAATTGCACACGTCGTATAACAGCTGGACACAAAGCCGGAAGTTCGTGGCATATGTCATATGAAAATAAAAATATAATAGAGATGATAGGGCTAAACAATTTATTACAAAGGCAACCAATTGAAATAATATTACACCAATATAGGCACTTTTTATGCGTAATAAAAAAACGGGGCGCAAGAAAAATATTCATTTGCTCAGTACCAGAGTGCTGACAATTGGATGTTTCGGTAATATATTTAAGATTTTTTTCTACGTTCAATAGTTATTATTTGTATTTTAGGTATTCAATGAATTTATCCGTACCGAGGCGCACAGACGGGGCATGTCCTTCATCCATGTGGACAGATTTTTCCACAATCTTCCATGCAACGCGTTTAATAGGTAGGTATTTTATTATTACCCAAAAATTTCGCCTGAACATCGGGTACAGGCAAAGAACTATTCGGTGACTGTTGAAGTATATGAAGGAGTGGAACAGTTGCAGCTACAACAAGATCAAATCAGCAACTATGTATTCATAAGTATAACAGTATATATAACTATAATTAATATATAACTATCTACTCAAATTTTCGAATCCTATGGCAATCTCTATTTTATAACCACAAAATAAATTTATCAAATTTAATCAAAGTTGTTCAGTCAGCAGTGCGCAATCGATGGATCGTTCACTCCAAAGAAAGGAGCGGAAATATGGAACTGCCGTGCGCGAGAGAAGGATAGCGGGCGTAGGTTGCGCACCACTGGTTTAAGTGACTTTTTAAGTGTTGGTAGCATTGTTACCGTCGTAAAAATCAGTCAAATTTTAAATAGTATTAATATTATTGTAACCGCCTGACCGAAGCCTGGTCGAAGAATCAAAGAATAACATGGACAATCTTTACAAGAATTCCGTCTTTGTGAGCAGCAGCAATTTTCGTAGAATGCTTGGCGCATTTGCTAAAGAGCGATATGGACAATCGCAGAATATATTTCGAATATATAATTTTAATTTTTGGATAAACCGTGGTTCTATAGTGGAAACAGAAAAATGATCCATCATCTGTGTGTTGGAGGACAAACAGTGAGAAAATGCACACGTCGTATAACGGCTGGACACAAAGATGGAAGTTTGTGGCATATGTCATGAAAATAAAAATATAATAGCGATGATAGGGCAAAACAATTTATTACAAAGGCAACCAATTGAAACAATATTACACCAATATAGGCACTTTTTATGCGTAATAAAAAAACTGGGCGCAAGAAAAATATTCATTTGCTCAGTACCAGAGTGCAGACAATTGGATGTTTCGGTAATATATTTAAGATTTTTTCTACGTTTAATAGTTATTATTTGTATTTTAGGTATTCAATGAATTTATCAGTACCGAGGCGCACAGACGGGGCATGTCCTTCATCCATGTGGACAGATTTGTCCACAATCTTCCATACAACCCGCTTAATAGGTATTTTATTATTTCCCAAAAATTTCCCCTGAACGTCGGGTACGGGCAAAGAACTATTCGGTGACTGTTGAAGTAGATGAAGGAGTGGAACAGTTGCAGCTACAACAAGATCAAGTCAGCAACTATGTATTTATAAGTATAAAAGTAAATTATTGGTAAATATTTTAAATTAATATATAACTATCTACTCAAATTTTCGAATCCTATTGCAATCTCTATTTTATAACCACAAAATAAATTTATCAAATTTAATCAAAGTTGTTTAGTCAGCTGTGCGCAATCGATGGATCGTTCACTCCAAAGAAAGGAGCAGAAATATGGAACTGCAGTGCGCGAGAGAAGGATAGCGGGCGTAGGTTGCGCACCACTGGTTTAAGTGACTTTTTAAGTGTTGGTAGCATTGTTACCTTCTTAAAAATCAGTTAAATTTTAAATATTATTCATATTATTGTAACCGCCTGACCGAAGCCTGGTCGAAGAATCAAAGAATAACATGGACAATATTTACAAGAATTCCGTCTTTGTGGGCAGCAGTAATTTTCGTAGAATGCTTGGCGCAGTTGGTAAAAAGCGATATGGACAATCGCAGAATATATTTTGTATATATAATTTTAATTTTTAGATAAACCGTAGTTCTATAGTGGAAACAGAAAAATGAGCCATCATTTCTGTGTTGGAGGACAAACAGTGTGAAAATGCACACGTCGTATAACGGCTGGACACAAAGCTATAAGTTGTGGCATATGTCATATGAAAATAAAAATATAATACCGATAATAGGGCTAAACAATTTATTACAAAGCCAACCAATTGAAACAATATTACACCAATATAGGCACATTTTATGCGTAATAAAAAAACTGGGCGCAAGAAAAATATTCATTTGCTCAGTACCAGAGTGCAGACAATTGGATGTTTCGGTAATATATTTAAGATTTTTTCTACGTTCAATAGTTATTATGTATTTTAGGTATTCAATGAATTTATCCGTACCGAGGCGCACAGACGGGGCATGTCCTTCATCCATGTGGACAGATTTGTCCACAATCTTCCATACAACCCGCTTAATAGGTATTTTATTATTTCCCAAAAATTTCCCCTGAACGTCGGGTACGGGCAAAGAACTATTCGGTGACTGTTGAAGTAGATGAAGGAGTGGAACAGTTGCAGCTACAACAAGATCAAGTCAGCAACTATGTATTTATAAGTATAAAAGTAAATTATTGGTAAATATTTTAAATTAATATATAACTATCTACTCAAATTTTCGAATCCTATTGCAATCTCTATTTTATAACCACAAAATAAATTTATCAAATTTAATCAAAGTTGTTTAGTCAGCTGTGCGCAATCGATGGATCGTTCACTCCAAAGAAAGGAGCGGAAATATGGAACTGCCGTGCGCGAGAGAAGGATAGCGGGCGTAGGTTGTGCACCACTGGTTTAAGTGACTTTTTAAGTGTTGGTAGCATTGTTACCGTCGTAAAAATCAGTCAAATTTTAAATAGTATTAATATTATTGTAACCGCCTGACCGAAGCCTGGTCGAAGAATCAAAGAATAACATGGACAATCTTTACAAGAATTCCATCTTTGTGAGCAGCAGCAATTTTCGTAGAATGCTTGGCGCATTTGCTAAAGAGCGATATGGACAATCGCAGAATATATTTCGAATATATAATTTTAATTTTTGGATAAACCGTGGTTCTATAGTGGAAACAGAAAAATGAGCCATCATCTGTGTGTTGGAGGACAAACAGTGAGAAAATGCACACGTCGTATAACGGCTGGACACAAAGCTGGAAGTTTGTGGCATATGTCATGAAAATAAAAATATAATAGCGATGATAGGGCAAAACAATTTATTACAAAGGCAACCAATTGAAACAATATTACACCAATATAGGCACTTTTTATGCGTAATAAAAAAACTGGGCGCAAGAAAAATATTCATTTGCTCAGTACCAGAGTGCAGACAATTGGATGTTTCGGTAATATATTTAAGATTTTTTCTACGTTTAATAGTTATTATTTGTATTTTAGGTATTCAATGAATTTATCAGTACCGAGGCGCACAGACGGGGCATGTCCTTCATCGATGTGGATAGATTTGTCCACAATCTTCCATACAACCCGCTTAATAGGTATTTTATTATTTCCCAAAAATTTCCCCTGAACGTCGGGTACGAGCAAAGAACTATTCGGTGACTGGTGAAGTAGATGAAGGAGTGGAACAGTTGCAGCTACAACAAGATCAAGTCAGCAACTATGTATTTATAAGTATAAAAGTAAATTATTGGTAAATATTTTAAATTAATATATAACTATCTACTCAAATTTTCGAATCATATTGCAATCTCTATTTTATAACCACAAAATAAATTTATCAAATTTAATCGAAGTTGTTCGAGTCAGCGGTGCGCAATCGATGGATCGTTCACTTCAAAGAAAGGAGCGGAAATATGGAACTGACGTGCGCGAGAGAAGGATAGCGGGAGTAGGTAGCGCACCACAGGTTTAAGTGACTTTTTAAATGTTGGTAGCATTGTTACCGTAGTAAAAATCAGTCAAATTTTAAATAGTATTAATATAATTGTAACCGCCTGACCGAAGCCTGGTCGAAGAATCAAAGAATAACATGGACAATCTTTACAAGAATTCCGTCTTTGTGGGCAGCAAAGGCAGTAATTTTTGTAGAATGCTTGGCGCATTTGGTAAAAAGCGATATGGACAATCACAGAATATATTTTGAATATATTATTTTAATTTTTAGATAAACCGTGGTTCTATAGTGGAAACAGAAAAATGAGTTATCATCTGTGTGTTGGAGGACAAACAGTGAGAAAATGCACACGTCGTATAACGGCTGGACACAAGGCTGGAAGTTTGTGGCATATGTCATGTGACGCAACTTATGAACAAAATATTTTTTGTCAAAGTTTGCCAGGACTATTAATTAACGCTAAAGATAGCTGTACCATAAATAAAAATAATGATTTTTTTTGTAATTCTACTGCAGTTGTTTTGCCAATTCGGGTATAGAGTTTTTTTTACAGTTTTTTTTCGTAAGTTCTGTCTTTTGTACTTCAATTGCCAATATTAAACTAGCAAATAAAATTATCAAGTTTATGTCTTCCTCATATACGATATTCTTTGAGCGAAGCCAATCCTGCATATGTTACTTTGTTGAGGATGTTGTTGGTATCAAACGTGACGAATGTCTGTTGACGACATTGGCTGTAAGCATGATATCAATTATTCAAATTCCGCATACAAAACCAGACACAGCAAAACAGTTTGTTATCACTGAGCCACTATCGATATCATTCATAAAAAATATACCAACGTTCGTCAGAATGACATAAATACGAAACGTTTTCTCCTCACTTTTCGACGTTGCATAACGAGTCCTATTGGAATTAACAAAATCGGCCAAGTTCTACCAGTTATTGCAACTTTCCGTAAATTATCTAATACGGAGCTGTAAACTGGATACTGTTTCAGACGGTCAAGGAAGGGCATCGCAATTAGCTAATCGTGGAGGCGACTTGGTTACCATAAAACGACATGGAGGGTGGAAGTCCTCGACTGTGAAAGAAAGATATATTGAAGACTCACTAAGCAGGAAGAAGGAAGTAGCTGAATTGCTAAAACCAGTATCGCCACAGCCGAGCATTTCTCGTTCTTTCACCCCTACAAATGATGTTAACAATGTAGAAGGTGACGCAACTTATAAACAAAATATTTTTTGTCAAAGTTTACCAGGATTATTAATTAACGCTAAAGATAGCTGTAATATAAATACAAATAATGATTTTTTTTTTAATTCTACTGCAGTTGTTTTGCCCATTCGGATATAGAGTTTTTTAGTTTCTTTCTGAAGTTCTGTCTTTTGTACTTCAATTGCCAATATTAAACTAGCAAATCAAATTATCAAGTTTTATTCTAACCAACCTAAAAATTTTTATAAATAACCGGAATCGCAATCACGATCATAATAGTGATCGAGACGCTTTTATATTTAGCCCATACCAGATTATGTCAATTTCATAGTGAGCGATTGGATTGATTGCACTGTTTCACATCGGTCCAACTTTTGGTCTAAAAAATCCGTTTTTAGGAACCCTATTTAACGGTAACTATGTTATCGCGCACATATGCCTCCGTGAACAGTATCCTCATCTGGTTTGTGCTCCGCATAACTCCTTCTTCAAGTAAATGCAGCTAAATAAGGCTGAAATCAGCTATTCTCAAATACGAAAAGCGTAACATATTATATTTAGGGTTAGTAAATTTATCATGGTTTGTATGGCCAACAATTTTTATTGCGAGCTTATTATAAACCACTTGTAACCATTTTTAATCCCAGGAAGGGATTTCTATTTATTCTGCAAACCGTTTACGACGTTGGCTGTCATTCTTAGAAATTAATATTATAATATTCAATGTCAGATCAGAAAATAATGTTGCTGGTTGACTATCCAGAATTACAATACGAAATAATAGTCAAATAATTGATACTTGCACTGTGGACAAGTAATTTTTTTTTAAAAGTGTGGATTTGCTCATAGACTATTTTACGATTAAATGAGAGACAGAAAAAGATAATGAGATGAATACAGTATGCAAATATATTAAATTTAGATGACCAAGAAATATACTGAATACAGAAGTGTTATATTAATCTATATCTTATATCTTTGGGAACCACTATCTGTTCCCAAAGATATAAGATATAGATTACTTAACGAATTAAATGTTTCTCACATGTGGGTTACAAAGATGAAAGAGTAGCACGAAATTATTTTTAGTGACCAGGTTTAAATACTGACCTAGAGGCAAAATTGCATAATTGTGCAAACTGTGAATTAGTGAAAGAAAATCCACCAAAGCAGCAATTACTTTTGTGGGAATGACCAAAAGAACATGGAGAAGAATACATATCGATTAAGTAAATACGTAGGCTTTCACGGCCAGAATCATTTAGAAAATAAACTGCTTCCGGGTTATGCCGTGTGTCAAGATTTGTTAATGCTGACGTTTCGCGAACCATGTTGCTCGCTTCTTCAAAGCTAATTGAATACTGAAGACCTACCAAGAAAGGCTCCCTTATATACCTGAATTTACACCTCACTGCGCACATCTGGAGCTACCGCTCCATGTGGTTTTCCACCTGACCGCGTTAGGATCGATTTCCAGACCCTACTAATGTCAGTACCGTCCTCGCGATTGATGTTGTCAGCACGTTTGTAAACTTCGATGGCTTCTCTAATAAGTCTTCGATAATAATTACCCACCCTTGCCAACATCTTCGCGTCATCGAAATCCATTGAGTGTCCCGACTCGTGGCAGTGTTGAGCAACAGCCGACTGTTGAATCTTGCCTAGTCGGGTGTCCCTACTGTGCTCCTTGATTCGACATTCGATGCTTCGTCCTGTCTGTCCTACATAGCATGTTCCGCACTCACATGTTATCTTGTATACCCCTTCGTTCTTCACACCACTCCTGAAAAAGTGCATCTTGTATTTTGTCAACCTGGCGCCTGAAGCAGGTACCAGCCAAACAAAAATAGAAACAAAAAATATTCACAAAAAGAAAAAATTAGATAATGGTGAAATTGAAGTATTAATTTCGCAAAACAACCGTCACCAGAAAACTGTGGAAAGAAGTTGGTGCAGAAATAAATATATCAGGTAATGTAAAATTATTTTTCCTACGACTCACATATAATTAAGCTCACGCATAGTATGCATACGTATCTATGACTATATATCCCTACCATGACGCACACCTATGAATATGATGACAGTAGTTTTGTATAATAATGACAGTTCGTTCGAATAATGACTGTCATCATTATACGAACGGACTGCTTACATCTACGTGGATGACTACGTCGTGAATATACTATTAATATTATAATAATACAAATGTTATACAAAGGTCATTATAAATGTATGACATTTAACAACAACTGTCAACAAGTTGAAAATAGCTTATGCAACCAATTTAACTTGCGCAAGTCAGCGGTATTCATTTCATATGGGGTGGCAGTTACGGTCGCTAGGAGTTGCTGTTATTGAGCATCCGGCAAATATGTTGACAAACACAATGACAAAATGATGGCCACGCATCGCTGGTTGTCTTTGACCCACATGTCATATCATCCTGTATGAGAATACGGTAGAAGCCCTCTTCTTATAAGGCACCAAATCGGGTACACCACATACCGCATAAATGCGAAGTGTGTTGCATATGTACTAGGGAACGTTAAAATGAGTCTGATGAGTAAGCGCACTGTATGTAGACTTTTATTTATTTGTTTCCAAGATGTTATGAACACATGAACTACTAATTGATAAACCTTGAAGCTGATGAGTCGCTATCACTACTGATAAATATATATTTGTAACAAATAACTTAAAGAAAAGAAAATTTAAACAGTGTTTATAGATTAAAAAAATGTTTATAGTTGTCTCTTATTGTCGTCGCTTCAAGCGAAGCTTTTCGGACAACTTCAAGAATAGGTTCAATGTTTTCCACTTCTTCTTCCATATTTCTGAGAACGCTTTTGTAGTCAGCATCGTGAACGCCGTCTCTATCTCTAATAATATTGTGAAGAACACAAGCAGCTTGTACAAGCACGATGGCTTTTTTCACACACGGTAGTTCAATATCCTTACATTTTCCCCGAAGTATTCCGAATGCACATTCAACCGTTTTTCGAGCCCTTGACAGCCTAGCATTAAATTTCCCTCTCGGGAGTCTTTCGGGATGTCTCATCAAGTACGTTAATAGAGGAAATGCCTCGTCCCCTATCAAAACGTGTGGCACCTTAAAATCTATTCCTGGCAGGGTTTTGCTGTTAGGTACATTAGATTCATTGTTCTGTAATCTTTTGAACAGCTGTGATGAATATTCCACCGTCACTTTGCTTTCCTCTTGCTCCAACTTCAATAACCATGAATTTTTTATCTGTATCTACAACAGCTAACAGAACAATGGAAAAATATTTCAGATAATTAAAATAGCTGGAACCACTACTCGGACGGCACTTTATTTAACAGTGTTTACCATCAATGGCACCGAAACAATTTGAGAAATCCCAGAGTGTAAAACCTATCAGAAACTTGTCTCAAATGCTCTTCGGTAGTGTTATGGTAACCATGTATTGTAAACCACTAGGTTGGCAACACCGCCAGCAAGTGTGGAGCAGAGTGTGGGGATTGAATAAATCGATACTGAATGGCACGCTGCCAGTTTTATTTTAGATTACAATTTACAGTATAGTTTCATAAATATAACATACTGTAACATGGTGTCAGAAGTAAACAACATCGTAGAAGTGGAAATACAGTAAGAAGCCAAGGATTCCGTTGGGCACATGAGGATATTTGAATACGGCGTGAAGCGAAGTCAAACGTAACCTCAAAATGCTGTTCCGTTCCGAGCGCCATTTGCTGTTCGTTTCATATTGAAACGAACAGCAAATTCATATTGAAACAAAATAGAAACTAAAAACTACGGTGAGGAAAAGTTCTGGATAATACTGAATCAGAGTAAGTGATTTTAAGTCTTTTTTCTTTCGATTGTTGACTGTTGTGGGTAGGTCAGCCTCATGGCATCAAAAATGCAGGGTAGTACTAGGGAAGATGCAGCAGCTAAAATTCCGTTACCGTCACCTTTAAATATAGAGCGAGATGTGGCACAAAATTTTGAATTTTTTGTTAAAAGCTGGAATAATTATTGCATCGCAACCGGTATGGATCAATGGCAAGCAGAAAATGAGAACAAGAAAATACACACGCTGTTGACTGCCATTGGTGAAAAGGCTTTAATGAAGTATAATCATTTTAACTTGACCGATACTGATAAAGTAGATTGTGACCATGCCATACTGGCAATACGTAAACTTCTTTCGGGCAAAAAGAACGTAATTTATGAAAGGGCGATGTTCAACAGTGCAAATCAATACGAATCTGAGACTTTTGAGGAGTACCACATAAGATTGCAAGGGTTAATAGAGACTTGTGAATTCGCTATCTTTAGAGATGATCTCTTACGTGATAGGATTGTTTTGGGAATACATAATAGGGAGATAAAGAAAAAATTAATGACGAAACCTGATTTGACTTTAGAAAAGGCTATAGACATCTGTAAAGTAGATCTTGAACAGGAACACAATGTCAACAAAATTCACAAGAACAATGATATAGATAAGAAAAATCAAAATATGAGAAAATGTCAATTTTGCGATAACCGACATGAGTTTGTCAAAGGCGCTTGTCCAGCGTACGGAAAAAAATGCAATCTGTGTAAAGGAAATAATCATTTCGCAAAAGTATGCAAGAAAAAAGATAAGAAAAAAGGAAATATCAAAGAGCTAAATAGAGATTGTAGCAGTAGTAGCGAAAAGAATACAGATTCAGAGAGTGAAAATTTGGAAATAAGAAAAGTCATAAATGATAAGAAATTAGGAAACATAAAAGCAAGGTTAAAATTTGATATTGATAACAAAATAGTCCCTAGAATCTGTGAAATTGACACAGGTGCTAATGCTTGCTTAATTGGATATAAACAACTATGTGACTTGTTCCATAAAGAAAGAATAGACATAGGTAAAACTAGTCAAAGAAGACTACATGGTTTTGGAGGCACACAAATAAAAGTTCTGGGGAAAAAGACACTACAGTGTGTGCGAAAAGAAAAAAAAACACGATATAAAATTTTATGTTTGGAAGCAGACCATCCTCCTTTACTGTCAGGCGAAACCAGCATTGAGCTGAAACTTATAAAACTATGTAAGGCTGTTTACCGAGTATCAGAGACCTCTAACATAACGAGAGAATTAGAGAGAGACGCAGAGAAAATAATAGAAAAATATAAAGACTTATTTAAGGGATATGGTTGCCTAGAAGACGAAATTGAATTAGAAATAGACAATAGTGTTAAACCAGTCATTCAAAAGGCTAGACGCATACCAATACATTTAAGAAATAAATTGAAACATGAATTAGAATCGTTCGTAAGAAAGAAAATAATAAAAAAAGTAGCTAAGCATACAGAATGGGTGAGCAATATTTTATTGGTGGATAGAAAAGATAAATTGAGAATTTGTCTGGATCCAATTCCGCTTAACAAGGCCCTAAAAAGACCAAATGCACAATTCACTACTTTGGACGAAATTTTGCCAGAATTAGGCAATGCTAAAGTATTTAGTACAGTAGATACAAAAAAGGGTTTTTGGCTAGTCAAATTAACAAAGAAGAGCAGTGATATGACCACATTTTGGACCCCTTTCGGCAGGTATAAGTGGTTGAGAATGCCTTTTGGTATTGCTCCAGCCCCCGAAATCTTTCAAAGTAAAATGCAGCAAGTTTTACATGGAGTTAAAGGAATTGAAATACTAGGTGACGATATTCTTATAATTGGCTCTGGTATAAATATGACAGAAGCGTTAAAAGATCACAATGAAAAGTTAGAGAAATTACTAATACGTCTAAAAAGAGCTAATTGTAAGTTGAACAAGGACAAATTAAGCTTATGTAAAAATTCTGTAAATTTTTATGGGCATGTACTGAGTGATGAAGGGCTAAAACCAGATGAAAATAAATTGAAAGCCATAAAAGATTACCCTGAACCACAATGCAAGAAAGATTTACATCGCTTTCTTGGCATGGCGACATACCTAAGCAGGTACATACAGAATCTTAGCAGTGGAGTACATCATCTCAGAAAGCTAATTAGAAATGACCAAGATTGGAGATGGACTGAAACAGAGAAAACCGAATTTAAAAAATTAAAAGAAACTCTAGGTGAAACTACTAGCTTAAAATACTTTGAGAAGGGTAAACAGCTGATAATAGAGTGTGATGCCAGCAACTATGGCTTAGGAGCAGCAGTCTATCAGGACGATAAAATCATAGGATTTGCATCAAGAACACTAACGAAAACGGAAACTAACTACGCACAGATTGAGAAGGAGATGCTAGCAATAGTATTTGCATGTACTCGTTTCGATCAATTGATAGTTGGCAATACACAAACCGTTATAAAGACTGATCATAGACCCTTAATAAACATTTTTAATAAGCCACTGTTGAAGGTACCAAAAAGACTTCAACGAATGCTAATGACTTTACAAAGATATAACTTGAATTTTGAATTTGTCGCAGGTAAAGACAATGTCATTGCAGACGCACAGTCTCGCGCACCTTTAAACTCCACGGAGACACAGCAAAAAGACATTACTTTATCGACAATATGGAAAACATCTGAAAGAAAAATTTGTGAAGTATTAGAAACTATAAATTTGGCCGATAATGTTAGTATTTCGGAAGAAAGATTAAACCTGATAAAGTTAGAAACAGAAAAAGATACATGCTTGCAAAGATTAAAAGCGTTTATTTTATCAGGTTGGCCAAGTACGATTCATTAACTTCCGGATGAGATTAAAAGATACAATGCATACAAATATGATTTAAGTTATCAAAATGGTATAGTATATAAAGAAAACAAAATCATAATACCATTTACGCTCAGAGAAGTTATTTTAGACAAAATACACACCAGCCACAGCGGTGTAGAAGGTTGTATTAATTTGACTCGACAAAGTATTTTCTGGCCTGGTATGTCTACCGAAATAAAAAAGAAGGTTAACGAATGCGCTATTTGCACTACCATGGCGAAATCACAGACAAAGCCTGCAATGCAAACACACCCTATACCCGAATACCCGTTTCAATACGTATCATTGGATATATTCACAAATGAATATGAAGGAAAGAAAACATATTTCTTAATCACAGTGGACCATTATTCAGATTACTTTGAATTGAATAAAATAAAAAATCTATCTACAAACGCATTGATCACAATTTGCAAACATAACTTTAGTAGGTATGGTATACCACAGCGAATGTGTACTGATAATGCCACAAATTTTTCAAGTAAGGAATTTCATAATTTTGTAAGAGAATGGGATATTTGTCATGTAACGTCATCACCACATTATCCTCAAGCTAATGGCAAAGCTGAAGCCACGATCAAAATTGCAAAGAGACTAGTTCGTAAGACCAACGAGAATAAAGAAGATCTTTGGCTCGCGCTTTTGCATCTTAGCAACATTAGTAATAAGATAGGCACTAGTCCGGTGCAAAGAATGTTTTCAAGGAGTACTAGAAGATTAATTCCATCTGCAACAAAAAACTACCTACCCAAAACAGTTGATAATGTATCAGACAAAATTGAACTTAATCAACAACAGAACAAACAATATTATGATAAACGTATCACATACTTACCTGATCTCGAAATTGGACAGCCAGTTGCTGCACAATTAAATCCTGAATCTACCAAAAAATGGACTACAGGATTTGTAGAAAAGCAGCTTAGTGACCGATCCTATATGATTAATGTAAATGGAAACCAATACCGTCGAAACATAGTTCACCTTAAGCCAAGACAACCAGCCAATACTTTGCAACCAACAAAGTCTACGGATGTAACTACCAGGGAGAATATCATCGACGAACCAGAAAAGGAAGTTACCATTGAGTCACAGATATCAACGAGGCCACCATCTTCAACAGGACCAACGACAGCACCATCACCGACAGCACCATCTTCGCCGATATCATCTTCTTTGGTATCAGAATCATCGAGGAAACCATCCAATGGTGATACAGTGAAATGCAACACCAAAAATAGTGGAGTGCCGCAGAGTGAAGCGCCGCAAGAAATCCCTAAAATTGTACGACCCCAAAGAGACGGAAAACCCCCCATCAAATTTAAAGACTATGTTTAAACAGTTATTAGTTTTACCAATTTGGTTTATATTGAGAGAATTATTTTTTTATTTGTTTATTGTTTGGCTTTACTTCTTTGGAGAAGACTGTTTTTTTATTTTTTTAGAAAAGGGCATGTTATGGTAACCATGTATTGTAAACCACTAGGTTGGCAACACCGCCAGCAAGTCTGGAGCAGAGTGTGAGGATTGAATAAATCGATACTGAATGGCACGCTGCTAGTTTTATTTTAGATTACAATTTACAGTATAGTTTCATAAATACAACATACTGTAACAGGTAGGTATAGGTAACACCTCTGGCTGAAATTCAAGCCACAGAGCTTTACAGGTTTCAAAAACAATATTGCTGACCGTGATTCGTCCCAATCTGAATTGAAAAGCAAGGTCTCTGAATGATGCTCCTGTAGCTAGGAATCTGTAAAAATAAAATATCTTTAAGGGTGGATTTTTCAATATGCGGTTTAGCATAGTTTAACTTAAACTATCGTTGCGTAACGATACACGTAACGATACTATGCTTAAACTCCGCTAAACCTCAATTGAAAACCCGCCCTTGGTGACTAAAACACACATTAAACATTTAAATATATACGTACATATTTTTTAGGTGAAGATGCGAAACAAAAGTGGAAAAATTTCGAGATAAATTTCGGAAGTAATTGGCGAAAATGCCGTATGTGCCATCAGGATCAGGAGGAACTTCTCCAGGAAGAGATAAACCGATCTGGAAATTTTTCGATTTGATGTTGCTTATTAAAGACGTCATACAGCCTGGCTTGACATATGGGAACCTCGAAAAAACTCGTGAAGAGAGTGACTGCGACGTGATCGACGATGCATCAGATGAGGTATCATTTGTAGAGACACAATTAACCCTGCCAGACATGTCTAAGCAAACACCGTCGCAAGAAAATTCAACACCGTCTCAAGCAACTTCCTCATCTCGAGGAACTAAACGACGCATCAACGATCGACGCGGAGACGAAAATTGAAGCAATATTATCTATACAGGCAGAGAAAAAGGAACACGGACCTGATTATCATTTCCTTATGAGCCTTCTGCCATATATTGAGGAACTAGATCAGCTAGAAAAACTAGAACTGCGTTCCAAAACTAAAAGTATGGTTTGTGAAAGCTACAGAAACCATGTAGAACAAGAGACTTTTTCCGACTCCTACACAACAAGTTAGTAACTCAGCACCAACGCTGTTTTATGGCCAACACTCGTACAATCAATTTGGGTATACGCTCAATATGAATACGTCGATAATGAACCAATCACCTAAATATCTATCCAATGGTACCGCGCACACGACCTAGGTTTTATTTTGAAATTCTAAAACAGAGTGTAGTTACGACTACCTCCGGTACGTTCCAGAAATGAAAATTGTTATAATTACAGGTCTTGAGGATGGCTTATTTTATGTTAGTTTCTTCCCCAATCGCTGTGACGTCATATACCAGGAAATAAGCCTTGGATCAAAGTGGCTATATTTACAGCTATAATAATATTATACAATCCCATTGGTGTTTATTTGATTTCGCCTTTACACTATTTAAGACAATAGTCAAAGCCAGTAGGTAGATGATAGTATCCAAAGATATTAGATACACTATACAGAGTGTTCATTGAACTTACTAAATTTTTATGTTTTTCAAATGGCTTTTTCTCGTTTTTTAAATGGAACACCCTGTATAATATGTGTTGGCTAGTATGTCATACACCAAATGCTACTATGTTTTGTGATATTTGCAATTTAACGAAAATGTAATGCAATTGTAAATTTTAATATTGCTGTGAATAAGGTATTTGGTAGATTGATGTAAAGTCTTCAAGTAGCTCTTCGGTAGAAGAGATAATTTAGAAACGGTTTAACCAGCTTGTTCCTTATACAGAGTATTACCGTTATATCAACAATTTTATATGAAATGTTGTAAGTATATTTTGCCGTCTATTGTATGGCAACCGAACACGCGATTTAAAAATTTCAAATTACTGCTAAAGTAAACCCTAAACCCTGTACTTTTAGGTTAACTATCGTGAAAATTTGTTGACTTCTGAGTGTTGAAAATCAGATTTTCTTTAATGTGATTTATGTGCCGACACACAAAAACCAAATATGCAACAAAATCAAACTGATAGACATCTTTAGATTCAGATTTTCATTCATAGCAAAAAAAAACTTAAAAACACTTCCAAATAGCTCACTTTCCATTAACATTATCAATATTACTCATACTATCATTCTTATTATCCCAATTTTGAATTGTCTCTCCAGAAAAATAACCTATTTTAAACCAACTAACAATAGTAAGTAGATATTGCTGGTTGTTTTTTGTATTGAATACAAATCCGTTCTCAAACGTAGCTCATCAAGACAGGTTTTATCGTTTCTGTTTGTTTTTGTGTATGAGCGCAGATACTTATACAATGAAACGTCTCCGCACAATTTTCACAGAAGTGAACAATTTTTCACAATAGTCCTTCTAAAATTACACTGTTTCTGATTTACTTCGGACCCCAACGGAAGCTACTAGGTCTTCAGGTTCGCTCGCTATACGTTTGTAAAAATTGCAAAACATACTTATAGAATTGTGTAATACCTTGATAACCGTAATACTTTTTATACAAATAAATCTAATTAAATAGGTTCTAAATGGCTTCTTCTATAACCCTTTAAATATTTTACATCATGCTACTCAGCACACTGTATACAGAGCAATATTAATGTACTAAATAGCATACTACTCCTTAAATTGCTAATATCACAAAAACTAGAAAAAATAGATAGACGATATAGTGAATATAAATTACAAAGAACTTAAGAGACATTTCAATTAGCAAATAATATACAGGATATTCCATTTAAAAATCTCAAGAAAATGCCATTTAAAAATGTTTAAAAACTATTGCATGCTACGAACACCCTGTATACCCCATCTAATTTTTCTAATTCTAATATTTCATCACCATCTAGCTATGGGTTTAGTTT
Source organism: Aphodius sticticus (assembly GCA_963966075.1). NCBI lineage: Eukaryota > Metazoa > Arthropoda > Insecta > Coleoptera > Scarabaeidae > Aphodius > Aphodius sticticus. Next base: position 36,879,594 of record OZ014507.1, on the reverse strand, counting down.
AATAACTAAGTGTGACATTAATTGTCACATAATTGTGACAAAAGTGTTAAGACATTATCTGCAAAAATGTAGTATTAACGTAGCTTTTATGGAAGGCCTGCAATTGCCAATTTTTTGACAAACAATTGAATATCTCAGAAATTATTTACCTTACACAGGTACAACTTACACACTTGGAGAGACAACTTTCTTAGTTTTCATAATAAGGTATGATATACAGCGTTCCATTTAAAAAAATGTACTGACTTTCCGTCACGCCTAAATGCAACACCGTGTATAAATGAAAATAATTTTACGTTATAGAAACTAATGAGTCAAACAACAGTTGTATAAAACATTTTTTCTTTCTCAAACAGATTTGACGACTATCGACCGCCGGGATACTAATAACTCATCCTGTATGTAATATAATGCCAATTTATACATCTTTTTAAGTGGAAATATATTCCATAGAATAAAATTACGTTTAAGTACATCTAAACAGTAATTGGCACTGTGCCAGTGACTGTCAACTCTATTGTGCCAATAACTGATTTCAATGCATTTTAATAGGAAAACATGCCGAAAACGGTAGAGGACAATCGCTACAAAAAAAAATATAATGAAGACCAACTTATTCAAGCCATCCAAGCAGTAAATAATGGAATGGGAAATAAAACCGCTGCAAAGAAATACGGTATTCCGAGGGCAACACTTCATTGTCGCCAAAAATGTATAAAAACTAGCCATGGACCAGCACCGTTTCTTACGGAAATTGAAGAAAATGTATAGAAAAATAGGTTTTGGAGAGCTACAGAAAAGGCTTTTCTGTACGCAAAGACGATCTACAAGAAAGTGGTAAAGGGTTGGATCATCAACCAAGAGCATCCATTTAACGACAATCGACCAAGGGATGGATGGTACAAAGGATTTTTAAAGCGACATCCTGAGCTCATGGAACGGAACCCTGAAGGAGTAACAGCCGCCAGTTCAACTGTTAGTGAGGCAGATATGAGGACATGGTTTGGTAGTATTGAAGAATATTTAAAAGAAGAAAACCTAATAAACATTCTGAATAACCCAGATCGTATTTTTAATGCGAACGAGACATGTTTTTTACTATGTCCACAAACCAAATCAAATCAAATATTACCGTTCTGTTCAACTTTAGTGCAGATGGAAATATTACACCACCACTTATTATATTCCTATTTAAAAGAATACCTTCGATAGTTAGTAATAGTGTACTAGGCGAATGGGGCATTGGCGGCAGTCAAAATGGCTGTATGAAGATAGAGCTCTTCTTTGAGTATATTGCTAATGTATTCCACACATATTTGGTTGCAAAGAACACGTTTCCAGTGATACTTCTCGTTCATGGACACACAACCCACGCCAATTTTCACTTGAGAGACAGTCTCTATCCGAACGCAACACGAATTTTACAGCCTGCGGATGTTTCAGTGTTCAAACCACTTAAATCGTTTTGGAAAGAAGGCGTCCTGAAATGGCGTAAAAAAACAGTCTCAAGCCTTGACTATGGACAAGTTTGCGCCGGTTTTAGAAACCGTACTCAACTCGTACATTGCCCAGAGTGGGGCACAACTTGAGTACTTGAGTATAAATGTGAGTATTGACTGCCACGAAAATCGTTTGTTTTGGGTGCGGTGCGCACGGATTTATTCGATGAAATTGTTCAGCGTGTAAGATTGTGAACCCATCACGACGACAATCCAGTGCTTTCACTTTGGATGTACTTTACGCCGATCATGGAGAAGCCGTTTGTAGACCTTACTATTTCAGTGGCTGGATTAACTGGTTTAGCATATTTAGCCACGGGTGCAAAATGTTCGGACACCGTTTATATAAGCATATCCTGGAAAAGGAATTCCCGTACTACGAGAATAGTAATAATGTCACCCTCGCTGATGGACAATCTGGTGACGTCACTACCCACATATTTCAGTGTGATGTCATGTTAGAGAATAAAGTAATACCCTGCAAATTTTTTGAAGTTCCAGAATACACGGCCAGTAAAACTTTGCTTGGAGTTGATTTTATCTCAGCGGCTGATTTGTTGTTGGATGTAGGTCGGATGAAGTGGTCTTACAGGGATGAACCCAACTACTTCTACGATTTAGCTCCGGAACCTCATGCGTCTAACATTATCCTCAACTGTGCCAACGTTGTGCTAAAGGACAATGAAGGCATATACCTCTCAGAAAAAATAAGGAGTGGACTTATAACTTTTTTGGACAAAAATAGAGAAATTTTTGAAGAAAATGGTTTCCCCACTCCGTTTGCTGAGCATACTATTAAACTAACTGAAGATATACCTATCCCTGTCTCACCATATCGGTTATCACCACATAAAAGTGTAAGGGTGTAAGGTAAAACTGTGAGGGCAGAAGTCGATCGTCTGCTACAGAACGGCAGCATAGAAGAATGTGTCCGTACGCCGGCCCTGTTGTTTTGGTACCTAAATGTGATGGCAAATTCAGGTTATGTGTTGATTACCGTAAGTTAAATAGTATCACCGTCCCGGATCGTTATCCATTGCCACGAATAGATAATTTATTACAAACCGCTAGCCCCACAACAGTTATGCCTACGCTAGACCTAAGAGCTGGTTATCACCAAGTGTCAGTCAAGCCAGAGGACCGAGATTAAACAGCCTTCATAACACCGTTCGCGATCTATCGATATACGCGTATGCCGTTTGCATTTCGAAATGCACCATCCACTTTCCAGCGTATGAGATTGACTACGATCTGGACTCAAGGATGTTATGGTTTTGGCGTATCTTGACGACATAATAATTTTGACTTCAGACTTCGAAAGACATTTAAAAGATCTTCAAAGAGTTTTTGATCGCCTTAAGCTTTTCAATTTGGAAAGTTAATCGCCAAAAGTGTACATTTGCTACTGCAGGTGCTAAATATTTAGGGCATATTATTACCCCTCATGGAATCGGGCCTGATCCGGACAAAGTCAGTGCGATGTTAAACATGCCAGAACCGCGTTCTGTACAACATGTGTTGTCGTTTTTACAGACGTGCAGTTGGTTTAGACGCTTTATATCCGATTTTGCAAAAATATCTCAACCCCTCAGCAATTTAACGCGTAAAAATGTAACATTTGTTTGGGGAGCAGGACAGCAGAAAGCTTTCGAATCGTTAAAGCGTTCCCTCACCACAGCTCTTATTCTCCGACAGCCAGATCCTGAGCTACCTTATGTCCAGAAGACAGACGCCAGTTCGTACGCTCTTGGGGCATATCTCCTCCAGCGGGAGGGAAAAGATGAGATGCCCATAGACTATGCAAGCTGACTTTTAAACTCCGCGGAGCGCAACTACAGTACAACAGAACGAGAGGCTTTAGCTGTAGTGTTCGCTGTCACCAAATTCCGTGGATACATCAAAGGAGCTAAGGTAATTGTAAAATCTGATCACCAACCACTTGAATGGCTGATGTCCTTAAGATCACCAAGTGGACGACTCGCACGTTGGTCACTACTGCTGCAGGTGTTTGATTTGGGAATTGACTACATTCCATGAAAAACAAATGTAGTTGCCGATACTTTGTCAAGGCCGCAATGTAATGAAGAAAGTTTGTGCAATGTTTGCTCCATCGCAGTAATATTACCGACGGAATCGTCCAAGGAATTGCGTGAAGCTCAGATTATAGATCAAGATATTGCTAAGATTGTAGAATGTCTTGAGTCGTCCAGTCCAAATGAAGTTGATCTTGCCCGCTGGACAGGACGAGGTTACTTAATATCTAATGGAGTGTTGTATCGTTATACGATCGACAACGAAACAGAAAAACCGCAGCTAGTAGTTCCACACTCAAAAGTAGCTGAAATATTACACGAATGTCACGATTGGCCACTTGCAGAACACTATGGTATCGATAAAACAATTACCAAAATAGCTTCCCGCAACTATTAGACGTCCCTGGGAACGGACGTTACTCAACACGTCAAGCAATGCCTTGAATGCCAGCGTTACAAGCCAAGTAATCTGAAACCCGCGGGGCTACTTCAGACGCCGGTACTCTCTCATCGTTTTGAAACTCTCGCAATAGATTTCCAGAGTCAGAAACCTCAGATAAATGGGTATTTGCCATAGAAGACACTGCTACCAAGTGGATGGAACTTTTTCCTTGGAAGATCGCTACCGCAGAAGCCTGTGCAAAATGTCTCGTGGACGAAGTTATCTTGCGTTACGGCGTGCCGCGCAGCGTTTTAAGCGACAACGGACCACAATTACGTTTCAACAATTATGCAGAAAGTTGCTTACTGTCTCGGTTTTAAACAGTGCCTTAATCCTGTGTACCATCCGCAATCAAACCCGGAAGAAAGACGAAATAGAGACCTAAAAACGCAACTTTCCGTCTTAGTACACGATCGGCACACCAAATGGAGCGAATTTCTGCCGTGTGTTCGGTTCGCGATGAACAGCGCAAAAAATATTGCAACCCGTTATACGCCAGCCTACCTTACTTTTGCCCGGGAAGTATGTAGTCCGTGCGATGTGCATGACGATTTACGGTCGTTTATCAATAACGAAAACTTTATCCCCGCGATAACGCCATATTTACAGAATGTGTCGGAAGTGTTAAAAACTATTCGCGAAATAAACGAACTGAGATCAGACTCTTCGAAACGGTATTCCGACGCGCGTTGTTGCGACGTTGGAACATTCACACCCGGAGACAAAGTGTTAGTTGACGTGCATGTTCTTAGCAACAGTGCAACTGCTTGTGCCGCGATGGACCGTACATCATCGTGCGACAGTGTTCGCCAACAACGTATACCATCGCCAGCGTTGATGACCCAAACATGATTCTTGGTACCTATCATGTGTCTGCAATGCGACCATTTGTTGCCAAAGCTGCCGAAGACGACCCCGTGCCCATTCGCCCTATCCGGAAGAGAGTCCACGCAAGATTTAATTTAGTTTTATTTATTTTAATCGTTTTTGGATTCCACACTGGACGTACGTGTAATCCAAAGGGGGAGCATGTAACAACAACATAATTAACGATAATATAGTTGGCCGCGGTGACATGTGTTCCCAGTCAGTCATTGTGACAATATTTTTTTCATTAACGTTACAGAAGAATCATTGAGAATTTCGTTACATTCTGCCTTACCTAGCTTCTGAATGTGCGCGCGGCGGAGTTTGCCCCCCTTCTTGCCACCAAGAATTGTGCGCGATTGTTCACCCCTGCATCTTTCCAAGGTTTATAATTTTTTATTATTAAAGACTTTTGTTTACCTGAACATTGCATTTTACTTCAAGCTGGCCAACCCACACCCAAAACGACCCGTTATAACACATAATTAAAATTTAAATTAAATTTTTTCCATTATTTTATTATGTACTTTACGAAGGAGGAAAGTTAGATACTGGTATACAAATTTAATATTTTACGCTTTATTTTAATTCAAAAGTGAGCATCTGGTTGTATAGTTTTTATCCAATATATCAAAACAAAAATCAGAACTATAAAGTATCAAAAATATTATGAGAATGCAACATTTAGGTCTTCCGCACTTGACCTAAAATTGAGTAATTTGAACAAATTTAGCTTAGTTTTGTAGTTCATTTAAATTAAGGTTCACGGTATTGGGAATGATAAATCTAGCATTTTCAGTCATCAATTTTAATTTTTTCAATCATGTTATCTATATACGAGTATATTGTAGTTGCTTGGCCAACCACATGACATTATATAAAAAAGCAGTCCACTGTTGCCAGATTGGGGGATTTTCTGTCACTTTTGGGCGGTTTCCCTCCAAAAGTAGTATCTTTACCTTAGGGATAAAAGAAAGTTTTGGGGGTAAACTAAAGGTACTGAAATCCCAATCGGGCAACACTGAAACAGTCTCTATAAATATTGTAGTTGTTAGGCCAACACATGGGACATAGGGCTATCAAAATTTATTTTGACGGCAAACTCACCATGCTAAATATTTATTAACATACAGAAATTGGTACCTCATGGCTGGTTAGGCACCCAATCATCAACATTTATTATGCGTAATTTTATTGGCGGTGGCAACTGTGTTTTTTGAGACATCCTTCTACATATGCTGTGAATTGATCTACCGAATTCACTGATCTACCTAAATAGGCGGTCTATAGATCCACTAGTAGTTTGTTATACAGTTCTATATGTTTGTTTGTGACCTCTATATGTCGTATATTATATACAGTGAGATCAAAAATGATTGACCTGTCCGCTCTTATGAAATAGGGTTGTATATGGGTGCATATATGGCACATTTTTACTAAACCCCGGTACATATCATGCGAGCGGATAGGTCAGTCATTTTTGATTTCACTGTATGTTCTCCACGTTCCACGTTTGATGAAATCGCCTGAAGAAGTGCCCAGTTGGACACGACACATAAATAAATAACTAAATAAAGTCTTTATTGGCGCAAAGTACCACAAAAATATAATGCAATTACAAAATTAATATGTAACACTGAAAATAACAGAAAGAAAAACAAAATTGAAAAAAGAATTCTTCGTACTTAATTTAACTTCTTAATTCGGATACGACAGGGGTAGAGAAGGTGGGGAGTACAGTGAGCGAAAAAATCGTCACACACACACACACACAGTAAATTGAATAAGTCTACTCTAAAAATCACCGCAAGTTTTTAACATTAATTCTTTTAAATGCTTTTTGAATGAAACGACTGATAGATTTCTGATGTGGTCCGGAAGATTTGTCCTATTTACAAATCTTAAATTTCTAGTGTGTATGGCCGACCTAGGAACAAGAACATCCCTTATATACGGAGCTGTGCCCAACGTAAGACTCTATGGATAAACGTACAGAAATGATAGTTTCTGCGCTCTTGCACATTGCGCCATTTCAATTCTCGGACTTTGTGAGACAAGTGGTCTCGTCTTCTTAAGCCGTGAATAAACCTGATACATGAATTTTGGACTCTGTCACGTTGTGACAGGAGTTAAATGATCAACTAGGCCATGTATTCATATTCGAAATATTTAATTCAAGTTAGATCCCCGTGGCTCCATCTGTTGCCCAGTAGTGGTGGTCAATGCATTGCTCATGTGCATGGTGGGATTGTATTTTGTTAATTAGACTTTGATTATTGACCACTTTTTGTGCAAGTGGCCGGGTTGCGTCGAGGTATTGTTTGTATAAGTTTCAGTTCTGGAAGTTTGGTATTCCAAACATTACGCACATGGCCGGCAATTCATGTTTATGTCAATTATCCTTTACTCTTCGCATTCCGAGTCAATTGTCTTGTTTCTTACTTTATCTGGTCATGTTCCCTACCTAGTGCATCCCCTGGTTTATTGTTTGCTTCTTAATTTGTGGCATTATTACCCGTTTCCTTAGTTAGGTCATTTTTTTTGTTAGTGTCACTCGACTTTCTTTTTCACATCAGTTTATGGCTACTCTTGTTGTTAACCGACGCCCCAGGTGATTAATGAGTAGTGTCTCGTAATTCATTGAAATCGTTAGTTTAATTAAGATTTTGCGTTGAATTTTTGTTAGTTCCCCCTTCCCGCCGCATTTGTCGCTGTCGTCGCATAATTTTTTCCACATAGGTTGAGATGGGCGATTCGAGCAAATTTGTCGGGACAGTTGAATTTTGTCTTTGAAGCTAACTAGACGTGTTGCTTGTTGAGCTCTAGTTGCCTTTTTTTTGTGATCAATTGGAGTCTGTTGAGCCAAATCTCTCAATTTTCGTCGTCTGTTGTTGGGATTGATTGAAGAACAGCGTCGAACCGTGCATTCGGGAGATAAGAGATTGGTTCTTGGTATTTGGCATTGTTTGAGCCTACACTGTTTGTGGATTCTACTCAGCTCCGATTGTCACCACGTTTACACCCGCCTAACATCCTTAAGGGGTATGTACTTTGCGTTAGGGTACCGAAGATTTTGTGAGGGTACCGAAGATTTTGTGAGGTTACCGAATGTTTTGTCTTGGAACCGAACGTTTCCTGTAGGAGGTTGTTGACTTTCGGATTGGCTACTCTATTGGAGGTTGTGCCCGGCAGACGAGTATTGGTCAGCGGTCGGTTGTCTACACTTGGAGGACTGGGTTGATGTGATTGAACATAATTCCGGAAGCCGACGACGCAGCGATACTGTACGTCGGACAGCAGCTCCCGTTGCCGAAGCCTGCAAGTTGGAGCGGAGGCCGCTGGGGAATATATCCTTTTCGTGTAACTCGACCATAACCCCCAAAGGGATCGCTCAAGTAGGTCTTGCATATGATTATTTGCCGTGGACACACATTCTAGCCTCTTCCGAGGTCAACAACGGACAATTTGGTTCGGAGTGCCTACGTTGGTTGTTTAGATTCATTGTTTGAATTATTTTGCCTAGGCACAAGTTAACGCTACGTTTTGGTGTTATCATTTGTTTGTTATTTTTGGTTTCAGTTAATAATTTTGGGCATTCTTGTATCTGAACTTGTTCTATAAATTGAATCGGTTCAGGCGGGCACTTGGCTTGATATCGCCAGACCTGACCGTAGTTTAAACTTTCAATAAATTTTGCTATTTAATTTGTGAACTTTAACAATTCCCTTCAGGACATTTCAGTGTATTTTTATTTTTTTTTGTGAATCAACGATTTAGTCAACGCTTGTGTGTGTTCAATCTTACGACACGCAGTACCGTGTCACGCTTACGTGTATTTGGCCAATTACATCTGCAGCGCTGGTATTTTATTTTAATTCAACGCGTCCTTCTGCGTCCGACGTTGACAATTGCGGTTGATATTATATTTTTTTTTTTTGGTTTGTTATCACTTGAATTGTTTACGTTTTGAGTTTGTACTGCGGAAGTGTGATCAACGTCTGAACTTGATTATAGAACGGGCGACTACTTTTGCCACGTTTTCGGTTTGCGTGTTGGCACCCGTTAATTTTTTTTTGCTTGTTGGGAATATATATGGATAAATGTGTGAGGCATTTTGAAACCCTCATTGACAATAAATTTTTGGCTACCATTTGCTTGTTTCACTGTCGAGTCTCCTTCCATTTTCCCAACCAATTGACACAGTCCAATTGTCCGCATCTGGGTGAGACTGTGTGGCGCCCTGTCTGTTACCCGTGTGATTACATTGTTGCACCCACCCCACTCTCCGATGAGAAGAGCAAGCTGAGGTCACCCGCGGACTATGTTGGAAGGCGAAGACAGGTAGGAGTACTTTGGTCAAAATCACGGTGTAACATTTGGCGCCCAACGTGGGGCCTTGCGTCGTTTGGAGGACACCCTTTTGTCACATATTTTCCCGATTCCCTTCCCTATGCTCGACAGATTTTTTTTTTTGGTCGTATCATTAGTATTTTGCTGTATGATTTGTCTTTCTAGTCTCTTGTGATATTAATGTTAGATTTGTTATCTTTTGATGTGTTATTGTTACCTTAGTTATTTATTTAGATTTGTTTGTTAGTCGTTCCTGGACATTCTAGGCAGGAGGGTGGTTACCTTGTAGTGATCGTGTGGCGAGTGGTTCTGGTTTCGTGTAATAGAACAGGGTTTTTGGTTTGGCCACGGACGCGTGGATGCCTTGATTCTATCTGCCTTTGCAGGATTGGAAACCTTGACTACCCAATGTTCGGTTGGGCCCTTTGTTGTTTTGCCCCCCCAGCTGGATTATCACCTTGTGTGGAGTTGGACGCGCCGGACCCTGCAGTTTCAGTTGGTAATTTTTCCCTATTCCAGCCTAGGAGTCTTGATGCCAGGACGTCTTGTTGTCTTGTCTTTTAGCATTAGCCACCGTTCCCTGTGGGTGAGGGTTGAAGAATATCGGCACCGAGTTTCCTGCGATTGGTAAGAGGCCAATATGTGGACCCTTGTGTTTCCAATCAACATCTCCGGATTCAAATAGGACTGGTTCGTCGCTTAGACGGTTTTATGCGTTCTGTGTCTGTTTTGATTTAGGAACAGAGGAAACTTATTTATTTCGATTGAACCCTTAGTTGTGGTATTATTGTTTTGTTCTTGCTATTGTTATTGTTGTTGTCGTTTTGTTGTTAGTGCTCTGTAATGGGGGCGGAAGACTACCATTACCGCGCTTCCTGCGGTTGGTAAGAGTCCAACGAATGTGACACGGATTTTCCACCCAACGCCTGCTCTAGGAGTGAAGATAGGAAACGAAGTTTTCACAACGCGTGAAGATTTCGGGACTTCGGGTCCAGTTTAGTAGTGAGGATTGATTTATATTGGATTTTTGGATTTTGCGAGATGTTGCCACCCTGGGAGTGTGATAGTAGGTGTTGCTGGTTTCCTCGGGTATCTTTTTGGTGACTTCCAATGCGGTTGTTACTGTAGAGTGGCTGGTGACAGTTCTATCACCCACATCTTATGTGGAGCCCAGGTTTTGTATCTTCTATCGTTCATTCTGTTTGTTTAGCGCGGCAACACATTTTTTTTTCTTGGATATAGTTTCGATATCATCTTTTTTTGTGTTTTTGGGTTTTTGGGGAAAATCGACCTGGTGGAGGGCGATTGTGGTCGTCGATGATAGGTAAAGCGACACATCCTTTATTTTTCCTTCCCTGATTACGTACACGAGGGCCTGGTCATTCGACCAGGGCGCAATGCGTAATCCCTTTCCTTTCCCCTCCTTTCTTACCCGTATTTTTTCCCTTTCCCTGACCTCACAGTGCTATTTTGACTACGTACACGAGGGCCTGACCGTTTCCGTCAGGGCGCAATGCGTATGTCCCTTCCGTCTTTTTGTGCTTGTTTTCCTTTTATGTAATTCCCCGTTTTTACCACTCATCGACCCATTGCATTTCGTGCTCTAATAGGAGAGGAACCTGATTGCCTTTTTAGTTGAACGTTGTACGGGTGTCCTGTTGTTCGATCTTTATCGTTATGAGTTCCGACGGTGATGGATGTAGGCGGGGAAGGAATTTTTTTTTTATGTTTGACACTTGGAGATTTTTTTTTTTTGGGACGATTTCAGGTAAATTCTGAGAGAAGTTCCCTTTAGGAAGAACGGGGGGAATGTCACGTTGTGACAGGAGTTAAATGATCAACTAGGCCATGTATTCATATTCGAAATATTTAATTCAAGTTAGATCCCCGTGGCTCCATCTGTTGCCCAGTAGTGGTGGTCAATGCATTGCTCATGTGCATGGTGGGATTGTATTTTGTTAATTAGACTTTGATTTATGACCACTTTTTGTGCAAGTGGCCGGGTTGCGTCGAGGTATTGTTTGTATAAGTTTCAGTTCTGGAAGTTTGGTATTCCAAACATTACGCACATGGCCGGCAATTCATGTTTATGTCAATTTTCCTTTACTCTTCGCATTCCGAGTCAATTGTCTTGTTTCTTACTTTGTCTGGTCATGTTCCCTACCTAGTGCATCCCCTGGTTTATTGTTTGCTTCTTAATTTGTGGCATTATTACCCGTTTCCTTAGTTAGGTCATTTTTTTTGTTAGTGTCACTCGACTTTCTTTTTCACATCAGTTTATGGCTACTCTTGTTGTTAACCGACGCCCCAGGTGATTAATGAGTAGTGTCTCGTAATTCATTGAAATCGTTAGTTTAATTAAGATTTTGCGTTGAATTTTTGTTAGTTCCCCCTTCCCGCCGCATTTGTCGCTGTCGTCGCATAATTTTTTCCACATAGGTTGAGATGGGCGATTCGAGCAAATTTGTCGGGACAGTTGAATTTTGTCTTTGAAGCTAACTAGACGTGTTGCTTGTTGAGCTCTAGTTGCCTTTTTTTTGTGATCAATTGGAGTCTGTTGAGCCAAATCTCTCAATTTTCGTCGTCTGTTGTTGGGATTGATTGAAGAACAGCGTCGAACCGTGCATTCGGGAGATAAGAGATTGGTTCTTGGTATTTGGCATTGTTTGAGCCTACACTGTTTGTGGATTCTACTCAGCTCCGATTGTCACCACGTTTACACCCGCCTAACATCCTTAAGGGGTATGTACTTTGCGTTATATCTTGATCCTTTGGTAATTGTTGGCGAATTCTCATTTTTTAGTGATTTTGTGAGGGTACCGAAGATTTTGTGAGGGTACCGAAGATTTTGTGAGGTTACCGAATGTTTTGTCTTGGAACCGAACGTTTCCTGTAGGAGGTTGTTGACTTTCGGATTGGCTAGTCTATTGGAGGTTGTGCCCGGCAGACGAGTATTGGTCAGCGGTCGGTTGTCTACACTTGGAAGACTGGGTTGATGTGATTGAACATAATTCCGGAAGCCGACGACGCAGCGATACTGTACGTCGGACAGCAGCTCCCGTTGCCGAAGCCTGCAAGTTGGAGCGGAGGCCGCTGGGGAATATATCCTTTTCGTGTAACTCGACCATAACCCCCAAAGGGATCGCTCAAGTAGGTCTTGCATATGATTATTTGCCGTGGACACACATTCTAGCCTCTTCCGAGGTCAACAACGGACAATTTGGTTCGGAGTGCCTACGTTGGTTGTTTAGATTCATTGTTTGAATTATTTTGCCTAGGCACAAGTTAACGCTACGTTTTGGTGCTATCATTTGTTTGTTATTTTTGGTTTCAGTTAATAATTTTGGGCATTCTTGTATCTGAACTTGTTCTATAAATTGAATCGGTTCAGGCGGGCACTTGGCTTGATATCGCCAGACCTGACCGTAGTTTAAACTTTCAATAAATTTTGCTATTTAATTTGTGAACTTTAACAATTCCCTTCAGGACATTTCAGTGTATTTTTATTTTTTTTGTGAATCAACGATTTAGTCAACGCTTGTGTGTGTTCAATCTTACGACACGCAGTACCGTGTCACGCTTACGTGTATTTGGCCAATTACATCTGCAGCGCTGGTATTTTATTTTAATTCAACGCGTCCTTCTGCGTCCGACGTTGACAATTGCGGTTGATATTATATTTTTTTTTTGGTTTGTTATCACTTGAATTGTTTACGTTTTGAGTTTGTACTGCGGAAGTGTGATCAACGTCTGAACTTGATTATAGAACGGGCGACTACTTTTGCCACGTTTTCGGTTTGCGTGTTGGCACCCGTTAATTTTTTTTTTGCTTGTTGGGAATATATATGGATAAATGTGTGAGGCATTTTGAAACCCTCATTGACAATAAATTTTTGGCTACCATTTGCTTGTTTCACTGTCGAGTCTCCTTCCATTTTCCCAACCAATTGACACAGTCCAATTGTCCGCATCTGGGTGAGACTGTGTGGCGCCCTGTCTGTTACCCGTGTGATTACATTGTTGCACCCACCCCACTCTCCGATGAGAAGAGCAAGCTGAGGTCACCCGCGGACTATGTTGGAAGGCGAAGACAGGTAGGAGTACTTTGGTCAAAATCACGGTGTAACAACTCTCTGAATTTTCATTTTATACTCCACGTCTAGGCACGGGCCATAGACACCGTCCCAATAATTACACCGTCCCCCAATTAAGAGAACTAGAGAATCGCATAATGTCTTTTAGCTCTGTGCTCATAAAATGTCTATTAGCATACAAAACATTTCTGTACGCAATACGATCTTTGTATGAAGGCTCATAGGCTCAAATAGGCATTTACATGCACAAATCTTAACTTATTATGAAAGAAGACTTCCAAAAGTTTTACTTTCTTTGATATGTCCAGCGGTGTGTTCTTGATTTCCACACCTACGCCGTCTAAGGTCCCCACCGAATTCCTGTCAAAAACTATTGATATTTAAACAGTGATTTTTTGACACATCAACCAACCTCCGCATATCCGCATTGAGCTTCTCACCCGGCACAATGACATCTCTAGCATAAAACTGTAGTAGACCTGACACGTCTGCAAAGAAGTGGTGAGTACAAAATTTAAGTTGTTTAGAAAAATCTGCCGGGTAAATAATAAAGAGTAAAGGTGAAATAAATGAGCCTTGAGGAGTGCCGCAAGTAATTTTTAGGTGTTGAGATTTTACATTGTTGATTTGAACGCACTGTGATCTGTCAGATAAATAGGACTTTAGTAAATTACACGCGTCATGATCAAATCCAAAATATTTGAGCTTGGCCAACAGCAGTTCGTGGTCTATCGTGTCAAATGCCTTTGAATAGTCAGAGTTAAAATTGTTAATTTTTTGATTGCCTAATGCTCTCAACATATCATCCATCACCCCAGCCAAGGCAGACTGCGTGCTGTGGTTCTTCCGAAAGTCTGATTGTAATCTGAAATTTGAAAAAGGCCTTCTGTAACATTATTACTGAAGACCCCACAGTTAAGCTTTTAAAGGTGTCTCAAATATTCGAAAATTAAGTACAGAAATATTTGGGACCGCTCGGTAGTACTGACCTACCATGCTTTACGGCATAATGATTCAATTTCCTTGCCTGATTTAACCATAAAACTGGCGACAATACTTGCTCTCTTACTGAGATATCGAATATGACTTATTTTCGACGGCAAAAAAAAAACGTAATAAAATTCCTGAGCGAATCAAACCATTCTCCCATAAAAAGTTTCAACCCAATCTTTTCATACCCTTCTATAATGCTGACCGTAGAATCTTTTCTATGCTGCGGGATCGCCTTGTAGGCGTACATCATGCCGCATGGGTTGGAGTTCGGAGACGTAGAGTTTGGCCAGACAATTTTATATTTCATGTGCGTACATACTAGCGCGATGTTCTCAGGTTCATAAAAGCAGTTCATAAAAAATCTTCGTAACATAAAATTACATACGTATCTGCAATAGATAAATATAGCTAATAATTTCCCTATTATTTTCGTTAGAATTCTCGGTCGTGCAAAACGGCTCGTACACGTGCGATTTTATCTTTGATAGTTTTGGCTATTAATTTCGCTCTTAGTCATGTAAAACGGCTCTAAGCAGATATAGGGAATGCAAAATACCATACACATGAATTACATAGATTCAAAGAAAACTACAAAGAAGAGAGAGTGATCCTGAAGTTCACCATGCAAAGAAGAAATACAAAAGTGGAAAACAAAACCATTTAGCTGGTAAGTGTAGGCTGACTGGGCTAAAATGTGATTATTATCATAAGGTTGGCCATGTGAAGGCTGTCTGCTTCAAATTCAAAACCACTAAGCAACACCAAATTCAAGATACACAAGATGAACAAAACTACAGTGACAGCAGCAGCACTAGCGATACAGAGGCAAACGAGGTTTATACTATGAATACGATTAATTCTGTAAGTTCCGGATCAAACCCAAAATTCTTTATTACACTACGAATACAAGGAAAACCATGCAAGATGGAACTAGACACAGGGGCAGCCCTAAGTACAATATCATACAAGAAATTTAAAAAAAAAATCCGACTACAAAACTGAATAATACAGAAGTACGACTCAAGACATACACCGGAGAAATTTTACAACCTGTAGGAGAGATCAATACAGAGAAAGAAAAATAATAGGTACATTAAACGCCTTGAAAGAAGTGGATACAATCCTAGGAAGAGACTAGATAAGGAAACTTAATATAGGTTGGAATGAAATAAATAATATCACAGAGGAACAAAAACCAGTATACAAACCTGGATTACAAAGCCTATTAAAGAAATAGGAAGACATATTTCAACCAGGACTAGGAAAAATACCAGGAAGAAGATATTCAATCAAAATTACGGAGAATTGTTCACCAATTTTCATAAAACCTAGAACTACACAGGCTGGAATAATTAGATGTGGTAGAGAACGAACGTATTTTACATCCGAACAAAGACCTGCCAGCTACGTCAGCATTGCGATTACTGCATTATGCAAACTATATGGCAGGATTTAATTATGAAATTGAATATAGGAACACAAAATATCATGCAAATGCTGATTACCTAACAAGCTTTCCTTTGCCTGAAGAAAAACAAAAGGAAAAACCAGATTGTGACAATAAATTCTATCTTAACCAATTACACTTTGGCGGTTACACGGAAGGATATTCAGTAAGAAACTAAACGCGACAAGGAATGTACCCAGATTATATAACATTATACAAGCTGAAGAAGACACAGACATGTCAGACGATAAGTTGACTGGATTCACATTAGAAGATGGTTGCATTTTCAAAGGAGTTCGAGTGATGGTTCCAAACTGTATAAGGAAACCCATATTAGAAGAGTTAGACACCGCTCATACAGGAATGGTTAAATGAAAGAATTAGCCAGAAGCTATGTATGGTGGCCAAGGATAGACAATGACATCGAAGATTTAGTGAGAAGCTGCAAGAGCTGCGCTTTAATTTCAAACAACCCACAGAAGAAAAACCCAATACACCCGTGGGAGTACCCCAAGAGACCATGGCAGCGCATCCATGTTGATTATGCAGGACCATTTTACGAAAACTATTTTTTAGTGATTGTGGACGCTTACAGCAAGTATCTCGAAGTCTATATAACAAAATCAATGACCTCCGAATCATCATAAAGAAACTTCAGGAGACTTTTTCTCGCTTGGGATTTCCTATTACTTTAGTATTACATAAGTTTGTGAAGATTCCGGAAGCTATTATAATCCTGAACATGTCTCACCTGAAGATTCGGAGTCCACTTTACAATCCGGTTTGGAAGAAAATCTAGAAGAGACTCAAAGGAATTTGGCGTTAATTGAGGAAAGATCAAATCGAAAAGGTAGGCGTAAAAAGGGGCGAAAACCCAAGTATCCTGGACAGACATTTAAAAATAGGAAAAACCTAAAAGATTCAAACTAAAAATACTATACCGTTAAAGGAAAGTTAGTAGGATAAAAAAAAATGATTTCCAATGCAACTGTACTGTCAAATGTAATGAGAACGTAACATCTGTTAGGCGAAAAATGTTTGAACAGTTTTTGGGACTAAAAAAACTTAAACGGCTAGGAATAAAAAGAAAAAGGAATAAGGAAAGCATACATAAGACAACATACACGGGTATATGAGATAAATAATATAAAAGTGTGCAGAGCAGGGACGGATTCAGGGGGGAGGGGGTCTAGACCCCCCCCCCCGCCGAAATAAATTTCTATGGACGGCAACCCACAACACGGTAGATGTCCAGATGGCTAAAATTCCTTGTGCTCGTGGAAACAGGCTAAAGTTCGCAACGAACTCGACAATTATCAACACAAACCAGCAATGAAAGATGAAGTTTTCAATGCTGTTAAACCCGTTTATGAAGCATTGAGTCGCGATAAACTATTATCTCGGTGCTTGGGTGGGTTTACGCAGAACAGCAACGAGTGCTTCAGTTCTGTTCTGTGGGCTCTCGCTCCTAAATCTGTATCCAGTGGCTGATATTGCAGTATGTAATTTTAATGATGGGTTACATAGCATTATGGACATTATGCAAACTTTGAACCTGCCTATAGGTCAAAGTTGCTATAATTTTTGTGTACAAACCGATAATTATCGCATTAAGAGAGCGGAGGATTCGATGCGTGAAGCTGCTCGAGAGGCTAGAAGAAGTGGTATTACAAATGAAGAGGATGTAGATGCTGAAGGACTATTTATTGTATGGCGCAGGCATTGCAGATTGACGGTTAGTTGAAAATATTTACTAATTATACCTATATAAAACTTTATACGCGTATTTCTCGAAACGATGTTTTTCAAATCGGTGTCAGATTACTCTTACAATTTTCACAGAATTGACTTGAAACTTTACACAATTCTTCCCCGTGGTATAATCTAGTGATGTACGTAGGACTTATGCCGTAGCGTTGGTATTTTCTTTTTTGTGCACAATTTTATAAACTGTTATACACTCAAAAATTTACCTTTTTGTTCAAATGACCGCCATTTTCGCGTATTTTGGCGCCGTCTACAAGAGATTCCTTTTACTTTTTCCCTTTAAAAAAAGTGTGTAATTACATGTTAAAGTTACAGTAATAAATGACTAAAACCGATTTTGTTTTTGCGTGTTCTTTGTATGCAAAAAAAAATCATGAAATATGCCTCCAAAATCGCAATCAAAGGTCCTGCCTTAAGGGGTCAGTTCCTAATCTTTTTCTCAAAAAAATCAATTTTTCAAAAACTACAGATTCTTGTAGTAAATATACGTAGAAATCCTATAGAAACTATTATTTTGGTTAGACAGGTTGAGAACTGGTTGAAAAATGCGAAACAATCGAAGGGTGTCGAGCGCGCTAGTACGCTCATCGCGACGAGCCGCGTCAGCTGATGTAGGTGCGTAGAGCTGTTGTCAATTGTATGTTTGTAAGCCACCTCGTTGTATGTCTTGAGTAGCTGCTTATTCTAGTTTGTTTTGAAACAGTTTACTGTACGATTCTGTTTAGAAAGGCTATTTATAATAACGCTACATAAACAGGTACTCCATTGTAAAAGTGCGCATCAAAAATCGTATAAGATAGATAGAAAGAGTACGAAAGCAGGGAATCCAAGAGCAGATCGTGTAAAAAAAAGAAAATTTCGCGGCAATCAACATATATATGAAGACGACGAATGCCATACGAGTGCATCAGCTGAAAAAATTTCCAAAACAGACGCAGATTTTGAAGTGAATGTTGACCAAAATGTGCGCTACAGCATTATTAATTTCGCTTTATTTTTGACTTTACAAGAAATAGTAATTTGTAAAATTTGTAGAAAGGACATCAGATTTTCAAAACGTTCAGAAAAAGGTTTAGGATTTCTATTAGCTGTGCAGTGTCAGTGTGAAGATGTTACTTATATTTCAAGCAGTCCACAAATATATAATACTTATGAAATCAATCGAAGATTCGTTTTTGCGATGCGTATGCTTGGTGTTGGCCTTCAAGGCATAATTAATTTTCTTGGATTTATGGATATTGGCAAAGGTTTCGCTGAAAACTGGTTATTATAGGATAGTAGAACATATTTGGTTAGCGGCAAGTGCAGTTACTGGAATGGTTTTCCAAAAAGCAGCCAGAGAAGAGCAAGAAAAAAATGGAGGCGACGTAAAAAATCATCTCTCAGTGTCTGGTAATGGCTCTTGGGCTAAAAGAGGATTTTCTTCTCTCATCGGTGTTACGTCTTTGATTGGAAAATTTTCAGGCAAAATAATTGATCTCGTTGTGAAATCGAGTATATGCAAAGCATGTGAACAATGGGCTGACAAAGAAAACACTGACGAATACGACGTTTGGTATAAGACTCATGCTAATTATTGTAGCGCTAATCATGAAGGCAGTGCTGGAATGATGGAGGTAAATAGCATAATAGAAATGTTCAAGAGTCAGTAAAATATTACAAAGTGTACTATAAATATTATATCGGTGATGGTGACAGAAAAACATTTAAATTGCTACAAGATCAAGAGCCATACGGTGATTTATTAAAAGTGGAAAAAAAAGAATGTGTTTTACACGTTAAAAAACGTATGTACAAACGTGCTAAAGATGCAAAAAAACAGCTCACTCAATTGAAGAAGACAAAAAAAGCTTTAGAAGAAAAAAATATAAAAAAACCTGCCTCGAAGAAAAAAACTGTAACATCTACTAAACGAAAAACTGTATTGAACACTTCGAAGAAAATGTATAAAACTGTATCACTTACAAACAAACTAATGCAAGAACTCTCTCTGTATTATGGATTAGCTGTACTACGAAACAAAGATTCTATTGAAAACATGAAGAAGGAAATATGGGCGACATTTTACCATAAAATCTCCACCGACGCTAATCCGCATCATTTGAACTGCCCACAGGGAGCTGAATCGTGGTGCAAATATCGTAAGGCAGAAGCTGCAAATACTTTGAAACACTATAAACATCCTCCAGCTCTCGACGAGCATACACAAGAGATTTTAAAGCCTATTTACGAAGATTTATCTTCCACTGACTTGCTGACAAGATGCATCGGCGCGAATACGCAGAACAACAACGAGAGCTTCAATGCATGTGTTTGGCAACTTGCTCCAAAACACACGTTTGCGGGGAAAAAAATTGTTGAAATTGCTGCATATTGTGCAGCATGCACATTTAACGAAGGGTTTAAACCTCTATTGAAAATAATGGAAACCATGGGCGTACCAGTTGGTATAGAAGCAGAATATCTCGCGCGGAAGCAAGATGAAACGCGTATTTGTACTTCCAATCGGCGCAGCGCGGAAGCTTCTAAAGAGCAAAGAGTCGCCATTAGGAACGCCAGAATAGAAGAAAATCAAAGCTACGAGGAAGCAGAAGGTTTAATATATGGAGCCGGTATCGCTGATTGAGGATAAGAAGCTGTATTTGTCAAAAAAATACTTTAGAAATATTATATTATTGAATAAAAAGTAAACTGCGTTTTTCTCAAAACAACGTTTTTCGATCTGGCTGACATTCTACAAAGAAAACTATGGCACCTATCAAGATGAAATTTGTATAGCATATTCTGCATATGTATAGCTATCGTCCCTACCAGAATTATGATTATGCATTAATATTTAATCCATTTTTTAAAACATTGTACATTGAAAAAAACGGTCGAAAATTATAAAAGCCCGCCATTTTTTTTTTTTAACGTATGTTGCTAATTGAGGTACGGACGATACAGACAAGTTTGCTTTTCAATAATACACTTGACTTTTTCACATCAGAAGCCCCAAACTTGAGTTATCATGTCAGCCAGATTCAAATAGGTGCAACTTCAGGCAGCCATACTAGCGAGATTTTTCATAAAAAAAAAAAAAAGAATTTTGTTGAACTTTGATGTCCACACTTTCATATAAAAAAAGTTTAAAATAATATAATAAATACTATCCATAAAAAAAAATTCTTCAAAAAAGGTGTCGAGATTGGGAACTGACCCCTTAATGTACAGACAATTTAATGAATTGCCACACGCCATATGTAACAACACAAACCACACGCGGACATATTGATACAGACACACATACGCAGCACAATCCAGACGTCGGGCACGACCGTCGTGTCCCCGACGGTCGGGCAACAGTAATTCGTATGCTGAACTAAGAATAGAATCATAGCGTTAGGCAGCCATGCAACAGAACTGACGCCGAAAAAAATAACATCATTCTTCAAACCGAAAATACCGTATTCTGAACAACTGACCTAACAACCTGACGAATTACTACCAGCGAAGAAGACGAGGCAAGACGAAACAAATGATTTGAAACCGGAAGTAAGTTATTACTCATCTGTAGAAAATATGGTTAACGATATGTAGTTTTAGCAGTTGCAAAAATTTCAAGAACAAAATTTTGAAATTCAACGGTTCTGCAGAAAAAACTGGATGATACGGAAATGTACGAACTTCTTGTGAATGTATGGACACCACACACTTCCTTTGTTTTTCCAGTAACTGAAATAAACAAGAAGAATTTAAAATTCCAATTGGCATGGTTACAAAAGTTCTCTTGGTTAACATACTCAGCTGCGAAATGGCATGTTAGAAGTGAGATTGACCAGCGCCGCAAAAGACTACATCCCATCATTCCAGCGATCTTATTCTGTGGCAGACAACGGCTTGCACTCCGATGAAGTCGAGATGATGGACGTTTGTCCATGGAAATGCCAGTAGACAACGATGGTAATTTCAGAGCACTTCTTCGTTTTGCCGTGGAGAGAGGAGATCTTGCTCTGCATAATCATTTGAAGACGGCTGGAGCTAATGCAATGTATTTGAGCTACAATATCCAAAATGAGATCATCGAGGCTGGAGGCCAGTGTTGCCACAGCTACCGATTTATCGGTAGATCTACCGAATTTCAATACATTCTACCGATCTAACGATGTACTTGTATTTTCTACCGAAAATTAGTATAACTTTTGTATAATCATTTATGTATAATTTGGATGCATAGTATTATCACCGGTCCGTGCGTAAGACCGAGGTGTATATGTATGAAAGAAAGGAATACGTCTATATAGCCGAGCTCGTCATATATCTTATTGGGGCGCAAACTCTACTACGACATAGCTTGGGTATTCCCCGCATAAGAAACTCCACCTAGCCGTCCTAGCCGATAGCAAATAAGTTGGATCGTGTCAGCAAGGTTGTCGTTGTCTGGGCACTAACTTGTTAAGATAATTTATCAATAAAAACTCAAAATGACCTATAGCGCACGCGGTGAAGGTACTAGTAGTGGTGTAAGAAAAAAATATGAACAGATATACAAACCAGAGTGGAATTTAAAGGAATTTAAAGAATTTAAAGCTTGGCTTACCGCAAGCCGTAACAGAAAAATGTTTGGAAAGTGTACTGCGTGTAACAAAGACATTAAAATATTGAGCGGAAAGGACGCACTAACAAAACACAGTTTGACACAAGTACATGTTCAAATGTGCACTTCCATTGCCAAACTACCTTCGATATTGCAGTTAGCCACAGGATTGTTTAGCTAATTTAGCTAAATTTGAACAAGAAGTTAAAGAAGGTATGTAAAAAATATCTGTACCTAACTGGTTTACTTGAACTGTTTTTTTTTCGGTTTGCTTATTTGTTGCTTTGGGTATTTCCAGGGGAGGTACGCTTAAGTGGATTAATAGCAGAATATAATCTGTCGTTTCTCTTATGGACCATTTGATAAAGACAATTGGAAAAGTATGTTCTGATTCCAAAATTGCTCTAGCTTGCGGACGAACTAAAACTACTGCAATTGTAAAGAATGTGCTAGGGTACCATGGTTTTGAAGCTCTTTGCGCCAATCTACAAAGCAACAAATTTTCCTTAATTGTAGATGAATCTACAGATACAAGTACAGTGTTTTTGTTTAGTTTTAAGGCACTTAGAGAATATTAATGTGAGAGACGACTTTCTTTCTTTAAGACCCAGTTCTACCTCTCCTAAAACGCGTTTGCAAATAAAAGCGTTATTTATTGTTCAAAGTTTATGAAATTTTTTATGTAACCTCCTAGATAAATAACGAGTTGGGCTGGATGAAAAAAAAATAATTGGATATAGCCAATGCCAGAATTTGTTTTCATTCATGAATCTTGCATTCATGGCGCCCAAAACGTTTATAAAATATAGCGAACTTGTAGGTGACAAAATATTTGGGATTTATATAAATGGTTTGGGGAACTTTGGACGATGTACTATGATTTTACTTTATCATACGTAGTATGTAAAGTATTGTAATCATGCCAAACAAAATTTTTGAGAATTTAACGGAAATATCTTTTTGGATCCCTTGAACATTTTTGACCCAGGTAAAAAAAAATTCTGTGTATGTGTGTGTGTTTTTTTCGTGGCGACGATTCCGGAGAAACTACTAAGGTATCGGGACGAAAGTTCATATTTAGAAGTTTCATAACCAAACTTAGAGCTGAAAAGCTGTCTGTTGAAAAGGATCCAAAGGAACTGGAGGTTTAGTCTTATAGCATTTTTGAAAGATTTTGCAAATAAGCCGCCATTTCTGGAAATTTGTCGAAATAGTTAAATAATAAATTAAAGTACAGCAAATTCTGAACAATTTATGACTATGGCATTTTTTGGTAAAATGAATAGTTTAGCTGCATGAGCAAATTCTATTTTATCGAGATCGCTGCATTAAAACTAGTTAGCCAGGATTTGTCAGATATTGGATTCTAATGACAGTAGGTAGTGTCAAACGTTGATGTTTTGACAATGTCAATACTGTCAATATAATCAAAATATCCGTCTAGTTCCAGTAGTTTTATTTTAATGCAGACATGGCCGATCTCGATCAAATAGAATCTCATGCAGCTAAACTATTAATTTTATATATGGTATGAGAAAATGTGCCTGAACGCATCAGATTAATTTTTTTTATTTTTGTCTTCGTGTGTCACTGCCGTGCGTTCGTTCGATATCCAGCATGTTTATAGATGTATTGGGTCCTCATTGCTCGATTTTAATTAATTCCTTTCTAAATTGAAGTCCATAATTCACCGATGAGTTATCATGAGTTAGGTAATACATTTTTGTCAATTTACTATACAGTATGTATGTCACCCTGTTAAAAAGATTAAATATTATAATAGCAAGCGCGCTCTCTCTAACTTAAATCAATATATTTTCTTTTACCGCCAGGCGGCCGCCAGCCAGCTGTACGCAGTCCGGAATGCATATGCTACCGTGATGAGTGAGAACACTAATACATTGTAACTTGAGCGAAAGCGAAAGCGCCGACGCGCGGCGACAAACTGGCTGAGTACTTCCCCTTCGTATGTACTCGCGTCGACTATGCTCCGCCTTTGCCTGCTTCCTCTAAACCCCCCAACTTCCCCTTATCATAAAACTGTGGCCTGGTTGACGTTGGTGGGGGCCAGGCAGACCACTCCCAGCAAAAAAAAAACATGGCAACGAAATATTTCGTTTGGAAGTTGCGACGTTTTTAAAACGGAGCCTTAAGGTTATTGATGCGGATGCGAACACATTACATAATCCAATGCCGACTTGAAATACAGCCCTAATACATGGAGTGAGGGATACTCCGAGAGCTAGAGTTGGTAGGGGACATATCGACAGGCGCAACACGGATAGGCAAATAGGAATGGACGTCTGCACCTCTACGCGGCTGTGCAGGGTCTTTGCGTGCGAACTACGTTTGATAAAATTTGCAAGATCAGAGTAAATAAAGGAATAAACGAAAATAACTAACGAGGCTTTAATTGTTTTAGCTTCCTTTCGCTTGTACTAGAAGCTTTTCGTATTAATACTTTTGACATAATTATTTAGAAATATGTTGCACAAGTATGAAGAGACATTTGTTTCGATTAAATATGGAAAATTGCTATCACAATTACTTGTGAAGAAACTGTAACAATAATTTTCTTCTAATTGTCGCTGAATAATGTTTTTACTACCGTTTCTTGGTTTGAGACCTTTTTAAAGTGTTCTTCAAATTCAAAAGAAATAATGGTTTTAAACAAACAATAAAAGATGATCGTAAATATCAGAAAATCGAAAGAAGGATGTTTTAATTTTCCACTGACTTTCTTGTCAATGTAGACATAAATGTCGATTTTAACGTTATCTACATTCCGATCAGCAATTATAAGCAAGCTCTTACAGTGATCACATAGGATTTTTTTAAGATATCTAGCAATATATGTTAAAACTGAAATCTGTTCAAGAGATATTACGACTTCTGAACATTTTCTATTAATCTCATTTAGATGAGAAATTATATGATTGTACTAGCATTCGAAATTTTTCTTTGACGTATCTAACTAACAAAACTAAATTTAAACGAATACATTGGATGGGCCGGGGCGCAGGATTTGCAGCAAAGTAATTGAAGAGAGTTAACTAAGTACGCAACGATCATCTAGCTTCGAGGGACAATACAGCACTGAACCAAGGGGGTTTATGTTATATGGGAATAAAATAGCCAATTTTGATTGGTTGTTGTTTTCACGTGTAAAATAAATTTTGGCAACTGTCGGCAGGTGGCGCTTTTTAACTGCGGTAAAATAGGAAATCTGTAATTGCTGCCTTCTCATTGGTGGTGAATTTGTGCGTATGTAACATTTGTGCAGTTCAATTCAAATGTCAAGTGTTTACCGTATTTCAAAAGCCTAGAAATGTTTTCTTTTTAAGTGTTAAGTTGTTTTTTAAGGTAGAAATAAGTACTAGAAATAAGTGCATTTTACTGTACAGTAAGATATTGACAAGTAAGTAGAGTTTTGGTTTACTTTATAGCATTCATTATAGTGTGCTTCGTATGAGACATTCAAAATCGATTATACAGTTCGATTTTAAAGATTTGTCAGATTTCCTTGTTTATAACTTGTTTATAAATGATAGTATACATACCCAGATAACAATCGTGCGACGCACGAAATCATCACGCGTAATTTTTCGGTGCGATGAGTGCAATAACGCTCGCACGCGTGCGTTTATGTATCCACACGCATGAGTGCCGATCAAAACAATACACAATGCGTCGCACACAATCCCGGTAAACAGGGCCGCGAAGAAGCATCGGTGACGACGAGATGAAGGCATCATGCTAGCTACAATGCTAGCGTACTTTTGTTTTATTATTATAATTCTAGCAAGTAAATGATGAAAAATAAATTTAGGTTTTTCTAAATATATATATATTTTTATAAAGTACGCTTTATAATAAAAAATCCAATTCTTTTAATTCATGCATTGCGATCGGAAATATGTCTACATGCCAAATTTTCCAATTCTTGTTTATAACAATTAATTTATACATTCGAAATCTGAAGAAACAAATCTGTTCAAATGCAAAACTTCAACTCGACTGGAAAAATTTAAAATTTTTGGAAAATTCTCAAAATTTTTTTTTGTCCGTCGTTGTCACCGGAAATCTGTCCACATGCAAAATCTACTCGATTGGACCATTTTCCAAAATTTGAAAACTTGACAAATTTTGGAAAATATTTCCATTTCTTATTATTGATTCATGCGTTGCATCGGAAATCTGTCCACATGCAAAATTTTCCATTTTTTTATAAACGTATTCATGGCACCGGAAATCTGTTCACATGCAAAATTTCAACTCGATTGGACATTGAGAAGTAGGTAAAATATCAATTACTAGATTTGAACGTAACAAATAAACGGAAGTGAAGATAAACGTAGATTAGTGAATAATATCATATTCATAGTATATTTCACAATAAAAGTAACCTATTTGCGATTATTCAATAATTTCTTACAAAGTTATGGTAATTTTTTAGTTCTTAGAAATTAAGGTGGTCATTCTGCAACTGCGCGCGGCGCGGCGCTGTACTGTGGGAATAATAACGAAAAGACTAGAACAGCCATTTTGCTTTGGCCTTTGCCTCTCTTTAGTTGTTATCAAGTAAAGAACAATAAATCAAATACGTGGTAAGTATCTGTTGGCTATTGATTCATATTTATAATAATTAACGGGCGTTTTATGATTCTTTTTAGAAACAACTCAAGCCGAATAAACAATAATAAACAAGAGTGTGAAGGTTGATATGGAATATGGAATGATACACAGAATAGAATGAAACCTCCCATAACTCGTGACCCGTTTCATCATCGAAAGCCTGCAATTTTATATAGAATATCAACCTCCATGAAGCGTACAGCGATGGTATTGTTGGTTGGCGTTGGATGAGTTCACGGTACTGGTGGCTGAACTCGGCAAGAACTTCAAATAGTCACTGTTTGGGTAGTCCTTCTCAGGGACCATGAACGGTTGCCTGTTTTGGTATTAGGCGGGGTGTGTAGCGCTTAGAAATAGCGGAGACAACTGCATTTAACATTGTTGGCTGTAGACAAGCGCTTTTGCCGTAGCCACCCGAGTACACAGAAATCCTTTTAAATAGGTTTAGCCCTCTATCTCACTCTCGAAAAGTGGTTCTATTTTTGACTGACGCTTCTTTCATGACTGGACATTTACTCCATCACGTTTGGAACGTGGTTCCCTTTTCGAGTGTTGCGTCTTATAGGATGTCTAGTCTTTCGCTTGACTATAGAATAAGCAAACATACGTCACCGGGAATAAAGAAACCGACCTATCTGTCTAGCACGGTTAGGGCGTTTTGCTGTGACCTGGCGTGAGGAAAGCGACCGTAGTGACTGAAAGCAATTTGGTCAGTTTCTTTATTTCCTGTTCTGACGGATAATGATTTTTCGTATAGTGTTGAATTTAAAACAATTTCTATGCAAATATTGCATGCCTAAAATAGTCGCATTTTTTGATAAAAAATTGTTATGTACCCTGTTTATACCTGGTTTTGTAATAAAATAAATATTAATAAAAGAAATAATTGACTCTCATTTATAAAAATAAGCCGTGACGTCACACTAGCACGTTCAATGCAAGTGTGAGGGCGAAATCTGTTCTTATTGCGCCATTACGCGTGCATTTCGTCGTGTTGTGCGAGCTATATCCATGTCAATATGCTGATTTTCGTCATACGTCCGGCACGGTGCGTCGTTCGTGACGAATAAAATGCACGCGTGCGAGCGATATGCGTGTCAATATGCTGATTTTCGTCATACATTCGGCACGGTGCGTCTTCCGTGACTAATAAAACGCACGCGTGCGAGCGATATGCGTGTCAATATGCTGATTTTCGTCATACATTCGGCACGGTGCGTCGTCCGTGACGAATAAAACGCACGTGTGCGAGCGATATGCGCCGCATATTGCCACTCGAGTAAGAATGCGGGCGATATGAACCTCCATTGATAACGCATCTGCGTGATCATATGAAGGCACGTGCGGTTGCAATTGCATCATTATGCGTCGCACAATTGGTATCTGGGTACTAAATACATTTTTATGTTGCAGTTATGGAGATAGACAAACAACGTTGTTGCAAGCCATTGTGCCGCAGTGCTTGCAAATTGATTCCCAAACCCGACCAGTTATCCTTATTTAGGGCTTGGATGATAGCAATTGGCAATAAGAATTTATTGGAGATGGGCCCCAGTTACGTTCACAGGCAATGTCGTGTGTTTAAGCTGTCGGAGACATCCTCTTAACGCCTAGTCACTGGCGCAATACCAACACTTCTATTACCAAGTAAATATACCAGATCTTTTATTCATTATAACCACATCAAGTCGTATCTATATACGCAGTGGATTATGCACGACTTTTTTGTTTGTACGAGTTGAGTGATAACTTTTACAAAAGCTTTAATGTTTGTAAACCTTAATAATATTTAATTTTTTTTTTCAGACGCTTTGATGTTCCTTTCCTGGCCAGCATTGATTATGTAGAAATAAAAGAAAATATTCTACATAACTAGATAAATGAGTCAGGTAAATATTTAACTGTTAGTCCAGTCATTCTATATTTTTTATATACATTGTATTCGGAAGATTCATTGCAGTCGATGAAACTGATACATACCATCGATAGCTTATGGTTTCAGTAGTAACATATTAAAATGTTTACTGTCATAGTTAATAGGAAAATATGTTATTAATTAAAAACCATTGAAAACCTGTGTCAGATTTTAATTCTTCATTCCTCGAAATTCCTCACTCACTTATTCACAAAATGAAAAATACCATATTGTAGCAGACAAAATTTACTATGAAAATGATTTGGGAACCTATACGAGAAAATAACCGCTTAATTTAGTATAATTAATTCAATTAATTTTTAACGATTCACGTTAATCAATCGTTTGACATTAGAACGGTCATTTCTAACGTCATTTGACAATCACCAAACAATCGTTTGACATTAGAGCGTGCCAAATGACCGATTGACGTAGAATCGCAAAACATTACTTGTACCAATTATACTAAATCAACCTGTCATTTTCTCGCGTAGGTTCCCGATCCTTTGGATGGTAAATTTTCTCAGTTATAGTGTGGTATTCGAGGAATGAAGGATTAATGTCTGACAGGCAGCACATCCTTGAATGATTTTTCCTTAATTAAAAATTGTCCTGTTAACTATGATTCTAAACATTTTAATATGCTACTACGGGAACCATAAGCTAACGATTGGTATCAGTTTCATCGACTGCATTTGCATTTATTAATCAAAATCTAGAATGACTGGACTATGTTATTATGTAAATATTAAGTTATTACCTATAGCAACTTAATTCATAACGTGTTTTCTGGGTTTTATAGATTGCTGCAAGACGTACCAGTCACATCGAAGTATAGGAATGTTTCTCCACTCCATTATTTCTGGATTCTGTAGCGAAGACCAGATCATGTCCAGGCTTTGCCGTCCCAGGACCAACACAGCTTAACTTGCCTACCGAAGTCTACCCTGGGATTCGAACCCTTGGACCTTTAGAGTGCAAGGCAAATGCCTTGCGACTCCGTCTACCCAGTCCACTACCATCTCTAATTCTAAATCATTTTATGGTCTATATGTTTGCTTTGCAACTTCTTGCAGGAAAAATTTAAGTTGCCACTATCTATAGCTATTATTCGTTACATGTTATTTCTGGGATATATGGGTTGCTGCAGGTCTTACTAGTCATTGCTAACCCACAATACTCTTAGTAATATTGCATACAGTATAATCTTATACATATTTTCCAACATATTTTGCAAAAGGGTAGGGCAACTATACAGTAAGATGATAATAAAATAGATTGTAGGGTTGTTGGATTTATTTATATCTATTTTTACAGAAACTATATTTTAACTCTCTTATATGACTAGTTACTGTGGGACACTAATGGAATCCGCACTAATTATTTATTTTTATTGTATTACGTCATTCTACTTACAGTAAATAAAAATAATTTCTGGCTCAAAAGGCTGAACCGCAATAAAATAAAGTGAAATAAATAAAATAAAATAT
This sequence comes from Aphodius sticticus, assembly GCA_963966075.1. Classification (NCBI taxonomy): domain Eukaryota; kingdom Metazoa; phylum Arthropoda; class Insecta; order Coleoptera; family Scarabaeidae; genus Aphodius; species Aphodius sticticus. The sequence goes on along the minus strand of OZ014507.1, from coordinate 36,849,486 downwards.
AATTATTGTGTCAACAGAGGTATATATTTTCCACTCGTCAATATCTTAACCTAGGTAACATAAATTAGTACCAATGCAAATAATTGTTAAACTTTAAAAATCTTCAACACTGTAAAAAGCATGCTTGATTAAAAAGGGTTTTAAGAGTTCTTTTAAAACAGTGTCTGTCAGGTTTTTTGCATTAGGCGGTAGCTTATTAAATAGCTCCTTACACATCTGCTCTGGGCCCTGCATTGTTTTTCACAGCTATGGTAGTGTTTTTATTGAGATACAGTATGCATGATAGGATGTATTCGGACGGCATCTTTAGTATTGCTCAATAAATACATGTTTACAATTCTCAGAGTATTCAATGCAACCGATTATGTTGGACAGCCCTACCCTGTAATCTGAAATCATATCTGCCCACGGGGGTATTTTCCCAAGACAATGCACAGTACCATATGTGGGAGTGAATCAATGCAAAGTATGCAGTTTTCAGTACATGAGCAATTTTCAAATTTTAAAACAGGTAGACTCTATCACGAACAAGCCTAGACTTTTCCCAAACTGCCTCGTAATTACTGCCACGTATCATCACTCTGGCTTACGTAACAAGGAAAATCATTAAAGAACAATAAAAATAGAAGTGGGTATGATATTGACCTTTTCGGAACACCAGTACGCACTGGCACATTGCCCGCCACGCCATCACTGCAGCTGCTGAGGTTTCTTGGGGGAGTACAAATTATTGTAGATAAAACCATGTTCATAATTTTATTAGTTATTTTTTGCTTCTTTTCAACCAATACTCTGTAATATGGACAATCGACACAAACATCGATATAGACAATAGATGGCCGCCACAATATTCTAATTTTTACCTAGAAAAAGTTTCTAACTAGTCATATTGGCAACTTTGGCGTTATCTAGAAAGCAAACGTGTTAAATTGGTGAGAATGCCATGTACTAGATCAGAATCAAATAAAATCAACCTATTCACTCACAAATTATCTGACTTGAAAAGAAATTATAAGTATACTTCTACAATCCTGAATTAACCATTCATTGTAAACTGAATTGCTACGTAATTAAGTACGGATATTAAATATATTGTACAGTTTAAAATAATTGTTTTTGCCATTAATAAAACCTTTTTACATTATGGTGTTTTATTATTTAAATTAGTATTATACATATTTGAATTCCATATGGAACTATAGGAATATTTTTCTTTATGTTAAAGAAATAATTAATCTCTGATAAATGTTATGGTTTCTAATTGCGGCATGCATAAATTAATGTGACTGTGCTTTATAAATGGGTCAAACTGGGTAAAAAAATGTAAACATGTTGGTGTTGATTTATGATGGATTTAAATTCTATTTTTTTAAATCCATCAAAAACTCCACATTTATCTTTTTTTACCTTAGTTTGATCCATTTAATCAAACACGGTCACAAACACCAGAAAATTCGCCATCTATATCATTCAAACGGCCCGCCAAATTCTGCAATGTTTCGAGTAACTGTCAGAAGATGGCGCTCGCTGCCTGTCTAATAAATCTTGCCGGAAGATAGCGTTCTATTAATGGTATTCTATGCACTGAACCACAGTATAGGTATACATACAGTAGTCGCACTTCGGTCGAAAAGCATTGATTTCCTTGAAGCCAAAGTTGCCCTCGCGCAGCCTCGGTGCGCATAAATCTTCTCCACACGTATATGTACATGAATTGGGCCAAAACTTCTGACACGTGTGTAGTTACCATATGTTGTATACCCAGACAGCTGCGCACAGAGGCTGCGCGGTTGCAGTCTTGCTTCATGAATTTGACGGAGTGCGACTACTGTATGTATACCTATACTGTGACTGAACGCTACTCCAGGATTTCGTGCAGTACCCCGACAGGCCAGCTTCTCCCACTCCATGTATTAGCCCTGTATTTCTAGTCGGCATTGCATAATCACATTGTAAATTTCTTTAAAGATAATAATATATCTCACAAAAATAATTTAATTGGATTTGCGTCTGATGGAGCAAATGTAATGATGGGTGCGCATCATTCATTAGTAACTTTATTAAAAAAGCAGATTCCTTCCTTTTTTACCATGAAGTGTATCTGTCACTCATTCCATTTATGCGCATCATATTCCTGCCAAAAATGCCAAGATTTGTCGAAGATTTAACGCGCGATATACCTATATAATTATTTTAGTTCTAGTACTTTTTTATTTATTTTAGTTCCAGCTCAATTTTCAAAATTTCAGACCTTCTGCAATGTGAAAATTCATAAAATATCGCATCCTGCGCAAACTCGCTGGCTGTCTGTTCATCCTGTTGTCTGTAGGAATCTTGGACAATATGGTGCTTTACAATAATTGTCTTTTACAGACGCCGTTAGTAGAAATGACGTATTGGCAGCAGAAAATATTTAAGAAAAATTAAATGATCCTACAACCAAACTATTTTTAATGTTTCTTGATTACGCTCTCCCTTTTATCAATATTCTTAATAAAGAAATGCAGGCGGAATCTCCAAAAGTAATCCAATGTATTAAAAACGATATTCGACTGTTTTATTCAACGAAATTATTTAGTAAACACTCCACTTGAAAATATAAATTATAAAGATCCGAAAAATTACTTAGCAATTGAAGATATTTATGTAGGAGCTAATTGTATGAAGTATATTGCTGAAGCTATACTATCTGCAGAACAGGTACAATTTTTTAGATTTAGATGTTTAGAATTTTATGTTGAAGCTTGTACACAAATTAGCAAAATATTTCCGCTTAAAAACAATTCTTCACAAAAGTTTAACTTTTTAGATCCTGTCATTGTAAAATCAGGTTCAATTTCATCCATTTTGAATGTAGCTATTACATTACCTCATTTAATTACTCCAGCTGACTTACAGTTGTTGGACACGGAATGGCGATTGCTTCGCAATACAGACAGTATTAAATTCATATTCCAACGAAGTGGTACAATTCTGGCAAGAAATTAAAGGGCTTAAATTTGGCGATGGAACATTAATGTTTAAAACTGTTTCAACATTTGTGTTCAACCTACTATGTTTACCTCATTCTTCTGCCAACGTGGAAAGAATATTTTCCGCTGTAAATCTAATGAAGACTACGCAACGGAATAGACTTAGTACAGAAACTATTACAGGACTTTTGCATAGGAAAAGATATATTGGCGACAACAACTGTTACGATTTTTCCATAATGAAGGAACACTTCGAAAAGAATGAACGACTGATCATTGTTTTATGGGGTTGAAAAGGAAAATTTGTAATATTTTTTAGTTAAATGTATTAGCTTATTTTTTACGTTCTATATTTTTTTACGTTTATTATTTTAGTCGAATTAAGAATTTTTCTACCTACCTAACTTTATTTAATTATAAAATACGCAATTACCATATTTTATTGAAATATACGTAATGTTAAATATCACATCGTCACATGCACCTAAACGTTATGTTACTCAATAGACTATGGTGTATGGTGGATTGCAGCAGTTGCAGGGTTAATAATTTCTGTTACATATTTGAATTGTGTGGGTGCGATAGATATTGTTTAATATTTACATAAGGAAACGTACCCTCATGTTCCTGGGATGATTGGAAGGACAAGTTAGTCGACGCATTTCCTCCACAACAGGGCATCTTTAGAAAGTTAAAAGAATTGGTGAACCGCAAGCGAAATAAACGTCAGAGTTTGATTGATTTCTACTATCGAAAATTAACCCTTGATCAAACCTGCAAACTGGAAGATCACGTCATCGTGGACATTGTGGCCAATACCATCAATGACCCGTTCCTGAAATCAGGAATAAGGGCTTCTGGGTGCGTAAGTAGAAAATAATCATAATCAGACAAATCAACCTCGTTACGACAAGGTGCATGTTAAATTCTCTAATCAGTCTAATACAAAGAACCGATTAGTTATGAAACGTTATCAGTGCGGTCGCGAGGGCCACAAAAAGGGAAACTGTAAAGTTTCGTAATACGATAAAAATTGACATTGCGCGAAAATTAAAGTTAGACATTATACCCGACGCGGACAATATAGTTATTGATGGCTACGGCGGTGCCATTGTTAAACCCCTCGGTATCGTAGTCGCGGAAATCGAAATAGATGAACTTAAAACCAGTACAAAGTTTTATGTAGTTCCGGTTACGTGCGCAAAACGTCGATGCGTTGATAGGTCGGCCGGTTACCGAAGAAGATGGTGTCTTTGTTTATAAAACGGCACACGCATTGAAGCTAACCGGGAAACATTCGTTTGATAACTTGCCATTTGTTACACCAGATGACAACAAACTAACGATCAGTTTACACGACCAAGCTATCGTAAAGCCAGGTGTCAACCTTATAACTATTAGCGTAAACACAACTAGCGGTACAGTGTTTACGAATCACTCCGAACAATGGAGAAATGGCCTAATGATGATCGTTCCACCAAACAAGATTAGAGTACAGAATGGTTTTGGTACTCTGGTCATGAACCTAGGATTGCAACATCTTACTATCGGTAATGGGACCTGTCTGACTAGGGGCATAGAAACCGAAGACCAGTCAACTCAGCTGACGAGCAGAAATTTGGACTTAGAAACAAGAAGAGGTTTAGAACAAATCATCACTAAATACCCGACTTGTTTTGAGGAAAATGATGCTCTTCTAAGTAATGTTGATATTGAAATGCAAATAGAATTGACGTCCAATGTTCCCATCACCTACAAGCCGTACCGATTATCAATATATGAACGAGAAAAAGTACGAGAAATACTGGACGACCTGATGCAGCGGCAAATAATTGAACCAACCACTTCACCGTATGCAAGTCCAATACTTCTGGTTAAGAAAAAAACTGGGGATTTGCGAATGTGTCACGGTGAGACTTTGGACTTAGGCAACTCAAATGGCATTTACCAGCTTTAATACCCGTAGCGACTATTGCCTAGCCTGAGAACTAGAATGGCGTTTGTTTTGTTTTGCGTTTCCCCCGTAATTAATTTCTTAATGATGGTCTGCATTTCAGGGGTTTCTTTTATGCTCAGCGTTTATAGCACACTCAGAAGTATATATAGCCGGGGTTTCAGGTTCCTGAACGCTGTATTTCCGCGGCTAATGTTTGAGTTTTAATCGCTGGTTTCTCCGTATTTACTGTCGCGATTACGTGTACTCCATTTGCTGGGGTTTCTGAACCTGAGACTTACGTTTGTCATATAGAAAATTCTGTTAATTGCCTTTGTTTGGGAGAAAGTGGAAACTGGCCATTTTTTTGTTGCCCTACGTCACAAGTGCGAAATTTCCTTGCGACATTGTTTTAATGAACTCTGTATCGTTGTTATGGTTCGCTTGTTTAGTGCCGACCTCGTCTTGGGTAAAGTCTCCTAAAATCATTTGTAATTCTATTTCATAATTAGTTAATTAGTAGCTTCGTCCTCCCGGCACTGGAGGCGCTCTCCATTTCTATAAATAAGCGGCGGCCATTGTGAACGGGCTCATTGTCGTTTCTAGACCAGCTGAGAAACGTTGTCTTGTTTCGTATACTTCGTATACTTGAAGCCTGGTGGGATTCGTTTTGCTAAGTGCGTGCGAGGAGTTTGTTTGCCTATTTGCCTATTTGAATTGAAGCAGCCGGCAAAGCCACACATCCCACAGTGGATTCATCGACGCACCTACCTGAGCCCTTGTTTTAGCTCAACCTTCATGGGTTTAGAAGCAAACTTATCCTCACCTCACTTTATAACCCGCATAACAGCTACTGGGGTATGTATGCTTAATGCCGCTTATTTATCGAACTCGTTTGTGATTTCCTGGGTGTTTTGTAGTTATTCTCTTGGGGTTTTTAAGCCGCTGAAGATTAGCATTTGTTTTAACGAGGCCACCGGTTAACGTCGGAGCCCTAACGGTGCCTAGCGGACTGCCCGTGGCCTGGGTTGTGAGTGATTATCGATTGTTGACCTCGCAGGTCCTCGACGTGGACTTCGGAGGCTGTCGACGAGGGATCAGTCAACTGTGCGGAGACCGATATCCTTTTATAACAACAGATCAAGTAGGTTACCCTTACATTTGCCTCCGGGAAGCATCGTTAAGCTTCCGTCGCTCTCGGGGAAGTCTCCGGTATGCTTTATTCGTCTACGATCTCCGAACAAAACCTCCTGGCTTCGGAATGACCTTGGTTGTCGACGGAATGCCAACGATGAAGGGTCTCTGGTCACCAGAGTGACGTGGGTGGATCGTCCTTTTGATTGTTGCTTGTATTAGTCAATGTATGTGACGCTTCACGTCCGTTAGGGATTTTGCTTTGTGCTTGTAAAAGTTTGTTAACGGTTAACGTCACTTTATATTTGTTATAATTTCATTCATTTTTCAAGTTTAATTTAATCATTTTCATTCTTTAGAGGTTATTGTGCAGGCTTATAGATACATCGAGACGGTTAACGCTTTGTTTATAGAAGAAAATAACCACCCAAAAACCAATGAGGGTGCAACAAATGACGATAAAAGCACTGCTATCATTAAACAGGACATTGTAGAGCTAATACGCGGTGAACTCTGTCCGATGATCACCGACCTAAAGGTTGAGATAGAAAATCTAAAAATTCAATACAGCGAGACAGTAAAAAAAGCGTCTACCAGTACAAGGATGACTAGCAACAATAAAATAATAAGAAAGCATGACGCCAGTAAACACTTCCCGGAGCCGATCAAAGTCCATCGGGAGCATAATAAAGTAATAACGGAGCTTGCCCAGCCTGCAAACTCAAAGAAAGAAACCACTATTACAACCTACTCACAAGCCATCAGTCTAAACAAGAGAAATGGCATCGAAGGACTGCAAAAGAGTCAAGAAGAGCTAGTGGCAACAGAAGACTGGACACAAGTAAAAAATAGACGACGTTCTAACAAACTAAGTATAATTGGTAAGAAGAACGTCGGAGAGGAGCAAACAACCCTTAAGGTAGCACCACGCAAGGCGTTCCTATATGTTTCTCGACTTCACCCAGACTCTACGAAGGAGGATGTCGAAAGCTTTTTAAAGGATGAATTCCCTGAAGTGGTATGTGAGCAAATTCCAACAAAGTTTCCTCAATATTACTCATCGTTCAAGGTGATGATTGACCTGGTCAATTTTGAGAAGGCAATGAACTCTGAAGTATGGCCACGTGGAACTTACGTGACTCGTTTTTTTCACCGGGAGGCCAAGAAACCAACTGCGACCTAGGGGACTTAAGTAACCAACTAAGCTGTAATAGACGAGGTGCATCGGTACAACCCTGCAAATTGACCGATGAGGCAAAGTCCCGTCTAGAAATTTTCTATATTAATATCCAGTGGTTAAACAACAAACTTGAAGAACTGGATGTGTATCTTGATGTTGATGGAGCCAATGTTGATGTCATCTGCATAGTTGAACATTGGATGGGCGAAAGTCAACTTATAATGAATCAGCCAGCTGGGTACAGGACTGCATCTGCATACTGCAGAACCGAACAGTCATGGTGGTGCGGCAATATTTGTCAGAAAATCAACAACGGCCAAAGAACTGAAATCAATAACAAAATGCAGCATTGAGAGAATCATCGAAATTGCAGCAGCAGAAATTAACAATGCAACCATAGTCACCATATATCGTCCACCGCCTGGTGATGTGGCTGTTTTTCTCCAACACTTTGAGAGGGTCTTGCATGTCTTGCCGGTCGATACACCTGTGGTACTCTGCGCAGATTTAAACATCAACTATCTAACTGACAGTAACTCGAAAAAAGATCTTGTCGATTTGATGAATATGTACAGGCTTCAGATGGTAGTGGACAAACCAACAAGGCTAACAAAACAATCGGCTTCCTGCATTGACTATATAATAACGAATATGCATGCTTCGGATAACGATCTGAGGATTGTGGATCCAGGACTCTCAGACCACTACAATATTCTAGCCAACTGGAGCCCCAGAGTAGACACTTTCAAAATACGTCCCATCACCAATTTAGGCATTTCTCAGTTCAAAGAATGTCTGCAGGAAATGGATTGGAATGTTCCGGACTTTGACTTTGGGATATTCCACAAAAAATTTATCTGCCCCTTCAGTACCATATTTCCTGAAAAGGTAGTTAATAAGCGAGCTGGTAAGCATCAGGTCAGGTACTCGTGGATTACAAATGAAATCTATAACATTCGTGAAACAATGCTTCTAATGAGGAGTGCATGTATATCTCACCCACACCTAGAACTAGAAGATACTTACAAACGCTACAAACGCTTCTACAAACAAGAACTAGCGACAACTCATGCAATCTATAATAGGCAGAAGATACTAGACTCGGACAACATCATAAAGGCAACCTGGCAGCTTATTAATGAGACCACAGGGCGTGTAAACAAGCCGAAGGAAATTGTCAAGGTCTCTGCTCAACCGTTCAATGACTATTCGACAGCAATCGGACCCAGAATCAAAACCAACCTGCTAAATAAACGAACTCTGACATCAGAAGACATGCTTGAAAGGCACATGAACAGAGAGCAAACATCCTTCTTTTTGTACCCAGTGGATGAACATGAAATAGAACACCTAATACAAACAATGAAAAAGAGTAACTGTAAAGATATATATGGAATTACCACCACTTTGGCCAAAAGACTCCGACAGGAACTTGTCCCTGTGCTTACTGTCTTGATTAACCAAGCCTTCTGTACGGGTAATTTCCCGGATCCACTCAAACATGCAGTGATACACCCCATATACAAAAAAGGAGACCCAACCCAAGAGACCTACTACCGCCCCATATCTATACTCCCAGTGCTGTCAAACATATATGAGGCTGCGATAAAGACGAGAGTTGTCGGGTATCTTGAAGCAAATGTATTGCTGGATAACCAGTTTGGATTTCGACGGAACAGGTCAACAATCTCCGCAATGGTCCGAATCGCCGAATCAATACTTGGCAACCTCGATGATAAAGCCGAGTGCCATGCTATGCTCTGCGATCTTAGCAAAGCCTGTGATTCGGTGGATCATGATATCCTACTTAGCAAGCTAGAATGGTGCGGCATACGGGGAGTTCCTCTCTCTCTGTTCCGATCATATTTAAGCAATAGATTCCAGAAAACAATTACCTCAACAGGTGAATCTACCCTGGGGAAAGTTTCCTGCGGCGTCCCACAGGAAAGTATTCTTGGCCCCGTTCTATTTATTCTATATGTGAACGACCTACCAAGACATGTACCTTCTGCTGCACAGACCATACAATTTGCTGACGATACCACCTTTCTCTACGGAAATTCTATTTGTAACTCGGAGGTTGAGAATAGTGCGATGGAATGGTTTACGTCCAATCTGCTCCAACTCAACACAGACAAAAACCAGACCATCTCATTCAGATCACGGAGAGAAACAGCTGGGGATGCAACTGTATCGGTGAAACTTCTGGGCATCCACCTGGATGCTACGTTGACCTGGCTGGCACACATAGATGTCCTCAGATTGCGGTTGTCCACAGCAATCTATGCCATTAAACGAATCAGACGACTATCAGATGAAATCACGGCAAGAACAGTGTATTTTGCCCTCTTCCACAGTAACTTCACCTATGGCCTCCTGATTTTCGGCAATTCTCCCCACGCCTCAAGACTGTTCACCCTACAGAAGAAGGCAGTCAGAGCTGTTGTGGGTGTACACCCAAGAGACCATTGCAGACCAATATTCAAGCAACAGAGAATATTGACAATGGCCTGCGCGTACATCTTACAGAATCTGGTGTATCTGAAAAGCATTGAGAACGCAATGAATACACGGAGCGACTTCCACACCCACAATACCCGAACAAGAGAGGATCTACATACTCCACAAATAAGATTGCAGAAAGGCCAAACAGGCACCAGATATTGGGGTTACCGATACTTCAATAGACTAAAGAATTGTTAAATATTCATATGATTTGCTACCCATTACTGTGGCCATACTCCTTAAGAAACTGGCTTCTGATTATGGGATAGAAGACCCATACAAGTCGGGGAAGACAAAGGAACGATATTAAATCTTATTAAATCTTATATTGTGTTATCTGGTAGATTTAGCTGTTTTATTTATTTTTTTTTATTTCTGCAGGGTTCCATCAAGGTCTGGTGGCTGGGCACAGTCCATAAAAGAAAGTGAGATGGGTACATCATCCCAATACCAGTCGGGGAAGACAAAGGAACGGTAAGTTTGTTAAAAAAATAATGTATATTGTGTTATCTGGTAGATTTTGGCTATTGTATTTTTTTTTGTACAGGGTACAATCAAAAGCTGTTGGCTCTGCACAATGTACGGAAGGACGTGAGATGGGGACATCATCCCAACATGCAATTGAAAACCAAAAAATTTTAAGGTCTTTGCAGTAAATAAATTAGCAAACTGAACTGCTTTTTTAAAACTAATCTTTATTTACACCAACATGAAATTTAAATTTTATTATTACAGAACGTTAGAAGACCGGACTAAATCGTTGGAAACCCTAGTGCGTTGGAAGAACGAATGGAACTGCTATTGCAGCAGAATGGGAATATTTTGCAACAAAATGAGCAGCTGCTTGAGTTGCTGAAAAATAGTAATACCGAGCCGCAACTAAACCACACTTTTTATGATCCGTTGGAGGGCTTCCCACTCACCACAGTACAACAGTTTTTAGATTTAAACATCATCGAGGACAGTGATGTTATTCCAAAACAGGTAATTTTTTACTTACTTTTACATTTATGCTTCAAAATTACAACTATTTGACAGTATAATTTAAATAAATATCCTGAACCTGCTTTAAGAATGGTAAAACGATAATTTTTTATTTAGTTTATATAGAAAAACACTTAATCTGAAGGAGGTACCAAAGGGGTTAGTACGAACTGAATGCAAAACATGGTCTAGCATCAGCTATGTAGGTATGGCACTTTGCTGGCTTTACTACAATATAGGACCGTGGATTTTTTGATATTCCCTTTAACTAATTTTGGTACACTGCCAGGTTCAATAACTTTAGTAATCTATGAGCAATTTATACTTAATAAAGACCTTTCATTTACCCGAAACACTGGTAAAACTGCAGCTTAAAATAAAATTTTCTAAAAAAATATATAAAAAATTAATTTTCGCCATTGGTTTATCTATTAATTTCAGATAATTATCTTTAAATGAAATCATTGCTGGTATTCCAAACAATACTCTAATATCATTAATTAATTAACATTTGCTGCAATTTGTTTAAACGCCTTTCCAGTTGCAAAGGTTTACTTGAAATTGTGTTACCTTCTAAAAAAGAGTTACCGATATTGGAATGAACAAAAAATATTGAGAATTGAGGCTTCGATTTCGATTTCGTCCATTTTCGGCCCAGTTTTCGTTATTTTTTACCTCGATTCGGGTAAATTTATGGATTATGCTTTAGGAGTGTACAAGTCAGCGCGTCGCCATGGCAACCGATCGAGGTTGCTATGCAACGGCCGCGCGCTTCGCAACGCGGTCACCAGACGGCGACACATCATCATGTCGCTGTTGGCATTACGCTACGAAGCAATAGATGGCGCCCCGTAACCGCTTCGAACGTACGAGATAATCACGTCGCGCGTGTAGCAGCATCCGGGCTTTTTGTTTCCCTCTTAACGCTTCGGCGATCTACCTAGGTCGACCAGCAGGCCTATTAGGCCTGCACATTCTCCTTCAGAACCCAAATTCTTTAGTCAATGCAAAGGATTTCTCACAAATAAACCAGAAATATAATTTGGGTTTGGCTAGTATAATGTGAGACAATCTTGATGTATTATAGTATAAATAATGAAAATCAGTGAAAGGTTACTAAAGTTATTGAACATCAATGTTTAACAGAATAGGTTTTAGGTGGTCCTATAATTGAACCACCGATCAGTGTTATTAATATATATGTTATTAATATTATATACATTCACATTTTCTTTAGTTTTCCATGATTTAGAGTTATCCTTATGAAAAGAAGACCTAAATGTTTTTAATGATTTTTTTTAGTGTAGGTGCATGAACTGTCATATGAAAATAAATTACACTAAATTTTTCTGTAATTTCAGCATTTTCATTTAGTACGCCTTAGAGGTACTAAACTCCGCGAGTTTCTGAGTTATGCGCTGAAGGTGGTGATGACGACCGAACTTGTATCAAATTTTCTTGGGCCGGAAATGCCAACAGCCAGAAATTGGGTGATACGAAGATATCAAACATTTTGTACAGTAAGTTTTTCTTTTAAATAACAAATCCTATACGGATTGATATAACGGCGTTTTACAACTCTTGCAAAAATAACATGTTAGACGACATGTTGATTTACGGACAACTGTCTAGGCCATATAGCGAGGTATGAGTGTACAATTACTACAAATAAATTTATTATTTGAAATTAGTTTTTATTATATATTTAGTCTTTTATATATTAAAAATTATTGCAAAATACATGTTTTTTCCTTATTTCAGTGTCGGCTCAAAATGCCCTTGCTTCAAAGGCCCAAAGCCGATCTCAGAGTATAAGGGCGAAATGCTCGAAATATTTCGCAGTAGCAATCAGAAGTTTTAGATGTGCCAGCGTTAGTAGAAAACCCGAAGGAATTATATAACAGAATTCGTCAGTTGTCGGGCACTACTTTGTCAGATGATGAAGCATCATCCGATGAGACATTTGTAGACAAAAATTTTTTGTTTTTGATAAAATATTTGTGTATAAAATTTTTTATACATTTAACATATCTTTACATAACACTAGTATTTATATATTATTATTTCAATGTTTTATTTTTAGAAATTTTGTTTTATTATTTTATATATATATATATATATATATATATTAGTTATCTCACCGTGGATTAACCAGCTTTCCTCTTATATATATATATATATATATATATATATATATATATATATATATATATATATAAGAGAAAAGCTGGTTAATATAGTATACGATGTACAATGTAACGAGTGCCTTAAGCATTACATTGGTCAGACAAAACAATGGGTCTCCTGCAGATTGGATCAGCATCGCAATGACATACGTATAAATAGGGATGTTTGCGCTTTGGCATCTCATACCTTACATGAGGGCCATGCGTTCGACTTTCAGGGGACTAAGATCTTCGCCGTCTCCACGGTAGAACGTTCCTTGAAATGTTTTATATCAGAGCTAGTGAACATACGGTTAACCACCGTACCGACGTGGCAGGTATTAGTAACGTATATGCCAATTTAATAGAGTTATATAGAAATAAAACTAAACCTAACTTTCAAATTCAAATAATTCGCGCCTCACGTAGTTACCTTTGTCAGTTTAAAAAATTCAAATTTTCGCGCGTCACGCATTTACCAATGTCATTTCCTTCGTTACCGACCGCCTACTAGGTTAGAATAAAAATGGTGTACCCACATTAAAACAAGGTTTTAGAGTGTAGTCATGTGTAATGTTAATTTTAACTGCTAACAAGTCAATTTCTGTTGAATTGTTGTGTATTAACATGGTGATAGAGGTCGAATGTCGCCTCCTATAGATTTAATGCACCATTGTGTGCCATTATCGGATGTTTGAGGTTAAGTACAGTCTAGACTCTGTTATTGCTAGCTTCATAAGAAAACATGTAAGTGAGAGTACATTTTAAGTATCTTTGTATAATGATTGCTTTTGTAGAATCTTGTTCATGATTAAGGGATTACAATAAAACCCGAAACGTCGTAATGGATTAACTGTTTTTGTTCCACCGCTCTGACCCTTCCGAGATACAATTTGGTTCTTTTGTTCGCCAACAAGTGGTCAAATACTTCCGCCAGACGATATATAGATATATATATATATATATATATATATATATATATATATATATATATATATATATATATATGTATATTTGTATTATATTTATTGTTTTTCATATATATTATCATAAGTTTTCACGATATTATATTTTTTAATAAAAAAAAAAATGCATAAAAAATGTCCATTGTTTCTTATTTTACCTCTTCAATCGTATATTTATTCTTATTGCGCCATTACGCGTGCATTTCGTCGTGTCGTGCGAGCTATATGCGTGTCAATATGCTAATTTTCGTCATACGTCCGACACGGTGCGTCGTCCGTGACGAATAAAACGCACAGGTGCCAGCGATATGCGTGTCAATATGCTGATTTTCGTCATACATTCGTCACGATGCGTCGTCCGTGACGAATAAAACGCACGGGTGCGAGCGATATGCGCCGCATGTCGCCTCTCGAGTGAGAATGCGGGCGATATGAACCTCCATTGATGACGCATCTGCGTGATCATATAAAGGCACGTGCGGTTGCAATTGCAATTATGTTTGCAATTATGCGTCGCACGATTGTTATCTGGGTTATTTTTACTTTACGGTATTTTAGATCCTTGTTAGCGATGGAATTCAAAGTGACTACTGATAGTAACGCATTACGAATGCCTTTCTCAAAAACTAGTAAACAAATTATTTTCAACCGGTCCGAAGTTAAAATACCCTCCACCGTAAAATATATAAATAAAAAAATGGAGTGAACCGATTTTGCCCATTCACAAACTTGTCCTTACTTTTTAAGAGATAAGCTGGTACACCAAATTTCAGATCAATTACTTCAAAATTACGTCTATTGAAGAGTATGAGGGACATCCCACGGAAGCGGATTGGATAATTGCCGCGCAACTAAATGACGAACAAATCTATAGAATTAGATATTTTCCGTCCGAAATTCACAAACGAAACAGTACTTGGACACAAGTGACTGCAAAATGCCGATTGTGTCACGAAGATACGGTACACTTAGAAGTCGATAAATCATTAAGACGTATTAGAGAAAATTACTAGGTTGCAGAGAGCTTCTTGTAAGGAAAAACATCGCTGCATGTTTGAATTGCGCATCTGAACGAGAAGACACCCGTACTATTCCATAAAATCCATGTACATTATGTGGCACCAGTAAAAAGAACAAATAGTCAAGGGGGGTAGGACTCCGCACACGATGGGGAGTCATATGGAATAGGGTTATGCGTCGCGGAGCGCTGGATCGGACACAGCTGGTACAACACATAAGATGAATCTGCACGAATTACGACAGCATATTAGCTGTCACATAAGTCAAGAAAGGACGCAAACCGTTACGAAGATGGAAAGCTAGTAATGGTACAAATTACTAGCGAACAATCGACAGGAAATAGTCGAAAATTGCTACAAAAATGCGAAGTAGTGCGGAGTCCGATAATGACCTATACGAAGTAAAACATCTACGAGGATCCAAACAGTTGACGGCCGTCATGGCTGCTGATCGAATAAAGTCGTGGATATCTACAATATAACGCAGAAATACCGAGTGTAAGTTAAGATAAGGTCCCAGAGAATCCAACAAATATAAAGAAAGTAAGTTAAAATTCCACGGTTGTCATTTTTATCATTGTATGGTTTGTCTTTGCTCGTTTGTATGGTGACATCAATATTTTTCTTTTGTAAGATCAGTATGATTATGCCCAGTTATGGGGAAAGCCAATCATTGATTGGTTCGAATAAATATAGAACAGAGAACAACGCCTTTTATCCCCCCTCATTAAAACCGCACTTGTTCATACTGCGCACAAAATCTACAAGTAACCATAACTTGTTTTTATTTCTTCTAGATATATGACTATTTTAGATTTTTTTTATCAAGATAGTAAACTACGATCCAACGGGCTAGCTGGTTCAGCGGAACTTTATTAAATGACAACGGTGGTTGTGATCTAACGGGATCACAGGTTCGACGGAACCTTACAAAATCTGGTCAACCTAAAACCAGGAACTGCGAGAACAGAACAACGCAGACGGCGAGGCCATTAGACACCGTAAGCTATTTACTGATAAACAGTAATGTTAACCCTAATTTGAAAGTAAAGCCCTGGTGAAGTCAATAGCAGGCAGATACAGAATATAAGCAAAGAGACTCTACGGCAGCTTATTCCGTAAAGCCAAATAAGTACAACAAATAAAAAAATCTCAAAGGAATTGAAGACTGTCAAATGAGATCTAAATAAAATTGCAAATGCCAAGATAAAACTGCTGCCGTCATTAATTTGAGCAGCATCAACAAGAATTGGACATTTGTTTCTATTCGTAGCAATATGCCTAATTTCGCCGATTTTTTTCGAAACACATTCCCGCTTATTCCAGTATGGTTCGTCAACAGGTGTTCTTGGGTCTGCCTTGTCCTCTGCTGCCCAACGTATTCATTTCCAAGGTTGTGAAAAGTGTATAACCCGGACATTCCCATTCGGGACAACTGATCTCCGACTTGATTTTGTTTTACTGTGTTCTCTTCCATAGGTACTATTGTAGGTAGGTTCCATTCGGGCCGGCCAAAATATACGTACAATTATTCGTAGTGTTTACAAAGACTTGCAACAGGTTTAAAATAGCCTTTCCCAGTTTCCATGATTCACAACAGTACAGCAGGATTCACAGCAGATACTACTGTTATATAAACGCAATTTCATTTTAGTAGAGTAGACCTGATTTACTGACAGCATATTTTATTGAAATCGAAATAGGCAATTCTCTACTACTTGCCTCATCGAGCATACTGCCCAAGTAGGTGATGAGGCGACTGTTTGTATTATTTTGTATCATTTACAGGCCTATTTGGCGATGGTAATTTATCTCTTGCCTTGGTCACCTTACACTTTAGTTTTTGAAGCTGAATCAGTATATCATTATAAGCATATGAGAGCAGGCAGATGTAGCATAATCTAAATCTTGTTTTATGTTATCCCTTGCTATGTATATAGGGCAGTACTAACAACAACATACCCCAGCCTAACTCCGTTCTTAATGGTAATCGGGTCGGTAGTTCTCTGTACATGGGCAACTTTGGTCTATGCGTTTTTCATAGTAGCTTGATGATACAAATGCGTGTCGTACTACTTTTGCTTTGTGATCCCAACGCCAAGGGTTGTCCTAATAAATTCAGTAACGCATTCTCAGTCGTATTCAGTTTTCGGATAATTTAGAATGAACAGGTGATTGACGCATTTGTGTCTGGTGTTGGGGCTGCCAACACAATGCCTCCACATAGGCAATTGCAAAAGCATTTCCGCTTTCGTGGATCTTTGGGTTATACCGCCCATGTTCGGTCGCCAGAGCCTCGTTGGTTATCCAGCAGGGTGCACCGGGCAACGTTTGCCACACTTGCAGGTGAGGTTGACATTTGGGTAGGTCATGTTTCTACCCCTTACACCCCAAAAATACCAATGGTCCAAATACTTTGATACGAGAAGTTACACTTACCCGGGTTATTTCCATCTACCGATAAAGTGTTGAGTAGCTGACCATCAGATAAGCTTATATATTGCCCTATTAGACTAAGAGGTAGTGAACGATTTACTCACCCGACTTTATACCGCTTCAAATTTTGCACAAATACACCTTGTATATGTGCATACTAAATTCCAAACCCTAAAAGCCATACCTAACGTACACGTTTACGGTTTTTCGCGTTTTACCGCACAACGGTCACGATTTAGAAATTGTAACCTGTACAAAATTAATTCTGAACGAAAAGGTATATTCCACTTGTTCTTAAATACTCTGTTAATAACTTATTTTGTTGTGGTTGTTGGGTTGCGCGTTATTGAGTTCGGCGCCCCTTTAACCTATACATTTTCGTTTAGATATGTTCCTATTATGCCCGGGCTGCACTACGTCTAACGTGCGTTAACCAACGGGTCTTCATTTGCCACCCTTCCGATTGGCCAGTTAATGCATTAAATCGTGATCACACTCGATTTTAACGCATGACTGTGACAATCCACAGAATTTTCTACGGAGTAATTTTGGATAGGTGATAAAATTTCTAAATCGTAACTGTTTTGCGGTAAACCGCGAATTACCGCTAACGTGTACGTTAGGGATGGCTTCTAGGGTGTTTATTACTGGGTGTCGCCCTGTCCCGTTATTGGCATGTAGTTTGCACAGATAAAAGGTGAATTTGTGCAAAATTTGAAGCTGTATAAGGTTTGTTCCAATACAGCGTAGAATCATGCACGGTATCGCCAAGGGCCTGCGCAATAGATTTAAGGCGTTCCATCACAGCAGCGAAAGGTTCACGCGATACACGGGCAATTCTCACATTTTGTTTCAACACAAAGTGGCTCGTTCTGGGTACGATTCCTGTACGATGATTTCAGACCTGTTCAAAGTCAAGAATCGTTGGTACTGGTTGGTGCTGGCCTGCGCACTATGCATAGTCTGCACTTTATTCGAGCCGAGATCGTGTTTACGTTAGACTTTAGGGAATTACAATTAATCGTTAAATTACAATCGTTACCGTACGTAGTTTTGTCGTTTTGAATTGCAATTTTTTGAAATATGAGTGAGGTTTTAGTGTTAATAATAGAGTTAATTTTAAATCAGTAGAGAATAGAAATCGACAATTATTTACATATATGTGTTTAATAATCTTGAATGTGGCAAAGTATTTTCTCTTGTTCTGTAAACTAACAGCATTTTATTTTATAGGAAATAGCCCAACAATAATGTTCCGGTGGTGTTCTTTATTGAAGCATTCGAAGCTTACCAGGGAATGATATACCTACAAATGCCACAGGTTTCTATCTAGCTGTTTTAATAAACATTCTGGACAGTATGGACCTGCCCAAGTAAGAAACTAATTTGGTTTGTATTTGTTTAATCTGTTGTATAAAATGTGTATGAATTGCGTAGTAATAGTTGCTTGAATTTCAGCTTCATATTCTGCCCAAGTAAGTACCTAATTTAGTTTGTATTTGTTTAATCTGTAGTATAAAATGAGTATGAATTCCGTAGTAATAGTTGCTTGAATTTCAGCTTCTTATCCGAAGATTCATATCCGAAGTCGATGGTCTATACTTGATTGCATGGAGTAATGTTCCTGCTTTTTGCATTGTTCTTTTAAAGCAAAAAAAAACAGCAAAATACCTTGTCAAATTAGTGTAGCTGTTAGTACATGTGGTACATGCACACAAGAGGTGGCAGTTTGTTCATGTTTGATCTCTACGTAGCATCAGTTACGATCATCCGAGTGTCGGTTATCTTAGCCAGACACCTACCCAGTCACTTTTGGTATGCATGTAGCATTATGTGGAGAACACGTTGTAAAATGTGACACTGTATCGACCATCATATATCAATAAAAATAATGAATTAATTTGATTATGTTTTTTCCCTTCTTAGATTTAAACTTTCAGCTTAAAAATTTGAAGGTAGGCACTACAAAATAGGTAGGTCCTATCACAAGTAGGTATTACATGAACGTATGTACCAAAAAAAAATAAAAATTCTAACAAAACAGAAAATAATCTAAAATGTTAATTTAAAATTTAATTTTCCCATGATGAATTAAACATTATGCTACGCCCAGACCAGAGCGAATTCGCCGTCGCGTTAGACGCAGCGAATCTTTCGCAATGTATTTCAAATGAGCCGGTTTCAATATCACGAAAAGAATACAGCGATTCGCTCTGGTCTGGTCGTAGCCTTATACCTACGGATTACTAAGCTACAAATGTTAAATTTAATGCATTTTACTATAATTTAATAGTATTTAAACTATGCACTGCAGAACCCACTGTTAATCTGTTTGTAAGTCCAACCTTTTAAGAATTTCAGCACAATCGAGATAAAACCATGGCTTTTAATTGAAACTGAGTAAAACTAAACTAACTACGCAGCGCTTATCAATAATTGGGTTTGATAATTAAACGAATCAACATAACCTATGAATCACGATGAAAACCGCTAGTGAAAACGGTTCTAAATCCGTTCCAACGCTTGTATCTTTGTGGACGGCTTACAGGCAGTGCGATGTTGGCACCTGCGCATAAAAACGATTCTCCCAATTCCAGGGCCGTTGGGTCCATGTCCTCAGAACCCCCCCCCCACATTCGAAATTTAAAAAAAATTTTATGTCAACGTTTTGTGCCTGTTTGTGCTGTTTTGTGCCGCAAACCAATAGTTTTGTGCTCCTTTCGTTTCGAAGTTATAAGCAATTCTCTGAAGGGGGACTGTGGACATGCCAGCCCCCCCCCCACTTCCGAACTTCGATTTTTTTCTAATGCCAAAGTTTTGTGCTAGTTTTGTGCTGTTTTGTGCCGCAAACTAGAACTTTTGTGCTCCATTCGTTTCCGAGTTATAAGCATTTTTCTGTAGGGGGGCTGTGGACATGCCAGCCTCCCCCCCCCTCGCATTCGAATTTCGATTTTTTCCTAATGCCAAAGTTTTGTGCTAGTTTTGTGCTGTTTTGTGCCGCAAACTAGAAGTTTTGTGTTTCTTTCGTTTCCGAGTTATAAGCATTTTTCTGAAGGGGGGCTGTGGACATGCCTGACCTAACTTCCAAATTCGACATAAATTCAAACTTTTTTCGATGCTAAAGTATTGTGCTAGTTTTGTGCTGTTTTGTGCCGTAAACCAGAAGTTTTGTGGTCTTTTCGTTTTTGAGTTATAAGCATTTTTCTACTTGGGAGCTCCATCTCTCTCTTTCGTCCGGGTTCGGGTTCTCGCAGTCAGCGCGCGTGGGTACCCAACGCGCTTAGTAATAATGCATACGTACGAGTTTAACGGCACTGTTTGTGGCCGCATAACTTCAAAACTATTCAACATTTTTTTATCGGGGTTTCATTCTTTTTTGTTTGTACTTGAATAATGGACACGTTGAATTCAGATTAAATATTGTTAAATAGTTTTTTAGTTATGTCACAAAGATTTAATATTATTTCTTAATATTAGGCATTCTTTTTAATTTCACACTGCCAAATCTCGTCGCTACAATAAATAATCATTCAGCAATTATCACTTAACAAATATGTAGTTGTCACAGATATTTGACAGTATATGTATAAGTAACACATTAATATTGTTATAATTATAATATAAATCTCTAAGGCAATATTTAATCTGTTGGCCTTCTGGTACTCTTAAACTAACAGTCTATTGTTTAGCAAGATTGGGTTTATAAATGTACGTAATTTATGAATATATGTTAGTTTTTTGTCGCAAACTAGAAGTTTTGTGCTCCTTTCGTTCCCGAGTTATTAGCAATTTTCAATTGCGGCGTCTAAGGACCTAAATTCCAAACTTTCAATAAAATTTAATTATCTTATCATGCAGATGTTTTGTGTTGGTATTGTGCTGTTTTGTGCCGAAACCCAGAAGTTCTGTGCTCCTTTTGTTTTCGAGTTATTTGCAATGTTCGGTTGGAGGAACTCACCAATAGAAATGGTTACTATAATATTATATACAGAAAATGGCAAAAAAAGTTTACAGACTATTTATCATTTAAGGAAGTACGTAGGCTTTCACGTTGCAGTATTCAGTTAGCTCTGAAGAAGCGAGCAACATGGTTCGCGAAACGTCAGCATTTACGAATCTTGACACACGGCATAACCCGGAAGCAATTTATTTTCAATTTACCATTTATAACATATTCCCAAACTACGTACATTTATAAACCCAATCTTGCTAAATAATAGACTGTTAGTTTTAGAATACCAGAACGCCAGTAATACATTCCAACATCTGAAATATTGCCTTAGAAATTTATATTATAACAATATTAATATGTCTTACTTATACATATAACGGGTGATTTATTTAGATTTAGAGGTACTTTTTTCATTTCTTGTGTGTGTTTTTCAGTATTATTTTACATTTCATCATGGAAAGACATAGCCCGGAACAGCTTCTACGGAAGCAAGTACTCTGTTATCATGGCGCCCCCTAAAGCACCATGATAACAGCGTACTTGCTGCCTGAAATCAAAGCGCGTGATCTCCACGACATTTGGTTACTTGCCATACAACTAACATAACACGTGAAAGTATGGCTTTATTGCCAGAACAATTCGGTGAACGGTTAATTTCCGTAAATGGATTGACGGCCTAGATAACGTGATATCACTCCTCTAGACTTTTTCTCTTGGGGCTACCTATAGTCTTAAGCATACGTGGATAAGCCGGCTATGATTGAGAAATTGGAAGCCCACATTGCTCGCGTCATTCCCCAAATACCACTCGAAATGCTCGAGAACATTTGAAGGAACTAATCTTTAAAGAATAAATGTAAAGAATGGTTCTTTTGTATGATAACAAAGATTACCCGAAAAAATTGACATTTTTTTCTATTTTTGAAAAAGTACCTCTAAATGAATCAGTCATTACTATCAAATATCTGTGATTACTATTTATTTTGTTAAGTGATAATTATTGCTCAATGATTATTTATAGTAGCGACGAGATTTGGCATTAAAAAGAAGATTAAAAAGAATACATAATATTAAGAAATAATATTAAATCTTTGTGACGTTATAACTAAAAACTATTTAACAATATGTAATCGGAATTCCACGTGTCCATTATTCAAGGACAAAGAAAAGTTCAGCGAAACTCCGATAAAAAAATGTTGAATAGTTTTTAAGTTAGGCTATATACACAAACAGTGCCGTTAAACTTGTATGCCTTATCAATACGCGCGCTGGATACCAACGCGCGCTGCCTACGAGAACCCGGGCCCGGACGAAAGAGAGAGACGGATAGCTCCCAAGCAGGGTTGTTATGTTTTAAAACATTGTTTTAAACATGTTTTAAAACAAATATTTTGTTTTAAATCATTTTTTTTAAACATGTTTAATACAGTTTGTTTTAAATGTATAAAACACTTTTTTTTAAACATTGTTTTAAACATGTTTTAAAACAAATATGTTTAAAACAGTTTGCTCTAATGTTTAAAATACTTTGTTTTAACACATTATTTTAAACATGTTTTAAAACAAATATTTTGTTTTAAAGTACTTATTTTATTTTCAACTTGTTTAAAACAGTTTGTTTTAAATGTTTAAAATATGTGTTTTAAACTACCGAAATTTGGACAACATATTTAATTATTTAATCAGAGTTGTATGCTGGTCTTCAAGATTTTTATGCATGGATCAATTAAAAAATCAAAAAAATATTGTTAAATATTAAATATTTATTGTAAATATAAATATTGTATTTATTAATAAAGAGACGTTCTTTATAACATATAATAATACATTCAGTGATAACATGTAACTACAATAAACAAATACTTTTAGAATAACTTAATAACATACCGGGTGACCCACGCCATAAGTACTCCCGTTTTTTTTTGTATATGAAACTGGACGAATGAAATTTGGGAATGTGTTAATAGACAAAAAATTCCATTATTTGAGATACTCTTGAGGTTAATATGACTTCCGGTTTTTCGGGAAATGACGTCATCATTGAAATTTTAAATGGCACCCTATATTCTTTGTGTGATATATTCTATCAGGATGACATTCTCAACACAAAAATATATCGATCGTCAATTTTTATCACGAACGCAACGCCAAAAAAACTTTTTTGTGTATTAACTTGGTGACTATGAATTGGTGAAAATAGTCGAAAATTGTCAAATAAACACTAACTAAACCGATTTTGGCCGACATTGCATTACTGGCGCCGTCTAGCGTCACAACAAAAAGTCATTCACACAACAGATTTAGCTCTACTGTGAACTGACGTATAAAAAAACGCCGATGAAAATGTTTACAAATGAACAATTGCGTGATTTAAAACATGTTTAAAACAATTTTTATTCCTTATTTAAAACATGTTTTTTTTGTGATTTAAAACATGTTTTTTTCATGTTTTAAAACATGTTTTTTTTCGAAGTGTTTAAAAACATTGTTGCGTGTTTAAAAACATCATTTTATAAAAATACCATGTTTGTTTGGTTCATAATAAAAAAAAAACGTTTTTTATAACAACCCTGCTCCCAAGTAGAAAAATGCTTAAAACTCAAAAGCGAAAAGAGCACAAAACTTCTGGCTTGCGGCACAAAACAGCACAAAACTAGCACAATACTTTAGCATAAAAAAAAGTTTGATATTATTTCGAATTTGGAAGTTAGGTCAGGCATGTCCGCAGCCCCCCTTCAGAAATATGCTTATAACTCGGAAACGAAAGAAGCACAAAACTTCTAGTTTGCGGCACAAAACAGCGCAAAACTAGCACAAAACTTTGACATTAGAAGAAAATCGAAATTCGAAAGTGGTGGGGCTGGCATGTCCACAGCCCCCCTTCAGAAAAATGCTTATTACTCGAAAACGAAAGAAGCACAAAACTTCTAGTTTGGGGCACAGAGCAGCACAAAACTAGCACAAAACTTTGACATTAGAAAAAAATCGAAATTCGAAAGTGGTGGGGCTGGCATGTCCACAGCCCCCCTTCAGAAAAATGCTTATAACTCGGAAACGAATGGAGCACAAAACTTCTAGTTTGCGGCACAAAACAGCACAAAACTAGCACAATTTGGCATTAGAAAAAAACCCACGAAATTCGGAAGTGGTGGGGCTGGCATGTCCAAAGCCCCTCTTCAGAAAATTGCTTATAACTCCAAAACGAAAGCAGCACAAAACAAGCACAAAACTTTGACATAAAAAAATTTTGAAATTTCGAATGTGGGGGGGGCTGAGGCCATGGACCCAGGGCCGTTCCGAGTACGGCACAAAACTTGCGTGTTGGAACAAACCTATAAAGTCGGGTGAGTAAATCGTCCACTAGCTCTTAGTCTATATAACTTATCTAATGGTTTTGAATAAACTGCTTTGCTATAATAGGAATCCACTTCAATTGTTTGAAGAGTTTGAAATTGTAAATTTTACAACACGATAATAATTATTAATTATAGAACTGGTAATTATGTAGCTTAAAAACTAAAAGTTTTCTGTAAAACAGAAATGAAACAAATGATATATTCATATAAAATTTATAGAACCATTTATACAAATGTAATAAAATATTTAATCCTTGCGCTTTTCTATTGCAGAAAATGGCAAAATTTTTATTGAATTTTTACCATCACTGTTTAAGGTCATTCCCATTTCCTCCAAAGTACCATGGTCCACTACGCCTACTTTATTCATTGCCGATATTACTGTTTGATTTTCCGTGTTGTTTTCACAAAGATTTCTTAGTGCAAACACAACCCATTGTATAATAACTAACACCAAGTTAAGGAATTTATGATTAAAATTTAAATTTACCATTAATAAATGCTATTATTATTATATTATTATTATTACCACAGAACTTTGCTATTGTACACTAGGGTGACCAACCGTCCCGAATTGAGCGGGCCAGTCCCAACATTTGACAAATTGTCCCGCCTTATAATGCGTCGCGAATTTTGTCCCGGATTTATATAATTTTATTCTAATGTTCAGAATATTCAAGACACCACCTAAAAAAGTGTACCATGTCTACTCTCGTAAGAAAATGTGTGTTCTGTAGTGTTTTACTATTTATCCGTTTTCGTGAAATTATAGGATAGTTTTTAAATTACAAAATCTGTTTGATTTTTATGTGAAAATTGAGAAGTTACGAAACTTTTTAAAGAAACTTATTATTAAGGAACCACTTTTTACCTTATTGCTAAAAATTGGGTAGAACTGCCGCATAAATTTAGTCAAGCTTGAATCTTGTTGAGAAACTATACATTGTGCCTTAGCGGTTTTTATTGTACAAATAGAATGCATGGATTTCTTAGTCATACCAAGATAGAAAGTACTTCCACAAAATAATAATTGATACACTACAGACTTTGAAATCTTTGTGGATTGAGATTTTAATTTATCCAAAAACTTATTTAAAAAAACAATTTTCGTATTGGAGAAAGAAAATTGTTATTATCGGAATTCAACTAAAAACAATCCATACACTTTATTGTTCCAATAAACACTGGTTTAGAATTAGGCACAATTATGCATACACATACGGCATTTTTATATTGAAAAAAAAACAAAAAATATGGAGAAATGAGTTTTTAAAAAATGCACTTTTAAGTGAATTTTAAGAAACAAAATTCCGTTATTGGGCGATATGGGATGCATTTCCAGTCAGGTTTAAAGTTTCTTTCCTGGGTAGGGTTCCATCAGTGAAATATAATGCAATGAATTTAATATCTAAATAAGCACAAACAATGGCTCGACGCTGCAAATTCTAGAAAATTAACACTATTCTTTGGAAGTGAGGCAGTAAAAAAAAGAAAATTAGATACATACAATAGAAAAGAAAAGATTTTGCAGTGCGGAAAGTTTGCATGTTTTTCAGGAGAACAAAGACCGAAGTAATTATATCAATAACAAAGTGATGAATAACAAAGTTGTTGCCGACAAGGTGGGCAACAATCATAATTTTATAAAAAAGTTGGGTATTCCAATTTAAAAAATGAAGTTAACCTCGTTTTCACCGATTTCAGCGCCATCTGCAATGAAACTGATATCGCCATCTCATTTCCCCCTTTGCGTCCTACTAGTTTATTTCAGACACTTTTGTCATACCATGCATATTTCTCGAGATATTTAGGAGTCTCAAGTTAAAAAAACCACCTGTATAGTATATGGTCGTACATAATTGTGTGAAACGTACAGACTGTTTTTTATATAAAGACACATAACTTAGAATGACTTTTTAATAAATTATTCTTAATGCATTTTTTTGCAGACGTTATTAATTAAACTATGTAACGACAATTCACTATGGGTTCGCTATGGTCTACGAAACCAATAAATCTGGCTAAATTCATCTTCTAGGGCTATTTTGTACCCGGAAGCAATTTATTTTCTAAATTTGTTATATTATTACATATCCATTCAGAAATTGATTTTACAATGTTTTTTTGTTATATTTTGTGTTTATGTCACTAATGACATTACTAAGCCACACGTATGTCAAGTTAAGCCACACATTTTTACTGCTTAAGTTTAACTTAACTGCTGTTTTTGAACAAAATTTGATATGAGTCCATGAAACTATAAGCAAGTTTCGTGAGTAAACTATATGGTCCGATCAAATAAATATTTTAAATGTTTCTTATTCACGTTCTGCATCACGTATACCATAACTTTTGGCAATTTGATCCGACAATTTTGTAATTTTCACTTTACCACAATGTGTATAAAACGGTTTGGTGGTCAATAATAATAAATTAATAATGACATAATTGATGATCAAAAATTCAACAGGGCGAATCAGACCACAAAACAGTAATATTTTTGATGTTCATTTTTTAATGAAACCCATACCAGACGATAGATAGTGTGGTTCAAGTACTACTAGTCATTGTTTTTATTCGGTTTAATTATGATAGCGTCACATAATCTGGTATCAAAGGTTCAAAAGTAAGGGCCAAATTTAAAAAAAAAATGGAACAAGCCATTGTGTAGTTGTCAATCATATTGTCAACCCTTTTGTTGTGAATCAAAATGTAAACGCATGTTATATTGTAAAAACTAGTGGAGGTAGAATCCCCAAAACCATAATTTATTTTAATTATGTTAATTTCTTCTCAAATGAGATCTATATTTTTTC
Organism: Aphodius sticticus; assembly: GCA_963966075.1. Lineage (NCBI taxonomy): Eukaryota > Metazoa > Arthropoda > Insecta > Coleoptera > Scarabaeidae > Aphodius > Aphodius sticticus. The sequence continues at coordinate 36,822,069 of OZ014507.1, read as the reverse complement.
TGTAAAATTTAGTAGATGGCTTATTACCGAATTCAATTATGCTCTAATTGTGTACTCTTACATAAAAAAAAGATTCTAGAAAAAAACAATAGAAAAATGTAAAATATTGATAGCTCTGCGGTAGATTTTTTTTAATGGAATGTGCATAGGCGTTTTAGATAGATTGTGTTTGTGCTAGATACACATGCGGACACAAAAGCTTCCTATCACGGAAAGTTATCGAAAAATTTGAGGCGTGAAAAATTGTGACTGTTAATTTTTGTGGATTTATGGCACCTGAGCCCAATTCAATCTCAAAGTAGACATGAAACTTTGTACTTTAACTGATATCCTGGATGTTTGTTTATCATTTGTTTATGTGACAAATTGAAAGGGGTTGTAGGAGACACCTAAATCAGCATTTTTTGTCCATGAAGTCATGTACGGAATAGAGCCGTTTAGGCACTACGCTGAATTTTTAAAAATTATATGTATGTGCGCCAGTTCTTAAATGAACATTTTCCTAATGGTTGGATTGACGATTGGTTATTGTCCTGCTTGTTGTCCCTATCGATCCTCTGTACTACATAAACTTGGCTTTTGCTTCCCGGGGTACGAAAACGCGCATATCCACAGTCTCCACGCGGAAGAATAGCAGTTCTTCTATGCAGCAGTTCTTCCAAGAGTGATGGCCGCTCACACTCACATGTTCATGGTGTTATTCCATGGGGTCTGAACATCCCTTAATCACTGTCCCAACTTATGTATCAAACTGCATTTACAATAAAAAAATTATTCTTTTCTGCTTCTTTTAGATTAAGCGAAGTGCATAAACTGCTCTTTTCCGGACATAACTTTAATGACAAAAGATGCTTATGTAGATATTCCCTACAACTCCTATCAGTTTGTCGTAATCTTTATGGGACAGTGTGTATAATGTTGTTATATATATATTTTTTATATTTTTTTGTGCCCTACATCAAACAATATTGGAAATTTTTAATTAACAAGTCGATTAGTTTTCCACAAGAAAAACATTTATTAGATTTTTTTTAAGTCTAGTTTTCTTAATAATTTTTAAGCTGACTTCAACCTTTAACCAGATGATAATATATGTACCTGGATAGTGACCACCTCCCGGCATCTAGTGTAAAAGCTCATTGCCGATAAAGTTAAGGTGGTACATCTCAATGTTCAACTTTTTGCATTTTAATAATGTTAAATCGGTGCTAATAATAAAAAATAAAAATCCGGGCTCTATTTGGTTGTGTATTGGTGTGCATGAATATAGGTGTAAAAAAATATAAATTACTTCTTCTATCACGTATGTAAAGAAATACTTCCAGGTACCTACCAATAACTCTCTGTACTGGTGAGCCATTTGAATTAATACAGTAGAATAACATTAAATACAGCTATACCAAAAAAATATTTATAGAAAACTTTGAAGGTTTTTGACGCGGAAAATACCGAGACTTTAAATACACTCATCACAAGGACAAGTAACAGATTTGTCAGAAAAACAAAAATAAATATAAGTACATACTTTCCTTGCACCTTGAAATGGGAATATTTACAAAAAGGATACATGGATTTCTAGCATCCATATTGCAGCAATCCAATAATAAAGGTATTCCTTCCAACTCCCTGATCTACAAAAGAACATAGTAATAATATAAAGAATCAACGATGCACAAAAACGTACTTCATCTTGATTTTGTTCGTGATGCCAACACAAATTCCCAAGCAATCTGATCAGGGAAGCTTTGAAACCATATGAGGGGTGGGTAGACAACTCAGCAGTAGTATTTACACTCAAATCGGAAAGCTTACTCATCACCGAGAAATAATTATTAGGCTGTTTACTAACTTCGTGTATACTTTTTAGCAGGAATATACTATTAATTAACAAACTCTTGTCACTTTGAATAAATTGCAACTGCTTTTCATCACTCGATATAATTGCCAATATATCTAATAATAATGTTACCTCGATAGGTTCTATATCATTCAAATATTCAGTCACAGTCTTAAGAATACAATCAGATTTTGTTTTAAACTCATCTGAAAGAACTTGACATAGTTCACTATCCACTTCAAGTTTTTCTTCTTGTAATAAGTCTTTTAACATTGTTAGGAATAACATTCTGTGTTCACTATCGTAATTAATATAAGTCACATTCAGTTCCTTATTTTTGACAAATAACTCTAGAAGAAAATGCAAGTATTCATTGCTTTCATAGTCCTTATAGACCTCGAATATACTTTTAAGGATATGCTCATTGTCTTTTAACATGCTAACTGCAGTATATAGCATATTATATGCCAATGCGGAAGAAAAGTAAGAATAATTTTTATCTACGATAAATTCTCCCAAGAATTCCTTAAATTTGTGCCAAACAACACGTGATGATTCTTTATTTTTAACTACCAAATTATTGAGAAACTGTAATAATATCTTCAAGCAATTAACCATATAAGTTACGTCAACAGTTCGAAATAATTTGCAGAATGTATATGTGTCTTCCAAAATAGTTTTGTTGATAGCCACCCAATTTTGTGCTGTTTGATTATTAACAGTTGAGTTTCTTAATGCCTTATATATGTGTTCGATGAGCAATACAACATGTTCATCACAGTCTAGTGCAATGAGCATTATAGATCGGCTTAATAAGTCACCTAATATGTGTATCAACGCTTCTGTAAGTATAGTCCTAAAAATTATAACATTAATCGTATGAAAGACCAAACAATGTTGCCATACTGTTTTGAATTTATAGCTGTCAATTTGAATGTGTCTCCTATTAACTCCATGCATCTTACGTAATCCTTTTTGTCCAAATATTCGTTTGCACGTGATTTTAAATTTTCTTCAACCATTTTACTGTGTTTGTAGATGTTAAATATGAACATTTAAGCACTAGAATTTTACGGTTATGTTAGAAAGGAACGTGATCTTGAAATGTGAAGGGCGAAGGCATGTGCAGGATGGGCGAAGGCCAACATTCGACACAAACATGGCAAACGGATAAGACCCTAAAGGAATGCACTATACTCTAAAGAATTAAACTAGAAGTTAGATAGTTTGCTATTTTCCTTAGATTAAATCATTTATTTGCAGAATAAAATATCTAATCTGTGATTTTTAGGATGATCACATAGATACACAGAACATAAATAAACCGCAATTCTCGTCATATGCCATCTTTTTAGCAATTCCAACATATTCGGTTGGTAGAGGTGAATATCACTAGGCCATAACAACAAGCAGTTTCTTATATGTCATTATTCATCGGTTTGATTCCAAAAAGCGGATTCGTCTATTTTCTGGATTTCTACTGCTAAACTTGAACTTAAAAACTAAAGGTAATTATAAAATATTAATAACATATAATATAATAAATAAGTGATATTTATCCATATCATTTTTGTATAAATTGCTATCGGAATGTATATGCATTGTCATTTAGCCGCTCCTAACCTCATTTTCTTAATTCTAAACATTTAAATTATTGGAACTGGTTTGATCGGTGTACCCGCCAAAGGAACAGTGGCGGCTGCTGCAGGGAGGGCAGTGGGGCACTGCCCCCCTGATAAATTTCTTCTAATAGATACATTAATTATAATATCTAATTTGTTTGGTTTTCTGATAAGTTTGATAACACATAGTAAGTTTTGTATGTTTTTATGTAAGCAAACGTATGTTTTTAGAAGTAACAATAGCTAATGTCTCGTCAGAGCCAGCGCCAACTTCGAAAGTTGCGAGCCGGGGAGTTTTTTTTCTGTACTTAATTTTCGATATAAAACATTTTAAAAAAAGTGATAAAATTGAAGCAAAAATTCCGGTCTTTCCGCATTACAGACCATCCGGTGCCCTCCCGTCCGAAGAAGTCACGAGCCGCCACTGCGAAGGAATGGGTTTAAATAAAATTATAATTTTATTTAATTCATTTCATTTATTATAATTTCATTTCATTTAAATTGTTATTTTCGAATAACGGCCGTACAGATAATATTTACAATAATGGTTATAATAATATAATAATACCAATCGGATTCAATCGTTTTATTATAATCGTGTGTAATCTCATCAGAAACTTTCTCCGATGAAAATTCGGCCAGTATTAAGATTGACAGCCACAACATTGTAATTTAGAAATTATGTTTGATAACCGCACGTTTCCCTTATTTTATTTATTAATTTTGTTGCAGATGTTTCTGACGAGGAGCGAGTATGACAGGGGCGTTAACACTTTTTCGCCGGAAGGTCGTTTATTTCAGGTAGAATATGCTATAGAAGCTATAAAATTGGGATCAACCGCTATTGGTATATGTACCAGCGAAGGAGTAGTGCTAGCTGTGGAAAAGAGAATTACTTCACCATTGATGGAAAGTACTACCATTGAAAAAATTGTTGAGGTTGATAAACATATTGGATGTGCTGTCTCTGGATTGATGGCGGACTCCAGGACAATGATTGATAGGTAATACCTATTATCAAACTAATTAATTTGGTGTCTATAAATTTATTTTTTTACTTTGCGTTAGTTATAAACTCATAACGAAACCGCTTTCGGTGTCATTATGAAAACACTAGATCACAAACTGTTTGTAACTTTTGGTTGTCAAAGATTGACGATATTGACGTCAAGTGTCAAATAAGGCTGAAACTTCAATCGCTATTGACTCGCGTCAATCGCATTGGTGAATTTTACCACAACTACCAACTGTTGAATATAAAACTACTCTAGACTGTATTCCTCGCTACGCTCGTCGTGCCCAAAATAACTCGTGCGCCAATTTTTTTCTTTAAAACTTGTATTATATTATAATATACTATTTCATAACTACTACCCATGCCAGAATAGTACAGATAATTTTTATATCATTTAATACAGGTTTTTTTATTGACAGTTCTTCAATTTTCAAATATATACCAACCATAAGGCGTTTCGCGTGGAACGGTTCGATTGCGGTTTGACTACCGATTTGAACCCACCATATTCACATGGCGATTGACGACGTTATGGTTGCAGTTGGTTCGATTTGGTCCGTCAAAATCTTGAACCTGCCTGGCAAAACGGTTTGAAATATCGGTTCGTTTGGGTTGTCATTTTTAGGTTATAAGTTGTAAAATGCGCATGTCATTACTGTCATATTTGACAGTAGGTGGGCCACATAACCTATGAATCGAACCAAATAATTTCCGTTGAGCTGTTACTGAGGTTTTAAAAGTGATGACGATTTAGCACCGCTCTGTCAACCACATCCAACCGCCAACCTGAACCAAATCGAACCGTTCAGCCACGCGAAATCACCTATTGCATGTTTACTAGAATAAACAGAGGTTGTCTGGTAACTATAGACACAATAACACATTCAAAAAGGCATTGGCAAATTGCAAGAAGAACTTTAGTAAAAGGGCTGTTCGAGCGCTCTCTTTTTTCGAACCGAAGCCTCTTTAGCTCGGTAAGGTAATCTAGGTTATGTCCAGGGGGCTACCACAAGCATTACAAATTATGACACATAATCTATTTCTTTCTAGTCCACTAAAGTTACTATAACCTATCTCCACTGATAAATATCAGACAGAGGGCGGTATTAGCGGTGTTGAATTACTGTGAAATTGCAGATCTCTGTAACCAAAATGCTGGAGTTTCTAGTTGTTGCCAGCTACATCCGTACGATGTAGCTGGATCGCACTACCATTGGTTCGTTATAATGACGTTTATGCGCGTTTATGTATGAACCTGTCATTGCGTTGATTTTTAAATTCGAATTTGTGTTTGAATTTGTAAAAATGCCGTTGTGTATTGTGTGTGGCTGTTCAGACAGTGAAGTGAAAAGATTATTCTGTTTTCCACAAATACCCGAGAGGTAAGTAAACGGCTATCACAAATATATATTATCATTATCATAAATTTTTTTTTTAATTTTCCAGATCGGATAATTGGCTAAAATCAATGGGATTGGCGCCCCAGGGACGCATGTCAACTTGTCAAGAAAATCCAGAAGCTTCTATGAAGAATAAATTAATTAACATGCTGATACAACGGAAAGCAAAGCAACGATACAAGCGCTGCGGAGACCACTCACAACACTTGTACAACAATTGTACCGAAGTCCTGACAAAAGCAGCACAAACAAACAATACACTTGCTTTCCATTGGATAAAGGGCACAGTTCCCAAACTCCCTCCAGGAGAAGACGAGACGAAGCCACCAAATGTATTTTTGCAAAGGAAACCCTAGGAACTCCTGCCTAAAGACCACAATGTACTCCTTCAACTCACCAGAAGCAACCTCAGACTGCTAACCGGAATCTGCACACTAAAAAGAATCTAACCCGCATCGGACTCAGAGGACCACAGGTGTAGAGGATGCAAAATCGATCAAGAAACGGTAAAACACTTTCTGTACGAATGTCCGGCACATTTGACCTTACGTGAATGTTTCCTGGCTGATACATGGCTGGTTTTATCCGCCATCGGAGGAGTCTTGCTGAGCGACGCCCTTGCTTTCACGAAGGCCGCAGGATAACTCGAAGCAGACAAAGCCTAAGCCGTAACGACCCCTCGGAGGTTAGCAAAAGGGGCCTAATGAAGCCTAGGTGCTGTGGGAATTGTCCCACCCTCCAATATATCCATATTCCACGAAGAATAAAATTTTCTGAAAAGTTAATGATAACATTTTTTCCCATTAGTTTTCAACTTTCTGCTGGATACGGTATATAATATATAAGGATACAATTAACCTTCCATAACTCGATCCATGACTTAACACAAAAAAGTTTGACTTATCAAGACTTCGAGTTATTAAAGAAAAACACATAATCATTCCGATTCTATAAAAAAAAATTTCGAACTCACCAGTTGGTAGCGTGGTTAAATTTTTAATAACAGTTGTTGCCAATAATTGTTGCTAATAAATTTAACGAAATTTCCACGCGGTTAGCAACAATTTCTATAGAATTGGTCTGAATATGTATGTAATGAATGCATTTATTTAAGTAAAAATATGTTACCTACATATATAAAAGATTAGGGTTGCAACGGATTATGCTGAAAAGTGTTCATGCATAATACATATGTACATATAGTTTATTTTGGCGTAAAATCTCAGTTAATTTTGACAAACAAGATTTTTCATTTTAATTTAAAAAAAGGTTTATTGTAGTTATATAATTATACAATGAATTGGTTGTATGTTTATTGGTTTCTAAATATGTATGCTAAACGTTCAACAAATTTACAACCAGCTAATTTGAAGGTGGTTACATCTTTCTTCCATGAACCACTTTCCACTTTTTTATAAGGTTAAATTTTTCAATAGATAAAGTACATTTTACTGACATTAGCAATAATATAAATAATTAGTAATAATAAAAATAATTAGCAATAATGAAAACAACTGTTTTCCATTTATGTAATAACTAATAAACTTAAGTTTGAATGTATAACTTTTAATAAAATTATAAACTTTTTATCTCACAGTGATTTTATTTTGAAAATTAATCTTTAATATTTGCAAATACCAAATTTAATTCGATGGCGCTATACGATTTTGAATTTGGCGCCAGTATTCTGTTTTGAATTTCGCGCCAGTACACGTTTATGTAACTCGAGCGCCATCTATGTTATGTTTACGTTGAAAGTTGAGATGACTATACATGTGTGAGGGCGATGCGAGATAGCCCATACGTCATGAAAAATAACCTTTACTGGGTCATCTGTAGTAGTCTGTGGTTATGTCATAATAGGTAGCCACAGTAACCAACCCAATAAACAATCTTTCTTTACTCTTTCTTAAATAAAAAGATGTATTAAAGTAACAAAGTAAAAACGTATATCAGGACGTCCAATGTTAAAGTGTATTTATTAGTGGTACCTGGTATAATGTAGGAATAGCATTGTTCCTCAAACGGATGCGATTTGGTGATGTTCTTAATATGCTTCGAGCAAAGAACACGACTTTATCAGCTTCCAGTTACATTGGTCTGCAAACTGTGTCCATAATTCCTGCTGGAGAGGAATCTTTGGAAATCGACATTTAATAGTTAAATAAACCAAAAACTAAATCAAATTTTATTTAATATAGGCCAGTTCATTGTCATTTGACTGACATCTAACGTCACTTATCGATGAATCGTAATTCCCGTCAATTTATTGCAGTCAGGACCCTTTCTACTGCGGTAGCTTGTTACAGCACATACTGTCATGCTAATTAGTTATAAAAAAATACTTATAGAGCAGTAGAAACCACTTAAACCTATATAATGTATCTACCTATCAATTTGACATTATGGGACTACCAGATGGTATGATTTGATATAAACTGGTCTCAATTTTAAGCTCATATAAGTCCTCGTCTTTTATATTATATTGATGATTCAAAACCAATATGCTCGGTCACAAGCAAGCGCTCTCTCATTAAATCGAGACTCAAATTTGAAGCGAATAAATACGAGCCAGCTTAAAATATCGGGTATTCGGTTCGGTTTGGAAAGAAACTAGCTTTATTCGGCTCGAAATTCAAGAGTCGAATTTTTTGATATCTCGAACAGCCCTAGTTAATAGTAAAAGCGATAGTGATAGTAAGTTGCAAACATTATCAAACTTATGGCCAGCGGCTTCTAAGCATTTTGCTTTTGCTTTTAAATTGTAAACAGGTTTAAAACACTACCAACCTCTGCTGTCTACTTATGACATTTGATCAAATGCACCGATTAATCATTTGACAGCATAGGAAAAATCCTAAATTCATTTTTGTGCTTCCTTCTTTTTTATTAACAAACCAGCTGTATCAGACCCAGCGCTCCGCGCAGCCCTCTATTGCATATGGCTCCCCATCATGTACGAAGTAAAGATAAATATGTTGGAATTTAGGACAGTTAGTCCAGTCAATAGGGATTAAAAAAGGCCTTTGCCCTACAAAAGGTGGGGCAAAAATGATTTTGATATATGTTATTTAGTTTCGTGCCTCGATAAAAAAATCCAATTTTTGACCTTGGGGGAGATCAGTGCGGTCTGTCATCATGTATTGAAGGAATAAAAAAATTTTTTTTTCAAAAAAATTCCGCAACGGTTTACCCTAGAACAAAAATGTTTAATACAAATTTGAAGAAGGCTTACTTTCCTACATTTTTTGTCTGAACACTTTTTGTAAGTCTGATGTGTAATGAGTGACGGCTGCGGAAACGTGAACGTTCTTCCATTTGTTTTGTCGCTTTTTTCAGAAGACTGATTGCGCCAAGGCACGAAATATTCGTTGTATGCTATTTTCACATACTGTCAGATGTCACAGAACTTGGAGATAACAAAATTAATGTTGTGGATGCTGGTAATATAAATGTATGGTAGGGGGTGCGGTTTTTTCCGCGCAGCCCTTTGAGCTTTCCGCTTCACTACTATACAAGTCATATCGACAACTAGAGATGTTCAACTGGTTACCGGGCACCACAATTTTTGGTCCCTTCCGAAAGACGGCGGACGAATTTTCGGCTGGTCCTGGGTGTAAACCCCGGACCTCCTAGTCAGTAGACCAACGCTCTACCACTAGAGCCATTCGCCCCGCAATATTCGTTGTATGCTATTTTCACATTACTGTCAGAAGTCACAGAACTTGGAGATAACAAAATTCATGTTGTGGATGGTGGTATCTTTTACATAAAGTTGTATGGCATCATAATAATTCTTCGAAGACAACGCCGGCACCAAACTTCACAGGCACACATGACTATGCTAGTTTTCCTGAAAATTTCATCAAAATCAGTTTAGCGGTTGCAGAGGCTATAAGCTACATACACACCAATGAACTCTAATCAAACTGGAAGGGACCCGCGCTTTAGATTAGCTGGCGAGAATCGAGGCAGGCGCAAGCAAAACAGCAAAAGAGTGATGATGTGGGGTATGTGTCTGTCTGACTACCCTAGGTAGATAGCGGCATGCAGTAGTGTTTTTTTTCATTGAGAACGATATCTCAAATAAAAATGTCAAACCGCATACGGCCATAGCACCGTATGAGATAGAAAGAGATGGCTACCCCACATCACTGCGGGTTGCATACCAAATGGATTTGCCTCACTTATTCACCATGTCACGTCCTTTCCAGTTACACGTATGTATTTACATTTCACTGATACACACACACCCACATACATACATGATACATACCTGCATACATCCAATTTAATAGACATAGATTTTAGAATATTAATAATACTATAACAATATTATAATTTTCATTTCATACTATCATAATTAAGTAATAAATGATTTCTTAAAATGAGAAAAACGAGGAGCTGGACGAGATGTATGTACGTGGGTGTATGTGTGTATGTAGCGTATATAGGCTCCGAAACTGCTAAAACCGATCTTGAAAAATTTTAAGGAAAACTCTAGCATAGTCTGGTCTGACAGTGATGCTAGCATACAACGAAGATATGGTGCCTTGGCGCAATTCCTTTTCCGATAAAAGCGGCAAAGGAAATGGAAGAATGTTCACGTTTTCAGACGTGAACGGGTTCAGACAAAAAAATTTGGAAATTAATAATAATAATAATAATACATTTATTGCGCAATAGTATACAAATACATTTCACACAAAGGGTTAATACAACAGAAAATCTGATCCAAAGAATAACCGTAAATAGCAATAACACATTACAACACATTCGAGAATACACCCGCACAGAAATTGTGCCTTCTTCAAAGCTGTATTAGTCAGTTTTGTTCTAGGGGCAACCGTTGGGGCATTTTTGTAAAAAAAAACAATCTTTTGTTCCTTCTATACAAGATGACGGTGCCTTGCGCCGTGAGCGCTTATCCGAAATTGTATTTACAAATTTGAAATCTTTACGATTTACCCGCCAAGGTTTACAGCTTGGCGGGAAAGTTTTTAAAAACAAACGGCGATAAAACGATGAAAATGCTTTACAAAAACATTTAAAACAACGTAAAACATTTTGATCTAAATATTATTGAATAAAACACGGACACACACACACACACATACACACACATACACACACATACACACACATACACACACATACACACACATACAAACATACACACACACACACACACACACACAGACATTTTTTTGTACCTTGGTCAAATATGTTCAGGGGACCCAAAAGGACATATTTCCGCAAAAAACTCAAAATTTTTTTTCGGCACGATTACATTACTTTATAATACTGCGTATGATAAAGTAAAAATATAACCATTTTAAAACCAGAAGTCGTCAAGTGGTAGTATTATATGTGCTCTTTTGTGTGAATAATCGATATGAAGCCTAAAAGTTTTTGCTTTTATATCATACATATATTTTATTATGAGTTTGTATTTTATGCCTCCGCCACCGAAATGTCACCTCCGTTACATCCCTACTTTGAAGCCATTTTTTATGTTAGAAAATGTTTTCATCTGATAATTTTGGTTGTGAGATTTTCAACTTGTTTTTTTTTTCTTATGGAAGCCATATTGAATTTTTACAGATTTAAATAGCATATTGAAAATGCTTCCAACCATGTATAACACATTTATGAAATTATCACAAAAGATTATTAAAAGCCATTACGTGAGCTACAGATCACCCGACTTAACACCATAGATTTTTTTTTCGACTGGGGCTTTGTGCAAGCCAACATGTATCTAGGGAACTATGATACAGTGCAGGAACTTCAGGATGTAGTAGAGAGGGCTTTTAGGGATATCTAATAGAATTTATAATGGTCGTTTAGACATAAAATCACGAACAAATTTAAAGTGTGTACCACATACTTTCTGCTAATGTTGTTTTCTTTGCCATCCTTGGCTATGTTACACAGTTCAAACAATAATAAGAAAGAGTGAAAAGCAAAAGAAAGCATTATACTGGAACTGGTGACAATAAATTAAAAACTTAAAATGCTAACTGCTCTGACACATATATAATAAATTCCGAAAATATACAGGAATTAGGAATTTATTTCTCTAAACAAACTACTCTTCATAAAAATATTTCAAGGTAAAAGCGCTCTTGGTGTAGCAAATTGCTTCAGAAGTGTTCTTTTTGCCCACACCCACACATTTAGTGTTTGTTATATTTGGGATATTTTGATAGCTCCTCCAAGCATTTGACAGTCTAAATATAATAAAATATAAATCTAAATATAATAAAATATAATATAAATATAAAAAAAATCAGCACATCTTTGAAATTAAAAGCAGGCTGTGTGTTAAAAGTAACGTCGAACAAAGTTATATATAAGTTTATAGGTGGACAACATTTAAACTTTTTTACCTGAACAGTGTTTTCTTCATTTTAACCTATTATTACACATGTATATTTTATCTTTTAGGGCCAGAGTTGAATGTCAAAATCATTGGTTTGTCTACAATGAGAGCATGAGCGTTGAATCTTGTGCACAAGCTGTCTCCAATTTAGCGATTCAATTTGGTGACTCTGATGATGATGGCGCCGCTATGTCTCGTCCATTTGGGGTAGCCATTCTCTTTGCTGGTATTGATGAGAAAGGCCCGCAGTTATATCATATGGATCCTTCAGGTACTTATAATTTAGCAACACTAAATAGAGTAAAGAGAACCAACATTTGTTGATGCTGACACCAACATTTGATATACGTATAAAAAAAAACAGACAATCAATCACGAACTTTTCGTCATTTAAAGTAACTGACCTGCTGTTTCCAAAGTTGGTACCAATATCACCAACTTCCAATTTTCTGTGTCCCTTCAGTGACATTAAGTAAAAATTTAGCAAAACTTATTTGGGTTTAAAAGCGGTATCCAATAATACCTCAGCACCAACACAAACAATCTTGTAAATTGCAGATATGATATTTCTAACATTTGTAACCTTAGAGTGTATTTAATATGAAATTATGAGCTTGATCATAATGCAATTGATTGTAAAGAAATATTGAAAAGCTTACATCTTTAGCAGTTTATTTGTTGTTTTTAGTATCACATGTTATAAAAGTGCCAAAGTCAATTATTTATGTCCAAAACAGTGTAATTTTTCTAGGTACCTTTGTGGAATTTGATGCAAAAGCTATTGGCTCAGGATCTGAGGGAGCTCAACAAAGTCTGCAGGAAATGTATCACCGTAGCATGACTTTGACGGAAGCTACAACAGCTGCGCTTACAATTCTCAAGCAGGTCATGGAAGAGAAACTAAACTCTTCCAATGTTGAAGTAATGACGATGACTCCTGATAATTTTTTCCATATGTTCACTAAAGAACAGGTTGAAGAGGTAATTAAAACTATTGCATAGAATTAAAGCTTTTTACGGTAATTATTGATACATGGTGTCTTAATATTAATTAAATAAAAGTTCGTATTCGAAAGGATTTTTACATTCTCCTACCACTAATACATCCTCTAAAACATCTCCGGTTTGTCGGCGATAATATATTTTCAGACTTAAAAAAATTCAGGAAGTATGTCGCTCTTGTATGAAACCAATACATTATGCTATGTGATTAAGGCCCACTCCTACGAAGCCTTTGGCATCATCCTGTTCACCTGCCAAGGAAATTAGGGTGGAACTTAGCAACTATTTGTTTCGGCTAGTCTCGCTGGGATTGGGATCACTATGGTTGTATGCAAATCTGGGCACAAAAGCGTTAATCCGTTAATCGTTAATTAACGTAATCGTTAATTAACGAAGTTAAATTTTTCGTTAACGAATTAACTTTTAAGTTAACTTTCAAAACCATTAACGGACCTCATTACCTTCCGCTACATTCATCGTCAGTTAATTCAAGTCCGTTAAATCGAAAATATCATAAGCAAACATTTCAAATTGCTATAGGTACCTATTCTGTACAAATCTATAAATATCTAGTTATATTCTGTACAAGTTCGGACTTGGTTTTGTTTACATCTGTGTGTAACGCGACTATGGGCGCCACGTCGCGGCGTCCGTATATGTTTGCATGCGCGGGAATTGTGTTGTTTTTAGGATGTCTTTAGTTACTTTCCAGTTCCCAGTATGGTTCCCGGTCGCACGAAATCAGTACAAAAAAGGCTTCGCTTAGTGAAAATCAGGAACCTATTTATTACGTAATAATAAATATTTCGCCTTTTTAAATATTGTTACCTTTTAACAAATACCTATTGTTTCAATATTTAAACCTAAACTAAGAAGGGCAACCTTCTAAACATGCTAACTTGTAACTCCAACCACCTTGCATCTCGCAATGTATTTTATGTTTTATGCAAGGTATTTTAGTTACCTTGGCCATAGTTAGAAATTTCTTTGTATTGTTCAGATTTTGTTGCCATTTCAAACCTTGAGTGTATTTTGGTTGTTATTACTGTTTTAGATACTGTATACAAATATGCTTAATGTAGGTTAGATGATAATTTATAACTATGGCAAAGACCACCCAAGTTTACCGGTATCACTAGCACAGTACCACTATACCTATAGTTTGAAAAATTCCAAGGTAATTTTAAATTATGCAACCCAAATAACTGCGGATCTCCGCAGTTATTTGGGTTGCATACTCGCCGGCAACAAAACATTTTTTTTTGTGTATAAAGTTAACGATTAACGGTTAACTTTAACTTTCGTTACATTTGTAACAAACTACTATCTGTTAACGAAGTTAACTTTTTCGTTAACGGACTTACGATTAACGAAGTTAACTTTCTGATTAACTTTGCCCAGCTTTGCTTGTATGCCGATGCTAGTTGACAGAAACTGCTTTGAAAGTTCCACATTCTGTTGGCAACTTGATGATAACAGAGAGTTGGTAGGAGCAGGCTATAGTAATATACTTTATATCGATGACCTAGCTGCAATACCACAAATTAACTTGGTTAAAGCATATGTGGTATTGCAGCTAGTTCATCAATATTATTATTTTTACTTTTGTTCTTCCAAGTTCCAACAGTAAGTATTTAGTCTCCAACATAAATAAATATACAGGTATTGCACATGATGTTTTATACTTCATATCTGTTGAAGGCATCAAGCATCTTACCTTTTACCCATATCTTCCCTTCTTTTTTTTTCTTTCAATACTTTACTTCCGTGTGGTAATATTTATCAATTTGCCGGTCTGGTAAACTGGTTGTGTGCCATCTTTCATTTAAAAACATTGCCCCCGGCGGCCGGAGCCGGAATCGCATCCGGTTTTGCCGGTGCGTGTGCAAACGGCCTTAAGGTTTAATGTGTGACTTTGATGGTATATGTCCCTTTACCCTCATGGAAACATCTGTAGTCGCTTTTCAGGTTTATATATACAGTGTGGAATGTTGTGTAGCAATACTCCGAAACAGCGAAAATTCACCATGTTTATATATATATATATATATATATATATATTATATATATATTATTATATATAATATATATATATATATATATATATATATATATATATATATATATATATATATATATATATATATATATATATATATATATACCGGGTGACCCACGGCATAGGTACTCCCGTTTATTTTCTCTGTTTATGAAGCTGGACGAATGAAATTTGGGAAAATGTTAATAGACAAAAAATACCATTCTTTGGGATACACTTGAGGCTAATATGACTTCCGGGTTTTCCGGAAATGACGTCATTATTGAAATTTTAAATGGCAGCCTATATTGTTTGTGTGATATTTTCAATCAGGATAACATTCTGAACACAAAAACATATCGAAGTCAATTTTTATCACCAAGGCAACGCAAAAATAACTTTTTTGTGTATTAATCTAGGTGACTATGAATTGGTGAAAATAGTCGAAAATTGTCAAATAAACACTAACTAAATCGACTTTGGTCGACATTGCATTACTGGCGCCCTCTAGCGTGATTTAATTGGTTTTTGGCTAGTGAGTCATTTTTTTCACGGGTACCCAATGGCCACACCCTGATTATTCGATAGATAACATCTTTCCAATTACAATGATACCAAATACTTGATATTTTGTTGAAATTCGTAGCGTACAAATGCTGTTAGAAGCAAGGAAATAGAAAAAAATATTGACCTAATGATCAAAGTCAGCGTACAAGTGAATGTCACTCAATGGACTACTCGAAGGAAATACCCTGATTACTCGAAGAAAAACATTTTTCCGACACAATGATACCAAAGGCTTGATATTTTGCTGATAATCGTAGCGTGAAACTGACCTTTAAGGGTACTTCCTTCGAATAGTCCATTGAGTGACTTTGACTTGTACGCTGACTTTGATCATTAGGTCAATATTTTTTTCGATTTCCTTGCTTCTAACAACATTTGTACGCTACGAATTTCAACAAAATATCAAGTATTTCGTATCATTGTAATCGGAAAGATGTTTCCTATCGAATAATCAGGGTGTTGCCATTGGGTACCCGTGAAAAGAATGACTCACCAGCCAAAAACCAATTAAATCACGCTAGAGGGCGCCAGTAATGCAATGTCGGCCAAAATCGATTTAGTTAGTGTTTATTTGACAATTTTCGACTATTTTCACCAATTCATAGCCACCTAGATTAACACACACAAAAGTTATTTTTGCGTTGCCTTGGTGATAAAATTGATGATCGATATGTTTTTAGGTTCAGAATGTCATCCTGATTGAAAATATCACACAAAGAATATAAGGTGACATTTAAAATTTCAATGATGACGTCATTTCCGGAAAAACCGGAAGTCATATTAGCCTCAAAAGTATCCCAAATAATGGCATTTTTTGTCTATTAACACTTTCCCAACTTTCATTCGTCCAGCTTTATACACAAAAAAAGAAACGGGAGTACCTATGGCGTGGGTCACCCGGTATATGTATATATATATACATATATATATATATAATGGATGTTAATTCTTTGCAGAAACCTGCATATATTGATATGAAACTTTGAAATAGTTAATACAAGATGGCGGTAATTTTTTAAGTTAAAAAACTACAGCCACGCCTGGGATTCGGACCGGCAATCCGTATATCTGGGTTCGAATCCCAGGCGTGGCTGTAGTCTTTTAACTTAAAAAATTACCGCCATCTTGTATTAACTATTTCAAAGTTTTATATATATATATATATATATATATATATCTGTTTTCTGCCATTCTACTTTTTTATAGCTTCTCGATTTCATTTCTAAATGTTTAAAATGTTTGGTTACTGTTTAAATTATAAAACGGCGAGAAAATGATGTCCATACAAGTGTAGTAATTTGTTATTAGACATTACGCATTCGTTTGAAATTTGTAATCTCTGGTGCAAACATTCTCCTTTACTTTTATATTTACCCTTCAAGAATATTCTATATTTTTGAAAAGTGTACAGCCATATATAGTGGATACTGCTTGCGCTAGCGGCGCCCGGGCTGGTTAAACCATTAACGCCAGACGGAGTGCGACCTATACCAAAGTTTAGTAATTGGTTTGGCCCGACATACGACCTTAATGACAAAAGTTGTCCTTTAAGCGACTACTTAATTTAAATGTTAGATAATACCTTTAATTTGTTATGAATAATGCGCATGCGTCCCTAGGATTAGTTCTGATAATCTTTGGCCACAAACAAAGCCGGGCATGCTTCCTTCCTCTTATAGTTTTGCAAGCGCAATAGATAGAACGCTCAATTTAGCACAAATTAAGTCCGGCCTACTATGGCTGACACTGAGCATTAAGCAATCGTATTCTCGTTACCCGCACAGACCGCCACCTCGGCGCCGCTAGCGCCCGATGTGGCTGTACACCAAGTATAATGATTAATCCACCAGTGACATCTACCAGTCGGAAGGTAAACGTAATTTTAAGCATTGGTTGTATATGTTTCAGGCGTTAAAAGGAGTCACTTCCAGAGAGTGTTCCAAAGGTGATTTGCCAGCGGCTGCATCCCAACTTCACGTAAAATAGTGCTGATTTTCCGAAAATTGTATTATAATGAGTTTTGCAACTATATGATAAATAAAGTATAAGTTACTTTTTATGCCTATTAATCCTAGCTGTGGTGCATTCTCATTTCTTTAGGCTGTTTTCTAATAATTGAAATAAATAATGTTACAATAAATTATAATAATATATCATACTATTGTAATTTAATGTATGAACAGTAGCGGATTACCCCTAAGGGATATGAGGCACTTGCCTAAGGACCCTTTAGGGGGGCAGCCGGACAGTTTCTTAATAAGAATTATATATTATACATTAATAAACGATAGAAAGCCAGCAAATGTTCTTGCAATTTACTTAATATCAAGATGCTATAGGTAAGTTTTCGAGCATACAGGGGTTACAACTAGGGTTGTAACGGAAGTGACCTTTGCGGAAGCGGATGCGCAAGCAAAATGGTTGAAAGCGGAAGCAGAAGTAAAAAGAACATTTATTATAGTAACAAAAACAATATCAAATTACAACAAAACGAACAACACAAAATTGAGCAATTCAAGAACATACAAAATTAAATTACTCATTTTTGCGTGGTGTACGAAGACTTATTGTTACTGCCATTTCGCCACCCAACTTAAAAACGGTTCTTATGTTCTTTGTCGGTACCGGCGGCGGCGCCGGCGATACAAACGCTCGGCATCCCTAACTTCCGCAATAGATGCGTTTACAAAAGTGCGGAAGTGAAAAAAAAATATGCGAAAGTTCCGCAGTTGCGGAAGCGGATGCAGAATTCCGTTATAACCCTAGTTACAAGCGTGGCTAATAATATAAAATAATGTGTCAAAAATGACAACTATAAAAGCAACGGACGTTTGTCAGGGTGAATGCAATTTAAGTTTAACGTACAATATGGGCTGTTTTTTTATATTTTGTATGTTCATGTTTGTTGTCTCATTTTAGAATAGTAACTAAAAAATAAGAATAAGCTCTAATAATCAATGTCATTTACAACAATAACAAGACGAAAACGCTCAAAATAGTTAATAGCGTACTCATTCACATTACGTCACCATCTATTAATAAAAAAATCTTACACCCCTGAAACATTTTGTAAGGGCGGCGCCCATGGTTTGGGCCTATTCAAAATCTTTGCGTCCGGATCTACTTACATATCCGGATCTTTTAAATCAAATTATATTTCCATAATTGAATTTAAAAAAAAATGTCATTGAAGATAGTTGGAAGAAACTAGGCGAACTAGGAACATGGTCAATAACATTCCAAGAAGAAGCAATAATATTGAGACACATTACAGATTATTTAAGAAGCTTAATAGGACACCTAAAATAAATCCCAGAAAACATTGATGAATATGAATCAGAAGGAAAACACATTTCGGAGTCCATCAATATTTGAGTGAATTTGACCTGTTGACTACAGACAATTGAAGAAACGTTAAGGTAAAATTAAGGATTCCCCAGATGAATCTTGAGCAACATACCCGGCAAAAGATCGGTTCAAAATTGAAACATATTGAATTGTACTAACTACAGCGCCTAAATACTTTCACTAATTTCAATCGAACATAAGCAAAAAATATTTTGTAGACTTAATAAATTAATTTGCAAAATAAATTTGTAAATATGATATCAAGAGATTTTTTTATTATTTATTAATTGTTAGAAACTGTTATTATATGAGAGAATTCGCATAAAGTATCGTTTACATCCACTTAACTTTACTTAAGGGGGGTTCCGGTTTTTTGCGCTAAAATTACCGCCTTTTTTTAGATTTTTTTATTGGCGAGACTGCCATAAATCGATTCCAAATTTAGTACAAATATTTATTAGCGTTTCAAGTATTTACAAAAAAAAATAATGAAAAATATGACGAACCATGCACACGCCACCCGCCACCATGAAGCTGCGCGAAGATCCGCGGTCACTGATTGGCATGATAGGGCAACTCCAGGTACGGAAATAAAAATTTTGAATAACGGCCTACTTTATACATAAGCAGTGATCGTTTAGTGAAGCAGAAAATAAAAATATTTATATTTGAGGAAATGGTGACTTGTCAAACTCAAAATAACGATTTTTCTCAGAAATATAAACAATGTTTTTTTGTATGAAACGAAAAGTACATAAGTTATTGCATTTCTGGTTCATTAAACGATAAAGGGATGTTTGCTGAACATCTAGTTAAAATTCAAATAGTTTTTGAAATATCATGCCAACCGTTCGCTAAAAACATGTTTTGAGAAAAACTCGCTTAAAGTTTTAAGTACAGTTTATTAATATACAGTTTATAACGTGACATCGAGTACTTACATTATTTTTCTGCTAATCTCCTGTACCAGGGCCAACCATTATTCCTTCCCACACTTCGTAGAACACGTTTGCTCCATTCTAAGCTTTGTTCGAGCTTATTTTGCAGCCTCGAGCGCACGTCTCGACGACTTCACCTGTTTGTCGGGCACATATGCAGATATCTTCGTTTCAGTGCCAATAACAATAACGATCCCTATTCTTGTCGTAGTTTTAAGAACTTCAGAAAGCCGTTATTATAGCCTACTGCTGCATAAGCCGCAATTTTGCTGGATATTGATCCTCCCAGCCAAGATTTTGGGTGCGAGGCGCGACACAGTAGAATTGAAGCTTAGTTGTTGTTTTGAGTATCGCCACCCAAACACTGTTCTACCATTTAATAAGGTTTTGAACGTTTTTATGTCCCCATCACCAGTGTAATTGGCTTACCTCACTTTTCCCAAGCAATTCCCAAGATCGTCGGAACATGTCTTTGGTTGAATCAAACATTTTCAAGATCATGATTCGCAGTACTGTAGTCTGTGTCTCACCGGTACCAGATTTCGATTTCCAAAGCTTACAACAATAGTAAGATTTCACAGCAAGGTCAACCAATTTGTATATTTCCCGACGAGTATTGTGATTCCATGCAATGATCCCACACAAGTGTAACTTCTCTTCTTTGATGTCCCATGTACATGTCCCACAGAAATATCTTAATTCGATTTCCGTGTTTAGCATTCTTTACTCTCTCTTCGTTTACTTTTTCGAGAACTTTGCTCTTTGCACTGTTTATAAATGCCGAGTTAAGAGATAGCAATGAAAGCCCACAGGAAAGCGATAATGTGATAACCATGATCTGGATAAACTATAATTTCTTCGTCTTCCACTGGCGACGTACTGATCGATTGGCAACGTACTAGCAAACGTTTTTGTTTCACAAAAAACTATATTCCCAGAAAATTGTGAAAGAAATGGAACAGAAAAAGTGACTTTTATTTACCAAACATTCTTGTGAACATAGATAGCAATCATAACTTACCGTGGGGTTTAACATTAACGTGGGTTTAATTTACCATTTTGAATTTTCAATTACCTGATAACCTAAGCCAACCTAATTTGCCATTTTTTAGTACGTGGTAATTTAGTATTTGAAATTAATAATTTTAATTTGAACGGTAATTTACTAAAAAAAATTATTGCCGTACTTTAACATCCATGTCCATAATTATACACATGAGTGGGCCCATGTATATAATTATGTAGCCTTGTTCGCGAGATTTCGGGCCGAGACGGGCTTTCGGGCCTAGTCGGGCTTTCGGGCCGACTCGGGCTTGGGGCCGAGTCAGGCTTTTGACTGTCGGGCCGGGCCGGGAAGAAAATCATTTTTCCCAACACTAGTGTGCATGTGTCTGTGTGTGTCTGTGTGAGTGTCTGTGTGTGTGTGCGTATGTACCCGTTTTTGTGGCGACGAATCCGGAGAAACTACGAGAGGACAAAACTTCATAGTTAGGCCGGTTACAGTGCAACGCTGACGGTCGGCGCGAACCGTCGACGCGGACCGCTATATCAACGGCGATATATGAGGGCTGACGGCACTGAGAGCCTTTTCAGACGAGGCACGGCGTCGGTACGGTTTTCGCCGCCCACGGGTCGAAGTGTATGAGATTAAATGGAGCCTTTCACATGTGCCGCGCCGTCGCCGCCGTCGGTACGTGTGTAAGGTTCCATTTAATCTCATACACTTCGACCCGTGGACGGCTAAAACCGTACGCACGCCGTGGCCTCGTTTGAAAAGACTCTGACGGTCGGTGTTGCACTGCAAGCCCTCACATATCGCTGTTGATATAGCGCTCCGCGCCGCCCGACCGTCAAGTTTGCACTGTAACCGGCCTTAGAAGTTTCATGATTAAACTTTGAGTTGAAAAAGTTTTTGTTGAAAAAGGTCCAAAGGTACTGGATGTTTACTCTAAGCATTTTTCAAGGATTATGCAAATGAGCCGCCGTTTCTGTAATTTCGTGAAAATAGTTAAATAATAAATTAAAGTAGAGGAAATTTTGTTTAATTTATGTCTATGACATTTTTTGATAAGATTAATAGTTTAGCTGCATGATTAAATTCTATTTGATCGAAATCGGTTTTGTCTGCATTAATGTAAAACTAGTTAGCCAGGGTTTGACAGATGTTTTCATTCTAATGACATTAGGTAGTGTCAGACGCTGATGTTTTGACAATACCTACTGTCAATAGTATCAACATATCTGACAAATCCTGGCTAACTAGTTTTATTTTAATGCAGACACGACCGATCTCCATCAAATCTCATGCAGCTAAACTATTAATTTTATATATAGTATGATAGAGTCATGTGCCTGGCCACATCAGATTTTATTGTCTGACAGTATTTGTAGGAGTATTTCCTGAGTTTTTCTTATCCATGGCTGCTCAGTAGAGAATTTCGCAGAATAGTAAACCTCACATTGCAAGATTTTTCAGCTTCAAAAAAATTTAACTCTAGCGGAAAAATCGATCGAATAACCCGATCGCCGCGCGGTCAAATCGCGCATCCGCGTACTCCTTTTTTTTCTCACCAGAAAACAGGAATCCCCCTTACCGTATGAAAACTTAAAAAATAGTGGAAGTTGAACTGCAATGAATTATAATATGATTTCATTGACATTCACTTAACGTTAAACAGGCTCTCGATTTTGAAAATTTGGTTTATGGTGACAATAACATTGTAATGCGTGCGACTTGAACTTCGTTTTGTGTTGTTTTTCAATATTTTTAACTGCGTTTACGCATTATTATCATGGATGATGGAAGCTTGATCCAACTTGTGTGTACAGGGTGGCCCAAATTCGATGTTACTATAGGAGATCTCGGTAACCATAAGAGATATCGAAAAATGAGTAGGGTTGTTGTGTCGTCTTTTTTTGAGAGAAACTCAATGGTGAAAACCAAAATTAGCTATCGTCTTTTCTTTTCGAGTTATAACACAAAACTCGATTTTTCGCTATTTTGATACTTGTCGATATCGTTGTTGTTTGTTAAATCAGACGAATGATATTTGCACGTTCTTCAGGCACTTTTTCGATTAGGATTCAGTGGAATTCACAGATTTTAAATATCTCTAATAGTTTTGTAGATATAACATAAAGTTGTGTTTTTTTAAATAGAAACCATAGCTGGCTATGACTGAAATAAATAGAGCCTTTTTTCCTCATTTCAACGATATATAACATGCTGGTCCAAAATAATCAAAAAGTAACGTTTTATTGAATAATATGAAATTAGTACGCACAATGAGCACTATTGGTCTGATGTCAATCCTCACCGTACCGTCAACGTGCAAAACCAAGGACGTTTTGGTTTTAGTGTTTGGTGTGCCGTGCTTGGCGAGCGTATTTTAGCATACCATATTTACGATCATATTGTGAATGAATTTTTGGACAATTTGCCACTAATGGAGAGGGGAACTATATACTTCCAGCACGACGGTCCACCACCTCACAAAATAAGAAGGGTAAAGGAATTATTGAATATAAATTTTGAAAACCGTTGGATTGGAAACAACGGACCAGTGAGGTACCACCACGATCACCAGATCTTACACCTTTGGATTTTTTCTTTGGGGGCACATTAAAAACAAATTATATAAAAGATCACATAACGACATTCAGGACCTAAGGCAGCATTTTGAAGAATGTATCAATGCCGTTCCAAATATTTTTATAAACAACGCTCTTCGAAGTATTGCGACGAGATATAATTTATGCATCAATAAAAATGGATATCAATTTGAAAAATGGTTAAAGTAGTTTGTAGTAGGTAATCTTATTTTTTATTTTTTTATTCAGGTATTTATCTAATAATTTTACTTCGAATAAGACAATATATCCTGCAATGTTTAACCTTTCAGTTATACCCTCGACATGCCGATATAAAGTGAAGATTGACGACTGGAAATTGTAGGATCACGGCTACATACTTTCATGACAGTTTCTTCAGCATACCACTTTCATATCACAATGTTCTGCTTTTGGCGTATTAATCAACCCAAGTAATTGATGAGATGTTCTTTTAATCCAAAAAACAAGTTTGTGCGGCCGTGTACTACCTGGATAACGATTGAATTATGTTTCGGATGTTATATCACAATTATTGTTATTACTTTGAATAAAGTATTCGATTATTGCGCATTTTTCATACTATTCAAACGGCATTCCGTAATTTTCAATTAAAATAAAATAATGAAATTTTACTAATTTCACTGATTAGTAGTGTCAAACTACTAGGGACATACGCCTACTCAAAGAAATCTCGAAGACAATAATCATAATGCCTCTGATATATACTATTTCATGTTTTCATGTTATTCAATAAATCGTTACTTTTTGAATATTTTGGACCAGCATGTTATATATCGTTGAAAAGAGGAAAAAAGGCTCTATTTATTCCAGTCATAGCCAGCTATGGTTTCTATTTAAAAAAACACAACTTTATCTTATATCTACAAAACTATTAGAGATATTTAAAATCTGTGAATTCCACTGAATTCTAATCGAAAAAGTGCCTGAAGAACGTGCAAATATCATTCGTCTGATTTACCAAACAACAAAGATATCGACAAGTATCAATATAGCGAAAAATCGAGTTTTGTGTTATAAGTCGAAAACAAAAGACGATAGCTAATTTTGGTTTTCACCATTGAGTTTCTCTCAAAAAAAGACGACACAACAACCTTACTCATTTTTCATCTCTTATAGTTACCGAGATCTCCTATAGTAACATCGAATTTGGCCCACCCTGTACATGAACGAAGAGGCGGATTACCCATAAGGCAATGAGACACGTGCCTAGGGGCCCGGGCTTTTGGGGCCCCGGCCCAAACATTTTCCCATAATGTTTTAAAGATTCATTTTAATAACTATCATACAATTTTGATTATTTTAAGCAAAAAGTTTCTCAAAACGTTAATTACGCAATTTGTGGATGTGGAAATGTGTCGTACTCAACGCTATGTTTTGTAATTCGTCAATTTATTCAATAGTTAGGAAAGTACATACTAAGTAGATAGTAGATAGCAGATCCTACTCCGGATATGCAACATATCGATCAGTCGGCTTTTATATTAAGCAGATCCGATCCAAGTACACGAGGGGTTTCTGAAATTGTTTATTAATTCACACAGGCAGCGCACAGTGCATTATCCCAAAAGATTTTAAAATTTATTCAAGATTGTAACCTGTAATTTTTGATGAAAAATCAGAAGGAAAACACATTTGGAGTCTAACTAGATATGAATATATGGATATACCGTGACCGTATCATACGGACTTACCGTAATGATGACATAATCAAGGTATAAGTGAATGGTTTACAGGTGGGATGTAAACCACAACCTGGATTTGAACCAGAGATCTTTGTGTCGCTAGCACAATGCTCTCACCAACTGAGCTATTGAGGCATATGACATATGTTAATACGGTATGTCCGTATATTCATATCTAGTTATATTTCACGTTTAGTAAGCGACTTTAAATGACATTTCTGATGTGAACCTTACGTCATGTAGATGACATTTGATAGATGTCATGATAGGTTAGGTTCGGTAGTGTTTACTACTTCGTTTCCTTGATATGACGATTTTCCCTAACATATGTCATAGGCCTCAGCTTAGTTGGTGAGAGCATTGTGCTAGCGACACAAAGGTCCCTGGTTCAAATCCAGGTTGTGGCTGTAATCTTTAATTTATTTAAAAATGTACATCCCGCCTGTATATCACCATTCGCCATACATTGACATCATATTGACATTTGGGGCCATTAAGATTTGAGTGCAATTGATCTGTTTGACAACTACCGACAATTGAAGAGGCATAAAATGAAATTGAAGGTTTTCTCAGATGATCTTGTTCAACATACCAAGATATATTTCGGCAAAAGGTCGATTAAACTAGTTTACAAGTTCTAAAATTGGCAAAATAAATATGTTAAAACGACACAAAAATATCCAAGAGTTCTTTTTATTATTTCTAAACTGTTATAAACTGTTATTATATCAAAGAATTCAAATTTTTATTATTATAAAACTGTTTATGATGTTATATAAAACATGTTCTTCTTTAATTTTTTTTCTTTGTGGGTGGGGCCCCCAAATATAATTTGCCTAGGGGCCCCGACTACCCTTAATCCGCCACTGCATGAACGTATTTGTATGATAAAACCCATAGATTTCATATTGTGTGACTGTCAAATGCGCATATCAAACACCCCTAAATAAGTGAATGTAAATGGAACAGTTCTAAATTTCGTACGTTAAGGCTCTGTTCTGAAATCATCGCAACTCCGAAAGGAAATATTTTGTTGCGATGTTTTTTTTCTTTGCCTGTCCCCCACCAACGTCAATCCGTTGTCACCAGTTATAGGCGGCGTTTAAAGCTCCTGATGCCTGCTGTCTACATCGGGCAGCAGTAATATGAGCAAGTAAATACATTTCTGGCAATTATGCTTTTTATCGCAATTATAATGTTTGGGTTAAAATTGTACTTAAATAAAAAATCTGTTTTTGTATCATGAGTTGGGCTAGAATTTATATTTGAAAAACGCCAAAGATGTTGAAGTAAAATTAAATTTATGTTTCCAAAAAACTATTTTTCAACCAGCCCAACCCGCTATTTATCTAAGAAGTTCGCTGAAAATTTGATGAACATTAAACAATAAATAACTTTTTTATTTGTAAACGCTTTAGGAGAGGTAGAACTGGGTCTTAAGAATAAATTTTCGTACGTTAGGTTAAGTGGATGTAAACGACACTTCATTATAAAACTATACACGCTTAGAAATAAAAAAAAATATCTGCTAATTTGCCTAGGGGCTCCAACTATACTTAATCTGCCACAACATATAAATTTTAAATAATATAAATGGGTTTTAACCTTACTCGCATCTAAACGAAAGAGAACAAAAATCACTACACTGTACCATACGTACCTTGATCTAAGACTGGGCTATCCGTGGTCCATGTCTCTATCCCCCCACATTCGACGTTTTGAAAGTTATGTGCTAGTTTTGTGATGTTGTGTGCTGGAAGTTTAGTTTTCTTTTCGGTTCCGAGTTATAAGCAATTTTCTCAGGGGGCGCTGTAGAGTGTAAATTGTAGGCATGCCAAAACTAATACAAAACTTTGTCTCTCGAGTGGTGGGAGACTGAGGACATGGCCTGGCTGTCCCTGTCGTTGCATCGACTTGAGGCAATACGGATAACAGCTCTTCGAATTGTACCCAAATTGTGTCTTACCAATCGGTAGTATAGCCTACGCGTTCAACCGACAAAGTAATTCTTTTTGCCGACATCGTCGAAGGTGCAGGGTCGCCGTTAAAGTTACGTCAGTTACTATTTTATTGAAAAAAAAAATGGATTTTCTGTAGGTTTGGATAGGGCGGTTTTCAAGTAAAACGTATATGCACTAGATTCAATAGATATTTTACAGAGTACCTAATATTTCTTTTTTCATTTTCTGTCGAACTTGGCACATATAATAGACCATATCACACACACAGAGAATAAATAGACCACTGATCACCAATATATTTTGTGTCTTGAAATTTTACAGAATTCTAATTCTACTGGAGCTCTTTTAATCCCCTAAAACTCCAAACAATATTCCTTAGAACTACAGGTTATAATAAATACAATTACAGTAAAAAACATCGGTACCTGATGAATATACTAGGATTTTTATGAAACGCACACTGCAGCCTACCTAATTCTATGGCTGTAGTGTGCACGGGCTTATGTAACATGATATTAAGCTTTTTTGCCTATTTGCTACGCGATTAAATTCCCACGCTATGCAGAAATGATGTTGATTATTTTTATTTTATATGCTATTTAAGTGACTAAGTCAATAACAAAACATCCCTATATTTCCCCTCTCATTTCTCAATTGTGACTGGAATAAATTGAAGCTCCGCTCATCAAAAGCTTTCCAATAGGAAACATCGCCTCGCTTGACTTGATCCGGTTGACAATTGGTGTTCAGGAGGGGATCAAGTGGTCACCCCTATCAGAACTGGCCAGAACGTCCACTGGGATTTAACCACCAACTTACACCTCATTTATTGTAACAGCCACCAAGCTACTACCGACAGCTAACATAAAGAAGGGACGTTTATACTTCGGTTATTGTTATCTGAAGATCTCCGTTCTCTTCCGTTCTCTTATTTTAAGGCTCAAGTGGAGTCAGACTATATTTGCAATTTTTTTATTTTTTTCTCTTGCCAACGAATGTAGTTTATATATAATGCATTCAAATCATTAGTGAAATTCTTAATTACACTAAGTTGATGCAGCTAAATAAAAATAACACTTTTATTTCAAAAGCTATCAATTTGAATTATTCACCGATCGTTAAGAATATTAAAATGGATGCTTTAAAAATAGACAAACAACATTATTATAACCACTATTACTATTATTATAACTACTATTACTATTATTAGAACATACGTAAACTAAGACAAACAAAACAAAATTCTATTATACAGCTGTGTCAAACTGTGACAAATTACATGTCTTCTTCTTCTTCTTCTTCTTAAAAACAAACTATGGTGTTTGGGCAGTGGTAGCCCTTATCTCACCAATCACCAATCGCAAATAGTTTTATGAGGTTATATGTAAACAAAAATAAAAGTTCCTAATCAAATACTTACTCTTACATCACTTTTCAAAAGAAAATAGAATAGAAGACTGTAAATTTTAGGATTTTCTAAAGCCAACAAGTAGGAGATATTGAAAGGAGGAAATAAACCCAAGGAAGCAAGTTCTCTGAAGAAACCTAACCTAACGTTATCATAATTATAGCAAGCAAAGAATATATGATTTAGACTACCAAAAATACCACAACTACAAGACGGAGAATTTGACAAACCAATACGAAACATATGCTCTGGAAAGAGCCCATGTCCAAGTCTTAGACGAGATATAACAGTAATGAAAAATTTTGATATGAAGAGACAGTTTTTAAACCAAGGCAACAGATTGACCTTAGGCTTAATCAGAAAAGAATGTTTAGCTTTACGAGAAGAAGTGGAGTCCCACTCCTCCTGCCAGATCCTTAACAAATCGTTACGCAAGCCTCGAAAGCATTCTGAAACGTCTTTCTTAGTGATAAATAAACTGGAATTTTCTGAATCTCCTGCCAAGAAGTCCGCTCTCTCGTTGCCATGAATTCCAGTATGACCTGGAATCCAGCACACCGCCATGCAACCACCCAAACTTTCGTGTCTCCACATAATTTCGGAAATCTTACTTATCAAATAATGTGTCCTGAAACTACCAAGCGCACTGTGATGAATAGCAGAGACAGCAAATTTTAATGCCCACCAAATGGCAAAAAGTTCAACAACAAAAATTGAGGCATCATCCCTGAAACGACCCCTAAACTCTAGCTTTATCTCCGGCGCATAGATACCAAAAGAAGCCACACATAAATCATGTCTCACTGACCCGTCTGTAAAAAAGAATACAAACCCAGGCCAACGATCACCAGCACTAATTTGAAAAGAGGATTCAAAATTTAAAATGTTAGCAATAGATGCGGAGCACTTTCACAGATCAGGCAACTGCAAAACTGTTTCAGGCTTGAAAAAACGTAATCTATAAGCATGCGAGTACAAATCCCTTTTTTTCACTCTCCTAATGGAATTAATTGTTTGGCCAAGGTCGCGGAAATAAGATACAATCGACCAGATACAGGAGGTAGGTCTGCGCTCATACAGAGAGTGTAATTGAAGAAAAAGTGTCGAAATGGGATTAGGTCGAGTGGAGTGCATCTTCATAATGAATTTTTTTGCTAAGAAAGAATAACGAAGAGGTAAAGGCATTTCAGCAGCTTCAACTAAAAGGGCATTTGTAGGAGAAGACCGCAAAGCGCCGAGAACAAGTCTAATAGCTTGGAACTGAATTGAGTTCAATTTTGCTTGATTCCTCTTAGTTATAGACGTTAAAAGCCAAGAGCTATACTCTAATCTAGACCGAATCAAAGCCTTATATAAAATAGAAATAATGTTTGGACAGCAACCCCATCTAGGAGAAGACAAAGATTTAAGGATAACGAAAAGGATAGGAGAGCTTTCGTAAAAAAACAAGGTTCCTGACGGTTCCTACGAGAGAAAATAATAGCTTTGAAAATAAACTGCTTTCGGGTTATGCCGTGTGTCAAGATTTGTTAATGCTGACGTTTCGCGAACCATGTTGCTCGCTTCTTCAAAGCTAATTGAATACTGAAGACCTACCAAGAAACTCTCCCTTATATACCTGAATTTACACCTCACTGCGCACATCTGGAGCTACCGCTCCATGTGCTTTTCCACCTGACCGCGTTAGGATCGATTTCCAGACCCTACTAATGTAAGTACCGTCCTCGCGATTGATGTTGTCAAGATTTTTGTAAATTTCGATGGCTTCTCTAATAAGCCTTCGATGATAATTACACACCCTTGCCAACATCTTCGAGTCATCGAAATCCATTGTGTGTCCCGACTCGTGGCAGTGTTGAGCAACAGCGGACTGTTGAATCCTGCCTAGCCGGGTGTCCCTGCTGTGCTCCTTGATTCGACATTCGATGCTTCGTCCTGTCTGTCCTACATAGCATGTTCCGCACTCACATGTTATCTTGTATACCCCTTCGTTCGGCAGGAGTGGTGTGATATCCTTTGGGTTAGGCAAAAGATCCTTTACCTTAGCTGGTGCTCTGTACCTTACCGTGATACCCGATTTCTTCAGTACTTTACCGATTCTCTCTGATACCCCACTTGCGTATGGTAAGCAAGCGAACCCCTTTGACTCTTGCGGTTCCTCTGAGACTTGCGGCTTTCTTTGTGTGACATCCCGTATGTCAGACTTGGTGTATCCATTCTGACGTAGGGCCCACTCCAAGTGTTTCCGTTCGTCGTCCAAGGTGCTAGAGTCGCATACCTTCTCGGCTCTGTTGAACAAAGTGTTAATAACACTTCTCTTCTGTTGGGGGTGGTGGTGTGATTTGGCGTTCAAGTACCGATCAGTATGTGTGTTCTTACGGTAGACTGTATGTCCAAGCCTACCCGTTGACGTTCTGTATACCAGCACATCCAAGAAAGGCAGCTGATTACCCTCTTCTATTTCCATCGTGAATTTGATGGACGGACTAACATTATTCAGGTGGTTAAGGAACTCAGTAAGTTTATCTCTACCGTGTGGCCAAACCACAAAGGTATCGTCGACATATCCGACCCAGTGCTTGGGTTTGAAAGGACTTGACCTAATGGCTTTTTCTTCAAACAATTCCATGAAGAAATTGGTGATATTACCGGTGAAAAAGGTGATCCCATGGCTGCACCCTCTACCTGCTGATACATCGCTCCCGCCCACATGGAGTATGTGGTGGAGAGACAATACTCTACAAGATCCGGTACATCGGTTGGTAGACCTAGGGGGACAAATGTTGTCCGAAGGCCTTCGACTGCCTCCTTAACCGGAACACACGTAAAGAGTGATGTTACGTCGAAACTTACGAGTATATCCTGAGGGTCAATGACAACTTCCCTCAAAATCTGAATAAAACGTTCAGAGTTCTTGACAAAAGATGTAGTTTGTCCTATAAACGGTTGGATGGTTTTCGACAAGTATTTTGCCAACAAATAGGTTGGGGATCCTATTGCGCTAACGATTGGTCTTAAAGGTACGTTATCCTTGTGGATCTTTGGCAAACCGTAGATCCTAGGTGCACTAGGGGCTTGAACAAAAAGGCTTCTTTGTTCCTGTACGGGAATGATGATGATTTAACCAATTCCTTCAGTCGCCTTCCTATCTTATTTGTTGGGTCCTGGGATATTTTACGGTACGTATTCGGGTCCAATAGATCGTTCATCTTCCTGTTGTAGTCCTCCTTGTTCAATATCACCGTTGCATTCCCTTTGTCCGCTGGTAGTACTGTGATACCCTTGTTGTCCTTGATGGTTTTCAGAGAGTACTTCTCTTCTTTGGTAATATTGCTCTTCGGCGGGGTAGCTTTCCTAATTATCCTGGAAACCTCTTGACGAATGTCCTCTGCTTGTACACCTGGAACAATGCGGCTTCTACTTCCGTAATAATTTCCTCCTTAGGTATTCTTATCGGTGCGATAGCAAAGTTCAATCCTTTGCCTAGGACCGACAATTCACCGGTGGAGAGTTGGTGATTAGACATATTTATAACTACTTTGTCCACAGTAGTAGTTTTGGTCACAATTTTCTTCGCCTCTAACCTAACAAACTTCTTCTTGTGAGATTCGGTTGCTTTCTCAAACTGGAATTCCGCCTTTCTCCATGTGGTGGAATCAAGCTTAGCCCAATCTTCGGCTGACAATCTATTTGCTAATTTGAGATGAAGTTTTAGCAATTTATCTGTAGTGTCCTGTAAAGATCGGTACGTGAAATGTACCCTTTCACTTAATAAGGCATTCTCCGTTCTCCTCAAAATCTTCTTGGCGGCAGCGGTGTTAATGTGGTGCTTGGTACGCAGGAAGGTTGGTACTAAATTTTTGTCCCTACACCTTCTCAAAAAAGCAAGATTGGATAACATCTTGCTTCGTTTTGTTCGTAAAGTGTCAAAAAGATAACATGTGAGTGCGGAACATGCTATGTAGGACAGACAGGACGAAGCATCGAATGTCGAATCAAGGAGCACAGCAGGGATACCCGGCTAGGCAAGATTCAACAGTCCGCTGTTGCTCAACACTGCCACGAGTCGGGACACACAATGGATTTCGATGACGCGAAGATTTTGGCAAGGGTGGGTAATTATCATCGAAGGCTTATTAGAGAAGCCATCGAAATTTACAAACATCCTGACAACATCAATCGCGAGGACGGTACTGACATTAGTAGGGTCTGGAAATCGATCCTAACACGGTCAGGTGGAAAAGCACATGGAGCACATAGCTCCAGATGTGCGCAGTGAGGTGTAAATTCAGGTATATAAGGGAGAGTTTCTTGGTAGGTCTTCAGTATTCAATTAGCTTTGAAGAAGCGAGCAACATGGTTCGCGAAACGTCAGCATTAACAAATCTTGACACACGGCATAACCCGGAAGCAGTTTATTTTCTAAATGATTCTGGCCGTGAAAGCCTACGTACTTACATAACAGCTTTGGTTGTCTCTGGAGATAGAGAAAGACCACGGAATGCGAAGAATTTAGAAACATTAGCCAAAGTTGTATTAAGAGAGGCAACAGCTGCAACAACAGTCTGAGCTTCTGAAAGAAACACAATATCATCAGCATAACATAACACTTTAACACCAAAATCTTCGACAACTGAATTTAGACCGGATATATAAATATTAAATAAAATTGGACTAAGCGCACTTCCCTGGGGAAGACCCCTAAAAGAAAGTCTACTACCAACATTACATACATCATTTCTAAGCCTGATAACCTTTTTAATGAAAAGTAGAAAAATAATACGAATAAGACAGGATGGAACTTTTTTGTTATTGAGGATTTCTATTAATACAGGGATTAAAACACTATCATATGCTGATACAATATCAGCAAATACCGCCACAAGAACTCTGCCCTTAACAAAAGCTGCCTGTAGTTCCATAATAAAATTTTTGTTGAATTTTCCATAAAGTTAAGAATTGGTATTAGTAGGGAGAGATAGGGTTGTAGAAGGAGATATCTGTTTGTAACTGATGGGTTGAGATTTTTTTTTTTTTTTTTTATTAATAAGCATAAGATGCTTAACATATTGAAACTAATCTAAAAGATTAACCATCAATTTAAATCTGAATTCTTAAAACTAGGTACTTGTCTCTAATAGGCTATCCACTGATGTCCCTATATTTACTTTGTCCCAAACAAGAAGCACTAACACGTCACTCACTGTGCTCTGCTTTTTACACATTTCACTGATTCACTAGTTCGAAGGGTTTAGTTCTTTTTAGTCTTCTCACTAGATTCTGGTTGTCCAGTAGCTGCAGGGCCTCTACGTTGACGTGATGGCTTAGGCGAGATTCATGCTTAGTGGCGAGTCTTTTTATCTCTTGGATGACTTGTGGGACACCAAGATCACGGTGCAGGTCACTATTCCGTATGTACCAAGGAGCGTTAACCATATTCCTTAGTACTTTATTTTGGAAGGTCTGGATTCCTTGTATATTGGAGCTTTTTGCGCAGCCCCAAAGCTGGATGCCGTATAACCAAATCGGTTTTAGTACTTGGTTGTAGACTTGTAGTTTGTTCTGTACTGACAACTGAGAGTTTCTTCCCAGAAGCCAGTACAGTTCTCTGTATTTGAGGCCAAGCTCTACTCTTTTCTTCTTAACATGTTCTTTCCACCTTAGTTTTGTATCCAGTGTCATACCCAAATACTTTGCAGTGTTCGCATATGGAACTATGGCGTCGTTAATCTTGACATGAGGTATGTCCTCGATTCTTTTGTTTGTGAAGTTAATGTGGACAGATTTCAGTTCGTTGAGCTTGGTCTTCCATTTTCTGGTCCATTTGTATATTTTGTTACTAGCTTGTTGAAGATTCCTGGTAGATTCACCAA
The DNA here is from genome assembly GCA_963966075.1 of Aphodius sticticus. Taxonomy (NCBI): domain Eukaryota; kingdom Metazoa; phylum Arthropoda; class Insecta; order Coleoptera; family Scarabaeidae; genus Aphodius; species Aphodius sticticus. The sequence continues at coordinate 36,787,360 of OZ014507.1, read as the reverse complement.
TAGTTGATCCCACTGCCATTAGAGCCGTGTCATCTGCGAATGTGGCCACTGTTACATTTTCCATCTGTGGAAGGTCACTTGTATATAGTAGATAGAGAATTGGTCCCAATACACTACCCTGGGGTACCCCAGCTTTGACTTCTTTTAGTTCCGAGTATTCATCGATCTGTTTTATTCTGAATAGTCTATCAGATATATAGGATGTTAGCAGCTCGACGTATTGTAAAGGTAGCATACTCTTTAGTTTGTGTATCAATCCTTCATGCCAAACCTTATCGAACGCTTGTGTCACATCAAGAAAGATTGTTGAGCAAATAAGCTTTTCTTCTAATGCTTTCTCTATGATATCTGTTATTCTATGGACTTGATCTATAGTGGAATGCTTTTCTCTAAAACCAAATTGGTGATTAGGAATTAGTTCTTTTCTCTCAATGATAGGTTTCATTCTCTTTAGAAGCAACTTTTCAAAGAGTTTCGATATCATTGGTAACAGTGATATTGGGCGATATGATTTGGCCTCGGTCGGTGGTTTGCCTAGTTTTGGTATCATGATGACTTCTGCTACTTTCCAGACATGTGGGATGTATTTTAATCTGAACGATGCATTTATTAGGTACGTCAGCATAACAATACCTTTCTTAGGTAATTGCTTAAGAACTTCTCCTGTGATAAGATCATATCCAGGTGCCTTCTTTGGATTCAGGTTTGTCTTGATTTCTCTGGCAACTTCCTTTGGAGTAACTAGCTGTATGGCTTCTTCATCATAGGTTATATCTTCATTCGTGATTGGCTCTGATTCGATGTTGTGTGGCTGGAAGATTTCTGTTAGATGTTCTGCAAAAATTTCAGCCTTCTGTTTATTGTTTCTTGCCCAGGTACCGTCTCTTCGTCTTATAGGTGGGACATGGGCCACTGGCCTCTTGTATTTCCTCACTGCTTTCCACAGCGAGTAATCTGTTTCTTTATCGGGAGTCAATTTGGTTAAGAAGGATTCCAATGATGCCTCTTTTAGTTTTTGAATTTCGCGTTTAAGTTGTTGGGATTTATTATTAAGTATGGTTTTGTCAGCTGGATCTCGTGACTGTTGCCATCTTCTTCTAGCTTGTCTTTTTTGCTTGACCATTTCTCTAATTTCCATAGGATAATTATTTCCAATAGTTCTGTGGGTGATTTCTTTAGTGTTGTTCCAAGCGGCTTTCTGGATGGTGTTGATGAATTTCTCGGCTTCTACGTCGAGCTGATCTCTGGTTTTAAGCTGGATATTTAGCTGTATAGTGTTTTCAAGCTCTATTTTAAAGCTTACCCAGTCTGTAGTTTTATTGGTCAAGGTTGGGGTACATTCCTTTTTGATTATGCTTTCGCTTAGAGTCATTAGTATTGCAGAGTGATCAGAGTCCAGATCAAAGTTCTCCTCAATATCAATGAAGTTCGGCGAAAATTTTCTTGTTATAAAGAAGTCTAAAAGATCCGGGGTTTTGTCCTGGTCAGTAGGCCAATAGGTTGGGTTACCTGTGGAATGGAATCGACATCCTCTTTCTTGGATTGCGTTTCTCAGCTCTCTCCCTTTTGTGGTTATCAGTCTGGAGCCCCAGTCTGTATGTTTGGCGTTATAATCACCACCCAGTATAAACCTTTCTCCGAGATGTTCTAAGAATTTATTATAATCTGTTTTCTTGAGATTAAACCTTGGGGGGCAATATATCGCACCTACAGTAAAATTCTGTTTGGTTGATTTTATACCAACGACCGTAAGTTGTACTTCTGCGCTCTTGAGATGGCACTCCTCATAGTGATTTATGCTATTTTTTATTATTACGGCACTTCCTCCTCTAGCTTGGTTATCCGGATGACATACTTCGTACACCTGATATCCCTTCAGCTTTAGATATGTCTGATTTGTTGAGTGTGTTTCTGAAACAAGACATATATCGATTTTATGTGTGTTTAGAAAAACTTCTATTTCCAATTTTCTGTTTCGTATACCGTTGGCATTCCAAGTTGCGATTCGTAAATCATTAGTCATCTTATGTGTGTGTCTTTTACTGTTCTAGCTTAGATAATCTCTCTTCGATTTTGTCCATCCTTTCTAGAATTTTTTGTAGCAGCTGCATAGTAGCGTCACCTGAAGTTGATGGCTTGTCCTTTTTTGAGGAATCTGTCGCTTGAGCATATGTTGTGCTTGTATTTGTTTTTTTAATTGGTTTTGATTTTGGGATGTTACCTGCACGCTGTTGTTGACCCACTTTTGGTTGGGTTGAGATGAAATTTTTATTTTTTTTGGGGCAGGGTGTATATCCGCAGTCACCAGCTGGACAGTCATGGGGGAAAAAGGTGAAGTTGAAGGTGATTGACAGGGAGAAGAAAAAGGACTACCATCATTTGTTGGGCATATCCTTTTGATATAACTTTCCGGAAGTCGACCATCATTATAGAAAAGTAATTCTGAAGGGGTTTTGTTATTTCTCCTCTTGACTGGAATATTATGCTTATTATGAATGGATTTTGTAAATGTAAAATGTTTCTTTTCTGGAGCAATCTTGTTGAAGTCTGACAGGGTAGGAGGGATATTATCATAAGCGGTGTCATGTTTTCGTAAGATGGGAAACTCAACATCATCACCTAATCTCAAGGTCGTATTATTTTTTATTGTAGGTGGCCATATATAATTTAATTTCTTTTTTGTTTTAGAAATTACTGGCAACATCTGTTGGAATAAGGGGTTCCAGATTCATTAGACAAATGATTTTCTTTACAAAAAATACAAGAGGGGGAGGCACTATTTGGGCATTCTGCAAGCATATATTACAATCGCAATCAATGTTGAAAAAAAGAAAAGTAACAGTTAATGATAAAAATCCCCCAACTTGGACTGGCATTTATCTGAGATTTACAACATTAAAAAACTATTCGCATCGCATACTATGGGCGTCCGTCAAATCAGCCACCACTTTTCGCAAAACATTCTGTAATTTTGTGATGATTTAGTACCTAATTTGTGCTATTTTGTACCACTAATCCCCGAATTTGTACCTCAAAGGATCACCTCGATATCGACGTTTCTAACTCATAGCGTCAGCTCAGCCCGCCACTTTGGAGGAAAACCATGTAATTTTCAAATCGATGATTATCCTAATATTTAGCACCGAATTGGTACTATTTTGTACTACCAAATTCAAAACTTGTACCTCAAAGCTTCACTGATATATCGACGTTCCAATTTTTTATCGTCACTTCAGCCCGCCCATTTTTACATCATTACGAGAGCCATGTAGGAGAGTCATTTTTGTTATATATCAATGTGTTCTGTTTTCATGTCACCTAGAGACATAGTTACTTGTAGTTACTTGTTTATAGATAAGACAAGAATGTAATGTCGAGATATTGTAGATAGATGTGCATTAGATGTGCTAATAAAGATTTACGAGATCCAACACCAAATACAAGACTTTCCCTTTATAATAATTTGGCGACGAGGATAATGGATATGGGATATTAAGATATTGGTAGAAGCACAATATTCAAAATAATAATGGCATTGATTGGAAGCATCGAAAATTTCATCCCAGGAAATGATTTTCTCTCATACTTAGAAAGGATAAAGCAACTGTTCATCGTAAATGATATAAAGGATATGAAGAAAGTGCCCATTCTTATTACATTATGTGGAGCTAATTGTTATGGCATATTAAAATCTTTGGTTAGTCCAGCAGATCCTGCAACTAAAACATTTGAAGAGCTGCCTGGAGCAAATTTTACAAGCGAGACCAAAAACCAGAAGAAAGCATAGCGGAATATATTATACAACTGAAGGTACTCTCTCAACATTGCGATTTTGGATCATTTTTGCCAAACGCATTAATAGATATATTGGTATGTGGCATGAGTAACACCCAAATTCAAGCTAATTTGTTAACCAAATCTGACATCACTTTTGAATTTAGAAACGTCAGAATTGGAAAGCAAGAATAACAAGCCAGAATCAACATACCCAATATAGTCAATTAAAGGCTAATCCAGAAAAATTAGCTGCGTTTAAAGATGGTTAAAATTTACATCAACTACAGGCATACTTAGGTCTCCTAAATTATTATTCACAATTCATTCCGAATTTATCGGCAAAACTAACGCCTCTTTATAATCTGTTAAGAAATGGAATCAAATTTAATTGGAGTCAAGGCTGTAGAATTTGTTTTGACAAAAGTAAAGCACTGTTGTTATCAAATAACGTCATAGAAATTTATGATCCTGATAAACCAATAGTTTTGTCGTGTGACGCAATTCCATATGGTGTAGGAGCTATATTATCTCACTTGGTGAATGGGAAAGAAAAGCCAATACTTTTTGCGTCTAGTTCATTATCACCTGCCGAGAAAAATTATTCACAACTACATAGGGAAGCATTAGCTATAATATTTGGTGTTAAAAAATTTCATAATTATTTGTACGGAAAGAAATTTACCATTTTTAGTGACCATTAAGCATTAAGGTTAATTTTTAATCCTGGTAAGAATGCACCTGGAGTAGCAGCATCAAGACTTCATAGGTGGGCGGTTATTTTATCAATGTATGAATATGATATAGTATACAAGAAAGCATCACAAATGAAACATTCAGATGCTTTGTCACGATTACCGTTAAATGATGGTACAAATATTAGTTCTTTCAAAGTAAATTCTTTAAATTTATTAAACTCTGATTTGGCACTCAATCAAGAACAAATAATGGTACAAATATTAGTTCTTTCAAAGTAAGTTCTTTAAATTTATTAAACTCTGATTTGGAACTCAATCAAGAACAAATAATTAAAGAAACAAAGAACGACAATTTACTCTCTGAAGTAATACATTATTTAAGAAACGGATGGCCAGTTAGAATTAACAGTAAAACAAGTAACTACTACAACTTGCGTAATTCTTTGGCAATAGAAGATGAATTTTTATTTTTTGGCAATCGTGTAGTTATTCCACAAAACCTAAGAGAAGACGTGTTAAACTTATTACATAAAAGTCACCCTGGAGTAACTCGTGTGAAAATACTGGCTAGAGGTTATGTTTGGTGGGAGAACATTGACAAAGATATTGAAAATTTTATACAGGAATTTGCAGTTTGCCAACAGACATCTAATATTTCTAAAAACCAAGTTCATAATGGCTGGAAACTGTCTACATTTCCTTTTGAAAGGATTCACATTGATTTGATTTATTTTGGTTCAAATGTATTTTTGATTATTAATGATACGTACACGAAATGGATAGAAGTGTTTAGTCTAACGCTGACGTAATAATAGATAAATTACAAATTATATTTACTACATTTGGGTTTCCAAAAATGATTGTGAGTGATAATGGTCCTCCATTCAATTCGTACACCTTAAAACAATTCTGTAAAGTAAATGGTATTGAGCTAATTCGCTCCCCGCCTTACTATCCGCAATCAAATGGTTCTGCTGAAAGGGCGGTACAAACAGTAAAAAAGGTATTTAAAAAATTTTTAATTGATGTAAAGTATAAGAATTTGTTAGTCAAAGATGAACTTAGAAATTTTTTAATTCATTATAGGAATACACCAACAGCGACCACTGGAAAATCTTCATCAGAATTAATGTTTACATTTTTACCGCCAACAGAATTGGATAAATTAAATAGAAAAAAATCTGTTACTTTTAATTTGAACAAAAACAAAACCTTTACTTATAAACCTCGTGAAAATACAAGAAGTCCTAACAAGTTTGTTCATAAACAACAGCATAGTTTTCAATTTAAAAAGGGAGAGAAGGTATTATATCGAAATTCATTTAAATCACACCTTAAATGGATACCAGCAACAGTATCAGAGGTTTCGAGTTTTAGTTTATACACAATAATAATTAATGGAACAACTAGAATTGCTTACAAAAATCAGTTAAGGCATTCTTGTTTGGCAGATCAATATCATCCGGGCATACAATTAAGTTATCCGAAAGAAGATGTTCATCTACAAGGGTCACATAGAATTAGGCATGCTTCTGATCGCCTAGTTTATACTTAGACTCGTTTTAACGTTCAATCTTACTATTTTAATTTCGAATCTGCTTAGATATCTATTTTGAGAAGTTAGATGAGTTCATTTCATTTTTAATTAAAGAAGGGAGAGATGTCATATATCACAATGTTCTGTGTTTTCATGTCACCTAGATACATAGTTACTTGTTTATATTGATAAGAAAAGAATGTAATGTCGAAGACATTCCCGTGATAATAATTTTCAAAGCGATGATTATCATAATATTTAGTACAAAATCTGTACTATTATGTACCACTACGCTCCAAATTCATCCCTCAAAGGATCACCCTTATATCGACGTTTCCATTTTTTTAGCGTCAGTTCAGCCCGCCAATCTTTAGTTTTATGAGGAAACTCATGGTGGAGTCATTTTCAAGTCGATAATTATCGCAATATTTAGTACAAAATTTTACATTTACATCTTATTTATCTATCTTATTTACATCTAACATTAGTACTATTTTGTACCACCAAGCAAAAAATTTGTATCTCAAACTCAAAGGCTTACCCTTATATTGACGTTTCGATTTTTTTTCGTCTGCTCAACCCGCAGATTATTACTTTCAATAGGAAAGACATATAGGAGTGTCATTTTCAAACCGATAAAAGTCCTAGTATTTCGTACCCAATCTGAACTATTTGGCACCATCAAGCTCAAAATTTGTACTTTGTACTGTATTTCCGATTGCCACTTTCCAAAATTTTGTTTAATTTGAAAACATACTTAGGAAAGTGGGGATTATTGTGATTATGAAATTTCAACCCCGTAGAAAAGGGTGAATCTATGAGGTAAAAATTTCGAGTGTGGTGATTCGAAATAGCACAAATTAGGTACTAAATATTAGGATAAATAATCATCGATATGAAAATGACAGTCCGACAGCTTTCGGCTGAGCTGATATAAAAAAGCGAAACGTTGAGAGAATTGGGGTAATCTTTTGATGTTTAAATTCATTGGTGTATGCAATTGTTTATTACCTAATTCAGGTTGCCTATTCGCAAGGTATTCTTTAATGTATGCAGGAAAATAGGAATTATATTAATTATAAATCTTCAACCCCCTAACCAGAGGTGACCCTATGAGGTACAATTTCTGCGATATAGATCATCATTTAATATATATTCTAGATATAATTTTGTATAGTTATAAAAAAATCATCAACCGGATTAGTAAATATTAATGTTGCAAATACCCGAAGTTAAACAGAGAACGCTTAGTATGCGGCAATACTTCCAAGTCAGAAATTACTCCTCTGCGCCACTATTTAGTAGACATTGTAATGAATTCCCACATACAAAAGTAATAATGAAAGAGTATCATCTATTTTGCTTAATTTGCGTGTTATTTGACTTTTTGACTGCAGCTACTGTTACGCAAAAGTCGGCAGCAGTGTTGCCAGATCGACTGTTTTAACTTAACATTAGTATTCATTTACCGTTGGATGTCATCTACTGGTCTACTAATTTAGTACAAATATCTATTTCAATGAAAAAATAAATGTCTAAAATTATTAAAATAACAAAAGCCAACGTAGTACGTCCTATTTACTTCGTCAGGTGTGTTTCAGCATTAATTTAGCTAAGGTTGTTAATTTATTGGGTTAATTTTGGTACCCCCATTACACGGTGCTGAAATATTAGAACTTATTGGTATGTACTAGGGTATGTTATAACAGAATCGCAATTGGCAATAACTAGCAATTAACAAATAAGACAAATAAAAGAAAACAATTATATTTCTAATGATTAAAACGAAAATGGCCAAAGTTTCGGATGGAAATACAACAGCAAAATAGTGGATATGTTACCGGCAAAACCAGTTTTCAGGCAGAACCAGTTTAACCTAGGTTAAACTAGTTCTGCCGAAGCGCGTTAGGTCGAATTAGTTTATCCTAGGCCAAACTAGTTTAACCTGATCCTAGGTCAAACTGGTATGGACTAGGCCAAACTGATTTCGATTAACGGTATTGAAATGTACAATTATACAGGTTGATCCTCCATGTTATTTGAGGAACCAGACGAATGAAATTTGGATAGCTATAATAGACTAAAAATTAAAATGTTTGGGATATACTTGATGTTAGTATGACTTCGTCTTTTTTTCGGAATGGACGTTATCTTTGAAATTGCGATCTGCACACTATACTTTACAGGCAGTAATTTCAATATTCTAAAACCGAGACACATCGATTGTCAATTTTTACTTCCTCCGGTTTTTCCGGAAATGACGTGATCTATGTCATCTTAAACTTCACGCTATACTGTGCTTGCGATATGTTGAATCGGAATGATATTTTAAAACCGAAACACCTCGATTGTCAGTTTTTCACGGTTTTTTTCTTCGAAATGACGTCATCTGTGAAACTTGTTGAACTTGTTGAACTTGTTGAATAATCAGATTACTCAATGCTAAGTAAAGTAAAGTTTATTCTTATAACATATCTACATGTCAAAAAAAGTCAAAATAATTGTATGTATTAATATTGGTTCCATTCACTGGTTAAATATTCATCTTGGGTATAGAAGGCCATTTTAGCAAGGTAGTCCGTGATCTTAGTTTTGAAGACTGGTGCTGGTAGGTTTCTGATGTGAATCGGTAGTCTATTGAAGTATCGGTAACCCCAATATCTGGTGCCTGTTTGGCCTTTCTGCAATCTTATTTGTGGAGTATGTAGATCCTCTCTTGTTCGGGTATTGTGGGTGTGGAAGTCGCTCCGTGTATTCATTTCCTTCTCAATGCATTTCAGATACACCAAATTCTGTAAGATGTACGCGCAGGCCATTGTCAATATTCTCTGTTGCTTGAATATTGATCTGCAATGTTCTCTTGGGTGTACACCCACAACAGCTCTGACTGCCTTCTTCTGTAGGGTGAACAGTCTTGAGGCGTGGGGAGAATTGCCGAAAATCATGAGGCCATAGGTCAAGTTACTGTGGAAGAGGGCAAAATACACTGTTCTTGCCGTGATTTCATCTGATAGTCGTCTGATTCGTTTAATGGCATAGATTGCTGTGGACAACCGCAATCTGAGGACATGTATGTGTGGCAGCCAGGTCAACGTAGCATCCAGGTGGATGCCCAGAAGTTTCACCGATACAGTTGCATCCCCAGCTGTTTCTCTCCGTGATCTGAATGAGATGGTCTGGTTTTTGTCTGTGTTGAGCTGGAGCAGATTGGACGTAAACCATTCCATCGCAATATTCTCAACCTCCGAGTTACAAATAGAATTTCCGTAGAGAAAGCTGGTATCGTCAGCAAATTGTATGGTCTGTGCAGCAGAAGGTACATGTCTTGGTAGGTCGTTCACATATAGAATAAATAGAACGGGGCCAAGAATACTTCCCTGTGGGACGCCGCAGGAAACTTTCCCCAGGGTAGATTCACCTGTTGAGGTAATTGTTTTCTGGAATCTATTGCTTAAATATGATCGGAACAGAGAGAGAGGAACTCCCCGTATGCCGCACCATTCTAGCTTGCTAAGTAGGATATCATGATCCACCGAATCAAAGGCTTTGCTAAGATCGCAGAGCATAGCATTGCACTCAGCTTTATCATCGAGGTTGCCAAGTATTGATTCGGTGATTTGGACCATTGCGGAGATTGTAGACCTGTTCCGTCGAAATCCAAACTGGTTATCCAGCAATACATTTGCTTCAAGATACCCGACAACTCTCGTCTTTATCCCAGCCTCATATATCTTTGACAGCACTGGGAGTATAGATATGGGGCGGTAGTTGGTCTCTTGGGTTGGGTCTCCTTTTTTGTATATGGGGTGTATCACTGTATGTTTGAGTGGATCCGGGAAATTACCCGTACAGAAGGCTTGGTTAATCAAGAAAGTAAGCACAGGGACAAGTTCCTGTGAGAGTCTTTTGGCCAAAGTGGTGGTAATTCCATATATATCTTTACAGTTACTCTTTTTCATTGTTTGTATTAGGTGTTCTATTTCATGTTCATCCACTGGGTACAAAAAGAAGGATGTTTGCTCTCTGTTCATGTGCCTTTCAAGCAGGTCTTCTGATGTCAGAGTTCGTTTATTTCGCAGGTTGGTTTTGATTGTGGGTCCGATTGCTGTCGAACGCTTGAGCAGAGACCTTGACAATTTCCTTCGGCTTGTTTACACGCCCTGTGGTCTCATTAATAAGCTGCCAGGTTACCTTTATGATGTTGTCCGAGTCTAGTATCTTCTGCCTATTATAGTTTGCATGAGTTGTCGCTAGTTTTTGTTTGTAGTAGCGTTTGTAGCGTTTGTAAGTATCTTCTAGTTCTAGGTGTGAGTGGGATATACATGCATTCCTCATTAGAAGCATTGTTTCACGGATGTTATAGATTTCATTTGTAATCCACGGGTACCTGACCTGATGCTTACCAGCTCGCTTATTAACTACCTTTTCAGGAAATATGGTACTGAAGAGGCAGATAAACTTTTTGTGGAATATCCCAAAGTCAAAGTCCGGAACTTTCCAATCCATTTCCTGCAGACATTCTTTGAACTGAGAAATGCCTAAATTGGTGATGGGACGTATTTTGAAAGTGTCTACTCTGGGGCTCCAGTTGGCTAGAATATTGTAGTGTAGCCCTGTGGTCTGAGAGTCCTGGATCCACAATCCTCAGATCGTTATCCGAAGCAGGCACATTCGTTATTATATAGTCAATGCAGGAAGCCGATTGTTTTGTTAGCCTTGTCGGTTTGTCCACTATTATCTGAAGCCTGTACATATTCATCAAATCGACAAGATCTTTTTTCGAGTTACTGTCAGTTAGATAGTTGATGTTTAAATCTGCGCAGAGTACCACAGGTGTATCGACCGGCAAGACATGCAAGACCCTCTCAAACTGTTGGAGAAAAACAGCCATATGACCAGTCGGTGGACGATATATGGTGACTATGGTTGCATTGTCAATTTCTGCTGCTGCAATTTCGATAATTCTCTCAATGCTGCATTTTGTTATTGATTTCAGTTCTTTGGCCGTTGTTGATTTTCTGACAAATATTGCCGCACCACCATGACTGAATTCAGTTCTGCAGTATGCAGATGCAGTCCTGTACCCAGCTGGCTGGTTCATTATAAGCTGACTTTCGCCCATCCAATGTTCAACTATGCAGATGACATCAACATTGGCTCCATCAAGATACACATCCAGTTCTGTTCATTCAGTTTGTTGTTTAAGCACTGGATATTAATATAGAAAATTTCTAGACGGGACTTTGCCTCATCGGTCAATTTGCAGGGTTGTACCGATGCACCTCGTCTATTACAGCTTAGTTGGTTACTTAAGTCCCCTTGGTCGCAGTTGGTTTCTTGGCCTCCCGGTGAAAAAAAACGGGTCACGTAAGTTCCACGTGGCCATACTTCAGAGTTCATTGCCTTCTCAAAATTGACCAGGTCAATCATCACCTTGAACGATGAGTAATATTGAGGAAACTTTGTTGGAATTTGCTCACATACCACTGCATCCTTTAAAAAGCTTTCGACATCCTCCTTCGTAGAGTCTGGGTGAAGTCGAGAAACATATAGGAACCCCTTGCGTGGTGCTACCTTAAGGATTGTTTGCTCCTCTCCGATGTTCTTCTTACCAATTATACTTAGTTTGTTAGAACGTCGTAAGTAACGTCCTAAGTAACATTTCAACAGTTTTTTACTTTGTAACATAAGGGGTTAGGAAAAACAAATATAGGTAAAAACATATTATGACTTGCTTAGCATGATCCTGTATATGTTGTTGACCTTATGAGAGTTTGTTTACTGTTAACAGCATGGAGAGTTTTATGTTTATTTGTATTATTTCTATTTTTTAATAAATTTGTAATAACGTTCTGTTCAGTTTACCAAAGTATTTTTTATTAGACCCCTAGTCACTGCTCAGTTTAACGAAGCTGGTTTGGATTATACATTATACATTTTATTTGTAATTTTCATTTGAGTTTCACACCTACTTTCATTTACTAAAATACGCGACTCACTGCGTCAACTACTGTGTACTATTTTTCATTTATGGAGCCAGACGATGTTTGGGCTGTTTACATCTTGGGTTCACAAAATCATCACGATTGAAAATACCCCTGACAAAGTATAGCCTGCAGTTTACAATGTAAAACATGACGTCATTTCCGGAAAAACAAGGAAAAAATTGTCAATTGATGTGTTTCGTTTTTAGAATTTCCAATTTCCAACATAACGTCCATTCCGGAAAAAAATACGAAGTCATACTAACATCAAGTATACCCCAAAAATTTAAATTTTTTGTCTATGATAGCTATCCAAATTTCATTCGTGTGGTTCCATAAATAACAGCGTGGATCACCCGGTATAATAGTAAATTTCAATATCGTTAATCAAAATCAGTTGGGCCTAGTCCATACCAGTTTGACCTAAAGTATGCCTTTACAAACCAGGTTAAACTAGTTTGGCCTAGGACAATATTCCGTTTAATAGGGACAGTAATCGTGTGAATTTGACAAATAAAAAATATTCTTCAGTGAAATACAAGGTGTTGTTGGCGTCAATAGCGCCACCAATTGAGAAACAGGACACACAAATAAGAACTGATATAGCGGTCTATGAACGCTTAACTGCTACTTCCACCACCGTCTTTAAACGGTGTCAGATAATAACCATGAACCATTAGATTCATTCTGATAAAAATATGTACGCTATACAGGATAATGTTACCAGATCATTTTTCACAGTAATTGGTCACATTTTTAAATTAACCAAATACTTATATAAATAGGTAATAACCTAAAATTGGTCAATATTTTTGCAATACTCCAATTTGCACCATGTGGCAGAATGTTTATTAGAATATCATGTTTGAACATATACATAGTGCCAGAACAAGGATATATTTATCAATTTATTAAATAAAATATTAAAAATTATCATTAGTTTTTTGGGACTTCGGATTATTGGGCCAGCCGCTTAATTGGGACAAAATGTACTACTCGCGATGTGTCCCGATTAAGCGGGACACATCTATATAAAGCTACACAGAAAAATCCGGCTATCGCAATAATGCTCTAGAAACAGCGCACCATGGCCCCAGTAATACAGGTGGTCAATAAAATCATCTATCTGCCGATGTTGATTTTGTCTTATTGACCAAGATTCGGTAGTGATTTTTTTCGTAGTCTGGGAGCAGAGCATTAATCTTGATTTGAATCATTGCCCATCGGCCACAGAATCACTGTAACTTTCAACCCTTCACTGGCCTAATTTCGTGCCTTGACCCTTAATTAGATCCACTGCCGAACTGCGGCCATCAATAATGTTTTACAACTGCCTGAAACCGTCTCGTATACCATGAATAATTATTAACGTGTTTTCTTTTTAATTTGTAAACCGAAACCATACATCATAGAAGTTTGTCTTATGTCGCAGCTAAATGCCGCAATATTTATTGAATTCTATTATAACACAGCAACTTTCGGTAAATCGGCTCCGGTGAATGAACCGCAATAAGCCCCTTGGAAGTGCGTACACGAGATCGGTATAATTTCTTGATTAAGTGGGATAATTCTTTAAAATGACTCTTTTGGTAGTATTAATACACGGTATGTACGCCGTATAGATAATTCATATTTTATAGTTTGTTATATTACGTACTTATAAGGTGAAATCCGTTCCAGTAGATTTGCATACTATAATAATGTTAAAATTACTCATAATCGTTTCGCCAATTTTGGCCGGAGTACTGTTAAAATCTCACCATAATAGGAGGGCCTCATTACCAACTAATTTCACGCTAGCTGTGACACTATATGTAAGAACTTTCACATAAAATAATTTACTGTACCAGTATTTTTGTTTCACCAAGCCACTGATATAATGTATACATGATGATTTATAACTTGTGTTCAAAATTAATAAAACTAACTTCACATAAGTACAGAATATTATTTTAAGTTAAAGCGAAATAGTAAAATTTGTTCATACGTAGCTTTGTTGCAAATCAACAAGCATAAACATATACCACAAGTGTTACTTAAAAAGAAAACTTATAATGCGGGAAAATTAAATTTCAATAAATTAAACATATATGCACACGTGCCCAAGACGTGCCCACGAGTTATTGTGGCATACTCAGTCTGAAATCCGCAAAATATAGTTTTGCAAAAGTTCCTGAAAGAACGGAAATTGCTAGGTTTTACCGTTGATTGTCAATGGATATAGATAGTCAGCCATGGGTTAGTTGGGGCCTTAACATCCAGAGGGCAGTGTTTTCTGCAAGATTCATTCACAAATTATAGCGTTTTCGACTTATACAGTTCTATGCACGCACTTGGTGCGAACTGGCTGAGGTCGAGCATAAATATATAATAAATATATAAGTCGAAAAGGCTATAATTTGTTAATGAATCTTGCTCAAAACCATGCCCTCTAGATGTAAGGCCCCAACTAACCCATGGCTGACTATCTATATTCGTTGACAATCAACGGTTTTACTTTAGGCTGTCCATCGTTTAGATACCTTCAAATATTGAGATCAATCAATAAACAAAGACTTGATAATGAAAGTTATCAGAATACTTGACAACCTGACCAAGTCATTTCAAAATTTAAAAAGCATGTTAAATTTTAATGAAAGTATTTACAATAAAAAGACCATCAACATTGCTTAAGGATGCAAAAGTTATTGAATGTCAAATCAAAAATTGCGTTTTCCTATCTTTGGCGACATTCAGAAATTGGGATGAACCCGCAAATTGCATATTGGGAAAATAATGTAGCGTACTACAAGTACGGACTAACAAGTAACTTATAACTTGTTAGTCTAGCATTTTAATAAAGGGTCATCTGGGACTATCTGATGCACACAAATGCAGTAATAAAAGTATGTAAAAGTATCATCGTAGTGAATAGATGATATTCAGCTTTTAAACTTGAAAATTATGATATTACTGGAATGGTAACTAGGCGTTTAAGATAGGTCTGGTCCTTAAAATGGTCACCAGACCCTGCCTATGAAGGGTCTACGCTTATACAACATTCACCTGTATTGCAAGTGGCTTGTGTATTAGTACTGGGATACCTTTGGCGATTAATATATTTATTTCCATGGATAGATGGGGTTTTAATCCTTATATGAATCTGTGACACCTACAGCGCAGCGCTGGGAAAATTAAATTGTAGTTGCCAATTTTGTTTGGTTCGTGTCATATCATCGGCGTTCTGAGTAAATTTTACCAAATAGCGTTGTATACAGAAGTGTGATGAACACAAGTCCTGAAAATAATTTTATTTTATCAAGGTTGGACAAGGCATTCACCTCTTCTTTCCCCAGGCTCTTGACTAGAAAAATGGTTTGCAAGCCACTCTACATTCCGCTTAGAAGTACACAGGTAATTATTGTTCTTTGTTTATATTTTACACAACGCACATTGACAGCTATATCAGACATCAAATATATGGAGTAGAAACTCCGATGATTGAGCCATGAACTTTATTTTATATAGAATATATAAAATCTGAGTATGTACTCACATAGTATGTATATGTCAGTGCACACAGTGCACTCCAGATTTGTATTCTTATGATTTGGGGTATTTACTAAAAAAGATAATATTGAACTTGAAAGTATATACCTACTCATGTGTTTGTATCACCTATATTACCTATCTATAGTAGATATTCAACAACGTTGACGAGAACCAATGCATTTCATTTGTTACAAGAAAACAACTGACGTAATAGTCAATTAGTAGTTTCTTGAACTTCTCTATCCTCATTGTATACAATTTCGAAGAAACATCTATTATTATTAGTTACAACATGACATGGCCAATTTGAGAGTGTATTTACGCACGTATGCTCCATTTACCATTGCTTTCTTAATAATACCTTCTTACATAGCTCGCAATTTTGTGAATGTAAGTACATGCCTAACATACCGTAGTTACTTTTAGTATTTCTTTTGTGCCGATTATATTGAGTGCATGTGTATGTTCATACAATTATGTTTACGGTTGCTTTTACTGCATTCATTACACTTATTTAATAATAAGTCATATTTAGTACTGAAGTGATATATTAGTTAATAAATTATAGAAATAAGAATTAAAGAAACCAGTAGCTACGCTTACCTCGGGATACTGAGCCAAAGGGTATCTTACGCAATCGATTCCTTAGGATTTTGTTCTTTTGTCCACTATTTATATACATATTATTTGTAAATTTAGAATCAGGGACTACTTGTCAAACCAAAAACTTTAAAGTTGGATGCCACTTTGTGATTTAATGGAAAAATACGTTTTCATTAGCCAGAATGGCGTTTACTTACATCGATACATCACACCTCCATGGTGTTCAAAATTTAATCTAGACTTTCATTTTCGGAAAACGTAAAAAGTATTTGTATACCGTTCTACAGACAACTTTGCTCTCTATTACTACTTTGTTCTACTAATTGTTGGCGAAAAAGTCCTTAATACGTTTATTACTGAATTTCTGAGCAAGCAATGCTGGTTAGTATAAAACTATGTTTTGCGTCCCCGAAAATCAAATTATCTACAATTAAAAGAAGTTCTATGAAATCATCAATAGCGGAGGGCAGTTATAGCCCACTCAAATTTGACAGAAAAGCTGTTCACTTCGGAATAATTCAAACCGAGCTGAATTTTCCTTACACCCAGAAGTCCCCATTGATATCGTGTCTGCGTTGCGAGTTATTCACGATCCAAAGAAGATGTCCGAATTCGGATTTTTATGAATATCATGTTTTCTGTAGATCGGCCGACAAGAGACGTCGTTACGGAACTTAGACCTTTTTCAAGTTATACGTCTGAAAATACGACAAAAACACGTAAGAGTAACAACGTTAATCTGTACTGGGTGATCCATTCGGTATCCCAAGTATTTGAAAACATGATTGAGCATCATATTTCATAATAGGAAAAACAATAGCATGCAGTTAAAACTTGATCGCTTCCGAGATATGTCCATCAAAAGGTTAACAATACCCACTTTGTTTTCTAGCGGAAATGCAACAAAGCTCTTGTAACTAGTATTCAAAAGTACGCTAGTAGAGGATGCTAGTTTTAGAAAAATCCCATACAAAAACAGGGAGGTGTTTATTTAAAACACTTTTTTCTTCTGACGTACATAGATGGAAAACCGTTAAAAATTGTTGATTGGCTTTTTTATCATAAAATATGATGCCACTTAAAATGACCCTGTCCGTTTTGGAGACACGGATTATGTTCCTGTATAATATGTATAATGTCTTTATCGTTGCTATACTTATTGTTGACGTTTTTCAACAGTATAACGTAACAACGGTTACCCGTACGTAAGAAGATAAAAAAAGTTAGAAATAGAAACTTGATTGTAGAAAATTAAAAGATATATTTATCTCAATCTAACCTTTATTTTTGTCAAACCAATAGGAAGCAGAATAATTTCACACAGTTTTGCCCGTCTTTCGATATCAACGTTCGAAATCGTCTTCCTATGGTGTGGCAAGAGTGAAAGTTGCTGTAAAATTGCAAAGATCTTTTAATCATGTATATAAATGTCGTATGCATTTTTATCTTTAAAGTAACCGTTCTTACCGAAGACGACTTAAATGCAACACCCACACGTAAGAGAAGCACAACACACACTGTATACAAGGTGTCACATTTTGAGTCTCGCAAATATCCAGGGGAATTATATATATATATATATATATATATATTTATATATATATATATATATATATATACGTTGTAGAGAAGAAAAAAGTGTTTTATATAAATACCTCCCTTGTTTTTATGGATTTTTTTCCAAAACTAGTATCCGTTACTAGCGTACATTTAAATACATAGTTACACAAGTTATGTTGCATTTTTGCCAAAAACAAGGTGGGTATTACTGAAGACACTTCTTAACTTTCTAATGGGCATATCTTGGAAATGGTCTAGTTTTAACTGCATGCTATTGCTATTCTTTTTATAAAATATTATGCTCTATCATGTTTTCAATGACTTGGGTAGCGGAAAATTTTACCCAGCAAATAAATACGTTGTTTCTCTTACGTACTTTTGATGTTTTTCTAGACCTATCACTTGAATACGCTAACTCGTACTGAAAGTTATTAATTTGATTTTGCTTCTTTTGTAATTTTTCTTAATAAATACATTTATTATTAATTAAAAAAGTTCCTTATAACGCTCATTATCGTCTCATCACTGGAAATTAAGACGTTGCTAAAAACCTAAATTCGGCCATCTTTGACGGTGAATAACTCACGGCGCAGACACGATAGCGATGGAGATTGTTAGCACGTTATTTGCAAAGCCCAACGAAAGGTGGGTACAAAAATCCACGTGGGTTTGAATTTTTCCGATGTGAAATCCTAAATTGACTGGGCTATAAGAGTGATGTACCTCGAAACGGGGGAGGGGGGTGGTATACTCTAATTTTTATGAAACTTTTGGCATTAGGTTTGTTCGAGCAGCAGTAACAACACTTGGGTACTCTTCTACGCATGTGCAATGGTTTTGGAAGAGCAAACCCCCGTTGCGCATACGCAAACGAAAGAATAAGTGCTATGTACACTGTCGTTAGGGATTCCGCGAAAAATAGGAATAAATAGTAACGGCGGTCGCTGGTTCAAGGCCAGTAATATGCAGCACGTTTCCTCAGTTTTTCCGGAAATGACGTCATTCAGGATCAGTCATTCTGACCACAGAAACATATCGATCGTCAATTTTTAGCACCAAGGCTACGAAGAGACTTTCTTGTTTATTAATCTAGGTGACTATAAATTCGTGAAAATAGTCGAAAATTGTCAAATAAACACTGACTAAATCGATTTTGGCCGATATTGTATTACTGGCGCCCTCTAGAGTGATTTCACTGGATTTTGGGCAATGAGTCCATTTTTTCCCATGTACTTGATGGGTACATCCTGAATTCGATAGATAACATTTTTCAGATTTTTCAGATGACACCAAATACCTACTTGAAATTTTGCTGAAAATCTTGAAAAGAAAATATTGGATTAATAATCAAAATCAGCGTAGTGAAATCTAAAAATGCTTTTGCTAAATATATCGTTATTTTGCATCATATGATTTTGATCATTAATCCAACATTTCTTTTCTATTTCCCTGCTTTAAACTATATTTCCACGCTACAATTTTCAGCAAAATATCAGGTATTTGTTGTCTCTGTAATCGGAAAAATCTTATCTATCGAATAATCAGGGTTCAGCCATAAAGTACACGGGAAAAAATTACTCATTGACCAAAAACCAACGAAATCACGCTAGAGGACGCCAGTAATAAAATATCGGCAAAAATGGACCTAAATTACCTAGATTAATAAACAAAAAAGTAATTTTTTCGTTGCCTTGGTGATAAAAGTTGACGATCAATATGTTATTGTGTTCAGAATGTAATCCTGATTGAAAATACCACACAAATAATATATGTGCTATTTAAATTGGTATTATTTAATATGGTGCTATTTAAAATTTCAATGATAATGTCGATTTCGGAAAAATCGGCCGCAGAAACCTCGAGACTATCGCAAAAATTAGCGTTATCTGTCTATTAATACTTCTCACAATTTCATTCGTCCAACGTAAGTACTAAATAAAAAAAAAAACTAAACGGGGGTACCTATGCCGTGGGTCACCCGGAATATCATTTTCATAACATTTTCATACTGGATATAATGCACATTAGCAGGCCGTTGCTGCTTAATGAAGCCTGTGAAAATCTCTTCGTGAGTGAACAGTTTAATGAGTGATTTAGTAGCACAAAGCCGTCTGTACCCGTGGGACTTCTATCAGGATGAAAGCAGGCCGAGTGCAGAACGTTGATGTAGAACAGAACGCCTCCCCTGCCTGTGGTCCAATAAAAACGCGTAGCCAGACAGTTTATCAGGGGCGTATCATCCTGTTCCATTTCGACAGTTTCCACTAGTGCTAATCTGACAGAAATTATATCTGAAGAAAGTGCAAATCTCTTTTTCCTGGATAACGGTAACGGGTTTCTAATGACAGAGGTGTAACTATACAAGTATAAAAAAATGATAAAACGTAAGACTGTAGTGTAAAAGGGTTAACATTGAAATTTATACAATTTCTTGTTAAATTAAATTATTATTGTCTGAAAACGGTACATGGCATGCCGAGACAGGAGAACGCGTTGACACATATGCAAGGAATACTTTCATTTCTGCTCGGATGTTTTTGTTGGTATACATAGGCTGGGCTGGAAACCTGTAACAACTACTGTTTCAACTGGTGTATCAAAAATCTTGCAGGTATCCGACATATTACAATTTAACACAATCAAAATGTTTATCACGTTATGTTTTTCTTTTGTTTTCCTTTAAAACCAATACTATGTAGCTTATGGTGCTTATTAATTTTTCGATTTAGAATTTTTCAACTAGGTCTAGTTTTTGGGAAAATCAGTCAAAAATAACTAATAATGGAAAAAACGTGCTCATCGGCGGATGGCATTAAATTGACGGCACGTGAGCAGTGCTCCTTAGTGCTCATCGGGACAAGCTCACCTGACGTCGTTCACCTATTATTGTTAATAATTGTGGCATGCACTGTAAAAATGAATGTCTATACATTCATTTTTTCATTTCATCTATATAAAAAATACACTATTATTCATGTAACTGATGAATTACATCAAACATAATGTAAAAATGCATGTCTTATGTAATAGTGCAGTCAGTTGACTGTATTGTGACAATCGGACATATAAAAACGCAACCAAAGCGCGTTCGTACAGTAGTTTAATGTAAACTATTATGCGCAGTTGTTTCATTGCGCATATACGCATGATCACAAGGATAGAGAAGTGCTTGCCATCGCACAGCCGATGTTGTGTTGGCTTGTTGCTTTAGCGTCTGAAGTAAAACTGATGTGTTATTTGATTGCTATGATTGCTACAGATCTCTGATCTAATATTGTAGCGATTGTGCCACACATTGTGATAGTGTCTTCAGTTTATACGATGAGGTAAGTGTACGGTTTTGCATCGAACATGCCGTTGAGCTGCAATTTATTCACTTTGAAGCTTTAAACCGTGCTAAATTAGGAAAAAAACATTTGCAAATTCATGTACCACAATGAACGTGGTTTGAAATTTCATTGAGAACATTACAAGGAAAAGGGTTCCTTATTGATTATTGCAAAACATTTTAAAGAGAATGTTAGAAAATTGCGGATAAGAGTGGAGGTAAATAATGAAATTAGATATATGCTTTGTATTAGTCTAATAAAATATATTGTTACGAAGTATAGTTTAATTGCATTGTACAATTGAGGTCAGGTCATCCAACCCTAACTGCAGACAGTTGCTTGTCCAGAAATGCAGACGTCAGGCTTTTCATATCGGAACAAAGACATTCCTTTGTGGCAAGCGTGCAAATTAACTATGATTTTATATCAAAGGCCGTGTGCAACCAAAAATCCTAACTCAGGATTTTTGGGGGCTCAAAACAGGTCATGACGTCTTGCCAAATTCAATATAAAAGCCACGGCAAAGGATGGGAACGGGATCAGTAGTTTGCAGCACCTACTTGTAGTGTAGCGCGACTATTGTATTTTAGATATCAGCTGTAGTATTGGAATTCTGCATGGTCAGCAATACACGAACAATGTAAACAACACTGCGACTTTTATTTATACATCTCCATCCTGACCTAGAGCCGTCCCCCATTAAGAGCTACGTAACATGGTGGAGGCGCAAAATGGTCCCAAGGAAGGTCGGGAACGGCTCATTTTGGTCAGGGTGGAAACATCTGAAATAATCCAGCGCGACGAAGAGGAAGCATGGCTGAAGCGACACGGAGACAAGACGAATTGGGTTGGCGGTCAATCTGCAGGGAGGTTTTGTAAAATTTCTCACTCCCCCAATGAGAAATATGCCGTTCCAAGGACAGCTACTAACAACCGCATGGATGGATAGCGTTAGAGTCAAACAACGCTCAACTCTTCGTCTTAGAAATAAGTTAGTACCTAGTGTGTTTATTTGTGTAGTTTAATTGTTGAAGGTTGATGCCGCCACTGTAAGGAAGTATATGCATTTGCCCGTTCTCACTTCGATGGATGCAGCTGGCTGGTCCGGGATCACGAAGAGATAAATACACGGATGGTGGTCATCTGCAAGAAGCAGTCGACACATGACGAAACGGGGTACCATACCGGCATAATTTAGTTATATGCGAGTTTTAGGGTTGCCGATACAGCCAGAGGAAGCTGGCGATGTAGACTGGAGGGGATTTGGCGCTACGGATTCTACCGAACCACCCCGCACGGGACAAGGGATGTCTCGACCAGTCTGAGAAAAAAGCAAACAAATCGACTACAGAGGAACGGTCCTATGGATTCTACCAAACCACCTCGCACGGAACAAGGGGTCCCGACTAGTCCAAGTAGAAGTAGAAGGAGAAGAAGAATTAGGAGAATTCTGAGGGGCAACAGGAGATGATTCTGAAACACGAATCTGGGTACACGGTCAAAGCCGACCGTAATGGTATCTCTCACGTAGATGACCATCACAATCCTAGAAGAAAAAGGTTAGCAGGAGGACCCAAGAACTAGACGGAGACGGATGAGAACGGGGCAAATCGCATACGATACTGGCACGACGACGTTGAACTTCTTTCTATGGATATTTTTTTGTATTGTTATTTCTTATGTTAGGCAAATAAAATTATAAGTGGTGCGTTCTTTCCTATCCCGCTCCGTGGCTGTACAATTTCTTTTCATTGCTCTGGGTCGAGCAATTGTTTGCGAGGAGGGTTGTTACGAAGTATAGTTTAATTGCATTGTACAATTAAGGTCAGGTCATCCAACCCTAACTGCAGACAGTTGCTTGTCCAGAAATGCAGACGTCAGGCTTTTCATATCGGAACAAAGACATTCCTTTGTGGCAAGCGTGCAAATTAACTATGATTTATATCAAAGGCCGTGTGCAACCAAAAATCCTAACTCAGGATTTTTGGGGGCTCAAAACAGGTCATGACG
Organism: Aphodius sticticus; assembly: GCA_963966075.1. Taxonomy (NCBI): domain Eukaryota; kingdom Metazoa; phylum Arthropoda; class Insecta; order Coleoptera; family Scarabaeidae; genus Aphodius; species Aphodius sticticus. Next base: position 36,764,334 of record OZ014507.1, on the reverse strand, counting down.
TCTTGCCAAATTCAATATAAAAGCCACGGCAAAGGATGGGAACGGGATCAGTAGTTTGCAGCACCTACTTGTAGTGTAGCGCGACTATTGTATTTTAGATATCAGCTGTAGTATTGGAATTCTGCATGGTCAGCAATACACGAACAATGTAAACAACACTGCGACTTTTATTTATACATCTCCATCCTGACCTAGAGCCGTCCCCCATTAAGAGCTACGTAACAATATTTGTTTTTAGATAGATGATATGGACGATATCTCAAAGGAATTAAAAAAGATAATACCTTCGGCAGTTGAAAAAGGTGAGGTATAAACATATTTGGTGTCAGTGTAAACCAACCAACCAAGTCTAAAACTTCTTAAGTACATGTATTTCCTACAGGTTTGTGTATGTACTTACGTTTATAAATTCAAGAGAAATGCAAAAGGTTTAATAAAGTTTAAATCCTATCTCACGTTGAGCTATTTTGAACATAAAGGAAAAATACAACCCCATTGCATTTCACCTCTTCAATTGTTGTCTATGTCTAAATAATATATAAATTTTATAGCTTAACTTTAAGTCTCAGTTATGTTTTAGCTCCGTTTCAGAAAGAGGATTATGCAACATGAAATAAAAGTAATGCATGAAATCTATTGTATAATGATCTATATCGCATACAACTATGATTTATAATCTCATAACATGTTTAATGCTATACACTTTTATTATGATGCTATAGAATGCATTTTTCATTTATGTTAAAACTGTGTTAACTGTTTAATGATTTCTTTGCAAAATATGTTCTATATTTATACTTACGTACCTATCGTTTCAACTATCACTAGTGATGGACAATTCAATGATATAAGTATATAATATAATATATTTAATAAATTGGCAGTTTTCGCCAAATACCCAAAAAAAATTATATTATATATGCGGTAAGTATTTTTAAAGTAAATTAACGAATTATTTACATAATACGGTAAGTATTATTATATACCTACATCTTACCAATAAATAAAAAAAGATTTACCATAGATTTACATGAAATACATGAAAACCACACCATTATTCATGTAATTGACCACATCAAAATTAATGGCAAATTTACAAGTCGTTATGTAATTGTATATTACAATCGTAACTGTAATTTTGCAAACGCATTGGTTTTTTACAACATGACTGTAAAATCACATCAACATAGCTGTCGTATAATAATATCGAGGCAATTTAATGGGAAATGGTGTGTTAAAATTAGTAGGTAATAACAATTGCTTTATATTTTTTTTTGCATACAGGGTTAAACTTTACAGCGCTGTTTCCTTATTGTTTTTACTCAAAAAGCAGTGGAGTGGATGTTTGTAACGAAAACATTGCACGAGCACGATAAATTGCGTTCGTGAGTTATCTGTAAAGATGGTGGAGAAACCATTGTCAACTTTTAGGTTTCCTATGAGCAGCTTGTTTTACTCTGACATTTAAGTGGCCTTTTCTTCAGTTTCAATTATGATGTATCCTATGATGTTGTTTAGTTAAAATTAAAAAATCAGGGGCAACACAATCTATTGTATTACGCCTAATTTTTGAATTGATAACCTCCTCCGTTTTTGAAGTCGGTTTAAACAAACTAAAATATAAGTATTATGTTTATCAGTATACCCTAACACCAATAGTTCCCTAAAGATTTTTTAATTCTTGGGCGTACGCAGGCGTTTAAGCGTACAATACCCGGGACGGGGTGGAATCGGATAAGGGCGGTTGGCGCTCTTGACAGTAGACGGGAGCGTCAGGCAACCCGCCCCGTGCGATATAATCCCGCAACGTCAACTCTCAATATATAAAGGGCGACCGCGCTTATCGCGGAGAGCGATCGGCGTAAATTGAAACTCATTCACGACGATAATTGCTCCGCTCTCCTAGAACCCGGCCGCCTGGGACGGAGCGATTTGGATTTAGCGGCGGTGGTGGTGCCTGTGGCGTCCGTTCCCGTACCCGGATCGTGGTGTGCGGCGTCGGTGAAATGGTGCGTGCCCTTTTCATCGCTCCGACCGTGATCTCGCGCGTCACGAGAGATTGGTTTGAAGCAGCGGCGCCATCGTCGGCCGTCAGGATTCGCCGGGGCGAGGATTTTTGATGGTTTTTTTTTGTGTAGCACGTTAATTGGAAATCCGCGCTGTCTATTTTTAGCTCAGTCCCGGCGGCCGGTTCCCGGACGCCGAGCAGTAAATTCAAGAATGATATCACCGCCTGCGATCATTGGCGCGCCGGAGCGCTCTGAAAAATCAACATTTAAATGGTGTTTCGAAAATTGTTTCAAAATTAGAATATAGGGATGGTGGTACACAATGCAACACGTCGAATAACTTGCAAAATAACGCGGGAAGGTACAGATTTCTTGGCAGTACAGTCTGCATTCATCTGCATTTATAGGGGATCGCTATTACGCTATTACCTATGTATATGGTCAGCTACAAGATTTATTTTTAGTTACATTTAAAAATGTAAAAATTATACTATCCAGGGTTGTTTTTACTTTTATGGAATTTCCATTGATATTTTTTTGTTTCTACGAATAATCTGTCTATTCGTATATGCTGTTTGCCGAATCATACGCAAATACTTTTTTTCACTGTTAGAGAAAAAAAGTTAGGTGGTACACAATAGAACACTCACTAGTGGTACACACTGGAACACATTTCATTGCCTACCACCTATTTTTTGGATTTAACATACATTAGGGCATAATGTAAGTCATATTAATATTAAAAAAGAAATTATACAGACGACAAATAAAATAAATTAATAATTAATAAACAAAAAATGCAAAAGCTATCAGTATTTATTTCATGCAACTGGATGGAGATACCGGTGATATTTAACTGTCTGTTCTAATCTTACAAAACATGGATACCATTCTTCAAAGCACGTATAAATAATTATTGTTATAAACACCAGAATAAGCTGTTAATACTTGCAGCATATGGCAACAAACAGCTTAAACAGTGGGAGGCGGATAGGTTTACTTATTCTAGGACCAACAATCCGACTAGTTTACCGGCATAAACCGCGATTAAACCAACAAAGGATAAATAGCTATCGATACAATTATGCATTGACTTCGGGTTCTTTTTAGCGTTCTTAAATAAGCAGATAAGATAATCTTTAAATAAAAGAAAAGTTTTAACTGAAATGAAAAACTAATTTGGTTCTATATAGCCTTTTTATAGCATTTTGAAAATAAGTATTTAAGATAAAATAATGTAAAATATTTTTTTTATTTATTGTCTATTTTCTAAAATAATTTTCTTTCTGTCATTACAAATTTATTTTGAGTGTAATTGAACATGTTTCATTTGTGTACTACTACATGTTCCATTCTATACCACGAGTGGTACACAATGGAACAAATTACATTCTGCAAAAAAATAGTTTCCGAGATAATCACAAAAACTAAATGATTCCCCTGCATATTTTTGCGAGATCTGATGATGAAAACTTGATAAATTCAATTTATTTCGAGTATTTTTTAGCATTTGATGTACATTAGAGAAGTATGTAACTAACTCGATTTGATGTTTTTAATATTGGTGGTGAGGAAAAACGTTATTTTGTGAGCGATGAAGGTTTTGTAAAGCCAATAGGTGCATGAAACCAAGGATGCTAAATTTCGGTAGGTAATTATTTTTTTCGGGAAGATACCACGTAATTCAAAAATTCAAAATGGTAAATTACGCAGGTTTAAATTACCGGGTAATTAAAACAAAAATTAAAAATGGTAAATTACCGATAACAGTTAGTTATGATAACTACTTATGGAAATTAAAATGTCGGGTATAATTTTAAAAGTCATTATTTTGTAGATAACTACCAATTTCTGGTTCCTTTCCTAATTTGATAGCAGTAATTCATTATAAAAATCAGAACCAAGAATATAGGTACTAAAAATCCTATTTATAGCAATAACTTAAAATGGAGACAGTCAACCAGCTTAATTACAGTATAAAATACTTGAATGCTTTACCGACTCACAAAACAACAACGCTTGGTTTTACAAACAATGAATATCTTCTTTCTCGTAAGTTCAAAAGGAGGGTCTTTATTTTTATTTTAAGATCAACGTGTGTTTGTTATGTGGTATTTAATAAAATAAAAGTAATTATATTTTCTTGCGGTAACATTTAGTAGGTAAATAGTTTGAGAACATTACGATATTATACTGTCATTCTCGTACCCACCTCACAGTGATAATGTAATTTACCTACTCATTATAGTACACAAACTTTAGAACACAAACGTTTCCTGTATTTTTTTTATGAAAATCGAGTTGTAAAGTTTTGTAAAACATTTAGGTCTGTCAAAATTTAATTTTGGTTTTTACAGTTTTTTTCTCTAATTTAAATATTTTTAAATGTAAGAGTTTTTGCCATTAAATATTCTAATATGTACGTTTTTAGGTTGTTTTTCAAATATGTATATACCGTTTGCATTCATTTACAGATAATATTTTATTCCTAATTGTTGGATTATAGTTTTTAAAGGCATTACAAATTTGTTAAAGTAGGTACTGTTTTTAAACATAACGATTACTTTATTATGTATGTAGATATTATTACAAAAATCATATATAAAACCCCAAATCCAAAATTTATCCTGGTGTTTGTACCTATACATGTGAAAGTATTGATAATACTAAAAGCGAAATAAATTAACAATATGGCAGTCGGACAAAATGTGGTGAAGTTATTAAGCATTAAAAAGACTACCCTTTCGCGGGAGGAATTAGTAAGCTTGTGTTTATTCGCAAATCCACGTAAACTTTCCCAGTGGGTTTTTATCGTATTTATGCATTGAAAATTAAAAGTTATACACCTAGATACCTATATAATTTTTTGGTAACTGTGGATCTTAAATATTTTTTCGGTTTTTTATAAAATCTAATCTAACAGATAATAACGGATTTTTCATAAAGCCAGGGCAAAAATAAAAAGAAATTCTACATAATAAAAGTACATTTTAAACAAAACAGTTAAAAAATGTTAATATTTTATTTATTTATAACATCTGTCAATGATGTTAATCTGCAAAACAATTCTAATAGGCTTAATAATAAAATATTACAAACTCCCAAGTATACCTGGCTTAACTTCCAAATTAATATCACTGTTAACACAGAACATTAAAAAAATAGTTACTTACAACAACAAGAACATTGGAAATCTATATTCTAACCTGAAAGACAAAATTGCCAATGACGAATGGAGTGGGCTAATCTACGGGGTAAACTGTTTTGACTGTGGGGTGACATACGTTGGACAAACTAATCACTATTTCAAAGAAAGAATTCAGCAACATAAATGCGATTGCATAAATAAAAACAATAACAAAAGTGAAAAAGCGGCTCTAGCCCTGCATGCTTTATCGCATGCCCTCACATTCGACTTTGACGATGCAAAAATTTTGAAAAGAGAATCAAATTACAGAAAAAGGTATATTATGGAAATGTTATTTATAAAAATGACACAGAAGAACTGACACAGATAACTTGAGCAGTATATATTCAAATGTGATTTCCATCTTACCGACCTGACCCTGGTGACTATACAACTGTTTATACGATTCGTAAATTGTTCTAAGTAAGTATCTGTCTGCCGGCAGATGTTGTGTTGTTATTTTAATGTATTTTAATGTAGTTTGTGACATGCTTTTGAGGTAAATTTCATTATATTTTCATTACTGATGTACTCATATATCCCCATTTTGTTATAGCTATGATTAAGGCTTAAAATACAGCCGAAACGTCAGCAAAAAGGTGAGAGTTTTATTTAAATCCTAGCTCCCAAAGCCATCAACAATAGTAATATATATTAACCATTTCGGAGCGAGAAAAAGTGGACACAGTTAATATTTTATGTTTTTTTTGTGCATATTTGGTAGTATCCCGTTGAATTAGATCACTTCTTTCTTTGCGTATTTGAACATTTGGGGTAATTATTAGGAACAAATCTGATACCCACCAACTTTTTATTACCTCTTAAGCTATCCATCCAATTTTGAAACAATTACCATAACATTGCTTTGAAAAAGGGATTTCTTGCAAGTACATTGTAATACGGACTAACATTAATATTTAGTCAAGAATATCTTCAATGTCTAACATCAATGATGTTAAGTCAAAAAGTAAAATGCTGTGGTAGTTGATGAATTTTATTTACTTTGTTTTCCTGCAATAGTCGACTTTCGAGATAACGATCTCGTCACCAGTTGCAAACGTCGCGTGTTCACTAATACTCATATATGATCGTTGTCGGCATGGTACATAGGATACAAGATGAAACTCATTACAAAACTACAATACAATAAAGATCAAACAGTTAAAATGTCAAACATTTTAACTGTTTAACTGTAAGTTGTCAGGATTATTTTTCAATAGCTCTGTAAATCTTCAAGTTTAATTTACTTATTTCAATAGTCACTAGATACGTGCACGTGAGATTTGCCTTTATCTAAGACTAATTCAGTACAGTCAACCAAACTAAAATTCTTCTAAAATTGCGCATTCTAAAACTACAATTATGCACATATTTTAAAATATTTATCAACTGTGGGCAAAAAGGTCTACGATGGACCTTTTTACCCCAACCAAATATTCGGCCATTATAAAGTGCCAATAAAAGTAATACATTGTTCTGCACTAAAATGAAAGAATTACAAAAAGTTACTTTTGTGCAAACTTAGACGCACTGTCAGAGTGGGTCGTATATCTCCTTCCAGCAGCATCGCGCTACTGACATGTATCGAATTGTTGCCCCCGCACACCTCTCTGCGGTAATATAACCCGATAGATTAATGCGGCACTCGTTTTATTAGATACTAGGCCAAGCAATAGAGCTACAAATGATTGCCTTTTTGACATAAAGACTAGCAGGAAGCCGCCTGTGCCATCCTGTGCAGGACAGTCCGTATGTTCCCACTATGTTTCCAACTCAAAAATGCAATTTTTTAATTTTTATAAGCAGTTATCAACAAAAAATCGCGTTTTTTTTACTTGTTTTTATTGTAAAAGGAAAACTATTGAAGCAATCTTAATGATGCAACGGGATGAAGTGTAGAGAATTAAATTACGTAGAGAATGACAGGCCAAACGATCCGATTGGATCATTAGAACCGGAGAAACGCTGGAAAAAGCGGAACATCTTTAAATCTTTATTAACAGCTGAAATTTTGCACAGTGGTAGCTATTCACATGTGCTTTAAGTGTGCAAAACCTGCAAAACCTCGGTCGGATTAATAGTTTTCGCACAATCCTTATTTGATCTTTTTTGGCAATATTTTTGCGGAGAGGTGGATACGTTTGAGGTCGTCCGATTGCAATATAAAAAACTAGATTTGGAAACTAGACGTGAACAGCAACACAACGTCTATTCTGATTTATCGATAAGACCCTTTTAAGTGGGTAATAAACTACTGAGAACAGGAGCGAAAACGCCCGCGCCCGCTAGAGTGGTCGAGTGATGGGGGAAGTGTGCGATTAGAGGGGAAACATAGATACGCACTTCCCCGCGTGCGTCGACCGCCTATTCCCACTACTCGACCGGTTTGGAGGGCGATGCAGTTTTCGGTCACGTTTGCAAGCATTTTTCACCTATTTCGCAACATTTTAACGCAAAATCAGAGACGTTTTGTAGCACAATACTTCTACTATCGAAATACGTAAACAAATTAAAATCTGACCACCTCCGACGCATCTAGGCTCGCCGAATCATATTGCATACCAATATTCAAATCGCAATTCTGCAAAAACTAATCATCGGACGCCTGGGTTGTCCACACTCAAAGTAGCCATCAATCGCTACTTTCACGCGATAAGCATTCGTTACAACTTTGAAAATGGCGGAGTTATGAATTTTTGAAAAAACGCTGATTTTTGCGGTTTTTCCGAATTTCAAGCATCAAGATTGCTCCATCGGTTCAGTTTTTACAAGCGAAAAACGAAAAAATACACGATTTTAGAGGTTTATTTGTTTATATAAAATTAAGAAATGATATTTGCGAGTAGGAAACGCATCACAACACATCTACGGACTGTTCAACGTGACATGGGATCATCAGCTTCCTGCTAGTATTTTTGTCACACAAAATCTCTATTGCCTAGTCTATACTTATGGTGGACCTTTTTACCCGCGGACCTTTCAGCCCGGCTCTACCTACTTCAACAAACTATCAGTACAGTCATCTTCATTTAGAAGTCACAACCGATAATAGGGTATTCCGGTCATGTCAAAATTTAAGCAGATATTCGGTTTAATCTATTGTACAATTTATGAGGATTCATAAAGTTAAGCTATGAGCTTTTTTATTTAGTTTTTCTATGAGATAATTGCAATTAAAAGTGCATTTCGTTTGAATTCACCGACCACCCTCGGAAATACACGATGATTACCGATCCCTAGTAGCGGTGGCAACAGCGGACAGCTCTCGAACAGCTGATCGGCCAAGTTGGCGGTTGGCGACCCTGTTGTTTGACAACGAAATAAAGGTAACTTTTTTGAGACATGATTTGATCATTGAAACTTGAGCCAAACATCTCTCATCTCGCTAGTCGGCAATGTAAAGAAAATCTTATCAGGAGTTACTGTTCTACTGCTGTTACAGCCCGGCACAGAACAATCGGCGTTGGAGTGTATACATTTTGAACAAGTGTTTGATATAACCTCAATAACCAAAGCAGGTGTCAACAAACGACCCATTCTAAACGTTGACACAACAGAAGACAAAAATTTACTAGGTGCACCCTAGATATAGCAACGTTGTCAAGTCGCTCACTTTGAGCGGTCTTTGTGACGTCACAAAGACCAATCCTAATTCAAACTTCAAACAACGATTTCTCTTAATTTAAAACAATGTTTGATATTTTACTTGTGAAGTAGCAAACAGTAGCACCCATACTTTGTAAAAAATGACAATTTCAAAAACACCGGAATACCCCATTGCTTAATAGATGAAAGTTGCAAAATACAGGAGTTAAATTATCCAAATTTCAAATAATTCGTCTTAAATCATAGATAGTTTGAAGTTTATAGAAATATAAATGGGAGACCTAACAATTTTTACACATTACATATTATTTTCCAAAAAAAACCTTTTTTTATACTCTACTGAGGACCTACAGCAAATCCACCTACACAGAATGTGGCTTATAGCAAATATATAGGATAATATAGTTAAAAAGAAATGTTTTTAAGCTCATGTTAAACGTGGAATGTTTTGTCATGCAAATCGTCTAAAACCAACCACCGTTCTATCCTAAAAGAGGAACTAAGTAAACAAATATAAATTGAGTAGGTACATAAGCGGAGTGAGTTATATATATATATATATATATATATATATATATATATGTGTTACATGGAGAAAGTACTTAAATAAATAAGTTGTACTATTTAGTACTAACAAGTATAGTAATGTTTGTCTTATTGTTATACTTAACAATGATGTTCTCAGTCTTCGTATTGATAGTTACAGCAGGAGTCAGTAACTTACTTGAGGTAATCTATGCACAGAAACTACGCGATCTGTAACGAAGGTTACGCGCTAAGCAACAAGTTTCAGCATCAAGAGCAAATTATGTGCAGGCGATTGTTCAAATCGGACAATATTGCAACACCAACTGTTCCGTTTCGAAAGTAAAAGTAAATCTCGAAAGCACAGTGCAGTTCCGATTTGATTTAAGTACCTACTTATTAAGCAACGCCTGTTGTAAATGTAGCGAATTTTTAGCTAATGAAAACAGCATGTATTTATGCCAACTTTCAACCAATAAAAAGTATTCTATTTTTCATTATTTTCATTTTATTTCCTAAAGCTTCTAAAGAAACATATTTATACAGGTATTATATAATTATGTATGTGCCTATAATTGAAAGAAATAAGACATGTTTACGAGCATTTTCAGCTTATTAATTAAAATAAAATATTTTTTACAGTGTCTGGTCCAGTTTTGAGATAAAAACTGCTAAAAGTTAGAACAAAGGGGTTTTGTGTTGTATAGGTACATATTGGTTTTGTGAGTATACTAGATATTGACAACAACACAGTCTTCAGGTACTTATTCTTCTTTCGAAGGATTTATGTCTTATGTATTTAATTCAAATTACACTGACCTTTTTTGAGTGACAAACAAAAGGCTCCATCACGTTACAGTAAAAAACGAGCTCAAAATGTCAACTAATTGCAATTGCAAAAACATGCTCCTAAAATAAAATTTTACTACTTTTTAATAATTGTAATAGTCCAGTCAATGGATAGTTTGAGCTTACAAAAGGTTGGACAGAGTTTATACTTTATTTTTGGGGCCCTAATTAAAATCCTAAATTTGGAAAATCTGACAATTTCTGGGAACCTTTTTATTCTTGATCAAAATCACTATTGATTATACTGAGTGCTGCCGTGTTGATCATACAGTGGAAATACTACACTGCACTGTTCTAATTCCGATACATATGTATTGGAATATCTTTTGTGTAATGTTTTGATTCGAAGCCCTTTTCAATTTATTCTAGTTACGGAGGAGTTAGTGAATACTAGTTCCAAAATTTCAAGTTTCCAGAAATAGTAGAACATGAAAAACTTCTAATGTACCAGTTCCGTGAGACACCCTGTATACGCTTAGTTGTATATATCTGACTAGCTTGACTCACTTGTTACTGTTGACGTTTTTTGTTACAATGCGATAAGAAAAAATTCGCTATCGGTAAACTGACAGGTCTGTGAGATCAGTCATTGTTCGATTCCCGTGTTGTCTGCTGTTTTTTCTGGATAAAATTACTAAAGTACATGATTCGAAACTATCTTTCATCTTCCATATTCGATAGGAATAGGTTATTTTACTACTACGAAAAGCTGACTAAACCCACCATCACACAATAAGTCTAGCCATCGCAAGCGCTCGCCCAAAATTGGCTTCGCCCGGTCGATCGCGATCGACTTGTTGACCATCCCTGATGTATATATGATTACCGGGGATCTGTTACATCTGGGGCCCGCGTTACTATAGTTTTTAGTGTGACCAAATCGTTGACATTTGTGACATAACGGCAGTCCTTATCGTTTTCCATCGTTTTCTTCTGTGTTCGATAATTACGATTGCCAGCCGTAGGCTTTTAATTTGAGACACATTGTTTCCGTGTTCATTGGCTTTTATATCTACAGCGCAGACTGGTATCAGATGTCTGGACTTGTTGGATAACCGGGTAACTTTTATTACTGGTACGGTATTTTGTGTCAGTTCTTCAGAGATGTCTTTTTCGGAAATAGATGTAGGAACATTTTTGATAAACACTGAGAGATATTTTTCTTGTGGATTTTGGTAGGTATGATATGGGATTTTCCTTGTAGTAGAATTTGGTTAGTTCGACCTCAGTTAGCATTATTTTTAAATAGTTGTTAGGTATTTTTGTTGTGTATGATTTGGGTGTTAACTTTTTAATTTAATTTGTTATTTCGTTATAGTTAGTTGCATTGTGAAGATATGGATTTTATTTTTGTTAATTTTGTCTTGAATGCTGACAATGCTGATTTGTTCGGGATTTCCAACATATTTTTTAGGCGTTTCAGTTATTGGAGTTATTGGTGGACTAAGGTGATCGGCTTGCAATGTTTCATTCTGCCCAATCAGGCAGCATCGAATTGGTTTCTTCTGTTCCAAAGTTTATGTTAAGTTTTGTTTGCGTTGTGAAAGACCAATAATTTTTAAGCTTACTTATGACGGCCGTATTCTTGTAGACCTTGGTACGGAACTGGATCACATACACCCTCACTATATCGTAGCCAAAATGGAACTCTGAAGGTAACTATCATGGATAAAAAAACTAGAGAACTCATTTTGGATAGTAAAACTATTACGCTTGTCGATGGTTATTATGTTATTATAGATTTGCGATTCTAATATGATTTATCAGGAATAACTGGAAGTTTGCTAAATGTCAAATAACTTGAGAATTTTAAATCGAACATCATGTATATCTTGACATACTTAAACAAATTGATAAACTAGCTTTCCTAAATTGCGTAACTCGTTAGGTCTATCATTTACAACTTGTTCACAATAAGTCATAAACTAATCATCATCGTGTTGGTACGACCAAATTATAAACCAAAGTGAACAATCACACATATGCAGTAATTCTTCTCTTCACGTACTAGCGGTTTCTAATGGCATTCTGCAATTTGGAATTACACAAAACTGGTGGAATAATATTTATCAATTTGATTTCTTTTTAGACATTTAGGAAAAATTTACAGGGATATTACAACTACGATAGCGAACATGAAGAACGGAATGAGTGCGTTTTGAAAATATTTTTGTAGTAACCATGGAAAATGAAATATTTCCACCAAGAATTCAAAGTAAGACTTCAAAGGATTGACATGAGAGGGCTAATATATTTTCTGATTAAAATTGTAGTGATATAATTATTATGTATTCAGTTAATAATTATTATCTATCCATTTTCTTATTATTTCTTCTTATGACATTAATACTGTCACTGTGTTGTGTACAGAAAGGCAAAGGTTTCTACAAAAACCTCTACGCGATTGAAGAAAATTTCGTCGACTGAGCAGCCAGGCGGTAAATAACGTCAGATGTTGTTCTTATTTTTACACAAGTCCTACCATGACACTCGAAACCCAATCTGGACTGACAGGCTTGGCATGAAATGTCCACAGACGGACACGTTTACGCGCGAAGCGTCATGAAAAATCAAGCTCAGCCAGATCTCTTCATGCCGTGTCTCGACCTGACAGGCCCATCAGTTTTGGACCACAGACGATCAAACTTGCACACGTGCAAATGTGACAGTTTTGCATGACCGTCAGGACTTGCGATTATCTTATTGTTACGCTACATGGGACAGATTCTGAAAGTTTGTGCCTGATTATAAATAACGTAACAAAACCGTTGGACTATCTAGCTGTTATATGGAGTATGATTTTATATAGAATATTTGCAGAATAGGGCAATTCCTATACCACTGTTACCAGCGGTATGATGTCACGCGTGTTCATTGCCAAATTGTCCGAGCAAACGCAAACGAAGTTTACGGAGGGAGCCGGCGCAACCACACCATAGATAAAATACATATATACTAATATAGATAGTCCATTGAAACCATTTATCTTTCAATACAATTTTAGTTCAACTAGCCCCGCTATAAACGTTGGCGCTAGTGGCCTCATTGCCGCCTCGGAGACGAACAGGAGACCATAATCAGGGTGACCAATGTCGCCAATTTGGTGCTTCGGTCACAATATCCTCGGATTTGAAAACCAAAAGTAACATCGCGCCGGAGGTAACCAGTGCACCCCAAGGTACAACCTTTAGCCCATGGTAATAAACCAAGAAATGGTTTATCGACGGTGAATTATAAATAGTAAAAGGTAATTATCGGGCATATCCGCCATCTAACAAGCAACCGTATACACGTGTTTCGGACTTATGAGTCCTCATCAGTACGGCATAGCCAAGGAGCAAGATGGAAGCTCAATGGAGAAGTGTCTGTCTTTGCAATCATTTTTTTTTTTCGACACACTAGAAAATCTATTTGTCCGTTCAGATATGGGTTCATTCTCTTTTGTTCCTGGAAAGATGTCCCAGCATCAGATGCATAACACTAGCCATTTTTTTTAATTAATTAACAGCGCCTCATAGGTACTTGTGTATAACACCTAGTCTGATGACTAGCTATATTAATCTAGCCTAAATTGCTACGTATAAAAAGTGTTCGATATTAAGTGTTCCCTGGTGGTGTAACTTACATTTAGTTTGGATGCTGGTGCTTTAAACTTCACATACTGCACATTGCTTTGCTTTGTTCACCTATCACTCACATAACACTGTGCTCTGCTTTTTTAACATCACTTGACCAACTCACTCTTTTGAGTCTTCGCACACTTTCACAATTGTCAAGAAGCTGGATTGCCTCAACATTCGTGTGCTGGAGAATTCTGTTCTGATGATTCTCTGCAAACTTTCCAATTTCGTTGGTTACTAATTCCATCTCGAGATCCCTGTGGAGATTTCTGTTTCTTATATACCAAGGTGCACCCAGGATGTTTCTTAGCACCTTATTTTGGAAGCGTTGAATGATGGCGATATTGCTTGGCTTAGCGCAGCCGCCCAGTTGGATACCATAGGGCCACACAGGTTTAAGTATCTGCTTGTAAAGTAGGAGTTTATTATATGTCGACAAAGCCGACCTCCTACCAATAAGCAATTAGATTTTCTTCTATCTTATGCCCAATTCTTCTCGTTTCTTTTTAACGTGTGCTTTCCAGCAAAGCTTGGTGTCCAGCGTCATACCGAGGTATTTTGCGGTGTTCGGGTAGGGTACGATGGTGTTATTTAGTTTCACTGGAACGTGTTGTATTCTTATTGGCAAAATTTATGTGAACGGATTTGGTTTCGTTCAATGCAATAATTAGCCATCGTTGCATCCAATCACTCATATTATTGACAGCATTCTGCAGTTTTAGCGTTGCTCCTTCATCATTTGTATATACTGCCATGATAGCAGTGTCATCAGCAAAAGTGGCAACGGTAACACCATCTGGTTGCGGAAGATCATGTGTGTAAAGAAAGTTAAGAATTGGGCCAAGTACACTACCTTGTGGTATTCCAACTTTAATACTTTTGCGAGTTGAGTACTCATTATCTCGTTTTATACGGAAGTATCTGTAAGAAAGTTATGATTTTAATAGTTGGCTATACTCGAAGGGTAGTATCCGTTCCAGCTTTTAGAGTAGGCTGTCGTGCCAGACTTTATCGAAGGCTTTTGCCACATCCAGGAATATAGAGGACCTACCTTGTTTTCTTCTAAAGTTCGTTGTATTATCATTGTTATTCTGTGTACCTGATCAATTGTCGAATGTTTGTTTCTGAATTCAAACTGATGAGCGGGTATAATGTTTCTTTCATCTAAGATTGGCTTCAGTCGTTTTGCAAGTGGTTTTTCAAACAGTTTTGACAATGTGGGCAGTAAAGAAATTGGCCTGTAGGAGGATGCTTCATTTGGTGGTTTTCCTGGCTTGGGAATCATCACTACCTCCGCAGTTTTCGAATTTTGATTTTTTTCCATTTTTTCTGTTTTTTTTCGGAGGTAGTTTCACTATTTGGTGCATATCTCGAGTTAGGAACGTCCAATGTGGTCACTCGGCACAAATCAAAGCTAATCGTATCATCAACAAATGTTGCATAGTCTTTCAATCGCTTCAGTAGTTTCAACGCAATGGGCCACAATACGAAAAAATTGTGGCCAAAATGAAAATCGAACATTTGCTCTATCAACGGTGAGAAGTAGAAATCGTGGAAATATGGCCAATTTCTTACAGTTTTTATGTAGAGTGTACACTTTTACGAAGACAACAACGAATTTACGATAAAAATCTATGCAAAAATGCCGAAGTTATGAGCAATTATGATTGATAGGTACGAAACTACCAAAAATCAACATTTTCTCTGTTTATCAGTTTGATTAATTTCGTTTATTTTTATTTTATGTTTTCAATGACATTAGAAGTGATTCTGGCTCCTGCTTCGCCTTCTGTTCTTGTCAATATCTGTTTCTCTTATGAGGAACCACAGATATAATCCCCCATCATTCTTTCATTCCAAAATCCCTGGTAGCGCCTCTCAATAGTCTTCATCTCCTGGTGGAACCTCTCACCATGCTCGTTACTAACGTCGCCAAGATTCTCAGGAAAAAATCCAGGTGCGAATGTAGGAAATGGATTTTCAGAAACATGTTGACGCTTGTTGGAAAAATAAAGAAAATTAAAAGCATATATCAGAAAATGAATAGAATAACAGTATTCTATACCTATTTTTGCATATTTCTGGTGCAAATCTTCTACAATTGTCTGGAAGTTCGGGCTTTTATTGTTTCCAAGGAAATCAGAAACAATTAGCTTAAAAGAACTCCAGGCTGCTGCCTCATCCGATGACAATTATCTTTGGAATTTATCATCTTAGCTTCCTTATTTGTGGACCGTCAAAAATCCCTTTCTTGATTTTCGCAAAAGAAAGAGTATTAAATAAGGTTTCAAATAAGCAAACGCTTGACCTTCTTTATTCAATGCTTTCACTAAGTTTTTGAAGAGTCCAAGTTTAATATGTAGTGGTGGAAGAATGATGTTTTCTTTTTTCATGAGTGGGACATAGTTAATGTTGTATTCGCTCACTGCGGGCTTTTTTCTTTTCGGCCATTGTTTTCTCTTATAATGATGTTCTCGAGCACTGCTGTCCCAGAGGCATAGGAAACAGCAATATTTTGTATAGCCACCTGGCATTCCACATAACATGCCCACCACTTTCAAATCGGCACAAACTTTCCAGTCGTGTTCTTCATACTTGATAAATTTCAAAAATTTTACCTTAGTCTCGTATGATTCCTTAGTGTTGACTGCATGTGCGATGGGAATCGATGGTTTCTCGTTTCAGTTATGCAAAATTACTGCTTCAAACTTTCTTTACTCAATAAATAGCCGCCACTCGTTTGTATTGTAAGGCTGTCCAAGCTTCTCGAACAAACCAGGAAAGTCCTTGCAAAAGCATTATGTTATCTTCTGTCGTATAATATATGGCCAAGCCTTGTCGCGGTCTCTGTAGTAAGTTGTTTTAGCATTCGGAGCCAAAAACTTGTGTTGCTTCATCCGAGATGCATGTAATTCTGCTTTATCTTTTGAAATATCCAATACTCTCACCCAATCATTCAATTCAGCCTGACTTGGGAGATAGTGCCCTTCACTCCCAGCGAAATCGCTTTCATTTGATTTCTCCATATCTTCTGATGAATCGGAACTTGTTTTCGGAGTAGATGTATCCGGACACTTGGGAATGGAAAGTGTATCCGAATGCGAAGTTGGTAAGGTAACCGATTGTACATATGCGTAAATCCGTCGCATACTTTTTCCAATGCCCGTCTGTTTGCTTAAACAAAAATAGCAATCGGTCGCATGACAAAATATTTTCCTCCAAATCATTGGTACACCGAATTTCATGTACCGCCTAATTATAAAATGTAATCCGTTAAATATTTATATTAACTCATCACCAAATACATACCCTGTCAAGCCAGAAGCCCATCCACTAAGATTTATATGACAAGTAAGGCAGATAATACTAGGTGTCCAAGGTTCGTGAAGATTTTCAGCTGCTAGTCCAAAGTATGGGAGATAATGCTCTAAACAGAAATCATCTGGGTTGTTATTGCACGCAAAGGCTTGTTGGAACTTGGAAGTAAAACGTAGATGTCTTAAAATTCGTCTATTTGGTATTTGGGTATTTGGTACAGTTTCGACGGGAACTGAACGAGATTACAGTTCTGGTCGGTTGTTAAATTACTCTTCGTTTGTTACAGTGAAATAGTTCTATATATATTAAAAGCAACTAACACTGTAAACTCTTTTATTTCGAATGCAACTATAATAACAATACGCATTAAAAGTACGGGCGGCAAACAACCCTAGCGGCTCCGTCGTTCCAATCAGACTGAGCCGACAGGCAGCGGCCCCTTCTCTTGGTTCCCCTAATACGCGACTCTCCGAAATAGGGGACTCCCCGACATCGCTAACTGTTGGTAAACCTAGATGTCGCTAACAATATATATTACAATTCAATGTCAGTCTAAACGGGTCAATATTTGATATGGTTTGAAAGGACACCATTTGTAGTAAAAGACATTACACAGATCACGTACATAAACAAACAACAATAACAATTTGCAGTAACAACTTAAACAATAATTCATGCTTGTTAACAAACATCTCGTATTACAATATACATTGAATGCAAAGTCCATAATGTGTAGCTATATGAGCAGAATGATTTATGGAGATGAAAGTATATGGGGATCACAACACAGGTTAAATAAGCAACACAACACAACACAATTTACACAACTGTTACATAACTGTTGGTAGTTTGGTACCCATCAATCATAATTGATCATAACTTCGTCATTTTTTCATAGATTTTCATCGTAAATACCTTGTTCTCTTTGTAAAAGTGCAAACTCTACATAAAAATAGGAAACTGCAGATCTTTTCACGTTTTCTACATTTCCCCGGCAATTAAGTAATTATTCGATTTTCATTTGTGCCAAACATTTTCCAAAATGTGGCTCATTGCTCTGAAACTACTGAAGCGATTGGAAAACAATATTAATATTTTATTGGTGATTCAATTGGCTTTAATTTGATGTGCCAAGCGACCAGATTAGATGTACCGAACTCGAGATATGCTCCAATTAGTCAAACTACCACCGAAAAAAAATATATGTTTTTTTCAAAAATCATATCTCCAAAACTTATCCATTCAAATTTTTTTTAATGCGATTTTTGACTTTAGCGGACCAAGGTATATAAGAAAAAAATAGTGGCACCTAAATTTTGTTGACTAGTGTAATTAGTGGGTGCAGAATCTCCAAATGTTGTTGATGTTTTTTCATTATATGCATTTAATGTACCATTACAATCATAATCCCCAATACAATTTTCAGAGAAAGAACAACTAGATATTGCGGTCTTATTTCATGTTTTTTTACCAAAAATGTCATGCATTTCCTCAAAGAACATTGGCTTTTCTTTGTGACCGTTTCCTGTTTTAATGAAACTAACATAATTTTTTTAGCAAACTTTTGTCGACATTTTTCTGCTGCTAATTTTCCAGAACCTAATATAATTGAAATTACATTATCGTATCCAAAATTATTCATTTCAGAAGCTATGTTTTGCGAGATTTGATATTTTGCTGTTTTTTTTATCATTAAATGCTCTTACAAACCTTTTTTCTTTACGTAAAATTAAAAATGTAGGTGTTGCACCTTTGTCTTCTGGTACTTTAATTAGTTGCCATACAACTTTTGTAACATTAATAACTTTAATCTCTAGTGGTTGATGAATAGCCACCGATGAAGCACCGTTATGAGCAAAGTCTTGAATTTCTTGACTGTCTATGAGTCTATGGCATATTCATCATTTGCAATTAAATTTGTTGATATGGATGTGAGTGAAACAAATATATGGTCAGAAGGTTTTATGAGTTATGTCTGAAAAATATGTAATAAACTATGGAATAAATCACTGCTCGTATGAAGCAATGGTCAGGTGTAAATGTAAAAGTAGGATTGGTAACATTCTCACAATCAATACTTTATATTTTTTTGAACATGGCTTAAACCATGAACAACAAAAAATTATTATTAATTGCTGGTAAATGTAATTAATTATTAATATTTCTAATCACATTGAGCAAATGCTGCAATTTACCTGTAATTGTTAATACTACGTTAATTTTTCACGATAATCATAAAACCGAAAGAACTGTCTTGTAAGTCACTTAAATCGTGCACTGTTTTTTAAATGATTTGAACAATTTATCTGATATTTTATGCATAATCTGTACTGTTCAGTCCGTCTTTTCGACATCCGCATCAATTACATTCACAACTTGTTTCGCCATTCCAAGAAATAGTTTATGCGAAAATTTTAAAGTAAAAATACTAAAAATATGGAAGTTTCGCATTTTTCTCGGAAGTTTTGAGGTCATGTTATATAATAACCTCTACAAAAGTTACAGTTTATTTCATGATCTACTGCTTTTTGGATTATTTTTAATTCTACGTCAAGTTTTGCCGGAAAACGCAATAATATATTTTGCACACCCTTTCAACCCCCCAAATTAACACTATGACACCCCCGCCCGGCCTTGCATTATTTTCTTACGTTCATTGTAAGCCTCTTTACCATTTCCAATGATTAAAGTCCTCTCTACAATTAATACTGGTTTTGGCTTCTAAATCTTTAGTTAATTTGCCTGCACTAAATGCTTACCAAATCGGCTCGACTAAGTATACAAATGCATTCTTGGTTATTAATGAGTCTCTCAATAAAATTGAAAATAAATTTTATCTACGACTCACACATAATAAGTTCATTGCATATGTATCTATGACAATATAATCCCCATCATGATACACGCCAATGATTTTAATGACCCTAACGTTGTATAATAATGAAGTCATTTTTTGAACTAACTGTCATCATTATACAACGCTAGTGTCAAAGTCTGTCGAAACCTACCTGGATAACAGTTATGTGATAGTTCGCCTGGCCATCATTGACAAATACATTTAAAATATTTGATATAAAATGGAATTGATGAATCGTAGATAAAACGTCGTATGTGACTCGCACACAACGGATATAAATCGCTCGCGATTTATGTCGTTAGTTATGTGCTCGTCAAATAATATACTAATATCAAGTCAACGCTATCTGTAATATAGATGACACAAGCGAACACTGTCGCATTTGAAGCATGTGACTATTAATAATGACCGGTGATGTGACGATGTTCACAATAATTGTCATCAATTTTAAACAAACGGCCTATGTAGGGACTGGTTTACAATACATTTTTAAGATTTTGTTGTACAGTGTTTAATAAATATTATCTTTATTTTTTCTTAGTAGAGTGTAATATAGCACGAAAAGAAGGAACCATGGGTAGAACACATGGGGTGACAACCCCTGCCGATTTAGATACCAATTATTTACAGCAGGTAGTGGACGATCTATAATTAGCAGATGTTTTCAGAAGTCCTAGTTTGAAAGGTTTCAATTTAGAACGTAAATTATGAATATGTCTTAATTTAGATTCTAAACTACAAACTCATTCGTTTTCTGTATTATATACTTGGCCGGGTATGGTAATAGATAGTCTCATTAATTTTATATTTGAAGAGCTGTTTTCAAATGAGAATAATGTTAGGGAAGAGAAGATAATAATCGCAGTGCCAACATAATAATATACAAATAAAATGAAATATTCAATGGTATACTACACTTTAGTTTCTAGGGTTACGTATACAGTGTAATCAACAAAATAATGGATCGTATAATTGCGAATGGAATACTAGGATTCTAATAAATGTTGAAGTATGAGCATTTGCTTCACCCTTTATGCAAAGCATTGGTATATCTATAGAAGAAAAAACTACAACAAATGCTCTGTGAGCCATAGTTATGCTGTTAGTCATTCTAGATTGTGCAGTGTATAGGAAGATCAAATGCAGTCGATGATACTAATATCAATCGATAGCGTATGGTACCCGTAGAAACATATTACAATGTTTATAATCCTAGTTAATAGAAATATGTTTTATTAAACCATCTGAAGTTGTGCTTGTCATACTTCAATCCTTCTTTTTTATTTCCACGTTTGTATTCATCACATTGTATTATGTTACAGTAAATGATGCTGAGGTTGAAAATATACGGTTACGATTATTACACGCAGTCCAATTAGTCCCATATTCTAAAATCGTTAAAATCAAAACTATGGTTATTGTTCACTGCATGAGAAGCTAGAGCACATTTGGTCTTTTTAGTATTACAATCCCTTTTATGAATGCTCAGACGTCCACGTGTAGTGACGAGTAGTGTTGTGTAGTGATACCAATATACTTGCCATAATAATACTTGCAGGGCAAACAATAAATCATATTAGATCTAAACATCAGGGGTGTAACAACTTTAATTCTACTAAAAATTGTGAACGTTTGAAGGGATAATGTTGAACGAGTTTCAAATTGTAAGAAATGAAGGGTTTAAACAAATTTTTAAGATTATGAGTAACAATGGGTACAGCTATATTTATGTAGGAGATGGGTTGGTCATTAAGAGTATCAAAAATGTTTATAGTTCCCGTGTTACTTGTGTTCGTGGAAAATAATATTTTTTTTTAATTAAGATAAACTCAGGTAGTGTGGCCGCTTTTTCGATTAGTTGACTTTCTTTCTGTATTTTCACTTGGTTCCAGCAACATCTTCGATTCAGTTTACTATTGAGAATTCTTTGCCGTTTTTTGATGTTATTGATTAGGAGGGAGGGATTATGGACCGTATTTTGCTTAAGTTTTTGGGCAAGTCTGTTATATTGTGTGGTGACTTTAATGTTTGCTTTGGGTCTAGTGACAGGGATGCTGCTTCTGTTACTGATCTCTTGTCGTCCTTTGGTTTTTCGAGAACAATATTTACAGCTACAAGAGGCAACAACTGCCTTGATAATATATTCGTTAATTTTAACGCAGACCAGTGTGCAACTAATGTAGTAAACTCATGTATTAGTGATCATTTTGCGCAAAGTATATGTATCCCATTGGACGGGTCAGGGGACGCAGGAAACATTTCCCTTGGCAGACCTATTACTGCCAGTGGTAAGCAGAGGTTTTTTGATAGTTTGTGTGAGCATGATTGGCGATCTGCACTGTATGACGAGCCCGACGTAGCCAGGCGTTTTTCGGTGTTTCATGCCGCGATTGTTTCATCTTTTAATATATCATTCCCAGTAAAGCGACTCCAGCGGAGAAGCATGGTGGTGGGTACAAGGGGAGCTTGGTTTACGGAGGATTTGTTAATGATGAGAAACCGGTTGTCGTTACTGTCGGATATATATAGACACCAAAAGAACGATTATTTCGGCGGTCTTTTGCGTCAACATAAGATGCTCTACAGTAAAGCCATTAGGCAGGCTAAAATAAAGGCGAATGACTCCTACGTGCGTTATTCGGGAAATAAGCCAAAGGCCATGTGGAATTTAATTAACGGCTTCCGACAATCACATGGGCCTGCTGACAGCAGTACTCTCTCTGCTGATGTTCTTAACCAGTATTTTGTTAGTGTTGTCCGCGGATCTAACCCTCTCTCGGCGCCGTGTGGTTTGTGTTCGGATGATGTATCATGTGTCCCACGGACTGATGCGCCGCCTTTCCATTTCACCGAAGTCAGTCAAATCGAAGTGAGAGCTGTAATTGACTCTATAAAAAATGGGACATCGAGAGATGTCGATGGACTTTCAGTCAATGTTTTGAAGGTTGTAAAAAATAATATTGTTGCTCCACTGACATCTCTGATAAATTCGTGTCTTAGGACACAAATGTTCCCAAAGGAACTTAAGATTGCTCTTGTCACTCCCATACTTAAAAAGGGAGATGTGAACAACCCATCTAATTTTCGTCCGATATCGATTCTCCCTTGCATCTCGAAGATATTTGAAAAAATTGTTAAAAGTCAGATCATAAGCCACTTTGAGAGATACTCATTATTTTGTAGAGAACAGTTTGGTTTTAGAAAAGGACGATCCACTACTCACGCAATTATGTACTTTCTGGACAACTGTGTTGACTGTTTTGAGAGTGGAAAATATAACGTCGCCCTGTTTTGTGACTTGTCGAAGGCTTTCGACCGAGTAAATCATGATCTGCTTGGGAAGAAGTTGAGGTTGTATAATTTCTCTGGGGCGGCATGTGAATTTATTTTATCATTTTTGTCGGACCGGTCGCAGATGGTGAGGTTTGGCGGCGTGGTTTCTGGCAGCCTTCCGGTCACTTGCGGGGTTCCGCAAGGTTCTGTTTTGGGTCCGCTTTTGTATTTGTTGTACGTTAATGACTTTGTTTCTTGTGTTCCCTGTGATAGGGCTGTTTTGTTTGCTGACGACACCACACTGTCTTTTAATAGTGTTAAATTAGACCAGGCTGTCGTCTCAATGGAGGCTTCACGCAGAATTGCCGAGGACTGGTATGCTGCGAATGATTTGTCACTTAACAACGACAAGACAAAGCAAATGATATTCACCTTACGTCCTGTGGATCGTATAAATGAGGAATCGGTGACGTTTCTTGGTGTTGTTTTGGACCCATGCCTCCGGTGGGATTTGCATGTTGAGAGTGTGTCGGTTGGTGTGTGTAGGAGTGTATATCTGTTACGTAATTTGTCAAATAGTCTGTCGTTTCCGGCACTCCGTTCGGCCTACTTTGCGCTAATCCAGTCCAGGATCGAATATGCCGTGTTGGCATGGGGTCACTCGTCTTCAGCGCAGCGTATTTTTGGCCTTCAGCGCCGAGCTGTGAGAGTGCTTGGAGGATTCGGATATAGACAGGATTGCAGAGAACTGTATATCCGCTTAAAAATACTGACGTTTCCCTGTCTTTATATTCTGAGAGCTGTGACCTGGGTGAAGGATAATCTGTCTGACTACAGCATAAATTCTGATATCCATGGACACAATACACGATCGCGGTCACATCTCCATGTACCATTCCACAGATTGAAGAGTAGCAGACATGCTGCTAATTTTTATGGTATAAAGTTTTACAATGTACTTCCAACCCACGTAAAGACCTTAAACTCTGAAAGATTTAAAAACTCTGTGAAAACCCTTTTATTGTAGAATGCTTTTTACAGTATTCAGGAATATACCGACTGTTTTGTTTCAGTGTAATGTTAGTTTAAAATTATGTTCTTGTCAGGGTTGACATTGTTTGTGGTTGTAATATCTAATAGGACGTAAGAATTTATTTTGATATTGTATTTATTGTACCTGTCTTTGACTTGTGTATATACATATCTTTGTATCTTAAACACCAATAAACTATTATTATTATTATTATTAATCTAACCATTCCATAAACCAAAAGTTAAATATGGTCACTGTCATGCACAATAGAGTTTTAAAGCTATCGCAGCACTCCATTATAAGAATAAAAATAAAATAATTATTTTTTTAATAGTGTGTACCTACCCTAACCATTACATTAGGAAAATAAAATTTAGTGTGTCCTATGGAAGAGTGGTCACAGATATGACGGCCCTTGCGAGTTGTGAGGCCATAATTTGCCAAAACTTTCCGTTAATTCCTGGCTTGCCGCAACTCCTCTCCCAATTTTTTAGTTTAAATAATTTGAGAATAGCTAGATATAATCTTGGGTCAGTGGGAAATTTCTTTACAAGATTAAATAGAAAAACTCCTCAGATTATACGTCTAATGTTGTGGATGTGAAGCAACTTATGTTGGTCAGACTGGTAATTGGTTGAAGACCAGGATGAACTAACACAGGCTGGATTTAAGAAATAATAGGTTATCTAGTGAATAAATGCATCCATTAGTTAGCTGAGGTATAATCGGTTGGGAGAAAAGAAAGAAGTAGTGTTTCTTTGTAGCTATCTATTTATTTTCTTGCTTTGGTGATTAATTTCGGGTGTGTATAAAACCCATCATCAGACCAGCGTCAGGCGGTTAAACTAGTATTATGAACATGAGATGTGTGGGCGCTCCGTTAGGAACTTGGAACATAGAACTTTCGGTCGATTTGCAATTTAAAAAACACTAATTATATTAAAAACTGGCCAGTATCCGTCCACGTTTTCTCGAGAGAGTTTTTAATATAATTAGTGTTTTTAAATTGCAAATCGACCTGGCATCCTCCAGGTTTCTGGCAAACTGGCAAGGTTGGCGAAAGGGATTCTCAGGTAGATGATGTATCACCCCGCTATATTTTCAGGAGGTCCTTCACAACTTCCCTCATACCACCAACTCGGGGGCAAAAACATGATCTGTCCACATATATACAGACGGGTCGAAATACCCACATGACTCTGGTGCAGGAGTCTTCTCCCGAGCACCGAATATAAAAATCGGTGTTAGGACGGTACCCGCCTATAGCACAAACAGAGCTGATTCCCTTAACAATCGCAGCCAAAACTATTACTGAAAAATATATTAGTGGCAAAAACGGGCTGAGCCTAACGGACAGAAACACATGAATACTAGCGCTGCCCAGACCTCTCATAACCTCTAGCACAACAATGTACCGAAGCTCTGACAAAAGCAGCACAAGCAACTAATACGATAGCCGTCCATTGGATAAAGGGGCACGGTAAAAGCAAAAAGGAACAGGGAAGCAGATCGCCTGGCAAAATACGCTGCGAGGACGCCCTATATAGGACCTGAGCCAGCGATACCACCACCCCTCAAAAATTACACAACGCACTAACAGAAACATTCCAACCTCTCTTCAGGAGAAGATGGGACGTAACCACCAAGTGTGTTATTGCAAAGGAAATCCTACGAGCCCTTTGCGAAAAGACCACAATCTACTACCTTCAACTTACCAGAAGCAACCTTAGACGGCTAAGACACAAGGAACAGGCAGCAAGCAGGAAGCAAAAGCATTAAGGTGCAAAAAACGGTCCCATGTATTTATATGGACACCTGCACACTGAATGAGCATTTGCTCCTAGCTGCAAAATGCACACTGCTTGCTGTATGCAAGTTTGCTATCAACCGTTTTTTTTTTTGCTGCGTCGCACACAAGCTTTGCAATCTTGATTTTTGTGACTATTGTAATGAAATTTTAAATTAGCCCCTTATCATAAATGTCGAACTAGACGCAATTTTTTTTTGTTCAAACACAGAGTGTGTGACGTGTGTGTGGCATAACACCTAATCAATGACTAACAAGTTATTTTCACTTAACCTAAACTGATAAAATAATGAGTATTTCTACAATTTTGCCCATTGGCCCAAGTTATTTTAGTCTGACAGTTATTACCACTCAAGTAGACGGCGGTTGTTTTCACTTGTACTATCACTGTGAATAGTATATTATTATTATTATTCGTAGTATACGGGTGCTCTGCTTTCATCACCCCCGCACTAGTTCGAATGGTTTAGTTCTTTTCAGCAGACGCACTAGCCCACTGTTGTCTAGCAGCTGGATGGCTTCAATGTTGTCGTGGTGGAGTATACGATCCTCGTGCTTCTTAGCAAATTTCGATATTTCGCTAGTTACCATCTCCATGCGAAGGTCCCGAAGAAGATTGGTGTTTTTGATGTACCATGGTGCACCAACAATGGCCATTTGAACTTTATTTTGGAACCTCTGAATGAGGTTGATATTGGACTGCTTAGTGCATCCCCATAACTGTGTTCCATACACCCATACTGGCTTTAATAATTGCTTGTATAGTAGGAGCTTACTTTGCACTGACAGGGCTGACCTCCGTCCCAGCCAATACATTTTGCGGAATTTTAGCTCGAGTTCGTCCCGCTTTTTCTTGACATATACTTTCCATCTAAGTTTGGCATCCAGTGTCATGCCAAGGTATTTCGCTGTATCCGCGTATGAAATATCATTCCCATTAATGGTTACTGGAATATAGGGAACTCTCTTATTGTGTAGTTTACATGCGTGGATTTTCCTTCATTTTGTTTGATGCACCATTTCTTTGTCCAAAGGTTGATTTTGTTTGCAGCTATCTGTAATTTTTCAGTTGCTTCTTCGACACTGTCGCTAATCGCCAAAATAACCGTGTCGTCTGCAAATGTTGCCAATGTGCTTTCTCCCGGAACAGGAATATCATAAGTATACAGTAGGTACAAAAGTGGTCCCAATACACTTCCTTGTGGTACTGCGGCATTGATATTGGATAGCGAGGGGTATTCGTCATCCTGTTTCACCTTGGAGTGACGGTCTTTCAGATATGATTTTAACAGTTCTGTATATTCAGTAGGAAGCTGCTGTTCCAGTTTCTCAAAGAGTCTATCATGCCACACCTTATCGAAAGCCTGAGCCACGTCTAAAAATATTGCTGAGCAAATTTTCTTTTCCTCAAGACCCTTTTCTATAGCTTCGGTAATTCGGTGTACCTGATCGATTGTTGGATGTCGAGCTCGAAAGCCGAATTGATGTGATGGAATAGTTTGATTTTTCTCAAGAATTGGGTATATTCACTTGATAAGTAATTTCTCAAACAGTTTTGAAATGGTTGGTAATAAAGATATGGGTCTATAGGAGGTTACATCATTAGGCGGTTTACCGGGCTTGGATATCATGATGACAGCCACTTTCCAGAATGAGGTCACGTATCGTAACCTAAGTGCAGCGTTGAACAAATTTAACAACTTTATCACGGCTTTTCTCGGTAGCTGCTTCAGCAGGGCTCCTGATATATCAAATCTTGGTGCCTTTTTCGAACTGAGGTTGGTTTTGATTTCGGTCATTAGTTCTTTTGATGAAATATGGGGTATAGGCTTTGAGACTCCAGTGCTATCCAGGTGATAGACTCGAGAAGTTCAGGGGTATGAGTTTCATTCGGTGTAAATGTCTTTTCCAAGTTATCGGCAAAGAGATCGGCCTTATCCTTGTTACTTCTGGCCCAAGATCGATATTCTTTTCTTATCGGGGGAATTTGCATTATCGGTCGCTTTATATTTTTGGTGGTTTTCCATAGAGAGTAGTCCGTAGCAGAGACGCAAAATAGGATTGTTTTAATAAAAGAACTAGAGCCTCGCCAGTGAAAAATTAGTAAAACTAAAATATCATTTGACCCAAATTTTTGCATTAAAAAAATTTTCAATTATTTATTGGCAGATGATAAATTATATATTATATATGCATCTTATAGCAACAGATTATGTCAGGATGAGGTAACTGTCAATCATTAAAAATTAAAGATAATTTTGATTTTTTAGTGGAATGTAATTTTTTAAGTTGAAGACAACCCCGGTCTATACAGAAACATTAAAAATACATAATATATAAGCTTATTTTCATTGAGTAATTAATTTTTTACAAATTATCATGCTTAACACAATATTATTTATAAGCGATGGAGTCATTACCATTCTTTTAATGCATATTTTTATGAAATTAAATGTCTCATTCAACAAACGTCATGTTTAAGTGGCGTGCTCTTGCTGTGCTCTCTCAGTGTGCGGTATGCGTCGTGCAAAATGCAAGCTGCTTGCTGCTTGCTTGCTGCTTGCTTGCTGCCTGCTTGCTGCCTGCTTGCTGCCAGCTCGTTCAGTGTGCGGCCTGCCTGACCGTAATCTATACATGGCACTGCAGACTAAAAAAGGATCTATCCCGCATCGGACTCGTAGATGGCCACTTGTGAGGAGGATGCGAAAGCGAGGAAGAGACGGCAGAACACTGTCTGTGCGAATGTCCGGCATTTTCGACATTAGGCATTGTTAGCTTTGACAGCCTTAAGATATACTATGCATCTAGCGTTGAGTTCGTCTTGAGTTACGGAATTGTATTGTGGGGTTCATCACCTAAGATGAGTTCCTTCTTTCGGCTGTAGAAGAGGTTTCTGCGTAGTATGTTGGGCCTTTCGTTCCGCAAATCTTGTAGGGATGTTTTTAAAACATATAAATTATTCACATTGCCATGCCTGTATATTTTTCGACTGCTGTCTTTCTGCAGAGACAATTCAAGTAAATTTGGCAGAAATGGATACCTCTCTGCATCGTTGCAGATGCGCAGTGGTCTCTGTTGGTCTGTCCACGTCACGCCTGATCTGTGTTTGAGAAGGGACCATATTATATGATGGTCAGGACTTTTAATGCTCTCCCAACCGATATACGAAACATCAAGTAGTAGTAAATTAAAGAAAAATAGGGAGTATTTCATTGATTGGGCATTTTATAGGGTCGACGAGTATTTGACTGAGACAGGTTCGCAAAATCTGTGAAGATGTGTTGTACACTTTTTTTTGTTTTCTTGTATTATATTTTGTATTTTGACTATGCCATTGTAATATTCAGTGACAATTATTGTCCATGTCTACAGCGGATCCAGTGACAAGTAAATACCTTTTTATTTTATTTTATTGATGAAACTAACACAAGATCCTTAGTTACTTCACATGGTGTCTCAACCTTAGACATAAAAGAACATTATTTTGAACCTCCTAGTATAATCAGCACTAACGTTTCTTTACTACGCCACAAAAAATATTAAAAATTGGCCATATACCTATTACAAAAGTTATTGAACGTCAAAATTCAGTAAAATTGTTTTAAGCGTTCGTTAACCTGGTAAACGTGCTGGTCAGGGTGTAAGTGTAAGTGAAATAGCAAATTAGTGAAACAGTCTGTAATAGCTATCAAAGAAAATTTTAACAGAAGGTTTTCACAAAAATTGCTAGCGACTACAGTCGGGATGCCAATGCCAATTTAAACCTAACACCAAGTTTAGATATACAAAATTCTTAGGACCTAAACTCGGTTTATGTTTTAAATTAGCATTGAAAACCTACAGCGACATATTTTAATTCATATCAACTAAGGCCAGTTCCGTTATGGTTATTGTTTGTCACACATCGAGCAATGCAAAGGTAGTGACTAAAAATTTAATTTATATCTGGTTTAATTGATTGATCATTTGGCAATGTATTCACCCACTACATAAATAATCACACAACATGTTGAGTGAAGTAGGAAAGTCATTATCAAAAGTTCTTGATAGAGTGATAGTTTCAGCCGTATACGGATTATAAAATACAAGCACAAAAGAGTCAATGAACGAAATACGGAAAGTAATAAGGAAAAAGTAACGATAGGCAATTTGAAATCAGCCATTACGTCTTACGTAAGAGCGGATTCAATCGCATAGAAAAAACGAACGCTTCCTCAATTCATGCAATGTTTCCAGAACAAGACATATAAAACGGGAAATCCAACTATAATATACCCACTTAAATGTACGCTTACGTACTGAAATTTTATAATCCGTTAAAGAAAATCGGCATGTGGTTAATGAACATTTCGAACGTACATATTTAACACTTTCACTATCTGTGTTCGCTATGTAGGTCTGTATAATTAACAATAGACAATGGGGGCTAAATTTTACCATTATCAGTTAATATTCCAGTAGATAAATTTATTAATTATTCTTTGAAATTTCAAGTACAAAAAACAAAGCAAAATAGACTGCTAGGTACTATTATAAGGACTGACGCATTTATTGTACATACAGTGTGTGCAATACACGTTTCTTCCATGTAGAAAAGTTGTAGATAATAATCATTCACCCTGCGGCCAGAAAATGTTTTCATATCCACAGGCTGTATCTACCATGTACCACTAGCTTATGTTTTTTTTTAATGACACATTAGGTATATTGTTGCAGTTTCTAATTAAATTTTTTTTAACTTGTTTCTTTTACGTCGGTCTATTTCCGCAACTTAGGCCAATCACCGACGCTGAGGGCAGGCTACACACACCCAGGAATTTTGTCGAACTAAAGGAATTCCAACCTCCAGTAAGAGTTCTTTAACGTGCACGTCGCATCATGACAGCACATGGGGCCACCGGCATTACTTCCTCATCCGATGGAAGGCGGCATGCCAAGATATTTGTTCCTTGCGTAAAATACCGGGACAGTCGATTTTAACCCGAGCCGAGATTCGAACCTGGGCCTCCAGCGTAGATAGCAGCCGCTCTATCCTATACGCCATCGACCCCCCCCCCCCCTTCTAATTAAGCTATTTATGCTAATCATTTTTTATTATTTTATGTTTATTATTAGCTTATATTAGGCTATTGTCAACTAGACCCGAGATGTTAAGAAATCAATGTCAAATCGTGCAATTTAAAAAAAAAAACACTGAGGCAACTAATTAAGATAAAGAAACAAGAGAAGTCATTCTAGATAGTAAAAATAGCAGGCTTCTTGAGAGTTATGGCCTATTAAAGATTATAATATGCATTATGCAAAATAAATAATAGTTTGTTAAAAAATCGTTTAAGATTTTTAAATGGAACAGCCTGTATATTATAGAATAATTAAAGTTCGATAGGCGAGTTTTCTAAAAATGCCAAATTTAGTAGGTCGATTGTAAAGAGATAAAAAATTATTAAGCACCTAATTTAGAATTTATGCAGAATTCTTAAATTAATACTAAATATCTAGTTGCCACAATAAAATTCAACAAACGCACAGATGTCCAAATTTTTGTGCTGTAGCTTGTAATAATCTCCACGCGCAATAATGAACTGAATAATGAAGAACTTGTGACCTTGATTTTCTTATTAGGAGAATGTCAAAGGAAGGATTTCAAAATAATGGAGGTGCTGCTACCTCCAAACCCAGTTGAGAACACCAGATCACAGCAAGATCACAGCAAGATCGTTTCATCGAATATCAAAAGATCAAAAATACCCATACAACTTGAGTTTTTACCAAGTGCTAGATAGGAATGATTTTGGAAGCAGCCTACATGTAAGGAAATTTATCAAATTTATGATACATAATATACTTTGATAATTAAAGAAAATATAAGATGTTCCAGCTGATTATTAATACTGGGAGATCAAAAATTGTGTTTTTGGTCATGTTTGAGACATCCTATGGGATAACTAAGGAACTTGTTCTCTCGCAGGTTGGCAACTAGGTACTCTCTTACAAAACCATATCAATTCTCAACATCTTGTTTTCTAATTCATCACAATATCTGAATTTTTGTAGAATATACACAGTTTTATGCAAGATTTTATATTTCACTCATAATCAAGTCAGATTTGCTGCAAGGTTTAAGGGTAAATTTAAATAGCAAAGTATTATTTGACATTGTTTATCTTCTACAAAATTCAGGTATTGGAATGAACCAAAAACAAAATGTTCAGAATATGGATGTCTTTGTAACAGAGTACTTTAAAACTTGCTCATGCGCCGCAGTTTTTCAAAGCGTGTATCAAAAGCAGATCAAAAGCGTCTTTATCGTCTGTTTTTCAAAAATTACAATAGTATGTGCTAATCTCTAAGAAATTGAATGAATTTCTTTATTGAATTTCTTTGAAATGCATTGAAAAATAATGAAAACCGGTCATCATTACAAAAATTTAGCAAAATAAGCGTGCCTTTAATTGTGCCGGTCAGCGTATTTTTCTCAAAATTGTATCTGAAACTTGGCATATCTTGTTGTGCTGTACAGGGTCGTCAGATTAGAACATGTTTGTTATTTTTTTACCTTAAGATTTATTTATTAACCATAAGAAGATAATTCATCTTTCCTAGTCTTCCTAGTACATTTAGTATTTAATAAAAATGTTTTTAAAAAATATAAAAATTTATTTACTATATTTATTTCGTGCAAAGGGCATATATTGGAAGAATTTATGTAAGAAAGAGTTAATATATACAACTTTAATCCCTATAATAAACGATAATGAAATAAGCTTTTTCTTGTATCAAACGATATTTATTTATTTAAAATAAAAATGGCAAAACAATTATGTAATCACTATGCAAATAATGTCGAATATTCAATGAAGTATGTTTTGTTTAAACAAATATGATTTGATCACAAGAACAACAATTTTAAGGAGCATGTGATGATGTTGCTTAAAATAAAGAAAATCTGTGTAACCAACCAAACTAAAAAAAAAAACATACGAAGAATAAGTTTTGTGTTTATCAAAATCCTAGAATTTGTCTATTTTCGAGTACGATCTTTGGAAAAGACGATTGGTTTAATTACTACCCCCCGCCCGCTCCGCTACTGTCCCGATTATCTACAATAAAAATTTGGTCACCTTAGCTAAGATAGCGACTAAAATTAGGTCATCGCTCAACGATGAAACATTGAATATTTTGACTTTACTAAGATCTCATTTTAAGGAAGAAAATAATATTATTTCATATTGTAAGCCATATTTTTTATTGTTTATGTATATTACTGTATTATGTATACTGTATATTGTTCCGTTCACTTATTTATATTTTAAAAACAAAATCCGTATTTAAAATACTTATTTTAATTTTTTTTTATACATCGAGATTCCCGGTGCTGGCACCGGGGTCCCGGGATTGAAAATTTCCAGCACCGTAATCCCGGTTCTGAAAAAGCAATCTCGGATTGGAAGCACTACTGTACACCAATGACTTCTTCGAATTACCTCTGGGAGGATCTGTGTACAGTACATGTATGCCGATGACACCTGCATCCTTTATTCCGTAAAAACAAAGGAACAACTGCAAAATAAAATTAGTCGGGATATGCAAAGTCTTGAAGCCTGGTTCAGTTCAAATATCTTAACTCTAAACGAAAAGAAGACAGAGTATACGATATTTTCTGGTAGGGAGCAGAAAATACACCTGCATATAGTATTCACCAACGCGCAAATCAAACAGACAAGTAAAGTAAAGTACCTGGGACTGGTAATAAGAGATAACCTTAAATGGGACGACCACATCGACAACCTGAAGATCAGTAACGCAAAAACAATAGCCGCATTGACCAACATAAAACATATAATACCAGAGTTTCCACGAAAATCAGTTTACATTTGCCTGCACATAGCAACTATCAACAACATGATACACGTCTGGAGTGAAACGAGGGAAGACAATATAAACAAAATAAGATTCTAAAAATCCTCTATTGTCGAACATTCAGACAGAGGATAAAGCTGAATAAGATATTGTTACGAAGTATAGTTTAATTGCATTGTACAATTGAGGTCAGGTCATCCAACCCAACCTGCAGACGGTTGCTTGTCCAGAAATGCAGACGTCAGGCTTTTCATATCGGAACAAAGACATTCCTTTGTGGCAAGCGTGCAAATTAACTATGATTTATATCAAAGGCCGTGTGCAACCAAAAATCCTAACTAAGGATTTTTGGGGGCTCAAAACAGGTCATGACGTCTTGCCAAATTCAATATAAAAGCCACGGCAAAGGATGGGAACGGGATCAGTAGTTTGCAGCACCTACTTGTAGTGTAGCGCGACTATTGTATTTTAGATATCAGCTGTAGTATTGGAATTCTGCATGGTCAGCAATACACGAACGATGTAAACAACACTGCGACTTTTATTTATACATCTCCATCCTGACCTAGAGCCGTCCCCCATTAAGAGCTACGTAACATGGTGGAGGCGCAAAATGGTCCCAAGGAAGATCGGGAACGGCTCATTTTGGTCAGGGTGGAAACATCTGAAATAATCCAGCGCGACGAAGAGGAAGCATGGCTGAAGCGACTCGGAGACAAGGCGAATTTTGTTGGCGGTCAATCTGCAGGGACGTTTTGTAAAATTTCTCACCCCCCAATGAGAAATATGCTGTTCCAAAGACAGCTACTTACAACCGCATGGATGGATAGCGTTAGAGTCAAACAACGCTCAACTCTTCGTCTTAGAAATAAGTTAGTACCTAGTGTGTTTATTTGTGTAGTTTAATTGTTGAAGGTTGATGCCATCACTGTAAGGAAGAATATGCATTTGCCCGTTCTCACTTCGATGGATGCAGCTGGCTGGTCCGGGATCACGAAGAGAGAAATATACGGATGGTGGTCATCTACAAGAAGCAGTCGACACATGAGGAAACGGGGTACCATACCGGCATAATTGAGTTATATGCGAGTTTTAGGGTTGCCGACACCGCCAGAGGAAGCTGGCGATGTAGACTGGAGGGGATTTGGCGCTACGGATTCTACCGAACCACCCCGCACGGGACAAGGGATGTCTCGACCAGTCTGAGAAAAAACAAACAAATCGACTAGAGAGGAACGGTCCTATGGATTCTACCAAACCACCTCGCACGGGATAAGGGGTCCCGACTAGTCCAAGTAGAAGTAGAAGGAGAAGAAGAATTAGGAGAATTCTGAGAGGCAACAGGAGATGATTCTGAAACACGAATCTGGGTACACGGTCAAAGCCGACCGTAATGGTGTCTCTCACGTAGATGACCATCACAATCCTAGAAGAAAAAGGTTAGCAGGAGGACCCAAGAACTAGATGGAGACGGATGAGAACGGGGCAAATCGCATACGATACAGGCACGACGACATTGAACATTTTTTTAAGAATATTTTTATTTTTCTGTATTGTTATTTTTTGTGGTGGGCAAATAAAATTATAAGTGGTGCGTTCTTTCCTATCCCGCTCCGTGGCTGTACAATTTCTTCTCATTGCTCTGGGTCGAGCAATTGTTTGCGAGGAGGGTTGTTACGAAGTATAGTTTAATTGCATTGTGCAATTGAGGTCAGGTCATCCAACCCAACCTGCAGACGGTTGCTTGTCCAGAAATGCAGACGTCAGGCTTTTCATATCGGAACAAAGACATTCCTTTGTGGCAAGCGTGCAAATTAACTATGATTTATATCAAAGGCCATGTTTTATACCAAATCCTAACTCAGAATTTTTGGGGGCTCAAAACAGGTCATGACGTCTTGCCAAATTCAATATAAAAGCCACGGCAAAGGATGGGAACGGGATCAGTAGTTTGCAG
Source organism: Aphodius sticticus (assembly GCA_963966075.1). Classification (NCBI taxonomy): domain Eukaryota; kingdom Metazoa; phylum Arthropoda; class Insecta; order Coleoptera; family Scarabaeidae; genus Aphodius; species Aphodius sticticus. The sequence continues at coordinate 36,728,433 of OZ014507.1, read as the reverse complement.
CACCTACTTATAGTGTAGCGCGACTATTGTATTTTAGATATCATCTGTAGTATTGGAATTCTGCATGGTCAGCAATACACGAACGATGTAAACAACACTACGACTTTTATTTACATCTCCATCCTGACCTAGAGCCGTCCCCAATTAAGAGCTACGTAACAATATTACTCATCCACAAAATTGACAATCAATCGACTAAAACCGAGGTAAAGCTAATAAGATCAGGCCAAATCCATGAATATAGAACGAGACACATTTTACATGTAATATCAGAAAAAACAACTACACGATACGCCCCATTTATCCACGGGAGCATATTAAAGGTATACAACAACATATCAAATTATAAACGACTTGGAGTACAGAACATTCAAAATCAAGGTAAACGCGCAACTGCTACAAGGAAAAATTTAGGGGTTAGTGCTCGGCTCAAACATTTCAAAACTATGACACCCTCGATACCATTACCCCGAGGTCGGACGTCGCATCCCATTCCCGAGGTGAAGATAGAGGCAGAACAAGAAGTCACGCAGCCCACGCCCCGTATGTGTATATCTATGCGTATCATGTGTATGTATAGTGTGTATATTTATGATGGATTGTTAGGGACCAAGTATAGTGCCACAAAAACGCAATCCATAACGTGCCGTACCGCATGCCGTTCCGGACGACGAAATTAGTATTTATAGTGCCGCAATGATCTTAAACAAATTGAGCGCCATCTAGCGGAGAAGTATATACACAACGGCATATAACCTCACATGTCAGTATTATTGTTGATTGTATTAGGCAGTGGTAGATCGTGGTAGATATAATAAATTATGGACGAAGGGCTTGTTGTAGCAACAATTCATTTTGAAGTTGTTCTCTTTCTGTGTTCTCGTTGCCACAAACTATAAAAATGCTATCAGTTAACCTAGAACTTACGGGAAACTGCTATTCACTCGCTGGTACACGTACAGATGGCGCCATCCGCGCGCATACGCCGGACAACGTAAGTCGTAACACGCAGGAGATGGAATTCGTTGCGGTCGAGAACGAACTTTACGGAGCGGAACTATAATCGCGGAGTGAAGATTATGTACATTGATCTTTTTACGCTACGGTATTATGGTGCGGTCACGTCACTATACTTGGTCCTTAGTATTTACAGTGCCGCAATGATCTCAAACAAATTGAGTGTCATCTAGTGGAGAAGTATATACACAACGGCACATAACCTTACATGTCAGTGTTATTGTTGATTGTATTAATCAGTGGTAGATCGTGGTAGAAATAATAAATTATGGACGCAGGGCTTGTTGCAGCAACAATTCATTCTGAAATCATCCTCGGCCTGTGTTCTCGTTGCCACAAACTATCAGAATGCTATCAGTTAACCTACAACTTACTGGAAACTGCTATTCACTCGCCGGTACACGTACAGATGGCGCCATACGCGCGCATACGCCGGAAAACGTAATACGTAACACGCAGGAGAGGAAATACGTTGCGGTTGAGAACGAACTTTACGGTTTACGGAGCGTCACAATAATCGCGGAGTGGAAATTATGTACATTGATCTTTTTACGTTACGTTATTACGGTGTGGTCACGTCACTATACTTGGGCCTTAATGGATGTTGTTATTTAAATAAAACGTGCTTTTTAAATGCGATTTCCCAAAAGTCGTATTTTTCCAAACCACGTTTTTGGAAAATGTATTTTATATATCGGGATGATTCTTCGTTTTTTATGTTCAGCACACATCTTGTTTTCTTTCGATCGTTCATTTTTTTAAATTAATTTTTAGAGCGTTTTATAACTCGAAAAAAGCGGAGAAAAGGAAACTTTTTTGGGCATACGGCCGCCATTTTCACAAAAATCAAAATATTAAGAAACTAAACGATTGAACGATAGCTAACGAAATAATAATTAAGAAAAGAATTCACTTTTTTGTTTCATACGACCTGAACACTTGTAACCGTGGTTACCGTTTCACATTAGTGATTGCACATAAGCGGCGGACAAAGTAATCTGCAATGTCATCACAATAATTTTGAAATTGTAAATTTTATACATCGATACTAACACAAAAGAAAAAAAAACTTTGTCTAAAAATCTTGTATGGTTCTTTCATTATGAATTCCTGAAAATAGGCTAGAAAACCGGCCAACAAAGCGGAAGACCCCCTTAACGGAAACCGGATCTACTGTTCGCGCTTCTGGTAAAAAAAGCCGACCGTTTATAACTTTGGCAAAAATTGTTGCATCAATTTCATTATACCTCAAATTGTAGGTAATTACAAGACATAGAGCCGAGTTTTGTCTCATGGACAACTAGTCCTAAATGGCGATAATGTCCGTTCGAATAGCAAACGTATTTCAAACAGTTCTTAAAGAAAAATGTTTAACACTTTTGCAAAAATTGTTGCATAGGTTTCTATCATACTTCAAATTGTAGGTTATTAAAAGACTTAGTAGCCCTACAACGCTCGAAGTTTTGCCCCATGGACAACAAGCCGTAAATGGCGATAATGCCCGTCCGAATAGCGTATTTCAATCAGTTGCCACAGAAACATGTTTATAACTTTTGCAAAAATGTTTGCATACATCAGCTTGTAGGTAATTAAACGACCTAGTAGCCCTTCGACGGCCGTAGTATTGCCCCATTATGAACAGGCCCTAAATGGGGATAATGTCCGTTCAAATAGTAAACATATATCAATCAGTTGCTCCAGAAAAATGTTTATAACTTTTGTTGCACAAATTTCTATCATACCTCATATTGTAGGTAATTAAAACTCTTAGTAGTTCGACGTTTGGAGCCCCATGGACAACAACCCTTAAATGGCTATAATGTCCATTTGAATAGCAAACATATTTCAAATAGTTGCCACAGAAAAATATTAGCAAAAAATGTTGCAAAAGTTTCTATCATACCCAAAATTGCATGTAATTAAAAGACCTAGAGTAGCCCTTCGATGCTCGGAATTTTGCTAAATTGTGGTAATCTCCGTTCGAATAGCAAACGTATTTCAATCAGTCAACTTTTGCAAAAATTGATAACATAATAAGTTGTCACTTGGTTGTTTTCTTTTTATTGAACATCTGTGAATTTTTATGTGTAAATAAAGAAGTTTATAATTATTTTATTATTAAGTTCTATTATTTTATTGTTTTTTTTAAAATTAAATGTTAAATGTTTTTAACACTAGTTATATTTATTGATATTTCCCCTATTATACCAAAAGCCAGGTGGGTGCAAGGGCACCCCCTTGCCCCTCTCTGCGGGCGCCCATGGGCAAGGATAAGGCAAAACTTTCAGAGATATAATTGGAAATTGTTCAGAGAGAATCCGAAAATGCATTGGATAAAGGTGGCAGATATTTGAACAGTTGTAGTGAAATAGTTACCTTCATTACTGCAATACTGAAAACAATTAAAGATCGACCATAATCAAGACATGACAGGAACATCACGTAAACTAATATAACATTATAAATAAACACCAATATTGTTACGAAGTAAATTAAAACGAGGTTATCATTATGTTCGAATATGTTCTATGAAATATTATTGTCGAAGACCTGAATTGCTCAATTCTTGCAGTTCCCAAGTATGGGTTCCAGACGCCGAGTTTGCACAAATATCAAATGAATAACCTCGACGTTTGGTAACCTAATTAATGGTAGTGAGTATACTTCTTGATTCTATCTCGCTTGGGTTCGCCGCCCGTTCGCTTCTGGTGTTTACCTGATTTTCATCATTTTTTGTTGTTTTTTTAACATATAGTGCAGGCAAATTAAGTTGAGAGTGGGTATTAATTGTAGACAGGAGTTTTATCATTGGAAATGGTAAAGGGGCTCATAGTGAACGTAGAAAAAATAAATGCAGGTTGTCGGGTGGTATAATGTTTATTTCAGGGGGTTGAAAGCGGGTGCAAAGTATATTATTGCGCTTTCCGGCGAAACATGATGTTTTATCCAAAAACGTCCTACACTAAGTTGTAGGTCATAAAATAATCTACAACATTCATATGGGTCACTTTTTAGTATGACCTCTAAATTTCCGAGAAAAACGCGAATGCCAATACCAAAACGAATTATCTGTTTTTAATTTTTAGTTGTTGCAACAATAATTCAATTTTAATCAAATTTTGTGAATGCGTGCTTTTTTATACCTTAAATAAGCATACATTTTTTTATTACACAAAAAACAAGAAGTTTTTGAGATATTTAGTTTTTTCCGTCAAAATCAGACTTTTTTTAAAAAAAAATTCTGTGGTGAAAAATCATCGTACAGAGTTCTTCTGGGACTCATTGTTGTTGTTTTTACATGTACTTATTGATACAATAATAAAAACAATAGTTCCTATTTAACAACATGGTCAAAAATTGAAAAAACTCAAAAACGACTTTTGCAACACTGAATTTTACAGTAATTGTTCATTATTTGCTTAAATATTTAAGAAAATTGCAATACTGATTACGACATTAAATTGTACGGAAAAAAATACGAAGGAAACTGGCTCTCATTTCTACACTAATGCTATAACCATTAAATTAGGACAAGAAATCTTCAGATAAGTAATCAAAATAACAGTTTTTGTCTTTGAATCAAAAAGTATCCAATACAAAAGTTGTACGTCAAGAAAACATCTACAAATTTTGTAGAGGTTACTATATAACATAACCTCAAAACTTCCGAGAAAAATTGCGAATAAGGCAAAGATTAGCACAGTTAAATAACTTGCCAATCTATAAAAATCAAATAAAAAATGAGATTGTTCGGAAAGAGATATTCGAATATGCAAGTCGCGGTAGGTGCAACGTGTCGTATACTGGCGATGCCTGTCTCACCGTCTGGATTCCACGTTGTCACCAAGGCTCTACGAGGTGCGCCAAGTTAATAGTTTCCTCCAGACCGTTGAGCGAACTCATTTGCCAGGGTTGCGTACCGTCCTTTATGCTGCTCGGTCCAGGTCGTGTGTCGACATGTAGTGGAAGGGGGCTCCTACGCCCTCGCTGGTCATGGCGCCATGGTGGCGACCTCGAAAGCGCTATTGCGGAGCGCACTGGTATTAGGGGCGTGTTACAATATTAACTTTTGTAATTTATTATTATCAATTATTAGAGTACTGTTTCTACTGTATTGATGTTGTCACATCAATACAGTAGTCTACTTTAGTACTAAATCTACATTAGTAGATTTTTTCATAAACAGTTTGTGATTTTTTAAGACATAAATAATTTACTTTCAGAAGTTTCGTCAAAACTAAATTAAAATTATAAATTATAAAAAAATAAATCTTTCGAATTCTTCTCGGAAGTTTTGAGGTTATGTTATATAGTAACCTCTACAAAAGTTGTATATTTTTTCTTGACGTACAACTTTTGTATTGGATACTTATTGATTCTAAGACCAAAACTGACTATTTTGCTTACTTGTCTGAAGATTTATTATTCTAATTTAATGGTTATAGCATTAGTGTAGATATGAGAGACAGTTTCCTTTGTATTTTTTTCCGTACAATTGAATGTCGTAACCAGTATTGCAATTTTCTTAAAAATTTAAACAAATAATGAACAATTACTGAAAAATTCACTATTGCAAGAGTCGTTTTTGAGTTTTTTCAATTTTTGAGCATGTTGTTAAATAGGGACTAATATTTTTATTATTGTGTCAATAAGTACATGTAAAAACAACAAAAATAAGTCCAAGAAGAACTCTGTACGATGATTTTTCATCACAGAATTTCTTTTTAAAAAAAGTCTGATTTTGACGGAAAGAACTAAATATCTCAAAAACTTCTTGTTTTTTGTGTAATTAAAAAATTTATGCTAATTTAAGGTATAGAAAGGCACTCTTTCACAAAGTTTGATTAAGATTGAATTATTGTGGCCACAACGAAAAATAAAAAACAGAAAATTCGTTTTGGCATTGGCATTCGCATTTTTCTCGGAAATTTTGAGGTCATAGTAAAAAGTGACCCATATGAATGTTGTAGATTTTTTTATGAACTACAACTTAGTATAGGACGTTTTTGGATAAAACGTCAAGTTTCGCCGGAAAACGCATTAATACACTTTCCACCCGCTTTCAACCCTCCCAAATAAACACTATGCTACCCCATGACCTGCATTTACTTTTTTTACGTTCACTATGAGCCCCTTTACCATTTCCAATGATAAAACTCCTGTCTACAATTAATACCGGTTTTGGCTTATAATCAGTTAATTTGCCTGCACTAATAGTACTAAGTACACAACACACTTCGGGGGTCTTTCGAGGTGACTTATTAACGTACAAGAGGGCCACGGAAAGGCCGGAGAGGGCAATAGGTGTCTTCGGTCACCTGTGTGTTAATATGTTTATATTTAGACATCGAGGTATGGGCTCACTTTCCCGTAAAAAACAAGTTGTAGACAGTTTTTCGTTTGGAATTTAGGTTATCCAGACTTATTTTGGCTAACCATCTCTTACCGTTGTTCCTTTGGTAACTTTTGTCTAGTCAGCTTGATTGGTCAGACAATTTTCTTCAGTTCGGCATCTGAATCACTAATTGTTACACCTAGGACTTCAGAAAAATGGCACAAATATCACAGAAACCTGAAACTTTGACCTGACAGATCAAAATTTCAATTTTTTGCATATACTTTAAGACTTTATTTCTATTTTGTTTTGTTATGTAAGCTATTGAAAGTGTTTATTATATATGTTGCAATTTTGATCGTTTAACAAATATTCGAGAAGTTATCAATTTCCACACTGTATATGGATTTTATATCTAATACTTGTAATAAATCACATGACAACTGTTACCGCGACAAAAAAAAAAGAAGTCGACATAGAACTTTCTATGACATATGTTGGAAGAGTACGTTCCAGAGCATTGAATAGTTACGCAAAGAGATCTGCTGCTGCAGCGCAACATGGTTTTAGAGATAATGGTAGTGGCCGGTAGGCTTTCATTTAACGCTTTCTACACTAGTTCTACGCGAAGTTGATTCCGTTAATACCACTTGCATGACAGCATAATTGCTATATATAAGCCTATTATACAGCAACACAACATAATCATGGTCCAAGTGAAATTCATTAATTTGAAATTGTGCAAATGTGGGTAATTACGACGTGTTTACTTGTTATAAATTGTTACCATATTGCCAATCCCATTTTCATATTTTATACAAATACAATGCGTCACAAAAGAACAATACAATTTAAGAAGAAATACATTTTTATTACAAAATGATAACAGATCACAAATAGGAGATTCGATTTTGTTTCTTAACGCGATAGCACACATATACTTCAAGAACACAATCGTAAGACTAAATGACGAAAGGTGAATGATGATTCTTTTTATCGATGCGTGATTTACAGAAGCGAAGAGAAAATTTGCGTTTTTCGAATCAAAAAGTTTAAACAGTAAATTAAATAACAATACTATTTTATATATAATACAAAATATAATATCTAAAACAAAGTTCAATTGAAACTAGTGGTACCCGCCGAAATCGTGTTCGTGGTGGCTGTGGTGTACTTTGACTGGAACCGGGTATGGTACCTTGACTGGATAAGGAACTTCCTTTTCTACTGGAACATGGACTTCCTTGTAGACTGGATATGGTTTGTCCACTGGTACTTTGACTGGGTAAGGTACTGGTTTTGGTACCTCAACAGGGTACTTCTTTATAACAGTAAATGGTTGAGGTACAGGTACCTTAACGTGGTATGGTACAGGTTTAGGTACTTCCACTGGATACGGCTTGTCAACTGGAACTTTAACTTCATATGGTACTGGTTTAGCCACATGTACTGGGTAGTGCTTCTCAACAGTAACTGGGTATGGTTTTGGTACGGAGATGTGAACTGGGCGGTCTACTGGTACTTTTACTTCGTATGGTACTTTCTTTTCAACAGTGTAAGGTTGTGGAACAGGTACTTCCACCTTAACTGGGTATGGGACCTTCTTCTCAACGGTATACGGTTGTGGAATGTATACTTTTACAGGTACTGGTACCTTCTTTTCAACAGTGTACGGTTGTGGTACTGGTACTTTGACTTCGTAAGGCCTTGGCACTGGTACTTTTACCTCATAAGGTACTTTTTTGATTACTTCATAAGGTTGGGGTACAATGTAAGGTACTTTGATATATTCCTTAACTGGGTATGGTACTTTCTTCTCAACAGTATACGGCTGTGGTACATGAACCTTAACTTCATATGGTACCTTCTTTTCGACTGTGTAAGGTACATGTTTTTCTACGGTATATGGAACCGGGATTTTTTTTGTGACAACGACCGTTTTCACTTCTTCGTGATGATGGCCGTGATCATCGCCACCGTACCCGCCTCCGCCTCCACCTCCACCACCGTAACCGCCGCCGCCGAAATCACCCCCACCGAAGTCATGACCTCCTAGACCTCCTCCAAATCCACCGCCTCCAAAACTGCCGCCGCCACCGAAGTCATGGCCTCCTCCATAGTCGCCGCCTCCAAAATCTCCACCACCAAAGCCGCCGCCGTGGTCGCCAAGGAGAATTCCGCGTTTATCTTGCTTCTTTGTCTCCTGCTCAACCGCCTTCTGCTCGGTTTTGGTAGCTAGAGCTACGCAGACGCATAGAGCACAAAAAGCAACCTAAAAAAAGAAAATATATCTATTAGGATGTAGAAGCAATAAAGATAATAAGTAGCAAATAATCCATTTATTTTGATATTGACACTGTACCGATACCCTTGCGACTATTTAACTTTAAGAGGGCAACCACATGACTAGAGGAAGAAAAAAAATGCGTATTCATCGAGTGAAAGTGATGTTAGTATTGGATGCAACAGCAAGAAGCAAAATTGCGGAAAATGTCGAACTTGAACGGTAATTATTTAGATCACTATAATGTTGATCACTAATGATGCACTTTTACCCACTGCACATTAAACTTTATATGAAGTTCAAGAGAAGATACTTACAAATGCCTTCATGTTTGCGATGTCTGGAAGGCTCTGATGCAGTATGCTCTGTGATTGACTTATATAGGGTAGAGCGAAAACACTTTCTCAACACGATTCCTCTATTTCCACTACCAAAGACTTTGGGTACATGTACAAGCAGACGGGTATATGTGTGTGTGCGTATAAGACTTTTCACTTCCACATCCATACCGTTACGGTTTTATTATGCAATGCCAGACCGCTCGCGCAGAAGACTTGAATCTGTATTATCAATTTAGTATTAATTGTAGTTATTTTTAAACTTATCAATATTTTCTTAATTGACCGGAGCCTAAGTAATTTATTATAGTATTCGTTATAAATGGTGTTACTTTCCGTGTGCCAAACGCAAAGAGGTAAAAAATCATACGTATCAATTCGGTATCTAGCCAGCCAATAAAGAAGAAAAAGGCGGCAAACTTCGAAAAATTCCAACGCAGCTATATTTTTGTATACACCTTTGGTTGGGCATTACAAATGGCCCATCGATATCGTGTCTGCGTTACCAGTTATTTATGATGACCGAATTGCGTTTTTTAACAATATCTTGCTGTCTATAGATCAGCCGACAATGAGCGCTATTAGGAAATTTTAATTGTAAGAAAATGTCCATAAATATTTCCAGTACGAGTTGGTGTTTTCAAGTTACAGGTCTAGAAAAACTCAAAAGCACGTAAGAGTAACAATCGGTTGGGAGAAAAGAAAGAAGTAGTGTTTCTTTGTAGCTATCTATTTACTTTCTTGCTTTGGTGATTAATTTCGGGTGTGTATAAAGCCCATCATCAGACCAGCTAAAACAGAATCATAACAGAACATAACCTCACATCACACGTTGTCGTTAATTAATATCTTACCGTCAGGCGGTTAAACTAGTATTATGAACATGAGATGTGTGGGCGCTCCGTTAGGAACTTGGAACATAGAACTTTCGGTCGATTTGCAATTTAAAAAACACTAATTATATTAAATTAAAAACTCTCTGGAGAAAACGTGGACGGATATGAAACTTCTAAAACCTATTAGTAAATTTCCATTAATTGATTTTTACGAATTCTACCATATCGAGAAAGCAAAGAGAGACAACAATGAAAACCTGTTGAACGAAATTACAAGCCTTAACGGTCTACAGCTCTATAGATCATTTCTTAACTCTTAATTTTTAACTTTAACTCCTAACATCTCCCACACTACACCCCCCCCCATTTTCTTGGAGTTCGAATGTTGTCTGCCCCGCAGTCACAGATAATGTATTTTGGGTTGCTCGCTTTTGTGCTGTGATTTGTGTTTATTTGTTTTTGTTATTTGTTTCAATATTATTTTATTTCTATATACATAGATTCATATCTGAGAATAGCACTATTACCACTACACATGGTTTTGTCAATACTGCTGGTATATCACACCTCGTAGCGTCCTCGCGCCTGCGCTAGTGGTAGCGACTAATGTATATGTTTTATTGCCGGTATCCGTCCACGTTTTCTCGAGAGAGTTTTTAATTTAATATAATTAGTGTTTTTTAAGTTGCAAATCGACCGAAAGTTCTATGTTCCAAGTTCCTAACGGAGCGCCCACACATCTCATGTTCATAATACTAGTTTAACCGCCTGACGGTAAGACATTAATTAACGACAACGTGTGATGTGAGGTTATGTTCTGTTATGATTCTGTTTTAGCTGGTCTGATGATGGGTTTTATACACACCCGAAATTAATCACCAAAGCAAGAAAATAAATAGATAGCTACAAAGAAACACTACTTCTTTCTTTTCTCCCAACCGATTATACCTCAGCTAACTAATGGATGCATTTATTCACAATAAGAGTAACAAAGTATTTATGTGCTGGTAAACCTTTCCGCTTCAAGATATTGAACACGTGACATACTTTGTAATAAGAAAACCGAACGAGACATATTTTATAACAAGAAAACCGATAGCATGCTGTTAAAACTTGATCATTTCCAAGATTTGTCCATCAGAAGGTTAAGAAGTGTCCTATGTACTACTCACCTTGTTTATTTGCGCAAATGCAACACAGTTTCTGTAACTATGTAGTCCAGCGTACGCTAGTAAAGAAGACTAGTTTTGAAAAAATCCCATAAAAAATACACATTTAAAACACTTTTTCTCCTGAAGAACATATCCAAAAGGGATTTTATTGGATTTTTTATCATAAAATCTGATGCTCCTTCCCCTGTAAATTTTCTGGACTCGGAATGTAACACCCTGTATACAATGTGTCGTATTTCTCTTACCTATTTTATTTTTCTTTTATTATTATTAAATAATAATAATATTATTATTACCACGGTTCAGCCGGATTCAGTAACAACAGTCCCTTTTCAAAAAAAAATATGCATGTGACATTTATTGTAGATGATTAAAATATCTAGCAATTATATCTGAACTATTACTCTCGCCATCCATAGGAAGGTACAAAAAAATGTCTGTGTGTGTGTGTGTATGTGTGTGTGTGTGTGTACCCGTTTTTGTGGAGACGATTCCGGAGAAACTACTAAAGGTATCGGGACGAAAATTCATATTTAGAAGTTTCATAACCAAACTTAGAGCTGAAAAGCTTTCTGTTGAAAAGGGTCCAAAGGAACTGGTGGTTTACTCTTAGCATTTTTCGAAGATTTTGCAAATGAGCCGCTATTTGTGTAACGTTGTCAAAATAGTTAAATAATAAATTAAAGGAGAGGAAATTTTCTATAATTTATGTATATAACATTTTTTAGTAGAATTTATAGTTTAGCTGCATGAGGAAATTCTATTTCATCGAGATCGGTCGTACTGCATTTATACTAGTGGCCAGGATATGTCAGATTTTTTTATTCTAATGACAGTAGCTAGTGTCAAACGCTAATGTTTTGAAAATACTACTGTCAATATAGGCTGCGTTCGGATATTGAACACCGTTACACTTTTAACACCCAATAACACGTACGTGTCATTTGGACGGTGTACCCGGTGTCAACGGAGTACAATATCAGAACGCAGCTCTAATCGAGATATCTGTCTAGTTCTAAAAGTTTTATTTTAATGCAGACATAGCCGATCTCGATCAAATAGAATCTCATGCAGCTACACTATTAATTTTATATATAGTATGATAAAGTCATGTGCCTGGCCACATCAGATTTTTACAATAAAGGTTCTACTCATCTTCTTCGTACAAGTAACCAAACGGTTACGTTATACCGCTGAAAAGCGTCAACAACAAGTAACAACGAATACATTATACATATTATACAGGGTATCACAAACCGCACAAACCGTGTTTAAAACGTACAGGGTCATTTTAAGTGGCATAATATTTTATGATAAAATAACCAACAAACATGTAATCAAACAGCATATTCGGAGAAATTATTTTAATTATGTTTTAAATCTTTAATGGTAGATTATATAAAAAATGTAGTATTTAAATGTCAATAATCCTCTTACTCCACTTATGTAAAACCTATCGAAATCCCCCAATATCTTCCGGTCTTTAGTTATTACGAAAATACACCTTCTTGCAAGCGGCAATTACAGGATAATTTTGGCTGGCGAAAGTGGCAGAACGGACAACATTCACAACTCTAAATCAGATCTGTTACATGCACGCTTTCTGACATAAATATGACAGAGAGGCCACCACATTTATTGGAACTAGGAAATGCGGAATCGACGCATTCATTAACGCGTATATGATTTGATGCGTGGCTGATTAGCTATCGCCTAGTTTTCGTCGGAGGAAAGAGAAATGAGAGCAATATCATTAATTAATGACAATTCCAACAAGAGTATAGTAGTGATTATATATTTGTTATGTTTATATGAATCGGCAATTTCTAATTTACACTTGATCATGATCGGATAGGTTAAGTTCAATGCCAATGTCCAATTTCAGTGAACAATTTCAGTAATACTAAAACAATGTAAACAAGTTGTATGGAAAAATATTCGAATTTGGTTTAAAAAGGTCAAACTTTTGATCTTACCAATGCACTTTCCCTATGTTGTTTCTAAAGTTGGTACCATCTTCCGGCCATCTTTAACCCTCTATTACTTCCAAATGGCGCGCTTTCTGTATTGTTTCCATTAGCAAATGTTGGTCTACTGTGACCTCTGCATAAGTTTTAAAAATGTTTCCCTGATTGGTAATCACCTTGTATAGCTGTAAAATGTACTATATAAAGTCCGTTCTACATCAAGTTGCAACACGTAAATTTGTCGTTGTCGGAATGCGCGGTAGACCACTGCGCACGTTATTACTGTCATTTTCTGTATGACTAGTAAAATTTGCTATATAAAGTCCGTACTACATTAAGTCGGAATGGATACGTTTGTCGTTGTCGGGGTGTGCTGTAGGCCTGCTCACGTCGTTACTGTAATTTCGGACACATTTTTGTGAAAATGTGGCACCCCTAAAAATACTCGGGACGCCACACCCTGTATATATTCGCATTCGTTTAATAAAATAACGCTCATGGTTTTAGTAAGTGCCTTTCTTAGAGATCCAAGCAGTTGTATTAATTTCGGTACAACAAAATTTCTTTAAAAAGAAAATAAATAAAATAAAAAAATCCGCGTAATACTTAATACTTGTTGAATGAAATAAGACATAATAGGAATTAAACAAACATGATTACAGTCAATATTAGTTGAAACGGAGGGAGTACATCTGTCATGGCCCTGAGGATGCAAAAATCTCTGCAGGCTTATGTGCGGAAGTGGAATCGGCTCATATCAAATTAATAAGTTGGTAACAATGATAGATATCCTGGCACGTGCTGTTAACAGTGTCATGTCTAAAGCCCCACTCAGTTTGGTGGTATTGGTTGTGGTAACAGACGCCAGTATACTATGTTCCATCAAAAGTAAATGCAAACGCCGCGGAGAAGTTAACCTTAAAAGATAGCCATAACTTTTTTTTCGAATTTTATTATGAAACATACCATATGATAGGGGTGTTCAAGTACCTACTATACGCCACAGTTTTGCCCGAAAAATTCATCAATCGGTGTTGTCGAAAATTTTTATTTATTTCGGTATGTGTCACCTTATAAGTGCACTTGTCATCTCAATAAAGAATTGCACATAACTTTTTGCAACCACCCCGTAGACAAACAAGTGGTACAAATTCCAAAAGCGCATAAAATACTGCGTCCAATAATGGTATTGGAAAGGTGCTACCCCTAAGATCGCCTACCCCTGTACGACTATAATACAAGAAATTGGCGCGCAGTTCGACTAATAAGTGCTATTAATGAACATAACACGCTAAAATTATTTCATAACTTTCTTACGTACGGTAAATTATAGGCAATTAAGTGCACTAGTTGTCCTTTTTCGCTCGGAGCTTTACTCCACGGCAAAGAACCCTTAAATGACGATAATGTCCGTGCGCAGCCGTCCCCGCCGGCAAGCATATGCCGGTTGGTTGTTGCAGGAAAATGTTTATAACTTTTGCAAATATTATTACATGACTTTCTATCATATATCAGATTGTTGGTAATTAAAAGGACTTCTCACCCTTTGTCGCTCGGAGTTTTACTCCATGGCAAACAACCCTTAGATGACGATAGTGTCCGTACGGAACGGTATATGATTAATAGTTATCACCATAAATATAGAAATTAATAAAGATCTGTGTGTTGTTTACTATTTAAGTCAAATTCAGCAGCAAAAAAGGTTAGATTAAAAAATACTTATTAGCATAAACTACTGAATGATATTTAATGTATGATTATTTTATTTATCGTACTCTACCTTGACAATAAAACTATATAGTTGCTGCACCGTGCCGAAGAATTGGGCTTAATGACTAAATTATCACCGGAGTTTTTGTTTACAACAAATTTTGATCGGAAAATATATTTGTAAAACAAAACCTCTACACTGCATTTGAAGGTCGTTTGTCTCAAGTTATTGTAAAACAAAACCTCTACACTGCATTTGAAGGTCATTTGTCTCAATTTATTTTGTTTGCGCTGATTACAATAACAGATTTTCAAACTATTATTCCTACAGCTTATATTAAAAAAAAACGAATATAGCGACATATTTTTTAACACAAACACAAAAACTTCAGAATACAATACAATACAATAGGTTTAGTTCCACAAAATACATTGTACAGGGAAAAAGTCAAAAAGGAAATATAATTAACAATGTATTTCGTGTTCTTCTTATAATCTGTTCAAATTCCCTTGTTTCATAATATATTGGGTCCTGTATCAAAAGGCGTTTCAGGTCCTTTTGGAATGTTGTCTTAGGTTTTTCCCTCCAGGTTGCTGGTAGTAAATTAAGCAATTCGAGATGCCTGTGTTGGTCAGCTGTTGTGTTTATGCGCTGGAAGTG
Source organism: Aphodius sticticus (assembly GCA_963966075.1). Lineage (NCBI taxonomy): Eukaryota > Metazoa > Arthropoda > Insecta > Coleoptera > Scarabaeidae > Aphodius > Aphodius sticticus. The sequence continues at coordinate 36,713,113 of OZ014507.1, read as the reverse complement.
CACATTGATTTGACTTCTGGAAGTGCACATTGATTTGACGTTCCGTAGGTCTCGGTTTGTCAAGTTTCCTCTGATTTGCATGGTGTGCACCGCACGTCTTGCACGTAGCCGCTGCTGGTGTGTATATGTAGCTGGTAAAGTTATGATGTTCAACTTCAGTAATAGAGGCCTGCAGTGGTTCGTCGAACTGGCTGGGTCTATGGCACGAACTGCTTTTTTTCTGCATGACGAGTATCTTCTTTGCATGTGCTGACTCTCCCCACAATTCCAAACCGTAGCTCAGCCTCGAGTGGAAAAGGGCGTGGTATGCTGTTAGTGCTGCATCCTGTCTCACTATTTGTCGTATTCGTCTGATGGCATATGTTGCTGTAGATACTGCATTAATCAGTGCCTGCACATGATTTAACTACGTATGACGTGTTTTGAGTGTGATACCCAGTAATTTTGCTGATGTTGTTTCGGTGCTCGAGGTACGTGCGCTGGTAAAGTGTCTCGATGTCTTGTCCACGTTCAGTACTAGACCATTCGCCTGAAACCACACCCGGGCTTCTGCTATCGCTTTAGCAGACATGACAAAGATTTTCTTCTTCTGCATCTCTGACGATTAACGTAGTGTCGTTTGCAAACAGAATGGTGTTGCCGGAGATGTTGTTCCGCAGGTCATTCACGAACAGGCAAAACATCAGGTGACCCACCATCGAGCCCTGAGGTCCTCCATTCCTAGTACTCACAACTTTACTGAGCATTCCGTCAGTGCAGACTGTCTGCGTCCTATCGTCCAGGTACGATTTCAATACCTTTAGCGGCTGTCCTCGAATGCCGTATGATTCCTGCTTTTCCAGGAGTCGGGAATGTTGAATGCAGTCGAATGCTTTAGATAGATCACACATTATAGTCTCTGATTCTTCTCCCTCTTCCATTGAGCCCCATATAATGTCCAGGAGTGCTCGAACTGGTGGTCGGTTACAGTGTTCTGTGTTTGCAAGAACGCAGAAAGTCTCGTCAATAAAGCAGATTCAAGAATTTTTGAAAAGCTGTAGTTAGAACAATTTGTGGGGTCACCTTTTTTGTAGATAGGCGTTATCTAAGCAATTTTCATTTTGCTTGGTTTTCGAGCATATTCAAAGCAAGCGTTGATAGTTTCCGCCACTGGTTGTGCAATAAATTGGGCACTAAGTTGTAAGAGGTTTCTATTTAGGTTGTGTATATCCATTGCCGACTTTGCTTTTAAGCTGTTGTTGATGATACTTTTGATTTATTGAGGTGTCACTGGCGTTAGAAAGAAAGACTAACTTGCGTAGGGCAGATTTGCTTGACTTGAAGTTGGTCCCACATTAAGGTCATCCGCTGCTGTGGCGAGGAAGGTGTTAAGTGCGTCTCTCGAAGGCTGCAATTAATAAAAACAAAATGGTATAATTGTTTTTAGAAGAATCGGAAGAATATTTGAAACTCAAATATAATATACATGCTTATGTCTTATCATAATAACCACTATTCATTATAGACGTTATTTACGGTTCATATGCTCCCACAATTTGTATATTTTATAAAAAAAAAAACTAATTGCATTCGTATGGATGCGCCTTTTTTGCATTTAAGTGTGGTCGCATATTATGACTCTTTCGAGAATCATTACCGGAAATGTATGAATGCAAGGGAAGTGAAAGAAAATACCGAAATAGAAAAAAAATGGAAAATTATGCGAAATAGCCCAACGAAGCCACGACGACGCGTTTATTGATTTTAGGTTAATCTACATATTATAGACAGAATCACAGAAGAAGACAAAACAGTCGCATTTTTGTACTAATAATTTTTAGTTTGTTGCTTTCAAATAACAGATTCATTTGATTGGATTAAGCTCGTGTTCGTTAAATGAGTTTTTGCCGGCAAAAACAATGTTATGGGTCTACGCTCTGTTGAAACGTTGTACTGTATTCAGTACACCTTAAACTTTTTCACGTACGTTTCTGATCTTTAGTGTGATTTATTTTGTTGTCGCAATAACGTAGATAACAAATAAATAATTGATTTGTTTACTTATAGTGCTCAAGAAGTTTCTAGTTTTCCCTTGACGTTCGATAATTTTTTTAAAATAGCACATTCTGTCCTATGATTAACTTATAAACGTTAGGTTACAAACGCTTTTACAAAAACACATATGATCTGGTCAACCGAACAAATATTTCACTTTTTCCCAACATTATAATATATATATTGACCAATAAACACTATTGAATACACGGAAATAGTTTAACATTTCCGGCAATTGAACTCATAAATTTGACGATTAACAATGCATTAAGCGTACGCTGGCCAGTGAGTGAAATTGTTGCTAATAATAAATGATCGGATTTATTGAAAAGCACCTGTTGCCCATGCTAGAGCAACTGACGCAAGTGAAGTTCCAGTGAAAATGAAATTTCTCGAACTCGATACTTCTCACTTAAAATGCGGAGATCTACGCGTGTCTTTAGTATTTTCCTGCCTAGTAGACATGTAATTGCGGAGATGCGGTACTACTGTTTGAACTAGATAATAACTAAGAGTAACAGTCTGTTCCATAAATTTGTAAGGTATTATTCATTTGTTTTCAAGTCGTACTTTTTAATACTTTTGCCTAGTTATCAATAATATTTTTTTATAATTAAAAATAGTAACTTTTAAATCAAACCAAATAATGACTATAACTTTTTCTGACAACGAGAGATGTATCTAGCGTATACACAATAGGTGTCTTTTCGCAAACTTTCTCGGTATAGAAAACTATAGGAAACTGCCTGCGGGTTATGCCATGTGTCACGATTCGTAAATGCTGACGTTTCGCGAACCATGTTGCTCGCTTCTTCTGAATACTGTACAGTATTCATTTAGCTCTGACGGTTCATACACCACACAATAATTAATTACTGTTTAAATTGTAAACCTATAGCTACTATTCGATTGAATAGGTCCTTATGCAACTGCGGCCACAGTATACAGTTAGCTCTGAAGAACCGAGCAACATGGTTCGCGAAACGTCAGCATTTACGGTTCGTGACACACGGCATAACCCGGAAGCAGTTTATTTTCTAAATGATTCTGACCGTGAAAGCCTACGTACTTACTGACGCGGTATGTTGATACGATTACCTCATACATCAAATAAATAGTCTATAAATATTTTAGCATATTAAATTTGAGCTTTAATTGTTGCGTCTCAACTAACTGATATTTACCTGTGACAACGTAAATCACAGGTAAATACTAGTTAGTTGAGGAAATGTGATATTTTACGGTCCTGAATACCATGTGGTAAACCTAGCGTTAAGCGATTTTATCGTAATTGCCTCGTAACAAATTAATTTTTCGAAGTATTGGTCCGTCGAAGTATTTCAATAAATATTCATGAGATGAAAGTGTATCAGAAACTGTATCGTTGAAACCAATTATTTCACATTTCTAGCGCATATGGAATCAACAATAGATCACTTAACACACCTAATAGCCTTATGATATTAACATAATGGTACGTTAATTAGTTCCGTATCCGTACGCACATTTTTGCAAGTTTTTAATAAAGTACTATATAACGTATGACTATAGTAACTAGAGCATGTTCAATTGGCGACTGTTTAAGGTTTTATTAACCCCTTGGCCACCAGATTTTCGAAAATACGTTGAATACAGCGGCAAGTGTTTATTACATTCTTTTCATTCGCATCTTTTCATTCGCATTCCATCCCGTCCATTCCTCTAAATGCCAATTTTTCACGTGTCACACTATGACACATTTATTCATATAGAGCGTGAACATAAGGAGCACATGACGCGACCCACCCATCTTCTAATTTAACGGGCTAACATAGAGCAACACATCTGAAAGAGCTATCACATAACTATTGAGGACAAGGAGACAAACATTTGGATTTTTTCTAAAAGATAGACTCATATGTGATATTTTTTGTATACTAGCAATGTTTGATATCTGATACTGTTTAGGAAAAAATAAGAATGATTGATCATGACATTTGTTCGTCCTATTAAATGCAATATTTTTGCTACACTACCTAAGAATAATACCTCCTTCTTTTCAAAATAGTATTCGCATGCATCTCAATTACATACATTGAGGAAAAACTCGACATTAATTAAAAGAAAAGTACATATTTAGAAATAGTTTAATTCAATAACAAACTCAAATTCATAGTAAATTATCTTTACTTTTGTTCTCCTAAATCGTACCATATATCAAAACTCGCAAGGATACAAAAAAATATCGAATTTTACTATCACGTCACGAGTCACCCATGCTTTCCTCACTGATAGTGCAGTGAGATGACTCAATATCTTCAAAAATAATATGATCTAACTTTCCAAGTTGTTGTTCCAAAAATGAACCAAAAGGCATTTGTTATAACAAAGAATCGTGTTTGAAAAGTGAACATTGGGGCAGTATAAAAACTAAATGAAAAGGAATTGCGTATAGAATAAGTTGGGTTAAATCATCTTATATTCGTCCCATACAATTATAGGCACGTTTAACGGTATAGACCAGTGTGTCCCAACCTTTTCACTCTTGCGGAACCCTTTAAATAGGGTTGGAACCTGGTGGAACTCCAACAAAAAAATATATACAATGTCCTTTCCAATGCATTTCGAGTATTTGTTTGCGTACAGAAAAACGTGTAACAATTAACCAGATACAAGTCTGTAAAGAAACGCAATTCAATGATGAATATTACTTACTACTGTGAAATTAAAGTATTTTTCCTGTAAAATTTAAAAAATCCTTGTAAAATTAAGGTGATACTGTTCTAATTCCACAGGAATATGTTTGTGGAATATGTGAAATTATGTAAAAAAATACAGAAATTTAGCTTGTATCCCATAACCAGCGATGTTACAGTTAATTCTTCTTTTAAGCCTTGTATACACTGCAGCTGTAACGCGTAATGTAACATGTAATGTAACGTGAATGCTCGTGGACGGGGTTAAGGTGGGGTTCGAAATGAGTAGGCAACCAAATATACCTCATAATTTTGTTGTCAGTATTTCACCGAAATGATTAGGTTTTACCATTCAAATTATACGTTAAACTGAACTTGAAACCTTTGCCGTTTATACAAAAAAATATGCGGCTCAATTCTGTCGAGTCTAGGTGAAGGATTTTAAGATTGTTGGTGGCTATGTCGTAGTCTTCTTGCGTTTAATAAAAGAACGCCGATATTCACAGAATTCGTCACCTACACTTGACAGAATGGACCCGGATATTTTTTGTATTATCGGCAAAGGTTTCAAGTGCAGTTTAACGTATAATTTGAATGGAAATACCTAATCATTTCGGTGAAATACTGACAACAAAATTATGAGGTATATTTGGTAGCCTACTCATTTCGAACCCCATCTTAAACCGACCGCTCAATGCATTGGCGCGCTAGTCCCGCTCGTAGGTGATCCACAGTTGTTCGACGAGCGTTGAGAAGCATGGAATCGTCATTTCAAGTAGCCGTTGCTTGCGGTGCATTTATGTATATTGATGCATGAATTAACTACGCATAGAAAAAAGTGAAGATGGTGGAGAATCAATTTATATAAAATCGAACCGAAAGTAGTTTAATGTTAGAATTAAACTCGCAGGAGTTGAGTGGTCAGTATCGAAATTTTGTCCGAATGACAAGTACTGATTTTGAAAATCTGGTGCCGTTTATCAGTCCTCGAATTGCCAAAAAAAAACAAATTTCAGAAAGGCTGTATCCGTGCGGGACAGGGTAGCTGTTACACTTCGCTACTTGGCAAGCGGAGATTCAAGTGTTGTTTGACTCATTAGTTTCTATAACGTAATATTATTTTCATTTATACAGGGTGTTGCATTTAGGCGTGACTGAAAGTCAGTATTTTTTTGAAGTAGAACGTCCTGTATATCATGACATATTATGAATACTAAGGAAGTTGTCTTTCCAACTGTGTAAGATGTACCTGTGTACAGTAAATAGTTTCTGAGATATTCAATTGTTTGTCAAAAAATTGGCAATTGCAGGCCTTTCTTAAAAACTACGTTAATACTACATTTTTGCAGATATTGTCCTAAAACGTTTGTCACATAATAACTAAACCCATAGTTAGATGCTGGTGTAATGAAAAATTTGATGCGCTATACAGGGTGATCGTAGCATACACTAGTTTTTAAACATTTTAAAATCAATTTTCTTGAGATTTTTAAATGGAATACCCTGTATATTATTTGCGAATTGTAATGTCCCTTAAGTTCTTTGTAATTTATATTCACTATATCGTATATCAATTTTTAATAGTTTTTGTGATATTTGGCATTTAAAGAGTAGTATGCTATTTAGTATCTTAATATTGCTTTGTATACAGTGTGCCGGGTAGCACGATGTAAAATATTTAAAGAAGAAGCTAAAGTTATAGAAGAAGCTATTTAGAACCTATTTAACTAATTTTATTCATAGAAAACATATTACGGTTATCAAGCTATTATATAATTTTATAAGTATGTTTTGCAATTTTTACAAACGTACAGCGAGCGAACCTGAAGACCTAGTAACTTCAGTTGGGCTCCGAACTAAACCAAAAACAGTGTAGTTTTAGGGGCACTATCGTGAAAAATTGTTCACCTTTGTGAAAATTGTGCCGATACGTTTCATTATAATAGTATGTGCGCTCATACACAAAAACAAACAGAAATGCTAAAACCTGTCTTGATGAGCTACGTTTGAGAACGGTATTCAGTACAAGAAAGCCAACAATATCTAGTTACTATTGTTAATTGTTTAAAATAAGTTATTTTTCTGGAGACAGTTCAAACTTGGAATAATATTAATTATAGTATGAGTAATATTGATAATGTGAATGGAAAGTGGGTTATTTGGAAGTGTTTTAATAGATTTTTTGCTATGAATGAAAATCTGAATCTAAAGATGCCTGTTTGTTTTTGTTGCATATTTGGTTTTTGAGTGTGAGCACATAAATCACATCAAAGAAAATATGATTTTCAACACTCAGAAGTCAACAAATTTTCACGATAGATAACCGAAAAGCACAGGGTTTACGGTTTACTTTAGCAGTAATTAGACATTTTTAAATCGCGTGTTCGGTTGCCTTACGCTAGACGGAAACATATACTTAATAAATTAATAATAAATTATTAATATATCGATAACGGTAATACTTTGTAGTATCAAGCTGGTTAAATCGTTTCTAAATTATCTCTTCTATCGCCACTTGAAGACTTTCCCTCAAACAACCAAAAACCTTATTCAGAGCAATATTAAAATTTACTAAAATTGACATACTAGATGTAAACTGGAGCGAAATAAAGGGTTATTCGTCCCAGCTATCCATTTTAATAAAAATCCCCGTTTATCTTGACGTTGTTCGCATTGCTTGTTCGCTGCACAGTACACACTGGCCGATGCGCCACCAAACACGTCCACGCTGCAACTGCTCCGTCCCTTTGTGTTCGCGACAAAATCCGACAGCCGACGGAGCACACAGTGTAACGCTCGCTGTAACATGGAATGCGCGCTTGTACCCCGTCCACACAGGTTACATTACACGTTACATTACATGTTACATTACGCGTTACAGCTGCAGTGTATACAAGGCTTTACAGATTTTTTGGTAGTCTAATACTCTAATACATTCATTTTCTGTAACATTGCAGATATTTCTCTCTAGGTATAAACTTATTTGTTCTTTTCAGTTCCTTCAAGTATTACCAAAGGAAGGAAGAAGAAAATACAAATCAAACAATGCGAAAAGGAAGAATACAAAAAGTACCTTTTACAAATAATTAAATAAATAAATTTCTTAATAATTAAAAAAATAATTATTGCTCAAAATACAAAAAATTAAGAAACATTTATTCTTAGTAAAAAGTTCATATGGACCTATTGATAACAACCTAATATTCGCTAAGAGGCTAGAGCCATTTAAAATACTGTTTTATTAATATTTTGTTATTTTTTAAGGTGTTAAAAAATAAATAAGTTCTTATGAAACATTTTAGTCAGAACAATGATTACGTTCTGAGAAAAAAAGTGTGGGAATAAACTCCCAAGTAGAAGGTATTTGTACTCGCTAATTTTATCTATAACAGATGATCTCTATATTTTCTCTTAAAGTTTGCTAAATAAGAAAAAGCTTGCTCATACATACCCAATGTTGAAAATTAGACTGATACAAGGTAATTTATAACTCGAGGCGAAAATTAAATGCAAAGACATACCAATTTATAAATAAAAATATGTGAAGCATAAATTTGTTTCATTGGCAAAATTAATACTTCAAATTAATTTAATTATTTTCTGTTTAATTAAATGCAATCACGAAATTACTACTACTGAAATTACTCTTTAGTTTCCTGTCCGCATAAATTTTCGTCTATAATTGCAAATCACTCGGTATATTTATTGATTTTCTATGATAAAATTATAAACCCCTAACCACAACAAGTATTTTAGAACCTACCTGTTATCAATAGGTCCATATGAACTTTTTACTAAGAATAAATGTTTCTTAATTTTTTGTATTTTGAGCAATAATTATTTTTTTAATTATTAAGAAATTTATTTATTTAATTATTTGTAAAAGGTACTTTTTGTATTCTTCCTTTAGGTTCTAAAATACTTGTTGTGGTTAGGGGTTTATAATTTTATTATTAAGTTCGCCACAGTCTCCAAAATATTGTGATTTTCTATGAATGGGACCGACATAATTTTCGTCGTAGAAGCTCAGAACTTCTGGTGGTCTGGTGATAGGTTAGTTATCTTATCTGGAATGTGAGATCATATTGAAATCCACCTACAACCCTGTTCTTCTCCTAAAGTATTATGAGCAGCAGATTCAAATTATAGGTCTATTTTGTCACACATTTGGAAAGGAAAAAGTATTGAAAACACATAATGTTAGAGTTTGACCGATAACTTTGACAGATTGTTGTTTTCTAGAGGTTATTTTGTTTTTATGTAACAGATAATTGTAAGTAATATTGTCAATTGAATAGTCCAGATTATAATGTTGCCCGTTGGATGTAATATCGAAATAACAGTGGTTTATTGGGTTAGAAGGGCTCCAAATCAAAATTATTCATGGATTGACCTTGTTTATAAATCCAATATTTGAAATAATAATCAGATGCTAAAATAATACATAGAATAACACTGAATAATGTGCCCATGAACCATCGACCGCCACCGCTATTTGTTACTATTTTTCCGCGGAACCCCTGACAATATCTCGCGGAACCCCAGGGTTTCCCGGAACCCAGGTTGGGAAACGCTGGTATACCCAGTTAAAGTGTAATTTCAAGAGCACACAAGATCGATTTTTTACGTACACATTATTTAAATAAGTTTCCTTTAAAATAACATAGAGTAATTAGGTAGTGCGCCTTTAATATGATGTATAACTTGTTTTGATAAGCTTAATTGTTTCTGAGATAACGATAAAACGAATTTTGTCCTAGTGATACGCAAGTTGGGGAAGGACGTTTGAAAGTGAAACAGTTGTAACAAATGATTAACAGACGATAACAATAAAAACTGATTTTTTTATATTAATTCAAAATCGTTCTTTACTCTGAATTCTATACAAAATCAAACAAATTTGAAAAAGTAAATAGCAGGTACTTTTATCATGTCATTATTGTTAAAAATAATCACAGTATCTTGGATGCACAATATTTTCTGACAGATCAAGAGATTTACCAATACAAGCCAAATTATTGTAAAATGTGTATACGCAAAGCAGCAAGTAATTTTTTACTATTTATTAAATGACTTTATTGTATCTTAATCGTGTTAATTTAATATTCAGTTTGATAATTTCTAATTTTATTATAAACGTGTTCAAGTTGATAATAAAGTAAACGTTTACTAACATTTTTGTATGTACATATTTACGATTATGTTTGTCTATTTCAAATGCAAGAGTCAAGGCTAGAATGTGTAACAGTTGTTCATCTTTTATTGAAAATTGGCACTTTTTGCTTAAGTTATAATTTGTATGCTAAATTCAGGTTTGAAACTATTATCAGAGAGAAAACAATAGGTTCAAATAATTTTAATCAAATGAATAGATACTGGAGAGTCCAACAGCCGGAATGTTTCAGATTTAAAACAATGTAAGTCATGAAACTGTAAAAAGTATTTTTATGGTAATCGAGACGGGTTCAGAAGTAAAAACCACCCCACCATGCAAAATGCATCTTTATCGCCTAGTACATACGGAGCGCCGTACGACGTGACGTTAATCTGATCCATATAATTCAATAAAATATTACTGTTTTTACGTGAAAGTTACGTTAGTACGTGTCTCGAGTATAAAAATGAAAATTTTACACACTCTCAGTCACACACGATAGTTGCTTGCTACAAAGCAGTCGTTACTACTTTATTGCGTTCAGATTATCGCATCCGCCAATCTACATGTCTACCATTCCTCTGAATCTTGGCATGCTCGACAATTTATTAAGCCAAACCGGGCGTCTACGACAGTCCTGTTTATTTTCACCAATATAATTAAGCGATGGATACCAAGGGGGAGCTATGTAATAGCTGCCCGTGTTTAGACAGGTAAAATTTGCACCAGATAATCGCCAGATAACATGGGGCATCAACCACGTATCGTTTTAATCAGATGAACAGTGTAGTGTGCAGGTGCGCGGTTTTGCTAATCATTTAGTTTCTTCGGTGATTAATAGTGATGAACACTGTACTAATGGTTATCGACAACACGATTACGTTTTTTTTGGTAGTTTAGGCTATTATTTCTAAGGGTAGGGTTTTCAATTGCGGTTTAGCGGAGTTTAAGCAAAGTATCGTTAAGAACATAGCGCGCATATGAAGCCTAACGATAGTTTAAGTTAAACTCTGCTAAACCGCAATTGAAAACCCCACCCTTAATGTTGTTTTAATTGCTACTTGTAGTAGTGTGGTTTCAATTCGAGGGCCAACATCGGGATTTTGCTTGATAGCAGAAATATGTGACAAGTTAGGTACAGTTTGGCATTTATAAGGTGATAAATTATGTAAAAAGGTCAATATCCTAATTTCTGTTTAATTCTTAATATGAACAATAAACTGACCTGGGACCCTATTCTCGTCATCTTTTTGAAGCGAATGCGAGTTTTTTCGAATGGTTAGGTGGAAGGAGTGGGGATATCAGTGGTTTCCCTCTGGAACGTCTCTATGAGAAAAATTTGCTTGTCGCTAACAACAATAACTCACGCGCCATGCCCATACGAACGTATCTATGGCAAGTTTGCTTGTTGCTAAGAACAATAACGCACGCGTCACGCCCATTCGTTCTAAACACATGGCAACCGCCGATATCCCCACTCTCACCTAACCATTCGAAAAGACTCATAGTTCATTTTACATACAGTGAGCGCGTAAAGTATGGAAACATGAGAAAATCTGTGAGATGGTCTGTTTTAACAATTCCTTGAACACGTCGATTTTGAATTGGTAATATTAATACACATTTTTATGAAAAGCTCAATTTCCGATTGTCAGTTGTTACTGTGTTATGACCTCATCGATAGTTATTTTCAATGGCAGCCACACTTTTTTCTTACAAATTCGGTAGATCTTTTAATTGTCTAAATGGAAACGAAAATAATTTATGGCCTACCATAAAAAAAAAATTCGATAAAATTTCACTAAAATTGTAAAATATTGATAACGTTCGGGAAAATAGATTTTGTGAATTGAATATGAAATTGGGATTTGAGTAGAATTACTGAAAATAAAACCGGGCTTTTTTAATTGCGTAAGATTTTTAATTGCGTAATCTTTCGACAAATATGGGTCGAAATGTAAAACTAATGGTAGTTCTTACAAATTTATACCAGCTAAACCCTCTCAACCCTCTCACAGTAAACCTTAAGCTTTGCACTTTTACCTGAAATCCTGAAAGATTCTTCACAAATGTTTTTGAAGCATTTATACAGAGACTCTTTAAGTGGTGTGCGTACGTTTTCATAAAAAAAAATAACGAAAACTTTCAAGTTCGGATTCGTATTCAAAGCAAATAGAGCAATCGAAAACGCCTATTCGCTTTCCACACACAAACAAAAGTTATCAGTATTACCCTAATCATTTTACCAATAAGACAATTAACAGATCAATCAATATCGATACAAAATAATACGGGCTTGGCATTTAAAAGTCGAAAAGAATTGTAGGTCGGAAAATAAATTTGACATAAATGTGTGTATTTAGATAATTAAAAATTGACGTGTCCGGAAATTTTTCAAAACAAACTGTTACGAGATTTTGTCATGTGTCCATCCTTTGCGCGCTTACTGTATAATCAGTAGAACTAAACAAATTGAAAGCAAACCATTCTTCAAGAAACTGGTTGTACGCGGAATCCAATAAGCAAACAAATACACATATGACGGACTCCACTATACTTTTTCCGAGAATTATGAATAACGGTTTACATAAATTTTGCGTAAATTTAACTGAATAAAATGGTTTATATTTTATCTATATTTGTTCGGATCAAATTCCCCTCATTTCTGTAATATCGCGTGCCAGTGTTTGAAAATCATCAACATCTGAAGTCGATGAGTTTAGCGTAATTCTGGTTGGTTTCGCAATGTCAGTCATGCTAGTTTGGTTAAATTTAGATATAGATACATTCATTTGCTTTTCGTTCAGCCACTTGATCCAGGATTTCATTTTCCAAGTCTCCACATCCAAAGATGTTTTAGGTCAAAAGCTCTAACGTTTTGGTAAGTTGCCACAATAGATTACGGTCCCAAGCTCATTAACGAACATTCCCTTTACTCTTAAGATCTCACACACAATACTTAGACCAAGTCCTACTGAACAATTTATCCACCCGAGTTTATACCGCTTCAAATTTTGCACAAATCCACCTTGTATCTGTGCAAACCACATGCCACAACCCGGCAGGGTTACACCATAAACCCCCTAACGTATACGTTTCACATTTTTCCGAAAAACGGTCACAATTTCAAAATATTAGCTCGTATACAAAATTAATCCACATAAAATTCTACAGAAAAAAAAAAGATATATTCCAATTTTTTAAATACAGTGGTCTCGCACTGGGGCAATACGATTGCGATAAACACGAAAGGATCGGGTGAGACGGAGAGTTTTTTTTTTGCGATAACATGCTGTTGCAAACGAATTCTGTGGGTTTGTTTTCATTTGCTACCGAAAGAGGTACCGTTAATGTGCTTTGCGCCAGTTTGACAATATTCTAACCAAAACATATCTGGTTATTCTTCCCGTTATTTGACGGCGCTTTGGAGTATTACCAAGTGCTACTTCATGCTTTTACTTGTCGCTTTATTCAATGCTTTACCTCAAATCAGTTGATTATTCTTCACAGACCCATGTTGTACAAGAGCTAAAATTGAGAAATCGTGACCGCTTTGTGGTAAATGCTGAAAACCACGAACGTGCACGTTAGGGGTGGCTTTTAAGGGTTTATGATCAGCGTGATCGGCGCAACGCTGCCATGTTATTGGTATATTTTTTTCAAAGATACAAGGTGTATTCGTGCAAAATTTGAAGCGGTATAAAGTCGGGTATCATACTGCGTATGATAAAGTAAAAATGTGAAATAGTTTCATAGTTTCCCTGCCATCGTTAAACTTAACTTAACTTCAAGTTATTTGATTCCTTGATGAACACTACCTGCAAAATCTTTAGATTACAAACGTCTACCCCTAAGGGATTTTAACTAAATAAATATGAAAAGACATGATACGGGACTACACGCGCCACTGTGCAGTGGGGCAGGTTTCACACATCCACGGAGTTTGTTCAACTGCGGGAATTCTAACCCCCAAAAAAGTTCTGTAACATATCTCATCATGACAGCACAGGGGGCCAACGACTTTACTTCATGTGATGAAAAGCGGTATGCAACAGCTCTGATTCCCTACATAAACAACACCCTTCTTGGTAATTCTTAGGGCGCGTAGATTTCTTGGAGCACACTATAATTAATTTGTCGGTAACCACAGTTATTGGCTACACATGTGTTCTACATATATTGATATATTCGGCATTTAAACTTAACGGCATACATGCACGGTCGTGGACCATCTGTATCGGATGTGGGGTAAGGGGAAACAAGCTCGCGGAGGTGAGCCCTCCCGAACAAGTTTTCATGTGGAAGGGAGTTTAGACTATGTCGTCTATAAAGGCCGCTCGTACTGTTTCTGAATACGGCGGCGGTCAGGCAATCAGAAATATTGAGAAGCTCATAGGCAGTACGAAAGCGATTGCAGGCCGCATCGCCGGCCGTTAGCAAAACTGTTCTGACCCGATCTCAAGCATTCGGCGCACACTGTAATATTTTTCAAATCTAGCGGAACTTAAATCGATACTATTCCCATTACGTATTTAGTGATGTATTAAAAATTATTTGTGTATATGCAAGTTGTTTTCTTAAGAATAGATTTATTTCTACTTCTTTGTTCATCTTATAATTGTACAGGGTGTTTTTTTTTTAATCTTTTTTTTAATGAACTACAATGTAGTCAAATGTGTTTGATAGTATAACTGCACCGGAAAAATATTTTATGCAAAGGTTGAAAGGTGTCGAGGAGATCATACAACTCTGACATAATCAACTTCCGGTTTGTATCGGAAGTTAGTAACACTTTGAAAATAAAGTTTTATCAGAAACTTTCTTTCGTCACTGAGGACAGTTAATGTCGACCGGAAGTTGCTGATATTGGTATTAACTTGAGAAGCATAGGAGCGTTCATACGAAATGTATTTATTTTGAAATGAGCTATCGTATGATCACGCGCCTACTTCCCAGTTGTTGTTTTATAAAGTTGGTATCAACATAATCAATTTCCAATTCAAACCGGAAGTGACAATACCGCCTTTGTTTCTACCCCTCAAAACCTTTCAGCTTTTATGGAGTTTATTAATGATTTTTGATCATATTCAAACCAATTGCAATGCCTTTCATTCTATGTATTTATAATTGTCTGAATTATTTTTAGCGACATAACTCGCAAACCGAAAACCGATTTATTTCGGATATTTAATAATCTATATGCAAAGGTCCAATAGTTTTTGATTTAGATATATTGAAAGTTCTTCGAGGTTGAGTATGTATAAATCCGGTTGATCGCCGAAAATTCCTCCGAAGTGCAAGGTGTAAAATAATGCACTTATTGGTAACCAATAGTGACCAATAGTAGCCAATAAGTGCTTTATTTTACACCTTGCACTTCGGAGGAATTTTCGGCGATCAACCAGATTTATATTTTTTATTTATATCGCCACGAATACAAACTCAGGGATAAGAAAAACTAATTGTGAAAAGCGAAAAAATACTTATATACAAATGTGTCCCAAAAAATACTCACTATTAATAGAAAAAAAAAGCTGTTTACGTTAAATTAGTAATAATAATAATAATAAATAATAAATATTATCATTCAAAAAACTAGACTAGAGAATTATTTAGGACACCCTATAATATTTTTTTATTATTGTAATTATAAACTATCTTCACTAACATAAATACTATGTTCACTAGCAAATTCATCTTCTCCCTCGTCCGAATTACTTGCTCCTGGAATATCGGGTGTCTTTAAGAGCATGACACTTTCTCGCAGAAGAGCTTGTTATTTTCGCGGAAGATAAGTTTGTTTGCTTGAGAGCAGTGGATCAGATGATATAAGGCATCTATTTAGCACATCCCTGTTCGTGTATTGCCTTGATATTTTGCGGCTGAAATGTTCCCGATAGCGTCTATATTCTTTGTTTATGGATTCTTGAGCTTCTTCTGCCAATTGTCCTAGGGGTAGTATGCAAGCCTCTATTATGTCTTTTGAATGTGTTAGGATTATGAACACTCGCAGACATGTAGTACCACGAATAGTGTTCGAGGTATATCCTTTTTGTTTCTTGTGTGTGCCGTTCGAACTTTTCGGCATCGATTTCGTAGTCGCTAGACAGTGCTTCGAGTAGGACCCGAAAATGATGAATCAATGAATAATTCAGTCCTGTAATCTCCGCTGCTTTTTCGGCATTTCTAAAAAAATCTTCTGGCCGTGTTTCCATCGTTTGTGTTTCCAGCTGACTGTTTTGGCATGTCAACTAACAATCCCAGTTCGCTTCTAAATCGATGTCGTATGGTAGCCTTTCTATTTGCTACTGATCTCTTGTCATCTTCATTTCTGGCTTGCCATTTTTTATGTCTAGCTTGTAGGCAACATGCAGCAAACACTCGAAACATCTTATCCATGAATGTAAAGATGATATACCAAAACTAAACATATCCTGATTTGGTAATCGTGCGTCACCTTTTACATTGTTCATGTCTTTAGGACTAGCTCCACAGATATAGCACTTTTGGGATGAGTCCTATTGCGATAGTGTGCTGCATATTTTCCCATCTACCATTGTAAACACGAGTTCGTGTCTACATGCGACCTCTGTGTTGCTTATTTGTACTTTTGTCGGAACAAGGTCAGCAATTTGTTTTTGCATTTTTGTAGTTTCTGCCTTAATGACATCCTTTGTTTCTTTTTTATAGACGAACCCCTACAAAATCTGGTCGAGTTAGGTCGAGGGTTCTGCCAGATGATTGTGTTAGTATGATCGTCAAGCCGAAGCGGTACAAGAGTGACAGAGAAAAAATGTTCGTCGCTATATTCGTCATCATCTTGTTTCTGCTTGTAGCGGCTCTATTCTGAACTACCGTCACATCCCAATTTCGATATTAGACGCAGTGACATATTAGGTGTTGAAGACACAACCTGTTCTAATACCTCTTTTTGTGCTTCGCAAATATGCTTCAGCATTAAATCAAGGAGTGCTTGTAGTTGGATTTCAGCAGACCCATCTGTTATAATGATCGTATTTTCTGGTGGATAAAATTTTTTTTTTGCCTTCTGGACGTGGTGATATTTCGGGATATATATGCAAATTTAAATTTTTTAGTGCTTGTCTCACAACATTGTACTGGTAGGTGCTCAATTTTGCGTTAACCATTAGGGCCTGAGCTTCATCTGCAGAAACTTTTGGCTTTGGTTCATTGACCATCATCCTTGCCTTTTTTATTGTTGTAGCCCGTAGCTGCTAGTATGACTTCTGCTTCAGAATTTGAATTTAATAATTCTTGAACTTTTCGTTTTTTCACCTTTAAGGTACATTCACCGAATGGCACTGTTGTAACTCCCTTGGAACCATAACATCAGATAAATTGTGTTTTTCTAATACATAGGCTGCAATATATCGATTTCGGTCGGCTTTTTGGTAACTGCGCCATATTTCAAAAATATTTCGTCTATTAATCACGGGCACGGGTGCGTCTAGCTGAAGATAAAAAGAAAATGCGTTGAGGCAAATTTGGGCAACCAATTTAACGTAAATCTAATAAGCCAATCACTTAAGAAGGCAGTAAACTAATTTTTACACGACATACATGTATCTACATTTTTATATCTTAAATAATGTTACCAATTTTCAGACAATTTTAAATTACAAAATTCAACAGTACAAAGTAAGTGTAAGTAAGTGTAAGTAAGCAGTATATTAAATATTTCATTGTTGTAATTAATTTTGCTGAGAGGAACAGTCAAAATTCTGTTAAAAAAGGAACGGAAAGCTGCCTGCTTATTCGATATGGCATTAAATGAATCGTAAGGTATAACGGTATCAATGGTAGTAGGTTTCCTATAAATTTGGAAATCAAGCCTGCCCAGAGTTAAATTCTAATTATATTGATATCTAAAAATTGCAATTGGTTATCATGTTCCAACTCTAAAGTAAATTGTAACACTCCCAAATTGTTGAGTATGGTATGAAGAGCTTTTATCTGGGCTTCATATCCATCATAAATAATGAAGATGTCGTCAACATATCTGCCGTAGTAGATTATTTTATCTGTTATGAACTTGTATTTATTAGAGAAAAGCTCTTCCTCCAATTCATTTACATAAAACTCGGCCATTAGACCCGAAATGGAAGAGTAAGTTGTTGAGAAGTAAAGTGTTCATAACCCTACTTTAACCACATGACAAATTGTAATAGCGGCGTTGACGGTAAAAATCTTTTGTTTTATGTTATATTTTTAATTGTTAATCACTATGATGAAATTTTATTGTGTCTATTTGTTTGTAGCGTGGCCTGAAGACGGATATTTAGATGCCCGAAACATGTAGCCCCGAGAAACCAAATTAAACTATTTACAACATCGGAATGCACCTTTTTTGATTTCATTATTTAATAAACTCCGGTGGAATGGAACCCTTCATATCCTTATTAACAAATTAAAGCTTTTACTGTCCATTATTAGAAAATTTTTATAAAACTCAGAATCTTCAGGCCACAATGAGTGAAGGTTAGTCAATGAACGAAATTGCAAAAAATACGTGTAATTACAGTGATGAGGTGCTACATAAAGGTGATAAGAATAAGAAAAACACCTGAGAAAAGAAAATAGTTTTGTTTCTTTAGAGGTGGGATTGGTCGGTTAGTTTGGGGGTTGATCTGTTTCTTTGTTGCTTTTTCGGAGTGGGGTACCGAGCGCTTTAAGTTTGGCAAAAAAGTGTTTTTTAAGTTTTGAAGGTCATAACACGAAACAAAAATTTCAACAATTCTTCGTCTTTACGTGGCAGCCATTTTTCCTGCCACACCGTTCTAACTTTCTGTTGATTTTTTCTCTCTATTTTCTTTTACATAATTCTCTTCAATATAACAAACAATAACATTGAACTCGATAAAGTAAGCTTTCTTGGTACATTCATGGTGATGTCAATAAACAATGATAATAACCACAATAAGTCATAATTTTGAAATTATGATCAGTTAGTGTGACAATGCTGGCTATATCAAAACCAGAAAAACCAAAGTTTATTCGCACTGCGCAGAATCGGATCATGTGGACAGTGTAAAACAGCTTTTCTGGCAATATGTGATTCGATTTGCGTTGTTTCGATGTGCGTCGCACTTTCTCAGAACGCAACCCCGACGCAAATCGAGACCCTAGTGTATTTACACTCACAATATGTTTTTATATCGGAATCTATCAACAAACTCATTCTCATTTTTTCAACTCAAACGTTCCGGGAACGCCTGACATGATCGTGAAATTTGGATATAGTATAGATATGGAGATTCGATTTGCGGTGCTATCAAGAGCAAAAAAATATTAATTCATATAGAAAGAAAAACGCTAAATGTCGTCCCCTATTTTGTCTGATTTATAGCGGCAAAATAGAAGCGAGTTGTGTTCAAATCGACATGTGATCATCTTTTATCTATCGGTAAAAAAGTAATCAGACGGTAATTTGCATGCAGTCACGAGAAATTATGTACGAAAAACACCTATGTGAAGTTAGCCCCCAGCCCCCTCTTATGGGAATTTACATGTATAGAAAAACTCTAATTACTCGAGTACCCTTAGAGATACCGCAACGAAACTAACGCTGTTCGAACGAGTATTCTTCGGCCAATCTAAAAGTGGAAAAGTCCGATCCGAAATATGTAATTAGCGGCCGTAATTAATTAATAACTGATTAGGTGACACGGAATATTTGCAAAAATCGGGATATTCAATGGGCTGTATCTCGTCAACCCTTTGTTCAATCTTAATAAAACCAACACCATTCGATTCCCCTCTTCTTCGACTATAGAAATGTCAAAAAGTCCGATCGCAATTACCTAGGTTTGAGGTAGTATGCGGGGGCGAAGGTCGGCGTGTTTTGCGACAGCTTGCGTTGTTAACCTCGACGGCCCGGCCGGCTTCCAGCCCCCTCATATGTGAATTTACGTGTATAGAAAAACTCTAATTACTCGAGTACCCTTAGAGATACCGCAACGAAGCTAACACTGTTCGAACGAGTATTCTTCGGCGAATCTAAAAGTGGAAAAGTCCGATCCGAAATATGTAAATTAGTGGCCGTAATTAATTAATAACTGATTAGGTGACACGGAATAATCGGGATATTCAATGGGCTGTATCTCGTTAAGCCTTTGTTTAATCTTAATAAAACCAACACCATTCGATTCCCCTCTTCCTCGACGATAGAAATGTCAAAAAGTCCGATCGCAATTACCTAGGTTTGAGGTAGTATGCGTGGGCGAAGGTCGGCGTGTTTTGCGACAGCTTGCGTTGTTAACCTGGACGGCCCGGCCGGCTTCCAGCCCCTCTTATGGGAATTTACGTGTATAGAAAAACTCTAATTACTCGAGTACCCTTAGAGATACCGCAACGAAACTAACACTGTTCGAACGACTGTTCTTCGGCCAATCTAAAAGTGGAAAAGTCCGATCCGAAATATGTAAATTAGTGGCCGTAATTAATTAATAACTGATTAGGTGACACGGAATATTTGCAAAAATCGGGATATTCAATGGGCTGTATCTCGTTGACCATTTGTTCAATCTTAGTAAAACCAACACCATTCGATTCCCCTCTTCTTAAACTATAGTAGTGTCAAAAAGTCCGATCACAAATAGTAGAGTTTGAGCTAGAATGCGTGGGCAAAGGTCGGCGTGTTATTGCAGTCCAGGTTTCCGCTAATTAGTGGTCTAAAAAAATTCCTGAACTTTCACTATTTTTAGGGATGCGAGTATGGAAGCATACACCGTTTCAGCAGAACAATACAGTAGTTATGGCAACAGGATCAAATCATAATTACTACCTCAAAAATTGAAAAGAAAGTATTTTGTTTCATAAATTTTCACATTTGTCTAACCTCATAACTCCGCAAATAGTTGACGAATTATATCAGTAGTTGCAGCAATCGAAAGCCCAGACGTCGCTTTAACTCCCATAGTTATGGAAACTTAAGATTATAATAATTAGTGATGTAAAAAAATTAACGAACTTTTAACGTGTTTACAATCGGATGAGCGTCTAAGCAGAACAGGGCTTCATAAAAAATGCTGCATAAGTCATTTCTTTTCATCCGATTGTGACAATATGTACATAAACGGTAGAGGAAGGCGCCCCTACCTACGGTTGTTATGGCAACTCGAAATTACTTTAATTAGTGATGTAAAAAGATTAACAATCTTTGATCTTTTTACCTTTGGATATACGCCAAAGCAGAAACGATCATACATGGTATACCGATCACAAACTATTTTATTTGTATTCCTGGCACATGTAGATATTTACGACAAATTAGATCGAAGCTCGTCATACATTTTGTAAAATGCGAATATGCAATTCGCGAACAAGTCAATTTTAACAACTGATTTAATGATTTCAGTGAATTTTAATAGTATTTGTTATTTTTGATAATTAAATATAATTAAAGATATAATAAATATTATTAATATTAATATTAATAATTTAATATTAATATATTTAATTAAAAAAATATAATTCAAATATTATTGTACACTGATTGGCGCTCTTGTTTTGGCGCCGTAGTGGTCCTTAGTCGAACGGCCGACCAAGTGACGCTGGCAACGAATGCCGACAAAGACACAAAGAGAGTGCCGACATTGGCGGCACGATATACCGGCATCAAAGGGTGCCGGTATATCGTTTTTGTCAAGTTCTTGCGGGTAGTTATTGAGTGCAGTCGGAAGTTTTGATGTCGTTCTTGGGACCGCGGAGAAGTTATCACCCCTATCATTTGATATATGTTTCATAACAAAAATCGAAAAAAAAAGTTATGGCTATCTTTTATGGCTAACTTCTCCGCGGTAATTTAAGTTTATTTCAGTTTAGTTACATTTTTCTAATTAATGATTTACTTTATAAGTCAGTCCATCTGACCGTAAAAATGGTCAGTCGTTATTTTTTTAATGCAATAATTAGCGTATTCTCGTATATGGGTTCGGTTCTTATGAACATTTTGTTACGAATTGATGAAAACATGACTTATGTAACTTGATTTATCTATCGCTGTACGCCTTAAAAAATTAAACATTCATAGGTATGTGTGAAGTAAAAATAAGTAAAGTTAATTTTTGTAGACCACTTTTTATCGGAAACCTGACCTGCAATAACTCCCATAAGTAGAGACAAGCTGCTTTTTTCCCTTTATGTATTTGTTGTTACAATCGGATGATAAAAAGGGGTTATGCATATTGTGCTGCTGAAACGGTGTATGCTTCCATACTCGCATCCCTGAATAAAAATAGTCAAAGTTCAGGAATTTTCTCAGACCACTAATTAGCGGAAACCTGGACTGCAATAACACGCCGACCTTTGCCCACGCATTCTAGCTCAAACTCTACTATTTGTGATCGGACTTTTTGACAATACTATAGTTTAAGAAGTGGGGAATCGAATGGTGTTGGTTTTACTAAGATTGAACAAAGGCTTAACGAGATACAGCCCATTGAATATCCCGATTTTTGCAAATATTCCGTGTCACCTAATCAGTTATTAATTAATTACGGCCACTAATTTACATATTTCGGATCGGACTTTTTCACTTTTAGATTCGCCGAAGAATACTCGTTCGAACAGTGTTAGTTTCGTTGCGGTATCTCTAAGGGTACTCGAGTAATTAGAGTTTTTCTATACACGTAAATTCCCATATGAGGGGGCTGGAAGCCGGCCGGGCCGTCCACGTTAACAACGCAAGCTGTCGCAAAACACACCAACCTTCGCCCACGCATACTACCTCAAACCTAGGTAATTGCGATCGGACTTTTTAACATTTCTATAGTCGAAGGAGAGGGGAATCGAATGGTGTTGGTTTTATTAAGATTGAACAAAGGCTTAACGAGATACAGCCCATGGAATATCCCGATTTTTGCAAATATTCCGTGTCACCCAATCAGTTATTAATTAATTACGGCCACCAATTTACATATTTCGGATCGGACTTTTCCACTTTTAGATTGGCCGAAGAACAGTCGTTCGAACAGTGTTAGTTTCGTTGCGGTATCTCTAAGGGTACTCGAGTAATTAGAGTTTTTCTATACACGTAAATTCCCATAAGAGGGGGCTGGGGGCTAACTTCACATAGGTAAAATTGTTCGCGAATTGCATATTCGCATTTTACAAAATGTATGACGAGCTTCGATCTAATTTGTCGTAAATATCTACATGTGCCAGGAATACAAATAAAATAGTTTGTGATCGGTATACCATGTATGATCGTTTCTGCTTTGGCGTATATCCAAAGGTAAAAAGATCAAAGATTGTTAATCTTTTTACATCACTAATTAACGTAATTTCGAGTTGCCATAACAACCGTAGGTAGGGGCAGCCTTCCTCTACCGTTTGATGTACATATTGTCACAATCGGATGAAAAGAAATGACTTATGCAGCATTTTTTATGAAGCCCTGTTCTGCTTAGACGCTCATCCGATTGTAAACACGTTAAAAGTTCGTTAATTTTTTTACATCACTAATTATTATAATCTTAAGTTGCCATAACTATGGGAGTTAAAGCGACGTCTGGGCTTTCGATTGCTGCAACTACTGATATAATTCGTCAACTATTTGCGGAGTTATGAGGTTAGACAAATGTGAAAATTTATGAAACAAAATACTTTCTTTTCAATTTTTGAGGTAGTAATTATGATTTGATCCTGTTGCCATAACTACTGTATTGTTCTGCTGAAACGGTGTATGCTTCCATACTCGCATCCCTAACAATAGTGAAAGTTCAGGAATTTTTTTAGACCACTAATTAGCGGAAACCTGGACTGCAATAACACGCCGACCTTTGCCCACGCATTCTAGCTCAAACTCTACTATTTGTGATCGGACTTTTTGACACTACTATAGTTTAAGAAGAGGGGAATCGAATGCTGTTGGTTTTACTAAGATTGAACAAATGGTCAACGAGATACAGCCCATTGAATATCCCGATTTTTGCAAATATTCCGTGTCACCTAATCAGTTATTAATTAATTACGGCCACTAATTTACATATTTCGGATCGGACTTTTCCACTTTTAGATTCGCCGAAGAATACTCGTTCGAACAGTGTTAGCTTCGTTGCGGTATCTCTAAGGGTACTCGAGTAATTAGAGTTTTTCTATACACGTAAATTCACATATGAGGGGGCTGGAAACCGGCCGGGCCGTCGAGGTT
Organism: Aphodius sticticus; assembly: GCA_963966075.1. Classification (NCBI taxonomy): domain Eukaryota; kingdom Metazoa; phylum Arthropoda; class Insecta; order Coleoptera; family Scarabaeidae; genus Aphodius; species Aphodius sticticus. The sequence continues at coordinate 36,689,076 of OZ014507.1, read as the reverse complement.
AACAACGCAAGCTGTCGCAAAACACGCCGACCTTCGCCCCCGCATACTACCTCAAACCTAGGTAATTGCGATCGGACTTTTTGACATTTCTATAGTCGAAGAAGAGGGGAATCGAATGGTGTTGGTTTTATTAAGATTGAACAAAGGGTTGACGAGATACAGCCCATTGAATATCCCGATTTTTGCAAATATTCCGTGTCACCTAATCAGTTATTAATTAATTACGGCCGCTAATTACATATTTCGGATCGGACTTTTCCACTTTTAGATTGGCCGAAGAATACTCGTTCGAACAGTGTTAGTTTCGTTGCGGTATCTCTAAGGGTACTCGAGTAATTAGAGTTTTTCTATACATGTAAATTCCCATAAGAGGGGGCTGGGGGCTAACTTCACATAGGTACGAAAAACAGGCATGTTTTGGTACAAATCGGCAGTGGTAAGGTGCAGCCATCCATTCCGGTGTACTAACTAGGACCGCCTCTATTTGGCTGGAGACACCGACATTGTTGTGGTGGTTTTCTATAAATATAATGACTCGTGCTCGGTGTTATACATATTTCGACGAGGGAAAGATTTGTTCACGGCTGCGGCTGACTATGTCGGCCGCACTAACTCGTGGCGCCGCAGTCAGAGGTACAAACAACACGTCCGTCATTTAGATCGGCTCTCTTGACGGTTTCTCGTTAACTTTTCTCTAAAATTTTTTTAACCTATTTCATTAAACGATACATTTTTGGAAAGCCCACAACGTGTTGAGTATACGGTAATCATAATTACTACCTCAAAATTTGAAATGAAAGTCTTTATTTTCATAAATTCTAAACTTTTACATACTGGAAATCTCACGGAACTGTTACATTAGAAGTTTTTGATGTACCACTATTTCTATGTTTGAATGGCTGGAATCGGAGTTTACTCGACCCGAACTTTTGAAAAGAATACTCTTGAATTGACTCTCACTTTCGCTCTACCGGAAGTTGATACCAACTTCGTTATTTTAAATGGAATCATATACTACTAATTTTTAATTAATTGTTTGCTTTTACTCATTTTTGTCAAATAAAACACTCTCTATCATTGCAGACTGGGTTCCCTATTCATATCTTCAATAGTTTTTTTAGGTATTGATAAGTTTGTGTCAAATAATTCAAATGTACCTGATATTGTATTAGCGGACTTTGTTATTTCGACAGGTATTGTGTTTTATTATCTATGACGTTCTACAAGTTAATTTTTGACGAATTGGATCTTCTAAATATCGTAATTCAACAATATAAAGAAAGTGAATAGAAATAATTGTGGATAGGGGACATTCTCTATGCATGTAAGTAACATTTAAAATACCTCTAGTGCTCATTAAAAACTATGGACATTTTAAATGTTTCTCATAAATTTTAAATGAAATTGTAGCCACTATTTGTACCCCGAAACAAAAAGTGGTTTGATTTGCTTTCGGAAATTTGCTACTCTTCTTGCATGGGCTAAGCGCATTTTTTGTTCATAAATTAATTGCTCCAGATTATTCAAGATAAATACCACACATCACCTTAAACGTTTATTAGGATGAATTCACAAAATTCAATCCTCACCGATTTACATGAATAAAAATGTAATCTTTGTCACCACGTAAATATGAAATATCAATAATAAATACATATAATATACAATTATTTATAGTCAATAGTTATTTTGCTAATAATTACTTATTTTGTCAAAAATTGATAATTAGGTTTGTCCTGGTTTGTCAATATAAGGAATCCTATAAAAGGAGACCGACGGTTCTAAAAACAACAAACAATGGTTGACTTTGGCGGCTCGAGGTGTTTCGTCATTTATAGAGCCGAAACTGTGACAAGAAAAGCATGGACCTTACGTCTATATGCGTACCAACTATCCTAACACGCAAAAAATGTATGTTAGCGTGAAATACGAATGCCGACAACCAAATTATGTTTATAGACGGGTAGGTGCTATAAAAGAAGCAACGCGCTATTATTATATTACTTTTCATTTCAAATGTTACCATCGGCAACAAGATGACTTTCATTCTCACTATGTACCGAAAAAATAATCAAATCAAAGTAGTTCAACAGTTATTCGACGTCAAAGTAACCATATAAAAACATTAGGTATCCATAATTGTTTCAATCATTTATTTTATATGAATTATTTGGTTCATGGCATAAGTAAAGATTGCGTAATTCGTAACAAACGTATGTGCCACGCTGAGATCGCTATCCGTAGGTACCTCGGTCCTCGGCAGTCAAACCATCAATGTCCGTCACCCACTTTATTGCTAGTGATATAAGCCACGCCCAGTTATCCTGTTGCATTTCGTAGAAGCTGACGTGTACTATTAGAGTGTCTACACGTCGCCTATTTTGTTTGAATAGCACTATCTCATTCTGAACTTTCGTCGCCTAGTCGATGGCTTGCAAGGCAAAATTTGTATAAACCATCTTAAGGTAACTATATGGGCCCTTTTGTGAAACATGGTCACATATACAGATATCCGCTTATCCTAGTTTAACGCATTCAAAAATTATAAATAATTTTTATTCTGATACTTTCAAATTCACCGCACTCGGGAGTGGTAGCGGTACGGGTCAACTAAACCAGTACGAATATCCTAGCCATATTATGATCCCCGGATAGTTCAGGAACGAAACAAACAACTATTGTGCCGTTTAGGGGTCACTTTATTATGAACGAAATAATTAATCATTTTGTGCACCGAAAGAAGTTTATTTGAGTTTTATTACGGTATCCGCGTCGGATGTTTTATTTAAAAAAGTCTCATAAGTTTTTCAAGTTTTTAAACTCCAGTTGCAAATTTTACACAACCTGTATAAAATATGTACCAAACATTATTTTGTTGACCATATCTTACGTATTCTATATATTATCCAAATAAACATGAAACTGTTAGCTTGAATAATAACTAAGATATTCAATGTAAAACGATCTGCTAAAGTCAACAAAAACGTGGTAAAATTAAAATAACTCGTGGCCTTTTACTTGTGGCATTTAGGTATAGGAACACCTGATAAAAAGGTAATGTATTTTGATACGTGGAAACAAAAGAAAATAAATAAAATTTAATGCTTCAATTTAAAATACCAAAGTTTATATCAACTTCCGGTAGACCAGAAGTGGCAGTCATTTGAGAGTAGTTTAATTTACAAATTCGAATCGAGTAGATCTTGATTCCATTTCCGTGATTCTGCACGAGTCCGCCGTGCGCTGCGAGCACAGACACCGAGCGACGACTGATTGGTATCAAGTATCAACCTCCTAACATGTTCTGTTGCCCTGGTCAGTCGGACATGAAACAGCTGCAAATTCAGGATGAACAACATGGTGTTTTTCATATTTACTTGTGGGTTACATCTTCACACATATTGGCGTCTGTCCCAAACTCGCAGCGTTAGAAGTGGGTTGCAACCATAGATATCATATTCCTAGAATGCTGATACCATATAACAAAAGTGCCCACTTTACGACATCGCGCACCTGAGAATGTACGTATGCGCACTGTGTGAAATCTTCGCGGGATATTCATGTCATTGCGAGCGTAGAAACATTTACATATTAATCAAATCTTTAATTAAGATTTAGTGGTCAGAGCTCAAATATTTGTCAAATTTTATCTGCAAGCATGCAACATTCTAAAATACAATAGCGAGAACACATTATTCAGATTCCATCACATTCAGCCGATAATTCAGAATTCTTTACCTACTAGTACTAAGGTGAAGTGGGGTAAGTGCATAAACGGGGTAAGTGCATAAACGGGCTATTATTAATATAATATGAGCACAATTGCAATACCTAATACGTAGGAATCTACTCAAACTTAATACCATCCTATCCACGTAGATTGCGGGAAAGTAATGAGGGGCATCCCCGATTTATGCCAACCACTTGGAAAGCACCACATGTAAAGTGCATATCAACTTTGAGGTTATCATAAACGTGCTGGATTTTTAAAGAAAATAGTGTGTTCTGTGTTATTATTTTTTGTAGGTAATAAAAAAAATTGGTTATATTTTACTTTAAATAAATAATTTCTGTTGAATTATTGAAATTTATTGAGAAAAGCGCTAATGTGCTCTTATCTCGTAAATATTGAGACCCGGGGCAAGTGCATCCGTTATGGTGGGGTAAGAGCATAGCACATGCCCCAGAAAATGTCGTGCTTGATTAGGGTTACCAGACGTCCTCATTTAACAGGACAAGTTCTATTTTTTAACAAAATCATAAAATAACGGACAAAGGAATAAGGTAATGTATAGTTTCATTCCACAATTAATTATTTTCTAGGGCGCATTCAGAGAAGCGGCGTAAAAAAAATTGTTCTTCCTAAACAACCTTTCTAGGAAGTGAATATCCGCAAAAACTCTACTGCCGGAGCGATGTTCGCACGAACAATTTCTGAGAATTATTGATTTTTGTTCGTCAATTTCTTATGTGCACTGTTGAGTGTTTGCAATTTCGGGATGTATGAGTTCCTAGGGAAGTATTTTAAAAAATTTTGTCATGTTGTTTTAAGTCGTCAGAGAGGACGGTCGTTGTTGTGCATCCCGATGCTATTCTTTAGTTTTTGATTACTGTGATATCAGGTAAGAATGTGTTATCTGTCCTTGTCGTAATCTTCTCTTTGACTTCTGATTACTGAATTTACATTGAAATTTGTAAGTGATAACTAATAACCATTTTCAAGTTAAGTATGTTTTTTTACGAGTACCAATATAAATATTTTTTTGCAATTTTAATAAGTGCATTACTTTAAATGATCCTTTGATATTTGTTATTATTCGTTAACAAATTTATTTCAAATTTGTAAAATTAGATGTACACTTTCTCCTAAAGTTCCTCCTAAAGATTCAGTGGACGTCGTGCTTGACCATATTGCTGAAACACCTGTAAAAAGATCTGACATTGAAGAAACATCTCCAGAAAAATTAACACAATGTTCCACAAATAGAGAACCTGGCCCTTCATTGATACCGCAAGAAATAAAAACTTGAAGATCTTCTTTTGGACACCATAAAAGAACATGCACCCAAACCTACGAATAGAAGGAGGAGAGTTGCGAGAGGAGCGGAAGTCATTACATCAGAAGAAGTGAAGTCGAGGATGGTTGCCGAAAAAAGGTTGAAGGAAAAAGATAATACCGTATTAGACAAAATAACCACTTCCTCCAAGGATGATGATACTAATTTGTGTTCGATCTGCAAGTGCGATTTCCGGCATTACAGTAAGAAGAAAGACTGGATTCAGTGCGTAACTTGTATGCAGTGGGTGTGCGGCATATGCAACAAAGGTTCTAAAAAACGACGATATGAATGTGAACGCTGTCAGGATTCTGATTAATACACATGTTCAAAAATATCATTATTTAACATTGTACTATTAGATACTATTAATATATTTTAAACCCTTTTATATTTAGCTTATTTTATTTCACTAATCCGTTTCTATTTATTAATTTTTTTATTTTTGATTTACTCCAAAGCGAAACAACATATTTGAATGCGGTAAAAAGCATTTTATAACAGACATATGAATAGTTATGCTTTTGCCTCGTTGCATATGATATAATGCTTCAAATTGGTTTTAACTGCCGGTTGTACACTTGCCCCGTTTTCGGGGTAAGTGCACAGCTGTTGCAATTTTTAGCAATTTTCTAAAAAAAATTAAATATACTAGTAAACTTGGCGTTTTTGTCAATGTTAATTAAAGAGTATTAACTCAAGTATTCGTTGATATCAATAAATGCTAAGGTATTATAAAACAAATTAAAGATATATGGCTTTAAAGTCAAACTTACTAAAAACTGGGGTGCACTTACCCCACTCCACCTTATTTTATTTGTTCAGTTGACAAACGCGTTCTTTAGATCGAAGAGAACAGTATTATCTTAATATCACTAGGTTTGTTGTATCAGGACTGTCATAAAAGTCATATTATTATTACAATTATTTCTTTTCGTTATGTCCGTTAGATGGCGCGCAGGTATTGACGCTCTGCGCATACGCCACTTCTCATGTACCAATGTTCAATTGTCTGCATTTATTTACTGCGCACCCATGCTATCGGCAATCTAGTAATAAGAATATATGGTTGTAACTTAATTATAACATAGACCAATAGAAATGCTGGTAACAAAGCCAGGAATAAATATATTCTCTAGACTCTAGAACTAGCGCCACCAAGTAGAGGACCGCCAAACCCTGCAAATTTGACTGATGGAAACACATTTTTGCACAAAACATGGTTCCATTCAAATTGGAGCATTAACAACTTGTCAATATCGACTGGAATAGTTGAAAATTGCCCATAATTGCGATTCTTTTATTTGAAATCTATTAGGTTTTTTTTTAAATTCTCTCACAGAAAGAAGGCATCCTTCTTCCGTATGATTTCAATATTCGAAAGGGTTTGGATAAATTCTTGGAATGGGCGACACCTGTTACGGGCAATTTTTGATCGTAGCCCCTTAATTAAACCGTGGGAATTCGCATTCTGTAAACCGTTGATAAACAAATTAAGTTATAAATGTCACCGTCCATGGGTCGGAAGGCACTAAAATAAATATTCTTACCGGGAAAATTAAGATAGGTACTCGGGGAGCTTCACACCAAATTAAGATACAAAATTTTTCGACGCGCATAAACTTGGGCTGTTTGTTTTTTCACGAAGCGTGCATTAACTACACGGGACTCAGTAATGTGGGCAATGTCAATTCAAAATAAAAAAGTTTTCGTTGCATTCAGGCACAAGCGCACACACATTGGTTACCGTTAACTGTGTAGTCTTTGGGTAAATAAGCTGCAATCAGTGGTAATCATTATAAATGCGCGCAGTTTTAATGTAAATTTATGGTATTTATATAAGAACGAAAATCGGTGTCTTTGGTCAACCGCGTAGCTTTTCGCAAAAATTACCCGTAATTTAATGATAATTGTTGCTGATGATTATTTATGCCATGGCATGCATTATTGGGACCGTAACTGTTTTCTATGTAAAATACTTTCACTTGAATTAATTAACCTTTTAATCACTTTGATTCATCATTATGATAACAGTATGGTATTTATTTACTTCATTAGTATTTTTGTGATGTAGTAAGAAGAAGTTTATTGTAAATTATGTGGACGAAGTTCTTATGTCTCTGACCACAGGATAACAATATAACAAAATATGTTTATATAGGGTGTTTAAAGTTGTCATTTCACCATTGCTCACTTCGTTATTATTGGAGTTATGTAGTCGGTTGTAATGTTGTGAAAGAAATCATATCACAGCTGCTGGTAGTAAAACTAATTATTTAAAATTTTGTGTCGTAACTTACTATAGTTCATTTAATAACAAGGAAAAATTTTTCAAATTTGTCACTATAATGACCTCGCCCGCAACTAACTGAATTCCAGACAGATCTACACCGGGCAAATTTACGATATGGCGCTGAATAGGTTAAGGTCGCATGCAATCAAATATTCAAAACGATTGTATTCACTTTTTGGTGCTATTCTTGACTTCAGATCAGTAAAATCAGTCGAACTAAATGTGAACCGAGTGGGTACGTTAAGTGTTTAATATCACTGCAAATAATAGCGTTTTGCTTCGTTGTATTTATAGGGGTTGCAAAATGCACTGTGCCATGTGAGAAAAGAATACAAAACAATGGCGAGATTAGCACCCTAACGTACGTAGATTAACGAGGCAAATAATACATTTGAATAACATTTCGAACTTTTGACCGTGGACAAAATCTTTAATAAAAGGAAGACATGTCCACTGTTTCCAAAGCTACTTTATAATCTGATGAAGGTGCATTCCACGGTAAACGGTAAAATGGTTAATATTTGTAAACCTTCTATATGTTTGAATAATTTTAATAAAAACCTTAATGCCTTTATGTTCATGTCTCACGGGAGGTTCGATTGCATGGGTACTTTTGTTATTATTAGAGATATAGAAAGTCGGTTAAATGGACAAAGTAGTGGATATTTACGTACTCTTCCATAATCCGTTCAGAAAACAGTTGAATTCCAAACGGTTCCCAAGCTATTTTGAAAAAACCAAAAAAAATGTCATTTTTACTTTATCATACGCAGTATGTAAAGTATTGTAATCGTGCAAAAAATTTTTTTTGAGATTTTAGCGGAAATATGTCTTTTTGGGCCCCCTGAACATTTTTGACCAAGGTACAAAAAAATATCTGTGTGTGTGTGTGGATGTGGGTGTGTGTGTGTGTGTGTGTGTGTGTGTGTGTGTGTGTGTGTGTGTGTGTGTGTACCCGTTTTTTGTGGCGACGATTCCGGAGAAACTACTAAAGGTATCGGGACGAAACTGCATATTTAGAAGTTTCATGGCCAAACTTAGAGCTGAAAAGCTTTCTGTTAAAAAGGGCCCAAAGGAACTGGAGGTTTAGTGTTAGCATTTTTGAAAGATTTTGTAAATTAGCCGGCATTTCTGGAATTTCGTCGAAATAGTTAAATAATAAATTAAACTAGAGGAAATTCTGAATAATTTATGACTATGACATTTTTTGGTACAATCAATAGTTTAGCTGCATGAGCAAATTCTATTTCATCGAGATCGGTCGTACTGCACTAAAACTATAGCCAGGATATGTCAGATTAAATGTCAGATGCGATTTTAATGATGGTGTAGATAGTGTCAAACGCTAATGCTTTGACAATACTACTGTCAATACAAGCTACGTTCGGATATTGTACACCGTTAAGGTGCGTTTTCATTAGTGCTAATGGCAGTGGTAGTAGACGCCATTATAGTATTTCTAATAGAATTTGCTAGTGACTCAGTTTATGTACATGCAAACTAATATGTGTCACCATCACGACATGTGAGAAACACTATAATTTCGTCTGCTACCACCGCCATTACCAACCATTGCCACCAATCGGAACGCACCTTCACACTTTCTACACCCAATAACACGTATTTGGACGGTGTACCCGGTATCAACGGAGTACAATATCCGAACGCAGCTTTAATGGACATATCTGTCTAGGTCTACTAGTTTTATTTTAATGCAGACATAGCCGATCTCGATCAAATAATATCTCATGCAGCTAAACTATTAATTTTATATATAGTATGATAAAGTCATGTGCCTGGCCACATCAGATTTTTTAATTATGCTCATTACTTCTTTATTTGTGATCCAATCAAAAAAGCGTTTTCACAATATAAAGACACTTTTTTGTCTACAATTTTGTCCGTTTTTTTTTCGCCAATGAATTCGTCAGAAACAAACGAAACTTTTGTTTTTCTTATGGTCGCCATATTGGTTTTATACATGTTTGGATTCATCATTTCTTTCTGAATTATTTGGTTTGCTACATGCCATATTTAGAACACAATAAGCCGACAAAATTGAAGTTTTTTTTTAATATCTGAAAATCGCATGGTGCCATGAAAAGCACATTTTAGTGATACAGTATTTATGTGTCCATAGTCAAGTTACTGTAAAATTTTGGATTGTATTTATTTGTACAACCTACACAACATAGAAAAGTAACAACATTTTAACAAACTGAATAATTTTTTCGAAAATTATGAATTCCGTAATACGGTATTCCGTAATACGGTAATGTATTCCGTAATACGGTGACCTTACCGATGGTTCTTCTGTCAATCGATTTGAACGCGGCGATGTCAGTGTCACATAACTCCCGCACGTTTCCAAAATTAGAAACACCATACAACGTTTTTTTAAGTCACTCCACAAATAAAAATCACAAGGGGTAAGATGCGGCGATCTTGGTGGTCACAATATTTCTGAATAGGTAGCAATTACTCTCCGTTTATTTCTTATATCTAAATAGTTCCTCACAATTCGGGCATTATGTGCAGGTGCTTCGTCTTGTGGGAACCACATACCTTAGTTTAAGGCCAACGGTATATCGTACATTCTTTCTTCCACGTCCTCAGAGAGCAATATTGCTGATACCTCTCCTAAGTTAAATTTTTGTTATAAAACATTGGTCCGATTAATCAGTTGGCCACTATACCGCACCATACATTAAACCCAAACCGCACCTGATTATGGCCCAATACAAAAAGGTGCTGATTTTCGCGGGCACAGTACCCAGTAGTGCATCTTATTTCAGTTAAAAATACCGTAGTTAGAAAATATGTTTCATCGGATCATAATACTCTTTTTTATAAAATTCTGGGTTTTCACCAATTTTGTTCAACAAATGGGTACAGATGGGTAGATATCACATTGTTTCTCAAAATGTCTTCCATAGCATCATGCGATTTTCTGCAATTCTCGAAGTGTACAATGTTCAGTCAATTCTATTATCTTATTGTATTAAAAACATGGCATGTGGCATACCAAACTACTCAGAAAGAAAAGGTAAATCCAAACATGTATAAAAATAATATGGCGTCCATAAGAAAAACAAAAGTTTTGTTTGTTTCTGCCGAATTTATTGGCGAAAGAAATTTTAAACTGGCATAATCAAATTGTAGACAAAAAAAGTGCCTTTATAGTGTCAAAACGGTTTTTTGATGAAGAAGTTATCACCATAATTAAAAAAATCTGACGTGGCCAAGCACATGACTTTATCATACTATATATAAAATTAATAGTTTAGCTGCATGAGATTCTATTTGATCGAGATCGGCATGTGTGCGTTAAAATAAAACTAGTAGAAAGAGACCTATGTGAAGTTAGCCCCCAGCCCCCTCTTATAGGAATTTACGTGTATAGAAAAACTCTAATTACTCGAGTACCCTTAGAGATACCGCAACGAAACTAACACTGTTCGAACGAGTGTTCTTCGGCCAATCTAAAAGTTGAAAAGTCCGATCCAAAATATGTAAATTAGTGGCCGTAATTAATTAATAACTGATTAGGTGACACGGAATATTTGCAAAAAATCGGGATATTCAATGGGCTGTATCTCGTTAACCCTTTGCTCAATCTTAATAAAACCAACACCATTCGATTCCCCTCTTCTTCGACTATAGAAATGTCAAGAAGTCCGATCGCAATTACCTAGGTTTCGAGGTAGTATGCGTGGGCGAAGGTCGGCGTGTTTTGCGACAGCTTGCGTTGTTAATCTCGACGGCCCGGCCGGCTTCCAGCCCCCTCTTATGGGAATTTACGTGTATAGAAAAACTCTAATTACTCGAGTACCCTTAGAGATACCGCAACGAAACTAACACTGTTCGAACGAGCGTTCTTCGGCCAACCTAAAAGTGGAAAAGTCCGATCCGAAATATGTAAATTAGTGGCCGTAATTAATTAATAACTGATTAGGTGACACGGAATATTTGCAAAAATCGGGATATTCAATAGGCTGTATCTCGTTAAGGCTTTGTTCAATCTTAATAAAACCAACACCATTCCATTCCCATGTTCTTCGACTATAGAAATGTCAAAAAGTCCGATCGCAATTACCTAGGTTTGAGGTAGTATGCGTGGGCGCAGGTCGGCGTGTTTTGGGACAGCTTGCGTTGTTAACCTGGACGGCTCGGCCGGCTTCCAGCCCCCTCTTATGGGAATTTACGTGTATAGAAAAACTCTAATTACTCGAGTACCCTTAGAGATACCGCAACGAAACTAACACTGGTCGAACGAGTGTTCTTCGGCCAATCTAAAAGTGGAAAAGTCCGATCCAAAATATGTAAATAAGTGTCCGTAATTAATTAATAACTGATTAGGTGACATGGAATATTTGCAAAATCGGGATATTATTCAATGGCCTGTATCTCGTTGACCCTTGGTCCAATCTTAATAGAACCAACACCGCCTCTTCTTAGACTATAGGAATGTCAAAAAGTCCGATTGAATCTTATAGTGTCCTATCTGAAAGTACATTTATATGAGTATGTAACCAGGGGGAAGTTAGCCATAAAAGTTATCCATAAAACTTTTTTTCATCCGATTTTAATGAATGGCACATTTTTGGAAAGCCGTTAACGTACTGAGTCTACAGTAGTTATTGCAGAGGGCGCAATTCATAATTACTACCTAAAAAATTAAAAAGAAAGTAATTTTTTGCTTAATTTGGCACCGGGGGAAAGTTAGCCATAAAAGTTATCCATAAAACTTTTTTTCATCCGATTTTAATGAATGGCACATTTTTGGAAAGCTGTTAACGTACTGAGTCTACAATAGTTATTGCAGAGGGCGCAATTCTTAATTACTACCTAAAAAATTAAAACGAAAGTCATTTTTTGCTTAATTTGGCACATTTTTATTATCTCATATCTCCGTTAATCCTTTACCAATTACGACATCTCTTACGGCAATCAAAAGTACAAATATAGACCATACTTCCTTAGTTATTGCAGCCCAACTTTCCACTAATTAGTGGTCTAAAAAAAATTCCTGAACTTTGACTATTTTTATCCAGGGATGCGTGTATGGAAGCATACACCGTTCCAGTAGAACAGTCAGCATAACCCCTTTTAATCATCCGATTGTAACAAACTATACACCAAACGAAAGAGGAAGCTTGTCTGCACTTATGCAAGTTTTTGCAGTCCAAGTTTCCGCTAATTAGTGGTGTCAAAACATCGTAAACGTTGAAGATGTGCCAATTTAAGCAAATAAAGACATTTTTATTTTTTTAGGTAGTAATTAAGATTTGATTCCTCTGCAATATTTACAGTATACTCTGCACGTTGCGGACTTTCCAAAAAGGTATCATTTAATAAAATCGGTTGTAAAAAAAAATTATGGGTAACTTTTATGCCTAACGTTGGGCTTTAAGTTCTGGTATGGAACTGGCGCCACAATCATACCGACAAAGGCTTGACGGGGAGCTTTGCCGCCTGCAAAATGCACCGGTCTCTTTGTCGGCTTTGAACACTCATGGGATACGATGTTGTTTTCACACGATAACTTTTATGTGATTATCACTGTTTAGTTAATTTTTTTAATTAATTTTGTTCCAATTTTTCCAATCATATTTTTGTGAATAAATTTAATTTTATTTCAGTTTAGTTACATTTTTCTAATTAATGATTTGTTTTATAAGTTAGTCCATCTGACCGTAAAAATGGTCAAAGTCCTTATTTTTTTAATGCAATAATTAGCGTATTCTCGTATATGGATTCGGTTCTTATGTACATTTTGTTACGAATTGATGAAAACATGACTTATGTAACTTGAGTTATCTATCGCTGTACGCCTTAAATTAAACATTCATAGGTATGTCTCAAGTAAAAATGAGTAAAGTTCATTTTTTTAGACCACTTTTTATCGGAAACCTGACCTGCAATAACTCCCATAAGTAGAGACAAGCTGCTTTTTTCCTTTTATGTATTTGTTGTTACAATCTGATGATAAAAAGGGGTTATGCATATTGTTCTGCTGAAACGGTGTATGCATCCATACCCGCATCCCGGCATATAAATCGTCAAAGTTCATCAATTTTTTTAGACCACTAATTATCGCAAACTTGGACTGCAATAACTATCATTAGTGGAGACAAGCTTCCTCTTTCGTTTGGTGCATAGTTTGTTACAATCGGATGATAAAAAGTGGTTATGCTCACAGGTCTACTGGAACGGTGTATGCGTCCATACTCGCATCCCTGGATAAAAATAGTCAAAGTTCAGGAATTTTTTTAGACCACTAACTAGCGGAAACTTGGACTGCAATAACACGCCGACTTTTGCCCACGCATTCTAGCTCAAACTCTACTATTTGTGATCGGACTTTTTGACACTACTATAGTTTAAGAAGAGGGGAATCGAATGGTGTTGGTTTTACTAAGATTGAACTAATGGTCAACGAGAAAAAAAATCGGGATATTCAATGGGCTGTACATTGAGTATCCCGATTTTTGCAAATATTCCGTGTCACCTAATCAGTTATTAATTAATTACGGCCACTAATTTACATATTTCGGATCGGACTTTTCCACTTTTAGATTGGCCGAAGAACACTCGTTCGAACAGTGTCAGTTTCGTTGCGGTATCTCTAAGGGTGCTCGAGTAATTAGCGTTTTTCTATACACGTAAATTCCCATAAGAGGGGGCTGGGGGCTAACTTCACATAGGTTAGAAAGAGACAGATAAGTTGATTATATTGACAGTAGGTATTGTCAAAACATTAGCGTTTGACACTAGCTACTGTCATTAGAATCAAAATATCTGACAAATCTTAGCTAACTAGTTTTAACGCAGTTCGACCGATCTAGATGAAATAGAATTTGCTCATGCAGCTAAACTATTAATTTTACCAAAAAATGTCATAGTCTTAAATTATTCAAAACTTCCTCTACTTTAACTTATTGTTTAACTATTTCAACGAAATTCCAGAAATGGTGGCTTATTTGCTTATTTCAAAAATGCTAAGACTAAACCACCAGTATTTTGGACCTTTTTCAACAGAAAGCTTTTCAGCTCTAAGTTTGGTCATGAATCTTCTAAATATGAAGTTTCGTCCCGATACCTTTGGTAGTTTCTCCGGAATCGTCGCCACAAAAAACGGGTACACACACAGACACATACACAGACTTTTTTGTACCTTGGTCAAAAATGTTCAGGGGACCCAAAAAGACATATTTCCGCTAAAATCTTTAATTTTTTTTAGCACGATTACAATGCTTTCCCCACTATGTATGAATGACATATTTTGGTTTTTCAAAATAGCTTGGGAACCGTTTGGAATTCAACTGTTTTCTGAACCGATTATGAAAGAGCACATAAATATGCACTAGTTTGTCCATTTAACCGACTTTCTATCTCTAATAATAACAAAAGTACCCATACAATCCAACGTCCCGTGAGACACACTGTATATATAATTCAATCGCCGAGTTCGAAAACAGTACAAGTCCACTGTAAATCCTATGGACATGTACTGCTTTCGAACTCAGCGATTCAATTTCATTGCCGCATTCCTCTTCTATCCATCTTCTTCTATTTCTTCAAACGTCTTCTCTTCATGCGAATTTCGTTGAAGGACATTAGCTAAGAAGTTTTTTAACTTTTTAAAAACAGGTTCACAATTGTCTTCGTTGCAGTTGGCCACAGGCGAATGGGTAGAAGTGAAGTTATTTATTAACGATGTTTTATAACTGTTCTTAAAGGCAGTGCATGTCGGATTAATGTCCTGGTTCATATTTCAGGGCAAGAAAAATATAAGCAGAGACCTTGCAGTTTTTCCAGTGCTTTAAATCCTTCCAACGTTGATATCCAATTTGTGCTTGTTGAAGGCACAAGTTGATTATTTTTGCCAGTATCAAACTTTATGGTCCTCAATACGTGAATTGCTTCATCCCAAAATGATAGATGAGGCGAAGAATCGGTAATTGCACTTCGGAGTATTTTCCTATTTTCCGGCCGGATTGTTGACCCATTCACCGAGTCTAAAAGTTGACTGTAAACAGCAAAAAGACAGTTGGAGATAAAGTTCCTAGAGCTAAAATTAAAATAAAGCAAAATTAATTAAATGTCAGAAATACTTACAGAAAATGAACAAACTATCTAATATGTATTTTTGTATATTCAATTATAAATTATAACATAATAAGAAATATTCTCCTAGTCTTAGTATCACTCGAAGAGACGACGACACCCGGCGCGATAGAACTTGCTTGGTCATCATTCTCATTTTCTTTATTTTCCCCCGAATGGCGTGAGCATCGGATAAATGATTTAACAACTTCAAATTGAAATATCCAACGTGCATTTGGTACAATTTCAGGATATCTTTCCAAGATTCAGTGCTTGATCCAGTGTCCTTCCATTTAAAGGAAACATCATGCTCCAATAAGTTAATTCTTAAACCTTTTACAAGGTGTGGTGGGTCAAAAAGGGAAATTATTTCATTCCCATCAGTTATAAAACGAACTCCTTTATATTCGTTCCATTGGCGAAGCATATCTAACTTTGTGTAACTGCGCCACTGTTTTAAGGCTTTGACATTCATGCTTATCTGACCACACACAGTAGCTACGACATGTAGGTCAATCTTTTCGCACGCTCTCACAATTTCCTTAATGTTTCACATTAGGTCAGGAGCCGATGTACCATGTTCAGTGTAAAAGTTTGCGATGGGCTGCTTCCAGTTTTTATGAATACCCTTGTAATGAACACCAAATAACATGATCAGCAAATTTAAGAGATTTGCATTCCCCATAATCTTCAAACCGTTCAATTGTATTCCTCTTTATGTTGAGGAATTGAAAAGCAGAACACAAATTGTATCTAATAGTGTCATCGTACGCACTATTATTTTACGCACTATTATTTTCAAGGCATTCGTGACACACTCATTTATACCAGTTTTAAATAACACTGTTCAACAGTTTGTTAATGTTTTTCGATTTGGAAAAGTAGCCATACGCACTTGGGCTTTATTTAGTCAACGTCAACGCTAAACTGTTATCATCAAGGGAATATCGATTGCCTGTTTACTACCTCTTCTGATTACCTAATTGGTTCATTAAGAAGTTGTAAGTGGTATTGCCAGTTCTCGTTTACGCTTTAATGGAGCGTTTGCTGGTCAGTCCACATATTGTTTTGCATGTATGCATTTTTAGAAATGCAATACATGACAAAACGACCGGATGGGAGATACCAGCGAGCGCTCTGCTAAAGGTAGAATAGTGGAATCGGTATGTAGCAGCTTAATTATTTGGGATAGGTGGTCCCAAATAAAGATGTAGATTAAAAAAGGCTCATGGTGTTACTTCACTTGTCCCCGACTGTATTCCAGTGGCTGTGAGGCGTTAGATTAATAGATTAAAGGTATGTGTAATATTATTTATTATTATTAAAAAAAATTTAGTAGTTTTGGTACCTCCGCAATATAGTTATTTAGCTAGTCACGCGAGTAGCCCCAAATATAATTAAGTAGGTCATATTTAACGTGACATTTGGTGGAGGCCCCCTTGATCCCTATTTTATAGCTTGTTTTGGTAACACAAGGAATGTCAAAATTTTAAATTATAAATTGAAAATAGATTTTAAACAATGATTTTTGTAGTACTTTTTAACTTCTGGAACCCCTTAATCAGAGGCTTCACCTCATAACTTTATAAAAAATTACAAAAAATGCAAATAATTCAAATAGTAGTATTACTTACTACGTCAACGGGTAGACTTGGACATACAGTCTACCGTAAGAAGACACATACCGATCGGTACTTGAACGCCAAATCACACCACCACCCCCAACAGAAGAGAAGTGTTATTAACACTCTGTTCAACAGAGCCGAGAAGGTATGCGACTCTAGCACCTTGCACGACGAACGGAAACACTTGGAGGGGGCCCTACGCCAGAATGGATACACCAAGTCTGACATACGGGGTGTCACACAAAGAAAACCGCAAGTCTCAGAGGAACCGCAAGAGTCAAAGGGGTTCGCTTGCTTACCATACGTAAGTGGGGTATCAGAGAGAATCGGTAGAGTACTGAAGAAATCGGGTATCACGGTAAGGTACAGAGCACCAGCTAAGGTAAAGGATCTTTTGCCTAACCCAAAGGATATAACACCACTCCTGAAGAACGAAGGGGTATACAAGATAACATGTGAGTGCGGAACATGCTATGTAGGACAGACAGGACGAAGCATCGAATGTCGAATCAAGGAGCACAGTAGGGACACCCGGCTAGGCAAGATTCAACAGTCCGCTGTTGCTCAACACTGCCACGAGTCGGGACACACAATGGATTTCGATGACGCGAAGATGTTGGCAAGGGTGGGTAATTATCATCGAAGGCTTATTAGAGAAGCCATCGAAATTTACAAACATCCTGACAACATCAATCGCGAGGACGGTACTGACATTAGTAGGGTCTGGAAATCGATCCTAACGCGGTCAGGTGGAAAAACACATGGAGCGGTAGCTCCAGATGGGCGCAGTGAGGTGTAAATTCAGGTATATAAGGGAGACTTTCTTGGTAGGTCTTCAGTATTCAATTAGCTTTGAAGAAGCGAGCAACATGGCTCGCGAAACGTCAGCATTAACAAATCTTGACACACGGCATAACCCGGAAACAGTTTATTTTCTAAATGATTCTGGCCGTAAAAGCCTACGTACTTAATATTAAGAAAATTCCATATGCATAGACAGGTGAACCTGAGTATGTCGTTGCCCGACCGTATATTGCGCTACGTCAGCACCGGCTGAGTTGAGTGCAGAATAGCAAACCTGGCATTGTTTATCCAACGCAATTCTACTAGATTTATTAATTTCTTGGAAAAAAAATAGAGACAATAATTATTTAACCCAATAATTAACGTGTTGGAAACAAAATATAATTAATTAGGAATGTTTTCTGTGAGAAAAAAAATGCTGTAAAAATAGTGGGTAAATTGTAAAAAGTGTAATTAAGAATAAAGCATGAAAAGAGTTGAAACTGACAATTTTGATAGTTATTGCGAAAGAGTTACTAAAGACACTGGACGGAATTGCCTCACTCCTATATTCAATATGTAAGGTTTATTATATTTCACCTCCTGTTTTGAGGGGGAGGGAGGTAATTTCTACTTTCTTTTATTTTCAGTGTAGTTGTAAGATATACTTCCGGGTACAGTAAATTTTTTTTATCATCCTGTATAATTCTAAAAATTTCTTCCTAAAGTTAACTAAACGAAGTACCATATACTCTTGGAGGACATGAAAACTTAACTCATGGTGTTAGAAACTTGGACTATATTGTTGGAGAAATGAATTCTCCGAAAGATAAGGGCACACCACACACCGTGTTAGTTATTGAGAGTGTATTGTTGTACGGTGTATAAAGGCTGGTGCTCGAAATTGTTGTGTAGGCCACGATAATGTGGATAAATATGGGAAATATGGTCCAAATTGGTTGTCAGGTACAGTAAGGGCAAGGAAAATATGTATCTCGTTGAATGTACTGCCTGACGGTAGATGTAAAGTAGATGGATTTCTACTAGGATTGTGTCTACATTAAAATGCCATGTAGTTATAGTTATTATTTAAGTTGTTTTATGTGTACTGCCCTAATGTTTACATTTTTTTCATGTTCAACAATCGTGAGAGGGTGTCTCGAGGTATCCGTGTGGAGGCCTCAGTAAAGTACCAAGTGTTGGAGCAGACATTACGTTGGTCAAAATGCAGAGAGTCTGAACTGAGTAGGGCTCGTAACTAGTCGAGAGTCGAGATAGGAGAGAAGTCTGGATTGAGTAGGGCTGTAAGGCTTTCCTATCTCGCGGTTGGATAGAAGTCTGGATTAAGTAAGGCTGTAAAGCTGTCCTATCACCCTCCAAAACTAGTACCTGCAAGTACTGCTGAACCATCACATCTTCAAGACTAGAGAAGACACCCCCAACAACCATCTCAACATTTATTCTGTAATTGTTTTTCGTTCTTTTATTATGTTTGTCTTGTTTTCTTTTATTGTTGTTTGTAATGTTCCCGGAAGTAATAAATTAAAGATAGTGTAGAATGAGGACATAAGCGAGAACTTTGGTGGCATACACTGGTCTTGATTATTTATGGTATTTTTTTGGTTTGATAGTTGTAGTAGCTGTAGCAATATGCTGGAGCATATTTTCCAGCAGGGAGGGTAATGCCACGAAAAGTTCTCGTTTACGCTTTAATGGAGCGTTTGCTAGTCAGTCCACATATTGTTTTGCATGTATGCATTTTTAGAAATGCAATACATGACAAAACGACCGGATGGGAGATACCAGCGAGCGCTCTGCTAAAGGTAGAATAGTGGAATCGGTATGTAGCAGCTTAAGGGGACAGGTGGTCCCAAATAAAGATGTAGATTAAAAAAGGCTCATGGTGTTACTTCACTTGTCCCCGACTGTATTCCAGTGGCTGTGAGGCGTTAGATTAACAGATTAAAGGTAAGTGTAATATTATTTATTATTATTAAAATAAATTTAGTAGTTTTGGTACCTCCGCAATATAGTTATTTAGCTAGTCAAGCTAATAGCCCCAAATATAATTAAGTAGGTCATATTTAACGTGACGGTTGCCTTAACAAATTCCTTCGTAATAAAAAATCTCATAGCCTTATAGTTGGATCGAATATAATAATATTTATTAATCTCCAAATATATACAAATATAATAATTATGTTGTGGCACTAACTCAACTGTCAAAAACGTTGTTTGAAAAATAATCATCCTTGTCGCCTCCATGGAAACGTTCGCCATAGCAGCCCCCCACGGAGACCGGAGGTCAAGTCTGAATGAAACGAACGTGACGTTGGGAAGAAGATGGTTTCAAAACAGAAGTTTCCAGTGAACAATCGTCGAGTGTTTCCAATAAAATTTCATTAAAATGAATAAAACTACTTACAGTTTAAATGAATATCCGGGACCGACCGATATTTCAAATCAGTCTTTTTAGAATTCTTTGGAGGAATGCATATCGCATATTCTCCGGCTTTTTCGTATTCTTTTCATGAGTACTATCAGTAGGTCGTGACTGTAAATGGTAGATAACCATATCTTCATTAACTGAAAGAGTTTGTATTTATTAATTATATTTATAAACGAATAAAAAACGTTCGTATGTCGTCGATTCTAAGACCCACTTCTTTCCCTAAAGAAGATGTGTCTTAGAATTGTAGTTTTGAGAATATTGCTTACTTACCCCTGAATCTTTTGGGAATACGTGCTCTAAGAATGGCAAATGGGCACACTACACGAATTTTCCATTTTTACTTAATTAATTATTAATTTAAGGTCTTGCAGTGCAAAATTTAGTTAATAGATAATGCATATTTTTATTTTACCCACATAACTACGCATTCAATTTATTTGGTTTGTGGGCGAAATAAAAAGCAATCATTGACAACATTATACATATTTATTAACCAAAAAAATCATATATAAAATATATAGTAAAATAAATAATCAAATATAATATACATTGCTAATATATATTGCTGATTAAATTTTGGGTTTGCAGGGCTAAATTAAAGATGTTGTTTTTTCGACCTTTTAATTCTATCCAATATTTCGCCAAAAATTGTGGCTTCCTCAGGGACTACATAAAACAAAAGATACAAACAAATTAACCAACACTTCAACAATGCACAGAACCTAATAAATTACCAAATAATAGTCTTATAACACAACTACATTTAACACAGGTGACGGCATGTCAAACACACAAGCTCTAAGTGCGAGCGTACAGCTGATACTGGCGGGAAACGGTAATCGGACCCCTCCTTCCAACCAGAAATCGCCGCAACAAAAAATTCACGCAAATTTACAACGAAAACCTTAAAAAATACATAGTAATATGCTAGCAATTCACAAAATAAAAATAATAATAATAAAGTGGACGGAACAACATTACATTTGCATCGTATATAATAAAAACTACAAGTCAAAAATCAAAACATTAACTCGCTAACATCCCCCACATTAACCGTCGTGTCATTCAAAACCCTCGAGTGATCGTAATCCAAATTAAGCAAAAAACTGTAGATATTACTTAGATTCTCCGTGTCCGATCGCAAATTCATGGCGGCATTAGTTTCTTTTATCCCAATCATTTCAAAGAAAAGCCTTTCTCTGAGGTTACGTTTCTTGTACAATATTTCAACGTTGTCGAAGTCTATAGTATGGCTTTCATTAATGGAATGTTGGGACAATGCGCTCGTTAATTTCCTGTTTCGAATGTCCAACTTATGTTGGCTTAACCTGGTCTTCAACCAGTTTCCCGTTTGACCCACGTAACGCGCCTCACACCCAGCACACGGTACACAGTAAACAACATTGGACATGTACTCCAAAGGAGTCTTTTGTTTTAACTTTGTAAAGAAGTTTCCCACTGTGCGAAGGTTATAATAACCCATTCTTAGGTTCTCTATGCAGAAAATAATTTAGCCCTGCAAACCCAAAATTTAATCAGCAATACGTTTCAAATCAACTGGCAAAAAATACTGCACTGGTATTCTAATATAGATTGATACAGTCCATTTTGGGTCCTTTCAAACACTGGTCAGGAATCGCATGATACACTAAATTTGTCCTACAAGTTCCACCAGAATTTTGAACTCTACTATGTTGAAAAGTGCAGGTCGCACTCTGTAATTCTTCCTGAGACGCACAGCTCCCAAGTTTCACAAATCCGCTGGATTAAGTTGATTCAACCAAAAACCAAAGAACTGCAAGTGATATTCAATGTTACTTTGCTTAATTGTAAATGACATATCAATTGCGGACAGCCTTACAGAATATAATAGAAACAATAAACTACTTTATTTTTACTTACATTTTTTATATAAGAATTTATATTTTTTTATAAATTGCATTATATCTGAGTTATAAGTAGTTAATCAAAAGGTAACAATGTTTTCATTATCGATTAATCGATTAAGCCTTTCCTGCCAGCTTCACTTTTCTCCATTTTACTTAGAGGTTTCCCTACTTAGTATATGCTCCGGGAATACATCGTCGAATGGTGTTTAGTTTTGAGATATCTCAAGTATAAAGAGAAAAGCGAGAATATTTACTGTTACCATATTATTTTGTACTTTTTCTTGTACGCATTTATTTGCATTGGGAATAAAACATAAAATCTATCGTCATATGGAGCTTGTCATTGTAATGTTTCAGGTCGACTAGGTGACAGGGGCCATCGGAATGATTTCGAACGCAGAGTTAAGTACGGAGATAATTACTAAAGCTCAAGTCTGATCGCATATATTTATTTGAGTAATATATTTATTTTAATATACTATGGTAATTTCCAGAATCACCATCAAGGGACATCAGAGTCTCTTTCTTATCACCCATCCACCTCAGTTGTAAGTATGAATAGTATCAATAACTCTAATATCATTTCATACCCTTTCCATTTGAAACATAGACCCCAGCTTTCCCATCTTTCGAACAAGTATTTAACCCATCAGCCAGTTCCTTATCGTTAGAGTACTCTACCTTAAATATACGTTGATTAATAAGAACTCTACCAATATACATTTCCTTCTCTAAGTACCACATTGGCTCAATGGCCACACTTGTAATATATGTGTATGTGATTGGCCATTATAAGTTTTTAATTTTATGTCTACTGTTGTATGTTAAACATTCCAGGTTCAGAAACGTGCACTAACACCTCCCGGATGTGATGTGGAGGAGGCTGCAAATGCATCAGATTGTTCACCTCCTGTGCCGCTATCTCTAAGGCGAGCATAATTTAAACAATGACCTAAAACATTAAAAAAATATAACAAACTCATGACCTAAACCTCTATCTTTATTTTACTGCACGTAAATAAATAAGGACAAAAAGTAAAAACGACATATATAATTTAAAACTTTGTAAAATATACACCTCAACAAAAAGGGCTCCAAATTTGTTTTCTCATAGAGTTGTCTAGTCCATTTCAGCAGTCACAAAAACCTTCATGATACAATATCTATAATGCAGTAGTCGATGATCACTTAAAAGTTAAATGGATATTACTAATATGTCATACTAATATGAAAAATCAAGAAGAATGCATAAAGCTAGGCAAGACAATATATGCATTACTTCGAGACTCCTCCATCGAATTGCGCATAACTTATTGAAGCAATGTACACTAACTAGTGTAACGCTTATAATAGGCTAAGTACGCTGCACTATGGTCTGGAAGTACCGGATTACCGGATGTTATGTTTTATAATTATATAGAGCCATTTGGTTATTACTTAGGAGATAGTGACAATTGACTTGTAATATTTTTGAGTTGTGTATTTTGGAATAAAGAATTATTACGAACATATACTTCTTCTACCACTACGAACACAACACAAAGGTTCAATGCATCAAACTGAAGATAAATACCGTAGAATCTTCTTTCTACATCACTTTGGCCGACATGGGCACTGCCCATGTTAAAGCCCTTAAGAATATGGGGTCACGCCAAAATTCCCCATACATAGTGGTTGATGGAAGGAAGATATTTACCTTATTCGATGTCCCTCACTTATTTAAGTGTATAAGGAAATTATTCAGAGTGCACAACATTGCTTTCCCATGTGCAACATTAGAAGGAAAGCAAGAAGTTGTTGCAGGCACGATGGTCTTATTAGATATATGAAGCCGATAAGAAAAACCAGCTATGCTTTAGTATAGTCTATAAAATAAAGGATGAATATTTATTTGTCTTCTCCGATTGCACAATTTATGAATGTTAAAGTAGCTGCACAAATTATCAGTAGAGCAATGTCCAGTGCTCTTTATTATGGAGAACAAAATGGTAATAAACATCATTTAAGATTTAATTACGATGCAAATTCATATAATCATTTGCTTTGTAGGTATACTGCCATTACGAGCGATTGCAACAGAAATGTTTATAAGAGAAGTGGATAACCTGTTTGATAGTTGTAATGTGACAACATTATCTCCTCCAGATGGCAAACCATACAGGTACAGATTGATATTTAGATTTAGATGTGGTGATAGCCATTTCAGAATAATTTTAATAGACGAAAAGAAAAATGTTATTATTTATTGTTATTATTTTTATTTTGTATTTTTGTCTAACATTATCAATAATATCTAAATGTTATCAAAAACTAATATCTATTTCAAAAATATATCGTTAACTTTTTTATAAATATACATACATACGTCAACATCGTAAAACAATAAGTACACTAGACATTTTGAAGCACGGAACAACATTGTAGTAACAGGATTTTTGACAAAGAATTGTTTTATTATTCAATAATAATGTAGGAAGGTTCACATTTTATATTTTATTTTATTTATGATATTTTACAGATATTTGGTTACTGAAGATAGTGAACATGCCAACTTATGGAAAGGAATTAGAAAATGGAAAGGAATTAGGAATTAGAAACTTATTATTAACTTTTACCCCATGATTTGCTGTTGTCTGTTTTATTCTGCCCCCACGCCACACCATATATCTTGTATATTTGTAGATTGGATTTATTTTACTAATTATTGTGTGAGCCCCTTGTTTTTCCTATATATTTTGATCTTGTCTTCGAATTCTGCCTATTCTTGTTGTAATATAATTTAATGTTGAAGTCACTTCCACTGTCCGCCGCGATTATGCAACTTATATTGCACCTTTTATCATTTTTAAATTGTTAAATTTCTTGCGACTACGGAATTTTTTGTCTGATACGTTGTTTCGTGTATCTGTTGTCTTTCGCTTTGCCGTTTGTCCAGAATTTTTTAATTTGTTATTTTTTCACTATATCGGGAACTTTTAATTTTGTTGGATTTTCGGTGTTTTTTGTATCGGTCCGGTCGGCTTGGTCTGGCCACCATGTTGTCTATTCCATTCCAACACTGTTATCAACAAGTCGAGTTCAATTTTGTCGACTCTCCGCGGAACTTTCCTCTCGCATATATTTTATTGAGATGTTGACATACTCCTTTTTGACATATCTACATGACTGCTATTGTTTGTCGACGTCGACTCTCTAGACTGTAAGTATTTAAAAATTTTTTTGCGGTCTTATTTTGCTGGATTTATTTAATATTAGAGTGATATTCTTTTCCATTTTTAAATGGCTAATTTTTTAATCATACGGTACTTGGCTCTTTACTTATTTCTTAATTACCTGTAGATTTGGCGGCTGATGATGGACCTGAGGTCCGAAACGCGTCCCAAGTAAACATTAAACAGGTGCACCAAAGAAGACTTGTTTTATTCATTTAATTAGAAAATATCGAGTTGGCGGTACATACGAAAACCCATTGACCTGACTAATTCCAATCTTTGGAAACTTCCATCTCAACAGGGAAGGTTGCATACTTTTAACGCTCTCCAACTAATTATAGAACAGTTTATGTATTATGTTCGAAATGAGTCTGGCCGTGAAAACCTACGCTCAAAAAACCAAGTTCAAGCCTCGGGCCTTCAACCGGGATGCGTTGGACAATCTATTTGTGGATGCAATGAAAATCCTACAGTATCTCAATTTGTGAGTGCACTAAAGACCTAAATTGTGAACAACCTCAGAGCTCGAAACTTTAGTTGAACAAATTGCTAAAATTAAAAGAGCAATCTACTAAAAAACTTACGTTGCTTTTTTGAAGCGATTTTTAACTGTCAGATGCCGGCCGGCTGGCAGACCTCACGAGGCCGCGCATTAAAACTGCTTTGTTTAAAGTCGAACCAATTCCAGGTTTCTGGTAGTCAGTAACGGCGACCAAGGCAGTAATAGATGTGAGGAAGGGATTCCAGGTATCTGGAGCTCGCCGGTGACTCATCAAACGGGGCCTTCGGAACTTGTGCCGACATGAGAACTTAACGATCTGATATCTAGTATATCCGAATAGGGATTAAGGCAAGTGCGGATAGACGCTATAGCCCACATGACGTCTATACCCTTCTCGATGTAGAGCCATCCTATCCCACATCTGTGGGTAATGCGACGCCGCTGAGAGAGATGACATGTGGTAGAGTTCTCTGCGAAAGCGTGCTTGACGGTGCACCCATCCTCCGATGAAAGGGGAACCTTTCTAACCTCGATGGGTACGGATAACGCGTGAGCGTTCCGGGCGGTGACTCGTCAAACGTGGATTCCGGAAGGATTCCGACACGAGTACTTGGAGAAATTCAAGGCTGTGGGATGCGCTAACTCTTCGGTGCACGCCCCTAGAACCACCGGGGGCTACTCTATACCAGAGTACCTAGCTCTGGGTCAACGGTCGCCCTACGGTGTGTACAGATGTTGACTAGAGGTTCGCATAAGCGGCCTCGCCGGCGACTCGTCCAACGGTGTCGGGGAAGCCCGACTATCACGAGTACCGAGGGGAAGGAGGGCCCCCATGGCTGGTCTGTACAGATCGAGGACTTTAAATTGTATTGCCTGCGTGTGATGGCACCAGTGATGCAGCGATGAACAACTTACTTAGTGGAATTCAAATGCCAGCCATGGCCTCTTTCAACTGGAGACGGACTCTCGGGGGCAGACACGTTTCCTAGGTGGTGTATACTGGATGCTGTATGGAGAAAGCTGGGTCAGCGAGCCGACCCCTATGGGACGGCGATCCTTATTCATGTCAGATGCATACGTTTCCGGGTTTATAGCGATTTAAAAGAATTTTTTGTGAAATTTCCTATGCTGATTTATGCTCCGACAAGTGCCAACCATGTAACAGCAAAATGTACATTAAGCAAAATGAGTACACTGAAATTAATTCATCACTAAGCTATCCCTCGGAGAAACTGGTAATTGTAGTTGGTTACGGAATAACCCAGCTGGAAGTTGAGTTGCCAGTTCATCGAAAGGAAGAAAATTGTTTCAGGAAAACCGTAACTAAATTGCAGAGCCTAGATTTTTAGTTTCTTGGAAGTGAAGACTATCAGCAATAAATTCATGAAAAAGTGCATTACCAAAAAGCATCTGCCGAATACGTATAAAGTGGTATTGCACTAAATTAACCGGAGAAATTAGGGCCTAATATTACAAAAATAATGCAGAGAGAAAGAAAAAGAAAATAAAACATGCTTGATAATATTTATGTAAGTATTAGTATTTCAGTTAAATACGTATGTTATCATTTATTATAATTATAATTTACTTATTATAATTCGTATTATTATATTTGAAGTAAAGATTCAAGTAAAGTAGATTTTTAACACTTCTTTTCATGCAATAATAATAATAATCGTTTATTGTCATTCCGATCCCCAAAGGATATTGAAATTTTCACGGTACAAAGTAGGTATGCATATTACAAAAGCAAGAAAAAGAAAAGCGGGTGCAAAATATATTATTGTGTTTTCCGGCGAAACTTGACATTTTATTCAAAAATGTTCTATACTAAGTTGTTGATCATAAAAAATCTACAACAGGTCACTTTTTACTATGACCTCAAAATTTCTGAGAAAAATGCGAGTTACAATTGAACGTGTGAGTGGAAGAACAGTAATATTCCAAAAATACCAAAAAAAAGTTGATATAGCCATTTTGTAGTTTAAATGTAGGATTATCGGTTAGTGGATCAAGAGTAATATTCCCTTCCACCCTGTCCGTGAAATAATGCTTAGAAGTTTGCAATGAGTGGAAGAAAGGTAACATTCCAGGAATGTTACTGTTCTTCCATTCAGACAACGTGCTCGCGTAGTACTCTCGTCTGCCACAGCGCTTGCATGTTAGGTATTCTTTCGCGAAGACGGCGCGGCGGTTGCTACGCAACGACATTGCTATGCAACGACAACAAAGTCCGTTCGAACAGCTGTGCTAGTTATAGTAATATATTGTACTTAATAGTAATAATAGTGTTCACTATTACGTGAGTTTTAATTCATAGAGTTTTGTATAGTCATTTGAGCTTATCAGCAAGTGCTAAGTTTAGTTTAAACTATGTCATCTGACACAGAACAGCCTAAAAGGAAGAGGGGCAAGACAAATAAACAATGCCATTTAAAAGAGATGGAAAAAGGAAGTAGGGCAAAGGGAGAGGAGTTTGTTACCCACAAAGGATATTTAGTAGAAGCTAGAAAAACGGGTCCAGACTGTGGTTGCAAGAAACAGTGTATGGGAGATTTAACTGATGAGGAGAAGGAGGCTATAGTAAATACTGTTTATAACGGGCGCCCCAAAAATGAAAAAGATACTTACCTTCTAGGCCTCATTGACAGACATGAGGTGACCAGACACCGCCCTTTAACAGGTGATTCAAGGCAAAACTCGTCATCCTTCAAGTACAACGCCATGAAGCGCAATTGTCGCACTGAAGTATGTTGTAAAGCTTACATGAGCCTTCACGCTCTATCAAACTCAGTCGTGGCGCGATTAAATAAATTGGCTGAAAATAATCATCCCCCCCTGGATATGAGGGGTAAACATTTAAAAAGAGGAAATGTGTTAGACGCTGAAATAATAATCAAGATTGATCATCACATTTCCTCATTCCCAAAAAAAGTAGCACATTACACCAGTACCCCAGTAACCTATCTAGATTCGTCACTAACAAAGAAAAAGATGCATGAGCTTTTTATTGATAAATACCCGGAACTGAAAGGTCTAGTGAAATATGAGTATTATCTCAACCATTTCAATACCAACTATGGATACAGGTTTGGACGGCCACAGGTAGATGTTTGTTCTACGTGTGAGGAACTGTCTGCAAAGATTAAAAGTCCAAACCTCAACGATGTAGCAAAACGAGTGGCTGCGGCAGAATTACTTGTTCACAAAAGACGCGCTCAAAAGTTTTATAAAAAATTTAAAGAAATCGAAGAAATTTGCAAAAATCGAAATGATGTAGCTGCTATCACTTTTGATTATATGCAGAATCTTCCTCTTCCGTTCATGCCTGTCCAGGAAATGTTTTACCTCCGGAAACTATGGTTTTTTGTCTTCAATATCCATAATATTGGCAGTGGAAAGGCTGTGTTCTATACATATACTGAGGGAGTTGCCAAAAAAGGTCCGAATGAGGTCTGCAGCTTTGTTCTGGATTATATCAACGCCATTCCTGAAGAGGTCAAGGAGTTACACGTGTTTAGCGACGCCTGTGGTAGCCAAAATCGTAATCACACTCTTTCAAGACTATTTTTGACCTTAACAATGAATAAACGATTTGTAGTGATCCACCACTATTTCCCAGTACGAGGGCACAGTTTTCTACCATGCGACAGAGACTTTTCTGTTGTAAAGCGTGTGGTTCGGCGGCTAGACCGCATTTACGTACCTAAAGAGTATGAAGACATCATCGCAAACGCCAAGAAAACGCAACCAAAGTTTGAAGTGAAGGAAGTAAAAAATGAGCACATTTTAAACTTCCACGATTGGTGGCCACGTTATTTCAAAAAATCGTCTACAGATGTTGTGAAAAGGAATGAGAAGTTTGCTATCAGCAAATACAGGCATTTAGATTACACGAGTGACGGGTGTGTAAGAGCTTTTGAGTACATCGATGGCATCAAAAGTTCAACATTCAAACTTTCTAAAGGGCATTATAACATTATTTTGCTTCCGGCCGAGAAACTTTACAAAGGAA
This sequence comes from Aphodius sticticus, assembly GCA_963966075.1. Lineage (NCBI taxonomy): Eukaryota > Metazoa > Arthropoda > Insecta > Coleoptera > Scarabaeidae > Aphodius > Aphodius sticticus. The sequence goes on along the minus strand of OZ014507.1, from coordinate 36,659,139 downwards.
AAACTCCTGTTAATCCCAAGAAAATCCAGGCCATTGCAAAAGTAAGACAATACATCCCAGTAGAACACCAGCACTTTTATGAAGAGGTACTTAGACTGCCTACAGACTTGGCTGACAGTGATGATAATGAATAAAAGCTGCCTACAGAGTTGAAGGTAAGGCAAAATACTAATACTAGTTGCATTTTGAGGAGCACTATTAAACATTGACACATTATACAATCACACACACACACATACACAGATACAAACGCAAACAAAGGGTTTTTATGCTAAGGACTGTCACACATTATGCGTATTATAATCTTGTTATTATTATACCTAACCTAACCTAATAACTTCTTTTTATTTTACAGATTACTGGTACAACGGATGAAACTAAACTATGTTGGTTACATAAACAGTGGAGGAACAGACATTTAAAGCAAACTGAGACGTTTAATCATTCAAAACATGTGTGCTACTATCTAAACATTGTTATTTTCTCTTTGCTATATACATTAAAAGTGTTATCATACAACAAGTAAATAAAATAACATTTATTTATTCTTATTTCTGAGAAAAAATCTTATTGAGTGGAAGAAAGATAATATTCCATGACACATCATAGTAAATATCTCCAAAACTAATAATGCGTGTAATTTCCCATTTTGAGATAATATTTAGGGCCCATAGATCTACATATTTACAATAGTCCGCTTTTTGTAAAACTTCAAGTTTCTTAGGTATACAGTTTTTTCTTATTTACCGAAAAAGATGTTTTTGGAATATTACTGTTCTTCTTCTCATACGTTCAATTCAAAAACGAGTTTTTTCATTGTCGCATCAATAATTTAATTTTGATGAAATTTTATGAAAGCGTGCATTTTTATATCTTAAATGACCATAAAACTTTTTATATGCAAGAAGCAATTAGTTTTTGAGATATTTAGTTTATCCAATCAAAATCAGTTTTTTTTTCTATAAGAAATTCTGTGGTGAAAAATCATCGTACAGAGTTTTTCTGGTGCTTATTTGTGTTGTTTTTACATGTACTTATTCATACAATAATAAAAATGCTACTCCTATTTAACAACATGCTCAAAAATTGAAAAACTTAAAAATGACTGGCAACAATAAATTTTCAGTAATTATTCATAATGTGTTCAAATTTTGAATAAATTGCAAAACTGGTCTAAACTACTGCTATAACTATTTAATTAGAATAATAAAGCTTCAGGTAAGTAAGCAAAATAATCAAAAAATAACATTTACACAGATACACGGTTAAGAAAGCGGAAAAAGATGCTGATTCGTTGATTACTAACACAGCAACCGAAATCGCTGAAAAAAATAAGGTTATCAATGCAACCAGAGCCAATGCAGCCAATGCAGCAGAGTCATTGAATATAAAAAAAACTGTTGTCCTTTTTTGTCCTCCCTGTTGGCCAAGACAGTGATCTTTTAGTACTATTAAATTAATTAAATTCGAAGCCAGGTGCAGGTAATATCAACGACTCAATTTATACGTCAAACAGTTTTAAATAAGAAGAATATCGGTCTATTGTTGGTTTTTACATTGCTTTAGTGGCTGTGACACAACCTCTGCATTTGCAGGCAACGAAAAAAAAACGATATTGAACTCTCTCATTAAATCTCCTCAGTTGACAAAGTTGGTAAAGCCGTTTTATGAGACGAATACAGACCCAACAGTGATTGCTCGACATAGCTGGAAATTGATTTATTAATTTACAAGTGCACGAATTATACTGTATCTCTGGATTATTTGAGGTTTAAGCACTATAAAATATTAACGACAAAGTAGACTTTCAAATTAGAAAAATGTCCAAAAAATTGCAACTGTCGGAGCAGCTACAAACATGCCTTGGAAACAAAATGACTATAACCAAGTGGGGCTGGAAACAATTATTGGCGAATAATACGAAAATCCTTAAGCCGTGGTTTACAGAAGCTTCAGTCATTCCTAAGGATTTGCTTAAAACGACTGTTTGTAATTGTGAAAGGAATCGATACTGTGTCGAAAACACGGACTGTACTGTAATGACTTATGCACAACACGTCAAACACATAGTTCAAAAATTTAAAAAATAGTGCTAGATTTAAATAACTTAGAAGACAGTTTCACTGAAATGGAGCAGCCGCATCTTTGCCCAGTAAATGTGCCAGCTGAAGAATTCAGTGATGACCGTTTCAAGAAGAAGAAACATTCAAATCTAACATCAGATGACGATGAACACCAACAAAATTACGAAAAAGGCGAAGATTGGCATAGAGTTATTTATTTTGTCATTTTTGTTGTACCTAAATCTGTAAATATATATTGTGACGGGGTGTGGTCGTTCGGGAGGTTTCTCGATGAAAACCCTCGAAGGCGTTTGGACAGTTGTTTATTTACAGAAAATATAATTCACAGAAACTCAAAAGAGGTAGGTGCGGTAGGTGCAGCGTCTCGTACACTGGCGATGCTTGTCTCTTCGTCTGGATTTCACGTTCTTAGCAAGGCCTTACGAGGTGCGCCAAGTTAATAGTTTCCTCCAGGCGGTGAGCGAACTTCTATTCCAGGCTTGCGTGCTGTACTTTATACTGCTCGGTCAAGGTCGTATGTCGACACGTAGTGGAAGGGGGCACCTGCGCCCTCGCTGGCCAGGGTGCAATGGTGGCGACCTCGAAAGCGGTATTACGGAGCGTATTGGTATTAGAGGCGTGTTACAATATTAATTTTTGTAATTTATTATTATTAATTATTAAAGTACTGTTTCTACTGTATTGATGTTATCAAATTTTTAACTACTTTATTAGCGTTTTTCATAATCAAGTTGTGAATATTTAAGAATATTTACTTTCAGAAGTGTTGTCAAAACTATTCGACAAATGATTTTTCGCTTTTTTTCTCGGAAGTTTTGAGGTTATGTTATATAGTTACCTTTAGATACTTTTTGATTCTAAGACAAACACTGATTATTTTGCTTACTTAACTGAGCTTTATTATTCCAATTTAAGTTTCTATTGCATTTTTACGTACAATTGAATGGTGTAACCACTCGAAAAATAGGTGCAATAGGAGAAAGGGGAAGGGAGGCCTTTGGCGAGATGCACTAACTGCAAATTGTAATACGAGCGCTGTACCATTGACCATAGAGTGCGCCAGGGCCTTTATACGTCAAACCTTTTCCGAGCGCTATTACGCAATTTTAGCAAGCGCGGGTGATAGATTTTACGTTAAAAAGGCAGTACTGCTACAGTGGCATCGTCGACGCTTTCACGTGATCAATTGAAAGGTGTGCAACGAAAGCGCACGTTAAAACTATATATCTATAACTTTCAAATCCTGGTCATGTTCCTGTCACAACAAACAGTTTATTCACGCGCTTTAGCAATGGACGTTCGTCTTTGGTCCTGCGATATTATTACTGATAGTCTAAACTAAGAGGCAGTGAACGATGTACTCATCCTACTTGATACTGGTTCATATTTTGCACAAATACGCCTATCTGTAGAGTGCGCCAGGGCCTTTATACGTCAAACCTTTTCCGAGCGCTATTACGCAATTTTAGCAAGCGCGGGTGATAGATTTTACGTTAAAAAGGCAGTACTGCTACAGTGGCATCGTCGACGCTTTCACGTGATCAATTGAAAGGTGTGCAACGAAAGCGCACGTTAAAACTATATATCTATAACTTTCAAATCCTGGTCATGTTCCTGTCACAACAAACAGTTTATTCACGCGCTTTAGCAATGGACGTTCGTCTTTGGTCCTGCGATATTATTACTGATAGTCTAAACTAAGAGGTAGTGAACGATGTACTCATCCTACTTTATACTGGTTCATATTTTGCACAAATACACCTATCTGTGCAAACTACATGCCAATAACCGGCCAATAACCATCTCTAAGGCGGGTTTTCCTAGGAGATGGTTTTTTACGAAGCGTACAACCGAATAGAGGCATTTCAAGTCGACAGGAACGTATAACTTAATACGTTTGTGCGTTTGTGTTTTCCAAACGTGGCGCATTTAGGTGGCCTACTTATAATTTGGTCAGCGGATCTTTGCATGTTGTCAAAAGTGACAGTCCACACCCAGCATCACAACAATAACGTATTAAATAAGTTATGGCAGGAAGTAGCCGCCGAATGTGGGTTTACAGGTAGGTAAAGTAAATACATGTATAAAAATATATATATTATGTTTAATGAAGAATTAAATATCAATCGGGTTATTACAGAGGTAAATTTTAAACATTGCACTTGTACGTTTCCCTGTGGTATCTTGCCGTCCTCGTTGCATGGCACGTTGTTCATTATGTTTAGGGTAAAGTTGTAAGTGTGTTAAATTATGGTGAATACCTTCCCTATCAACAATAAGATTGAGCAATACATAAATGGCTTTCACAATGGTGTCTGCAGTACTCGGCTAAGTTTCAATAGGCTTTGATAGTTCTTTCTCCACTTGCTATTAATGATTCCAAACGTCAGTTCTACAGATCTTCAAGCTCTCGAGAGTCTTTTATTAAAGTGCTCCTTGTCAGCATCTATTTCTTGCCTATTGTATGGCTTCAATAAGTTTTCAAGCAAAGGGTACGCTTTATCGCCCTTAAAAAGATATGGTGCAACAAGTTCCGAACCTGGTGTTTTTGAATTTTAGGGAATTGGCAAAGTTTTGTGAATAATTTTTTTGTACAACGCAGATGCCCTAAATGTTCCTCCATCACTTTGTTTGCCAAAACCCCCTACATCAATGTTGATAAATTTGTAATCGGCATCCACAGTAGCTTGTAATACTATTGAAAAAAGAACTTTTATAGTTATAAAATGCAGAGCCAAAATGGTTGGGGCATTTGATTCGGGCATGTTTGACGTCTATTGCTCCAATACAATGTGGAAAATTCTACAATCGTTGGAACTTTTCAGCTATTTTCTTATAATTATCTTTGGACGGGGGTTTCATATGTACTGGGCAGAGAACAATCCATATCTTATCAACAGTAATTTTTACAATTTTCCCAACGGCACTTTTCCCCATTCTGAACGAAAATGCCCGACCTCGGAATGCTGTGCCAGTTGACAAATACCTACAAGAATAAAGTGTGTTAGTGTTTTAAGTACTATTGATTTTCTACTAATTTTCCATTACGTTGTTTTTCTACTTTCTTTTTAGTTAGTACGTCAAAAAGTAACTGGAAAAGTCTCCGGGAGAGTTTTAGGAAGAAGTTAGCGTCTAATCGCAGTACCTTTTACAAGAATTCACCTATACCGGCACCTATTAGGTTGTTAATAACCATTCGTTTTTTTTTTGCTACCGGAAGCATGCCATCATCATTGGCATCTTTGATAATTAAGACAGTAAGCCTTACAATTGCAAACTTACGTCCAAGGTATCCAGATAGAAATTTTTGTTTCTCAAATAAATATTTGTTTGATGAGAGGCAAAAGTTATTTGCTACAAAGAATGTTTTATATTTTTGCCTCTATTCAAACACGCATTTATTCTGTGTATTGCAAAATTCCGGAAGGAGATGATATGCGGAAAAATCAATTGGAGTTCTACAGAATAGCCCCTTTTCCATTCGTTGTTTGTGCTATATAAAATAATCCTGAAATTATTCCTGAGGTCTGATAGTATAAAACATTTTTTAAGGGGGTGATGTTGGAGAAAACTTAAGGAACAGAAAGGGATAATTTTTCCTTAATGTTCAAACGGTGTCCGATGTCAAGCTAAGGATTTTGGATATTGTCGCCTGATGGCCAGGATTCACTCACGATCAGACAATTTGGAACAACTGCAGGTTATGAGGACGTTTTGAAAATGGGGATTTTACAGCAGGTGTTTTAGTGGCTGATAGTGGATGTCAGAATGTGTAAATGTAAAAGACGATTTTAATTCTTCAACAATTATATTTTTAATTTACTTTCGAAATTATATGTTGACACCACTTGCCCAACCAAGGACACCAGCAGAACAGCTGTATAATGAATCCACAATTTCACTGCTTTTATTAGTAAAACGGAATACAACCTCAAAACAAAAGACCTTTCAAATTATGAACAAACGTACAAAATTGTGACAAACGATCCTACGGACGACATACAGAGGAAGTCCAACAACATTGTCTCTAAACTGTACAAAGACAAGCATATAGATATAACAACAAAAAAAAACTAACGATATACAATAGTGTCACACTCAAACTATATTGCTTGCCAAAAATACACAAGGAGGGCAATCCGTTGAGACCCATTGTGTCGTGCCGGGGATCAGACAGCAGTTATTTTACGTTTGATGGGGTGTTTTACAAGCAGTTTTTTGGCACCCCCTTGAGTCCAATTTTAGCCAACATAGTGTTGGACCATGTGTTGACTAGCATCTTGCCCACCCTTCCGACACAGCCAAGCATCTTAAAGAAATACGTAGACGATATCATCTTAGCTCTTCCCCCTGACAGCATTGACCTCACCCTAAACATTTTCAACAATTTCAACGAACACATTCAGTTCACAGTAGAAAAAGAGGACAACAACAGCATACCCTTTCATGACACCCTCGTAATAAGAGGTGAGGACGGCATGTTACCCACGGACTGGTATCAGAAAAAAACAAACTCAGGCAGATATTTAAATTATCACTCAAACCACCCAATCAACCAAAAATTAAACATGGTCATTGCAATGAAAAACAGAGTACCAAGGCTGTCTCATCCGCGGTTCCATGGGGAAAATTTAAAAAAACTGTTCAACATTTTTACTAACAATGGTTACCCCAGGGGACTACTAATGTAGTTGCTTCACAACAGTGGCCCTGCTACCAGACTTGTGGCTGATATGACCGCGCCTCCGCATCAACAAAATCCCATAATTTACAGAAAGCTGCCCTATGTCCCGGGGTTGTCACAGAGACTGTCGAGCATTTTTCAGATTCCCGACCTTAGAATCGCGTTTTATAACCTTACAACCATTAACACTTTTTTCTCAAAAATTAAACAAAAAACTCCAGAGAAAATGTCAAACGTAGTGTACAGTATACCGTGCGGGGACTGTAACTTAAATTACATTGGACAAACGGGAAACTGGCTCAAGACACGTATTTATCAACATAAACAAGACATAAACAAAGGCAAGGACACCAGTGCCCTTTGTCAATATGCTAAGGACACCACCCACAGCATCGACTTTGAAAATGCAAAAATATTGCATAGAAAGGAGATGTTGAGGGAACGCCTGTTTTTTGAGATGATTGCCATAAAGACGACCGAGAATACAATGAATTTGAGGTCGGACGTAGACGGGTTAACCGCAATTCACAGCTATCTGTTAAACATTAACAATATTAACGTTTCTGATATCGAAAAGAGTAGTTTGGATTATAACAACCTCAGCGATCTAGTTTTCTAATCATTTTACTCTACTTTAATTCATGTCAATATTAAGCCACATGTCATAACCTTTCATTGTTCAGTATTTACTTATTTTTCACGTTCGCTTCACGATTTCAAATATTCCAATATTTAAACTTTGCGCGCCAGTTCAATTCGCAGATGTGGCGAACCTTTTTTTTGTTAACTTTGGTTGCATACCTACCAACTGTTGTATTCTTCAATCATTCCTTGTGTCAAAATCAGCTGTTACACATGCATCCACATTTACATCGGTAAACGAAGATCATCTAGCAACATAAGTTCATTATTAATGCATAATCAACATGTAATCACCGCCTAAGACTATTATTGTAAGTAATTTTAAGCAAATTTCAACTTTTCATGTTTATAACCTTCAAATAAAATAATTTTTTGTAGATCCTTGATAAAGCCAAAAACCATTGGCGAAATATTGGACAATAAATAAGGTCAATTAGACAAGGCGTTTTCACTGCTCATTACCCAAAGAAATCCAAACCACTTTTAATAATAATAATGTATATATTTGTCGTTCGATCTGTTACAGACATGGACAATTGTCATAAAATATTACAATGCTATACAACCACAAACCGAGAAAGATAATATACTATAGAACACACATAACACAGAACATATAAACTATCGACTTCGCGAACCTGCCTCAGTCAAATACTCGTCAATGGTATAGAATGCTCCAGCAATTAAGTATTCTGTTAGTTGCAGTTTGAATTGGGTAGTAGTTGCTAGGTTTCTTATGTTAAGGGAGCACATCAGCGTTGCCAACTGTACGGTAATTACCGTACTTGTACGGTAATTTACTCAACTGTACGGTATACGAACCAAACCTGTTACCGTACACCTAATGTACGGTAATTTCAGAACTATTAATACGATCCACAAAATTAAGATTATAAAATAAACAAAACAACGAAGACAGCGTAGACAGCGACATCTAGTGGTGTCGCTATGCACTGGCATGTATGTAGGTAAGTAGATTACAGATTTTTGAGTTACGGTTCAAACTACTACCCCTACCATCGCCGTCCACCGTCCACCAGGAATCTCGACAATCTCCTAGTTTACGTAGAGAAACATAAGTACTCTTTCTCTGCTGTATTATAACCTTAATTATGGGTGACCCCAGTACGAGCAACAGCGATAAAGCGCCCGAGACAACACCCCCAAAAGGAAAGGGAGTAAAAAGAAAACAAACTCATAGAGCACAGGTATGTTATTGACATAAAATAACAATTAACAGATAACGAAAATATGATACGCTGCGTTTTCAATAGTTTCGCGCGCTTTTTCTCATATTTGCAAAGTTGTGATAATTACTTATTAACAATACAGCTTCGTACATTGCACTGTGGGCCGAAACAAGCCACACACTTGTGACAATACGGTTAATATTGTCTTAATGCTATTTAGTTTATTAATATAGTTTGTTCTAAAAAAAAGTAAATACCTCATATACAATACCTATATACTGAATAAATAAATAAATAGTATAATATATTTGCGTCTGATGGCTGTAATGCACACTTCAGTGGCGTCGAGATTTGCTGCCTCCTGTTCGGGCATAAAAATTATGAGGTGCGTTTGCAGCTCGCTACACCTCTGTTGCAGTCAAGGTGCGTTCTGATTCGTGGTAATGGTAGTAGTGCCGTAGTGGTAACAGATGCCATTATAGTATTTCTCATCAGTCGTGATAGTGATACATATTAGTTTGCATGTACATAAACATGAGTCACTAGCAATTTTGTATCAGAAATACTATAATGGCGTCTGTTACCACTGACATTAGCACTAATCAGGACGCACCTTCATGCGTGCAAAAGCTTGCCTAGAACTTGTGCGGATTTAGCACGAAATATAAAATAAATAAATAATTCACATTATATAATAAATAAATAAATACATAATATACAATATATAATAAATAAATAAGCAAATAAATAAATAAATAAATAAATAAAATAAATAAATAAATAAATAAATAATATACAATATATATGATAAATACTAAATAACTACGTAAAAGCGCACCAAACCGGTATGAGAACGCAACCTAGCTTTGTAAGAGTTTCTTAAGACCCAGTTCTACCTCTCCTAAAACGCGTTTGCAAATAAAAGCGTTATTTATTGTTCAAAGTTTATGAAATTTTTTATGTAACTTCTTAGATAAATAACGAGTTGGGCTGGATGAAAAAAAAATTTTTTTAAAGATAAAAATCAATTTTACTTCTACATCTTTGGTTTTTTTCAAATATAAAACATTTAGCCCAACTCATGATACAAAAATAGATTTTTTATTTAAGTACAATTTTAATCTAAACATTATAATTGCGATAACAAAGCGTAATTGCCAGAAATGTATGTAATTTGCCTATATTACGGGCCCGGTGTAGACAGCAGACGTTAGGAATTTTAAACACCGCCTATAACTACGCCACGCCTACTGCTGTTTTTAGATTAGACTGTTCACAAGTCCGTAGCGTATATTGAATCGGGAGAACAGAGTTCTCGCATTTCACATTTATACGCACGGTCTACAAATTTAACACACGATAAAAGTCATATATACTGTATGATATTATACTTAGTGTAGTTATACCTGCTAGGTGTTAGGTACATTTGTTTAATAATGGGTAGAAGTCGTGGCAAAATACCTAAACATCCGCGTCTGTCCTCTAGACGAATTAGTAAAAGACGACTACGTACCACCTAAGTTAAAATATATGTATAGATAATCTAAAAGAACAATATTGTAATTATTTAATTACAAATGAGACAAAGAGACCAGAACAGGACTCAAATGAACATTTTATTTAAAATGTCGGTTTTGTGGACAGGAAGAGACAATTAGCAGTGACGAACTTGGGTCGGCTCTAATGGATATTAGTTCAGCGACTGTATTGGGCAGTATTACAGCGGGAATTGGATATAGCCAATGCCAGAATTTGTTTTCATTCATGAATCTTGCATTCATGGCGCCCAAAACGTTTATAAAATATAGCGAACTTGTAGGTGACAAAATATTTGGGATTTATATAAATGGTTTGGGGAACTTTGGACTATGTACTATGATTTTAGTTTATCATACGTAGTATGTAAAGTATTGTAATCGTGCCAAACAATATTTTTGAGGTTTTAACGGAAATGTCTTTTTGGATCCCTTGAACATTTTTGACCCAGGTAAAAAAAAATACTGTGTGTGTTTTTTTTGTGGCGACGATTCCGGAGAAACTACTAAGGTATCGGGACGAAACTTCATATTTAGAAGTTTCATAACCAAACTTAGAGCTGAAAAGCTTTCTGTTGAAAAGGATCCAAAGGAACTGGAGGTTTAGTCTTATAGCATTTTTGAAAGATTTTGCAAATAAGCCGCCATTTCTGGAAATTTGTCGAAATAGTTAAATAATAAATTAAAGTACAGGAAATTCTGAACAATTTATGACTATGGCATTTTTTGGTAAATTGAATAGTTTAGCTGCATGAGCAAAATCTATTTTATCGAGATCGCTGCATTAAAACTAGTTAGCCAGGATTTGTCAGATATTGTGATTCTAATGACAGTAGGTAGTGTCAAACGCTGGTGCTTTGACAATACCTACTGTCAATATAATCAAAATATCCGTCTAGTTCCAGTAGTTTTATTTTAATGCAGACATGGCCGATCTCGATCAAATAGAATCTCATGCAGCTAAACTATTAATTTTATATATGGTATGATAAAGTAATGTGCCTGAACGCATCAGATTAATTTTTTTTATTTTTGTCTTCGTGTCACTGCCGTGCGTTCGTTCGATATCCAGCATGTTTATAGATGTATTGGGTCCTCATTGCATTGCTCGATTTTAATTAATTCCTTTCTAAATTGAAGTCCATAATTCACCGATAAGTTATCATGAGTTAATACATTTTTGGCAATTTACTATACAGTATGTATGTCACCCTGTTAAAAAGATTAAATATTGTAATAGCAAGGGCGCTCTCTCTAACTTAAATCAATATATTTTCTTTTACCGCCTGGCGGCCGCCAGCCAGCTGTATGCAGTCCGGGATGCAGTGATGAGTGAGAACACTAATACATTGTAACTTGAGCGAAAGCGAAAGCGCCGACGCGCGGCGACAAACTGGCTGAGTACTTCCCCTTCGAATGTACTCGCGTCGACTATGCTCCGCCTTTGCCTGCTTCCTCTAAACCCCCAACTTCCCCTTATCGTAAATCTGTGGCCTGGTTGACGTTGGTGGGGGCCAGGCAGACCACTCCCAGCAAAAAAAAACATCGCAACGAAATATTTCGTTTGGAAGTTGCGATGTTTTTAAAACGGAGCCTTAAGGACTCTTTATATTATTTTAATTATAGAAATTTCGCAAAGCATGGACTGACATCCCAGAATTTAAAGCATGGCTGAGATCTGTTCCTGGAAAAGTTAATAAAGCACAATGCCGCTACTGTAAACATGACTTTCTGGCTGAACTTTCGTGTATCAAGAAACACCAATTATCAGAAAAGCATAAAACAAATTGCAGGAACGCCAATTCCACCAAAAGTAGTGTTTTAACAAATTTTGTACAACCTTCTACAAAAAAATCTGAAGTTAAAATGGCAGAAATTCAAATATGTGCCTTTGCTGTAGAGCACAATATTCCGTTTCGGGTAATGGACCACTTAAGTCCGTTGCTATGTAAAGTGTTCGGGGACTCCAAGGCTGCTGACGGATTTTCCCTAAAAAGGACAAAAGCCACCAAAATTGCTACAAACGTTATAGGGCGAAGCCACAAAGCTAATTTGGTGAAGATTCTGAAGGGGTGCAAATTCAGCGTATTGGTGGATGAATCCACTGATATTTCCACAACAAAAACCGCGTGTATAGTGGTACGTTACTTTGATGCGAGTTCGGGAAAAATCACCACATCACTTTGGCAATTAGTTTCAATGTACAAAGAAGGGGAAGATGTAAAGTATCAAGGAACTGCGGAACATATTTATAATATAATCGTGAACACCTTCCTTGAACACCAAGTTCCAACCAGAAACATAATTGGGTTTGCGTCTGACGGCTGTAACGTTATGATGGGGCAGCACAATTCAGTGGCGTCGAGATTTTCTGCCTCCTGTCCGGGCATAAAAATTATGAGGTGCGTTTGCCACTCGCTACACCTCTGTAGCAGTCATGCGTGCAAATCCTTGCCCAGAACGTGTGAGGATTTGGCACGAAATATATATAGTTTTTTTAAGGTAAAGTAAAAAAAAAAGCATTAAATAAAGACTTTATTATCCTTAAACTTAATTTTATTTCAGTTTAGCAGTAAGCGACAGTGCGATTTCCAACAATTTCAAAGGTTTGCGGATGTTGAGATTCATAAGATACTCCACCCCTCCCAGACGCGTTGGTTATCATTGGGACAAGTAGTTTCCAGAATAATAGAGCAATGGCCAGCACTACAGCTATTTTTTAACGAAAAGTATATAGAAGAGCGGTTGTTGGCAGCGGAGCAGATCCATAATGGTCTCAACGATCCATTTATTAAAATGTACTATTTGTTTTTAAACTTTATTCTGCCAAAAATAGACGGCATTAACAAATTATTTCAATCAGATAAAGTGCTCATAATGGATTTAAACAAAATAATATCTGAGAGTTATGTTCAAATTTTGACATATTATATGGAGGGCCGATATATTAGGGAAACTAATATATCTAAAATCGATCCCGAAAATCGAACATATTTTCTACCACATATCAGCATATACCTGGGAATTGACGTTCTGACCGAGGTACAGAAAAAAGAGATTCAAAGTCATCCGGAATCATTGGCTTACTTTTACGATTGCTGTAGGGATTTTCTCAGCGTGTTCTGCAAAGAATTGAAACAAAGATGGAATTTTGACGAGCACGGCACTCTTTCACAACTAGACTTTTTATCTCAAAAAAATGCTGTTTCAACTGCTTTTCGAAAATGCCGCCCAACATTGCTTTCGGTATTGCAGACATTTGAGAGATTTCACGATACAACGGATAGGCAAATGATCGACGATGAATGGCGACTTTTGCCACATTATTGTTTTCCACCAGGACAAATGAATACCGATGACGAAGTTGACATATTTTGGGGAAAACTGTTATCGTTCAAAGGCGAGTCGGGGAGTTTTGTTTTTAAAAAATTATCAGCTTTTGCATTGAACATTTTGTCATTGCCCCATTCAAATGCGGCATGTGAGCGCATATTTAGCGCTACAAATGCGATCAAAACAAAATCTCGAAACAGGCTAATAACGGCAACAGTGAATGGCGCCTTATTAGCCAAGGAGTGTATTTCAACCAAAGGTTGTGTACAGTTTTGTCCTACCACAGATATGATTGGTCGCATGATAAAAAATAATTTGTATGAGGCTACGACGACACAAATCGATGCCGACACGGACGATGATTTTGAGCTTTAGTTATACCTTTTACAGTACCTATAAATATTAGGGGCTTCTTATTTTGCCAACAATTCTTTGTTTTTAATGGCCACACATACTCAATGTTATAAGACCAGAGAACCAATGTGTTTTTTTTTTATAATTCTAAAAAAATCTTCTATTTATATAACACTTTGAAGAGCGGCCTGCCCTTGAAAAAAATGTTTTTTGACAAAAAAAGAATCGCCCTAATCTATATCAGAATGTTTTTTTTTTATATGCGTATGTTTTATAAAATAATGGTTGTTTGTGCAATATGATTGTGTGAATATAGTAGCCATTCAGTAAATTGGTGTTTTAAGTGAGTGAATTTCTCCCCTCCCTTCAGGGTGTTGCAGACCTTTCGATTTAGAAGCGAGGCTTCTAATTGCTTTTCCAAGAAATGCATAATTCACGGTTGACAAGGACATCGGTCATCGGACAAGGACTCGGTCGAAGTTCGAGTCTGGTCGGAGAGATGGCGCTATCGGGCGATAAGCGGCGTTTTCTTTAAGTACATATTTCAAAAACATTCGGTTAGTGTTTTTCTCTACCACATCGTTCAGGCGGTTTTCAGCTAGTCTTCTGTGCTTTTGTATTTAGAATGTACCGTATATGTATTGTTAAAAAAACAATAAATTATTGTTGTCTTGATGATCAAATTTATTAGAAATCTTGCAATAACTAGTTTTCGGGTCGCCCCGTCATCAGTTGCAGCAAACTAAAATGAACGGAAAATATATAAATACAAGAAAACGATAAAATTGGCTTTACATACCGTCAGCTAGTCGAAATAAACAGACACAATTCATAAAACGGGCAATAAAAATATACAATGGCGGATCGGACTGGTGTGAAACATCTAAATAAACAAATGTAGCGCTGCCGGCAGCGGTGAAGGAGCGAAGTGGAGTCGTCAGATCTGGAGAGTGCGCTGTTCGGTGTCAGGCGGGACATTTAAAAATCTTAAATACATTCTGTTTGTACTGAAATCCGTTACATCGTTAAGTAGGCTATCTGTGGAGCAGTGTCATCTTAAATGATTTCTTCACACAGTAACGCCTAGTTATTGCAAGATATTAATAAATTTGATCATCGATACAACAATAATTTATTGTTTTTTGAACCTTACCACTTCTATCGATGAACATGGAGCTATTCCTCGCTAGTAAATGTATTGTTTATTTTTTTAAGAATTTTATTTACTCGCTTATACAATAACAAAGTTTTCAGATTAACTTGTTTTTACCCCGCCCCCCCTATGGCCAACTTTTGTAAAACTCTCAGCCCTACCATTGGTACGGTATTGGTACGGTAATTTCACAACACCGATGCGGTAATTTAACTTTTGGGATATGGCAACACTGGAGCACATTAAATGTCTTCAACATCATGTAGTATCGTCCCCTCTGAAACACAGATGAAGTGTGTCGCGGGCAGACCAAAAGAGAAGTGTTACGTGTCTGCATTAATGAAGAGATATCACCATTTCTCACAAACTTGGTCATATTGGCTCTGCAGAACGATAAAAGGCGGTACACATATAAGCTTGGCAATGTCAGTATTTTATTCACCCTGAAATGCGTCCTGCACGGCTATCGATAAGAGAGACCCAACATACACCGGAGAAACCTTTTTTGCAACCGGAAAAGAGAAATAATGTTAGGCGAGGAACCCTACAGCACAATTCCATAGCTTATAATGGATTCAAAAGTGGCGATACAGTAAGTCCTGAGAGACACGAAGTCAACTATCCCCCTCAACTTAAAACGAATAATAGACAACATTAAGCCTTCTCTGGAGGTACTTCACATGAAGATCACACTTTAAATTGCCCTGCAAATGGACACCCAGAAACTTTACGCTACCACTAACCGGCAGCCAGCCATCACCAGTAGTAACAAATATTGAACTCGACGGCGCATCCAATGAGAACTGCAACAGAGCAGTCTTTTTACAGTTCAAAATCATTCTGTTCTCACTGCACCACTGTCACTCTACCTACAGCATCAGCAGTCGCGGCAGAAAGACCGGCCAAAGTGTCGCTCCTAATGATCATCGTAGTATCATCGGCAAACTGATAGAGTTCCCCATCTGGAAGAACATCAGCCAGATCGTTCATATACATTAGGAACATTACCGGACCCAAAATGGACCCCTGTGGCACTCCAGCCGAAGAAGTAGAGACACGGGTAGTAATTGAGTTTCCCACACACACACGCTGCTGTCAGCCATCTAGATAAGACCCCAGCAGGTTCAACTCCGTACCCCTCACACCGTAGTATTCGAACTTTGACAACAGCAATCTATGGCTAATGGTGTCAAATGCCTTGGAAAGATCGAAGAAGACTGCAGCCACGGAGCTCCTCCTATCGACAGACGTCAGCACTCCCATGAGCGCCCCGAATAATGCATGCTCACATGAAGATCCAGGTAAAAACCCAAACTGGCTTCGAGAAATCATATCATGCCTCTCGATAATCTTTGACAAGCAAGACAAATGTGATATGGGGCGGTAGTTACTAACACAGTCCCTCAAACCACCCTTATGGACCGGGACAACCTTTGCCATCTTAAGTGCATCAGGAAAGACTCCACAAGATAACAAAAAATTAACCAAGAAGGTAAGCACCGGCACCAGATAAACTGCACCGCTCTTCATAACAAACGGTGGTATACCATCCAAGCCACACGAATACTTGGGTCGCATTGCATCAAGCAAGCATGGTATCTCCCCGCTGTCCACATGATACAAGAATTCAGTCTGGGAGACATTTATCCGTAGACGTCCCCCCGATGGGGTTGGGAAAGAGTGAGGTTGCACAGTAGGGAAACTGCCATAACACACATCAGCCAGTCGGTTATGGCCATCAATGACCTCACCATCAACCAGTAAACGAATAGGTGCATGCGCTGAAGATGGAAGCGTATTTGCCTTAATGACAGCCCACACAGTCCTCGACTTATTACTTGACTGGGCCACCCTACAGCTATAGTATTTACGCTTTGAATCAATCACTAATTGGCGGAGAGATCGCTTCATAATCCTGTACCGCCGCCACATTTCCGGATCTCCAACAACCCTGCAGACATAATAGAAGTTACGAAGTTCATGTGACTTACATTTAATGCGGTGGTTGAACCAGGGGTAGCCGGTAACCTTACGACTACTAGAAATGCGGCTAGCGATGGACAGGTAATGAATAGACTAATATGATATTTAATTAATGGGTTCTTCTTCAGGCAATAAAACATCTACAATAACAGAACTAGCACAGAATGAGCAGCCATAACAATCATAATTAATATAAAGCCATATCCGTGGGAAGTAGCAAAATTGAAATTCGGATTCAGCACCGCAAAAAACAGATAGAATGAAAGAAAAAATACTTAAATTTCCAAAGTATTAACATGACTCAAAGCGATACCTTCCAATTTTGCTTTAACAACAAACGCAAAAATAGCCGCCTCTCCACACAGATAGAAATTTGTTTAACTCAAATAAATGCGTTTGAATAGAGGTAAGAATATATTTATTTCCCACAAAGAATGTTTCTTTGATTGAAATACCATTTGTATGAGTAAAGTAATATTGTTTTGACTCAAATAAACATCCCTTGTAGCAAATAAATATATTTTTGCCTCTCGTCAAACAACTATTTATTTGAGTTAAAGAAAGATCTCTATCTGTGCAGGATCGAACCTGTTAACAAAATCCACGTTATCAACGAAAACCAACGCATCATCGAGCATCCCGTCGAAAGTGTGTATTAATTTAAAGGCTGTGTCATATGACGTAACATTTTGTGCACCACGCGTGTCAGCGTCGGTCGCGTTATTGTCGCGTCGTTCACGTTCGGCATTTTACAGCTCTTAATTTCGAAAAATAGTAGTCAACAATAATAAAATTAAAAATGATGAAATAAATGTATAAACGCAAACGGGTTTACAGAATTAAACCACGTTAGGAATTTAGCTCATATAGGACACGTAGGTTATCGGAAAAATGACGAAGTGAATACGGCTGTACTCACAAAATTTCCTTCCTCGGTCTTTCGTCCAATGTTCCCTTGGATTTTCTTCTTTTCTCTGTTCGACTCCAATAATCAGGTTTTCTTGAAACTATGCTAGTTTCTGTTGAGATATGAGATTCCTAGTCCCCGTACCAATCGATGATTCCTACAACCCTTTCCTCTTTCTTCTTCTTTATTCTTGTAGGCGTGGTAATCCTACCGACTGCGCCAGTTATGCAAAGGGTTGCGATTGAAAAGATCAGGTCACAATTGAATAGTCTTTATAGTACGACGGCTGAGTACAATTTAAGGCTAATACATCATATTACAATATAGTACGCGTCAAGTCAGCACGTTTACTTAATATTACTCAATATAACTAACATAGACATAACACCCTTGATGTTTAGATCTAATGTAGTTATTGTTTGTCCTGCAAGGATTGTGGTAGCAAGTATATTGATGTCACTACGCAATGGTTTCGTGGACGTATGACCCTTTACAAAAGTGATTGTAACAACAGTGATTGGAACACTAAACAGACCACCTCATGCAATTAACAATCACCATACTTTTGATTTTGAGGATATTAGAATATTGGACTGTAATTATCAAAACCGTATATTTTTGGAGATGTAAAACTTCAACATTTGCTAAACCAGCTAAGGTTTAAACATTTTTCTTTAGGAAAGATGTTGTTTATACCACAATACCCACATAAGAAGTAGATAACGATGGCGACTATTTTCTCAAGTTGATAATTGTGTTTTCATTGTGTTTAATTTTTGTAAGCGTATGTACTTTATTATTCGCTTCTTTTTTTTCTGTTGGGTCTGTTGGGAAAGAGTAGGGTTAACTTCCTGAACCCACACCTATTAACTTCATCATCATAACATGTTTATTTGCACTATGTATCTTTTTGTGTTTGAGGTTAATAAAGGCTATTTATTATTATTATTATTACTATTATTATAAAAATAATTGTGATTTAGGGGTTATTCGTCAAGAAGCCGAGCCGCTAGCGTATATGATTAACTACCCCGATTAATCACCTACAATTTGGCATATGAAGGAAGGATATGCAACATTTTTTGTAAAAGTTATAATATTTTGTTCATGGCTGCGCCCGCTAATGTTTCCGAAAAACTCTGTAGGTAGTTGATACAAACTATTGTGATTTAGGAGTGGTTTGTTAGGTAGCGTGAAAGGGGTACTAATCCGATTCATTATTATCGGCAATTTAAGGTATGCAATAAAGTTATATATAGCTGTAGCATGTGTATTCCACTTTATACAAAAAAATCTGATGTGGCCAGGCACATGACTTTATCATACTATATATAAAATTAATAGTTTAGCTGCATGAGATTCTGTTTGATCGAGATCGCTATGTCTGCATTAAAATAAAATAGTAGAACTAGCCAGATATGTCGATTAAAGCTGCGTTCGGATATTGTACTCCGTTAACACCTGGTACACCGTAACGGTGTAACGGTCTACAATATCAGAACGCAGCTTATATTAGCAGTACGTATTGTCAAAATATTAGCGTTTGACACCACCTACTGTCATTAGAATCATATCTGACATATAATCTGACATATCCTGGCTACTAGTTTTAATGTTGTACGAGCGATCTCGGTGAAATAGAATTTGCTCATGCAGCTAAACTATTAATTTTACCAAAAAATGTCATAGTCATAAATTATTCAGAATTTCCTCTAGTTTGATTTATTCTACTATTTCGACGAAATTCCAGAATTATTTATTATTATTTGCAAAATCTTTCAAAAATGCTAAGACTAAACCTCCAGTTCCTTTGGACCCCTTTCAACAGAAAGCTTTTCAGCTCTAAGTTTGGTCATGAAACTTCTAAATATGAAGATTCGTCCCGATATCTTTAGTAGTTTCTCTGGATTCGTCGCCACAAAAAACGGGTACACACACACATCCATACAGACACACACACACACACACACACACACACACACACACACACGCGCAGACATTTTTTTGTACCTTGGTCAAAAATGTTCAGGGGACCCAAAAAGACATATTTCCGCTAAAATCTCAAAAATTTTTTTTGGCACGATTACAATACTTTACATACTGCGTATGATAAAGTAAAAATTATTAATGAAATAAACAGTTTTATATATGTAGAATCTTAAATGTACATTTACGTAGATGCAAGTAATCGACATAGTTTTAGAATTCTGCGCTTATTGCGGTTACTCGACTAAAATGCGATAGTAGCGAGAAAGTTCGTCACCAGAAACTACTAGGACTATATCATTACATCAAACTATAAGAAACATGAAGTAAAATTTAAAATCAGCTTAAATTAATAACCACAAGTTCCATTAAAAATATCCTCTAGCTACAGTACATTAATAAACTCCATCTTTTACTACACACGTTATTTGGCATTTTAATTGACTATCTGAACGTTAACGGTCAGGTATACTTGTCACTGCCAAGGGACACCTTGCATATAGATGAGATGAAAGCGGAGATTCCGAAAATTTCACCATAAACTTAATGCGACTTTAATATAAGAGCAAAAATTAATTGATGTCCAAACAAATTACAAGGTATTGACCATTTTCCACGGCGCCATAGCGGTAATATGTCGATTATGGACACAACGTTGTAATAATACGATATTGATACAATAAAGGATTGAAAATTTAAATTTGCATCGAATCAGCTTTCAACATAAAGTGATAGTTTTGGGAAATAAATTATTAACTGAAACATTTGGCACATTTGCTCGAAAAAATGTAAGAAAATTGGTTGTGTAAACAAGAGAGACTGTAAAGTCTAAGTCTCTTCTATTTACTATTTAATAGCTATATGCACGTAATTATCGCACATATTAAGAGGTTTTATCTGACCTATATTTTTAAAGATTATTCCAACATCTAATAAAATTTTAGATGCATCAATATGTAGTGCAGGCAAATTAACTGATTATAAGCCAAATCCAGTATTAATTGTAGACAGGAGTTTTATCATTGGAAATGGTAAAGGGGCTCATAGTGAACGTAAAAAAAGTAAATGCAGGTCATGGGGTGGCATAGTGTTTATTTGGGAGGGTTGAAAGCGGGTGCAAAGTATATTAATGCGTTTTCCGGCGAAACTTGACGTTTTATCCATAAACGTCCTATACTAAGTTGAAGTTCATAAAAAAATCTACAACATTCATATGGGTCACTTTTTACTATGACCTCAAAATTTCCGAGAAAAATGCGAATGCCAATGCCAAAACGAATTTTCTGTTTTTTATTTTTCGTTGTGGAAGAGTGCATTTTTATACCTTAAATTAGCATACATTTTTTAATTATACAAAAAACAAGAAGTTTTTGAGATATTTAGTTTTTTCCGTCAAAATCAGACTTTTTTTAAAAAGAAATTCTGTGGTGAAAAATCATCGTACAGAGTTCTTCTTGGACTTATTTTTGTTGTTTTTACATGTACTTATTGACACAATAATAAAAATAATAGTCCCTATTTAACAACATGCTCAAAAATTGAAAAAACTCAAAAACGACTTTTGCAATAGTGAATTTTTCAGTAATTGTTCATTATTTGTTTAAATTTTTAGGAAAATTGTAATACTGGTTACGACATTCAATTGTACGGAAAAAAATACAAAGGAAACTGTCTCTCATTTCTACACTAATGCTATAACCATTAAATTAGAATAATGAATCTTCAGACAAGTAAGCAAAATAGTCAGTTTTTGTCTTAGAATCAATAAGTATCCATCCAATACAAAAGTTGTAGGTCAAGAAAAAATATACAACTTTTGTAGAGGTTACTATATAACATAACCTCAAAACTTCTGAGAAAAAGTCGAAAGATTCGTTTTATTAGAATTTTAATTTTAATTTAGTTTTGACGAAACTTCTGAAAGTAAATTATTTATGTCTTAAAAAATCACAAACTGTTTATGAAAAAATCTACTAAAGTAGATTTAGTACTAAAGTAGACTACTGTATTGATGTGACAACATCAATACAGTAGAAACAGTACTCTAATAATTGATAATAATAAATTACAAAAGTTAATATTGTAACACGCCCCTAATACCAGTGCGCTCCGCAATAGCGCTTTCGAGGTCGCCACCATGGCGCCATGACCAGTCAGGGCGTAGGAGCCCCCTTCCACTACGTGTCGACACACGACCTGGACCGAGCAGCATAAAGGACGGTACGCAACCCTGGCAAATGAGTTCGCTCACCGGCCTGGAGGAAACTATTAACTTGGCGCACCTCGTAGGGCCTTGGTGACAACGTGGAATCCAGACGGTGAGACAGGCATCGCCAGTATACGACACGCTGCACCTACAGCGACTTGCATTTTCGAATATCTCTTTCCGAACGACCCCACCCCGTCAATATATATTTACAGATTTACAAATAAAAAATGAAAAATATTTATTTTTCATTTTTTATTTGATTTTTATAGATTGGCATAGTTATTTAACTGTTCTAATCTTTGCCTTATTCGCAATTTTTCTCGGAAGTTTTGAGGTTATGTTATATAGTAACCTCTACAAAATTTGTAGATGTTTTCTTGACCTACAACTTTTGTATTGGATACTTTTTGATTCAAAGACAAAAACTGTTATTTTGCTTACTTATCTGAAGATTTCTTGTCCTAATTTAATGGTTATAGCATTAGTGTAGAAATGAGAGCCAGTTTCCTTTGTATTTTTTTCCGTACAATTTAATGTCATAATCAGTATTGCAATTTTCTTAAAAATTTAAGCAAATAATGAACAATTACTGTAAAATTCAGTGTTGCAAAAGTCGTTTTTGAGTTTTTTCAATTTTTGAGCATGTTGTTAAATAGGAACTATTGTTTTTATTATTGTATGAATAAGTACATGTAAAAACAACAACAATGAGTCCCAGAAGAACTCTGTACGATGATTTTTCACCACAGAATTTTTTTTTTAAAAAAGTCTGATTTTGGCGGAAAAAACTAAATATCTCAAAAACTTCTTGTTTTTTGTGTAATAAAAAAATGTATGCTTATTTAAGGTATAAAAAAGCACGCTTTAACAAAATTTGATTAAAATTGAATTATTGTTGCGACAACTAAAAATTAAAAACAGATAATTCGTTTTGGCATTGGCATTCGCATTTTTCTCGGAAATTTAGAAGTCATACTAAAAAGTGACCCATATGAATGTTGTAGATTATTTTATGACCTACAACTTAGTATAGGACGTTTTTGGATAAAACATCACGTTTCGCCGGAAAGCGCAATAATATACTTTGCACCCGCTTTCAACCCCCTGAAATAAACATTATACCACCCCACGACCTGCATTTATTTTTTCTACGTTCACTATGAGCCCCTTTACCATTTCCAATGATAAAACTCCTGTCTACAATTAATACCCACTCTCAACTTAATTTGCCTGCACTAATGTTCTTACATTATACATCGGTTTTAGAAAAGGAAAGTATGGAGGTAAGACTAGAAGATGTGGCTGCCATTAAAATTGTTGCAGGGAATTGGGCTGGAACAATTTGCACATCGCTAGTAATTAGTATAATATTCTCTAGTTTCAACTGAGCAGGTAGTAATTATGTATTTCAACAACCATCTAAAATGACTTATTGCCTTTGTTCGTCGCAATTGTTCAGTATTGCCTCTTATAATTAAAAATTTCATGATTAGACTTAAATAAGTAATATATTTATTTTAACGTAATACTCAATAAATCTCTGATAAGTTCTTGCCCTTCGTAGTATGTAACTATTAAGGGAGTAAAGGATTGGTTAAGTTTAGTCTAACAACTATTAGACCACCATTCATAAGTTAATTTCTATTGGTTATGTTTTTGCTGAATTGTTTGGACTTTACAATACCCATCAATACATGCCTACAATTTTAATTCATGGTATGCGAAAATAGTCGCTATCTAGCTTCACCTCGGGATAGGAATCAGGCATCCTTTCTCGGCCTAATGGTATCGAGGGTAGAGTTATTTTTTCGAACAATTGAGATGAGAAATAAGTACTCTTTTTTCCGTGTACTTAATAGTTATCGAATATTATCACAACAAAATTTGCAATAAAAAGATGCATTACATCATTTGCATAAAAGTAAACTGCTTGTAATGAATCGAAGCGTACAAGTGTCTCACAAACCGATGTCGGTGCTGTGAAGGATAATGGGCCTTCTTGTTTTTTGTCTTTTTGATAATTATTACAGAAGAGCCTCGAGATCAAAGTAACTTATTATTAGATTTTGCTTAGTTTTTTATAATGGTATGAACAAAACTTAAACCAATACTTATTTTGTCTAAATTTTAAAATTGCATAGGTTCAGGTGAGGTAATCATAATTCGGGATAAGTCAAATGAGTTGAAACAATGGCCTGAAATGGGACACAACAAAAACGGTGTTAAATAACTTTTGTAATATTTTGCTTATTTAAATGATTCTTTCAGGATATTATATTTTTGCATATTAAAACTAATCTAAAAGATTAACCATCAATTTAAATCTGAACTCTTAGAACCATGTCTCTAATAGGCTATCCACTGATGTCCTATATTTACTTTGTCCTAAACAAGAAGCACGTGCTTTGTTGTGCTGTGCTTTTTACACATTTCGCTGATTCACTAGTTCGAAGGGCTTAGTTCGTTTTAGTCTTCTCACTAGATTCTGGTTGTCCAGTAGCTGCAGGGCCTCTACGTTGACGTGATGGATTGACGAGATTCGTGCTTAGCGAATCTTTTTATCACTTGGATGACCTGTGGGACACCAAGATCACGATGCAGGCCACTGTTCCGCATATACCAAGGAGCGTTAACCATATTCCTTAATAGTTTACTTTGAAAAGTCTGGATTCCTTGTATATTGGATATTTTCGCGCAACCCCAAAGGGATGCCGTATAACCAAATCGGGTTTGGTACTTGGTTGTAAACTGGTAGTTTGTTCTGTAAAGATAACTGAGTTTGTTCTGTAAAGATAACTGAGATTTTGTAAAAAATAAAATAAAAATAATAAAAAATAATAATAATAAACTAATAAGATTTATTAGTTTCCGTTTGTTTTGTACTTTCCCAATATATATTTAAAGTCAGTTGTATATAACACATTATTTGTTTTATTTAGAAAACCAATAAATTATATTTACATTTATAGGTAAATTATGTCTTCAAGGTAAAAAAGCCAAATATGGCAACACTTTAGTGAAATTAAAGACAACAAAGTCAAATGTTTCAAGTGCGGTATACAGTTGTCAATAAAGAATAAATCAACTTGCTCGCTAACTAGATACATATCAAGAAAGCACCCATTAATACAAATAACACGACAAGAGCACCCACCTATTCGACTGCAGATATGTTCATCAGACCAAGAGCAACCAGGACCATCCCTTACACAACCAGGACCATTGCTTATACAACCAGAAGAATCCCGTACACAAACAGCACTTACAGGATTTTCTACGAATGTACAACCAGGACCATTAAAAGAAATCACCAACTATCTATTGAAACCAGTCTCAATCAAAAAAACAACGTGAAATTGACCGTCAATTAGTAGCGTTGATTACAAAGGAGTATAATCCATTTTCTA
The DNA here is from genome assembly GCA_963966075.1 of Aphodius sticticus. Lineage (NCBI taxonomy): Eukaryota > Metazoa > Arthropoda > Insecta > Coleoptera > Scarabaeidae > Aphodius > Aphodius sticticus. Next base: position 36,633,672 of record OZ014507.1, on the reverse strand, counting down.
TTGTAGAAGATGATGAATTTGAAAAATTAATTTACATGTTAAATCCGAACTACAAATTACCTACGTGAAAAACCGTTTCGCAGTCGCTAATTCCAAATCTTTATCAAGAAACCGTCGATATAGTGCATAATAGATTACATAGGGCGACTGCTATCTGTTTGACGGTCGACGGTTGGTCATCGAGAAATCAAGATAGTTTTTATAGCGTTACCGCACATTATGTCGTAGAAGAGCAGAAACGAACATATTTAGCCTCAGATTTATTGGGATGTGTCTCATTCGCAGATAGACACACCGGCGAGAATATCGCTAATAAATTGAAAAGCATTCTGAATGAATGGGAGGTAAATGATAAAATTACAGCAATTATTTCAGATAATGCATCTAACATGAAATTGGCGTAACGTGTTGGGGGTTGGAAGCATTGGGGTTGTTTCGCTCATTCGTTAAATCTTGTTATGCAGACATGCTCATGAATGCAGAGAAAAAAACGCCTTTTATCATTAGCTGTCCCAAAGGACTACACAGAAAATTTACCACCAGAGCCATTATTACAACTAAGTGATGAAGTGATTTGTTTAGAAGACGATGGTAGTCGCAAATTAGCAGTACCAGCAAATACTGTTGCTGTTATAACGGCTCGAGGATTAAAATGTAACTGGAAGCAGCCACTTGGATATTTTTTCTCCGAAAATGCTATAGCAGCAAATAAATTGGAAAGTATAATGTTCCAATTTATTACTGAATTGACCAACATCGGTTTAAATGTCGTAGCCCTTGTTACAGATATGGGATCAAATTTTATTGAATTGTCGCACAGACTGGGGGTAACTGCGGATAAACCATATTTCAAAGTTGGCGAACAATCAGTTGCATATTATTTTGACCCTCCGCATCTAATTAAAGCAACAAGAAACATGGAACTTTCACATCATGGACTTTTGTGAAGATTTCTATTAAAGAAATAGCAGTCAAAATAATATACTTGCTCCAAAGTTGACTAAATCTCACATTCACCTTACTAACTTTGAGAAAATGAGGGTGAAATATGCTACGCAAGTGCTGAACGCAACAGTAGCTGCAGGTTTAGAGACTTATATACAACTAAATGCTTTCACGAAAGAAGCTGTTGCTACGCAAATATTTATTTATAAGTTTGACAAATTGTTTGATATGTTATATTCGTCAAGATATAACTCAGCAAAGACTTTCCAAAAGCCTTTTAAAGGTGAACATTTTCCAATAAATTTTATTGGAAACACTTCAATTTTTAAATAACTTGAAAATCTTCAATAAAAATGGTAAAAGTGTAGAAAAATATATTAAATTTGCGAATTGTTGGAAAATCACTATTAGCTCATTAATTTATGTGTTCGAACATTTAAAAGGTAATGGGATTCAATATTTGTACACTAGGAGAATCAATCAGGATTGCCTGGAAAATTTCTTTGGGAGCGTACGCCGACAAGGTGACAATTCTGTCTCGAGCCTTTAAAAAATTATTTTTTATGAACTTTTTTCATACTGAAAACATGAATTGCTCAGAAGATTTGTACACACTTCTTTGTGGGTTTAAGAATGTTTCTTCAAAGTCAGTAACCATCTCTGAATATGAAGATATACAGGTAGAATCATTTAAAGTTGACGATTGTGATTACCATCAGCAAACAATACCAGAGCAAAATGCTTTTAAATATGTTTGCGGCTATTTGCTTAAAAAATGTTTAAAATTGCATTCATGCACAATATGCAATAATTTTGCACATGCAACAACATCTTGAGATTGCTCAAACTTGTTCATATATCATAGGGCTTACCAACGTACTGATCACAATTTATTTGGGTCATTAATGACACCACAAGAGTCATTTTATAATTTCATATTTTGTTTGGAAACAACAGTGTTCCATAATTTGTTAAAATTAATTTGTTTACCAGAATTAGGAAACACATTATACTTACTATGTGAATTTATAGAGTTTAAGCACCCCTGCACAGATTTTCCATTAACTTATCTATTAGGGTTGTTTATTAAGTTTCGAATATTGTACGTGAAATATAGTAATAAGGATTTTAAAGATGCTACAAAAATAGAAAATTAAATATTTTATTAAATTTATAATATTATTAATTGTTTCATCTATTTGCAGTTACTGTATTAGTTAGATTAGAATAATAAGCCTCGTCTTCTTTGCTATTAGTTTTATTTATATACTTGGGGACATGTTTTGACCTATCAGGTCATCTTCTGCCAAAATTGTCAATTATTAAGTCATCCAACCATCATAATTGACTCAATAATTGACAATTTGGGCAGAAGATGACCTGATAGGTCTAAACATGTCCCCAAGTATATAAATAAAACTAATAGCAAAGAAGATGATGCTTTTTATTCAAACCTAAATATTACATATTTATTTTTTGTTTTAGGTATACCTATACAACATTATATTTTTGTTAATAAAGATTATTTTAGTTCAATTTGTGTTTGATTGTTCAAATTTGTATTACTCTGTTTCATTAAAATATTGGATAATGTTTACAATATTTTTAGAATCAGATCTACCCTAATACCAGTCACTATGAAATTATCGTAAGAAAATAACTCATTCAAACTTCCCGCCCGAAAATTAAACCAAATTAAAGGGACAACGGTCAAGATCCCTGAGCGGCAGGTCATAAAGATCAAAGGATTTGCAGGGAGTGGCCAGTCTTATATGTCTAGTCTTTGTAATAAGTATAAAAAATCTTAAAAAATCTCTTACAGTCTGGACGAGATGTTGATATTGACAATACGGACATCTTAATTAACGACGAGTGGCTTATTGCTGAACAATCTGTGAACATTTTGGAAATGTTTAACATTGTGACTACCGCGGTCAGTGCAGAAAAGAAAGTCAGTGCTTCCTGCATAATTTTGTATTATAAACAGCTCTTGATGCATTTAATAGTTATTTAACCAACAAGTATATTAAAAAGAGCGATTAATGATCGAGACTGTTTAACGCCTCGAGCGTAGCGAGAGCGTTAATTGTCGAGATCATTAACCGCCGTTTAATATTCGAGTTGCTTACAAAATTTTTCCGTCGATCGTATTCTTCTGGCGGCGCGGCGTCTACATAGATTTTTCTTCGCCAATGTCCTTTTAGGTTATATGACAATTTATGTAATTTGACACTGACAGTTCTAGAGGCGGTACGTTTTGTTTGGAAGGTTTCACGTCGTGTGATTGGCTATAACAAATCATGCATTAATAGAAATCGTGCATTAATAGAGTTGTTTAATAAACGATTTCCTATTCACTAAACTGACTCATAAATAAACGATCGACGGAAATTAGTATATTATTTGACGAGCACATAACTAAGGATATAAATCGCCAGCATGAAGTTTCTACGCGAGCCATAGGCGAGCGTATAAACATGCGAGCGATTTATATCAGTTGTGTGCGAGTCGAATACGACGTTTTATCTACGACTCATAAATTCCATTTTATATCAAATCTTTTAAATGTATTTGTCAATGGTGGTGAGGCGAAATGTCAAATAACTGTCATCCACGTAGGTTTGGACTGACTTTGACAGTACATTCGTATAATGATGACAGTTCCTTTAAATAATGCAGTCATTATTTTAACGAACTGTCATTATTATACAACGCTAGTGTCATTATAATCATTGGCGCGTATCATGATGGGGATTATATAGTCATAGATACGTATGCAATGAACTTATTATATGTGAGTCGTAGATAATAGTATATTATTTGGCGAGCACATAACTAAGGATATAAATCGCGAGCATGAAGTTTATACGCGAGCCGTAGGCGAGCGTATAAACATGCGAGCGATTTATATCAGTTGTGTGCGAGTCGAATACGACGTTTTATCTACGACTCATAAATTCCATTTTATATCATATCTTTTAAAAGTATATTATTTGACGAGCACATAACTAAGGATATAAATCGCGAGCATGAAGTTTATACGCGAGCCGTAGGCGAGCGTATAAACATGCGAGCGATTTATATCAGTTGTGTGCGAGTCGAATACGACGTTTTATCTACGACTCATAAATTCCATTTTATATCATATCTTTTAAATGAATGTGTCAATGGTGGCGAGGCGAAATGTCAAATAAGTGTCATCCACGTAGGTTTAGACTGACTTTGACAGTACGTTCGTATAATGATGACAGTTCCTTCAAATAATGAAGCCACTATTTGAACGAACTGTCATTATTATACAACGCTAGTGTCATTATAATCATTGGCGCGTATCATGATGGGGATTATACCGGGTGATTCAATTTCGAGCCTCACCATGGGGATCTCGCTTATTAGTGGAGATAGAGGCTATGTTTAAATTTGGCAAAGTTTCGTATTTTTGTGCTGACCAATTATCTGAAAAGAAATTTTAGCTATCATTTTCCATTTTAAAGATATCCGCAAAAACCTGAAATGTTAAAATATCGTTTTTAATTTTTTATGCAAAACCAAACGTAGCTAGACATTTGAAACAATAACATTCTACAGCTACTTTTTAACAAGAAATGCAGTGAAATTTTTTAATTTGAAATAACTTCAAAGATGGCGGCGTAACCATGGCCAACTTTTGTTTTTCTTATAGGCGCCATGTTGAATTTTGGCATTTTCCGATAGTCGTCTTTTTTCTCATTTCCGCAATGTATAACATGTTAACATTATTTTTTTAAAATAACGGTGTAACAATAAAAAAACCTTACGGTACCTAACTGAAGCTTGGTTACAGACCGCCAGACTCGTTGCCAAGCAACGTCAACAAAATGCACTTGGATCAAGCGGCACGCTCAGCGTTGGGTTTGCAATTTAACCAAATAAACCTTAATTGTGGTTGATTGTGGATGTAAAATGCCGTTTACCCATAACGAAAAGCGTGATATAAGGGTTTATTATTGTTCTCATAGAAATGCCCAATCGTACAAAATTCCTAGCATTGGACAGAAATTTAGCGGACCATTTAGCGGATCGGTTAGTAAACCCCGCAATTCTTATAATCCTCATGGAAATGTTGAAAACGATCAAAGAGACATTTTGGAAATCGTAAACGTTATATTACCATAATTTGCAATGCTTCAACTACTGGTTTTTAGATAAATGACGATTCTCGGATTTCTACGCGGGAAGTAGCCCCTAATTTGGAATTGCCGCAAACACGTGTTTGCAGAGCACTACGAACAAAGAAATCGAAACCGTACAAACCCCACATAAGTCAAACTTTGCAGTTGTACGAAATTATTTGAATCAACAATTTCTAAATCTCTGGGTTGGTAATGGTGGAGTGGTGGAATGTCCTGCTAGATCCCCTGATTTAAGTCCTCTGGGCTATTTTCTATGGGGAACTGTGAATGACGAAATTGATCACGACACTCGCAGAAATATCGAGGATCTGCGCTATCGAATAACAAATGCGGTCAATGCTATTTCCGGGAAGAACAGTTAGAAGAGCATAACTACATATAGAAAAGCTGGCTCGGTTTTATGCCTTCAAGAAAATGGCGCCCAATTTGCTTAAACATTTACTTAAAAATAAGCTTTTTGTTGTATAAACTTGCTTCTTTTACAATCTGAATGTTTTTAATCCAAAGTACTCTGGTCAGTCCGGCGCCGCGCCGGCGGTCTGTAACCAAGCGCCAGTTGGGTACCTGATAAGCACGACAAACAACGAGCAAAAAAGAAACTTTTTTTATTATTAAACCATTGTTTTAAAAAATAATGCCACCATGTTTTACATTGCGGAAATGAGAAAAAACACGGCTATCGGAAAGTGCCAAAATTCAACATGGCGCCCCTAAGAAAAATAAAACTTGGCCATGGTTACGCCGCCATCTTTGATGCTATTACATACTAAAAAATAACACTGCATTCCTTGTTAAAAGTAGCTGTAGAATGTTTTTGTTTCAAATGTCTAGCTACATTTGGTTTTGACGATCATCCATGGTCCGCTAAATTTCTGTCCAATGCTAGGAATTTTGTACGATTGGGCATTACTATGAGAACAATAATAAACCCTTACATCACGCTTTTCGTTATTTATATATTGGTAAACGGCAATTAAGGTTTATTTGGTTAAATTGCAAACCCAACGCTGAGCGAGCCGCTTGATCCAAGTGCATGTTGTTGACGTTGCTTGGCAACGAGTCCGGCGGTCTGTAACCAAGCTCCAGTTAGGTACCGTAAGGTTTTTTTATTACTACACCGTTATTTTAAAAAATGAATGTTAACATGTTATACATTGCGGAAATGAGAAAAAAGACGACTATCGGAAAATGCCAAAATTCAACATGGCGCCCATAAGAAAAACAAAAGTATCATGATGGGGATTATACAGGGTGTTTACGGTCTTGTGATTTTATTTTCAAGGGGTGATTAAACATCTTAGAAGAAAGCCATTAACGTAAAAATGTCTTAACAAAAGTTGCATAATACGTGTGATGTTACTGTTATTTTTTTCTTTGTTTTTAGTGTTAAAGGGTGCCTAAACACCTTAAAAGAAGGTTATAAACGCTAAAACGATTGATCAACAACTTGTGCAAAGTAGATCTAAGCTCTAGCGATAAGTTATCAGTGAATTTTTGACTAAGTAGGCTGATGTCAGTAACTTAATATCTCTCTTATTATCCAACTTCTGTAAAGAAAGTTTTATGGTAAAGGCCTTCTTTTATGATGTTTAATCACCCTTTGAAAATAAAATCACAAGACCATAAACACCCTGTATAGTCATAGATACGTATGCAATGAACTTATTCTATGTGAGTCGTAGATAAATTCTTTTAATAAAGCCGAACTAATGCCTGAAATTAAAAAAATGACTGAAGTTAAAATCAGAGTTAAATACTAGATTTATTAACATTGAGGATAACGAGCGGATTTCACAAGCAATAGTTCTTGATCCACGATTTAAGAAGTTTGGCTTCATTTCTCAAACAAGCTATAATGACGTAGTTGAAAAGATATGCACTGAAAATGTTATAAATGCACCAGCCGACGATTATATTGAAACCATAGCACATAATAACCAGACGCCAACACCTGAAATTAGTGTATCTCCGTTAGACATCCTTTGGAAGGATTATGACTTAGAAGTGCAAGGTCATCTAATTCCTGAGAACACATGCGATATTGTTCAGAAAGAATTAAATAAATATTTAGATGAGCCCTTACTATCGCGAAAGGATAATCAAGGGGCAATTCTAGATCCGCTAATGTGGTGGCATCAAAGAAAGCGTATTTACGCCAATTTATGGCGTATGTGCGTCATGGCAACATCTGTCCCGTGCGAAAGAATATTCTCACAAGCTGGACAGAGAGTTAGCGAAAAACGGGAGCGGCTGACAACAAGTAAAATATCACAAATAGTATTTTTAAGTTACAATTTAAATAATGTTGATTAGTGCTAGTGTGTTTTATATCAATTTTTCACTTTTTATTTGTACAAAGAATGTACCTATATTTTTAATATTTTAGTTTTGTTTCCCAATCAAAAAAAATTATTTATTAATATATAATATTAATATATTAAGATGCATTTATTTATACATATGTACTTACCCTACAGCAGAGTCATATTTATTTTTATTTATATTTTATACCTACTACTTTGTAAACAAATTCTTATTTATTTTTTAATATACGTTTTTCATAAACATTTCTTTTATTTAAATGTATTAAAATAAAGAATTAAAGAAGTATTAAAATAAAATTTATGAGTACGCGTATAGTGCACGCAGATTCTGATTATGTTAGTGGAAGCCCTTCGAATTACATTTCATTGCGCGCAATTACTAAAATCGAAATCTACGTACACTAGTAGGTACATACGTGCCAAGTAGGTTCTGATACCGAACCGAACGACAGGCCCAATGCCGCGACAGCTTGAGCTAAGGCATTGAGTCGTTACACCTATAGCCCGAAATCCATACCACGCACTGCTTCCAATGAGCGAGCGGTCGACGGTATTGAAACCCGCAACTGAAGCAGCAACGCTGTGCGAGATACCGCGCCGGTGGCGCAATTGACTTACGAGATTTTATAGTAAAGTGTCAGCGCATGTAACAGCGTAGTGTGTTAACTCAATTGCGCGGCGCAGCGCAGTGTTACACATCTCTATTAGGGTCCCTTCTTTGGATTTAGGTTTGTCTAAATTTCTCTGGCAACTTCCGTTGGAGTAACTAGCTGTATGGCTTCTTCTTCATAGGTTATACCTTCGTCCGTGATTGGCTCTGATTCGATGTTGTGGGGCTGGAAGATTTCTGTTAGATGTTCTGCAAAAATGTCAGCCTTCTGTTTATTGTCTGTTGCCCAGGAGCCGTCTCTTCGTCTTATAGGTGGGACATGGGCCTCTGGTCTCGTGTGCTTCCTCACTGCTTTTAACAGCGAGTAATCTATTTCTTTATCGGGAGTCGCTTTTAGAGATGCCTTTCAGTTTTTGAATTTCGCGGGATTTATTGTTAAGTATGGTTTTGTCAGCTGGAGCTCCTAACTGCTGCCATCTTTTTCTAGCTCGTCTTTTTTTGTTTGACCATTTCTCTAATTTCCTTAAAATAATTATTTCCAATAGTTCTGCAACGAGTTCTGGCAGGCATTTGTGCGCGAAATGTCGGTAGTAAATAAGTTACGCTGACGCAGATGACGTGTTCCATCATTCAGCAGAAACTTACTTAGAATATTCGGAGCCTCGTAGGAACTACCGAATAACTTTGCTGCAAACATTACACCCGCGCAGACCCTCTTATCTTCCTAGCTGATAAACCGGAAACAACAACATTTACCGTTTAGGTACCGCAGAAACCTACGCTGGATCGACTCATACAGTTCATATACACCACATACTGAGGACACCAGACCGTACAGCTATAAAAGAGAATGCTATAAACAAAAGCGTAGTACAGGCAGATAATTGGTTTGGGACCACTAAACTGAACCGTCGCCCTTTGAATAAAGCCAAGCATACGATATGTTTTTTGGTCATACTTTCGACGTGGTTACTGAAAAGCGGCTTCGAATCAAACATTACATCTAGATCTCTAATGCTTGTTACACGACCAATGTCCGTGATACCCAGATTGTATGAGAGGAGTGTGCTGCAAGAACGATGCAGCTCCAATTTTTTGACAAATTGAGGTTTTGCACTAATCATGATGTATAATTACATACATCATGATTAGCGCAAAACCTCAATTTTCCAAAAAATTGGAGCTGCGTGGTTCTTGCAGCAAACTGCTCAATTGTGGACCAGCGCAGATCTATTTTAAGATAACGTTATTACATTTAGTGACATTGATAGAGTTTTTTGCAATATTAACAAAGTTGGTCCAGGTCTCGCTGAAGCCCATCGCCCACCGACTATCATCGCTTTTTGTAACTTTGAGAAATATTCAAGTCATCAGCATACATTAAACGGTGAGCACAGTGACGTCATTTATGTACACCAGAAAGAGCAGTGCTCCCAATGAGCACTTCGAAAACAATCAGTGACGTCATTTATGTACACCAGAAAGAGCAGTGCTCCCAAATGAACCTACCATGAGGAACCTGAATGTGTTTCTATTTAAAGCCCTCTATAAAAACTTGCTGAGAACGGTTTATAAAGTACGAGTCAACTTAACACAGTAACGACCCACTAATACCGAGATTGCACAGCTTGGAGAGACGAAAGTTGTGGTTAGCCATGTCGTATGCGTTTGAGAAAAATGTATAGATGGAGTCAACCTGTGCCTGTGCGTCCTTAGGATGAAGAATATACTTGGTGTACTCGACCAGATTTGTTTCAACACTATGCCCCGAAAAAAAAACGTGTTGTTGAGTGGTAATTAAATTTTTACTGTGAAAGAATGTAGCCTTGTAGGTAATTTTTCTAATAATTTTCCAAGTAACGATAAAATTGAAATAGGACTGTAATTGCTAACAGATGTACTATCTCCGTTCTTGGATATAGGAATGGAATGGCATAGGCCAGTGTCCAAATACTAGGAAAAGTGCCTTCTCGCAAAGATCTATTATACAAGATCTCAAGTGCAATCACCAATTCACTTACGCACCCCATAATCAGCAACTGACCGCAGAGCCTACTCCACCTCAGACAAGTCCACCATAAAAGAGGTCAAACCCGAAGCACCATCATACGCGTTGCCACCAGTGCCCCCGGCTAGAGTCTGTCGTCTAAAACGATCCAAAAAATCCGCGACCCCGTCACAAACAGCCCCGCCGGTCGACGCCTCCGAGTCATTATATGGCATTATTATTATGAAGGCTTCGAAGGAGACAGTTGTGCCAGTTCTGTAGGCTCTAGTGTGCCTACACCCAGGTAGTTCGCTACGCAGTACATAATATGTGCTCCGCAGTTTCGCGTTATTCATCGCAGAATCTGCACGCATCATCATTGGCTGACCTATTTTATATAGATGGTGTCTAAGTGGATAGTGCCCTATGAGGAGCCTCGTAATCGTTCTTAGCTCAAGGTACTGTCTTGTCCTTGTGCCAGAAAAGCCGATAAACTTTTTTTGCCTGCTTCATGCAACGCCTGTACCCAGTCTACAGTTCTTGGCTTTCTCATCCCAAAACCTTTGCTTGGCATGGCCTTTGGTATGCCAAAGAAGGGCTGGGGACCGTAAAGAGTCAGCGACGGTAGCTACGGTGCGGGTTGTCCGCAAAGCGGAGTTCTATCACCCCTTCTATAGTCACTAGTTCTAGGAGAACTACTGACAAAGCTTACCTACGAGGGATTTGACAAACAGGTTACGCAGATGACCTACATGGTTAGGGGCAAGCATGACGATGTCATATCTTATCGCATGATAACTGCCCTCCAAATAATCACCAAATGGTGCACGGGCAGGCTACTTAACGTTAACCCTCTCAAAACAGTCATGACTCCCTTCACAAGCAGAGGGAAGCTACAACTTAAAGATCCCATAATGAACGGAACCATAAAACATTTTTCTAAAGAGGTTAAGTATCTTGATATAACCCTAACTCATAGACTCCATTGGTAAACACACGTTGAAAACGTCACTGCCAAGGCCACAAGGGCAACATGGGCGTGCTGCAGACTCTTAGGTAATCGTTCTTAGGTCTTTCTGTCGCAGCTCAAGGTACTGTCTTGTCCTTGTGCCAGAAAAGCCGATAAACGTTTTTTGCCTGCTTCGTGCAAGACGACTGTACCCAGTCTAGAGTGCTTGGCTTTCTCATCCAATCTCTGAAACCTTTCCTTCACATGGCCTTTGGTTATGCCAAAGAAGGGCTGGGGACCGTAAAAGGTAGCCGTAGATATGTTGAATAAATATGTCCATCGTAAAGCCAGAAATAATTAGGGTTGATATAAACACGACCAATGTGTTGATGACTTTATTTGTATTTATGCTTTCACGAATATATGTTTCGAAGGCAAGGGCCTTCGTCTTCAGTTCGTACTGCGAAAGAAGAGAACGAAGAGTAGTATAATGCTGAGAATTATAATATTCAAGTATAAAATATTGTCAAAATTAGGTTAGGTACGGCATCTCTCTTAATGTATGTAATGTTAGGTATAAATACTGTATACACTATATAAATTCTTGTTTTGTTGCTTACCGTTAATTGCGTTTAGGTAAGTATGATGTAGTCATTTTCATTTTTCACTTTCATCACTTTTTAAAATGTCGTAGTTGTTGTTGTTTGTTGTTCGACAATCGTTCTGTTTCAGTGCTGTCAGTTAGGCTATTACAATTGTATCGGTCATGTACGTGGGGTTGCATGTCACTTGTTAGAAATCTTTAATATTTAATTTTCTTGAAAAGGTGGTCTTCTGGGGAAATCTGAATTTCGTTTATTAAGTTGTTGTTTGTTTCTCGTAATATTTCTAGTTTTTTAAGTAGGTCTAGCTTAGTCGATTTAGGGTATTCATGTAATATGTTTATGTTTTCTTCTGTTATCCTGTGATTTTCTGCATGCAGGTGTCTTCCCATTGCTGTAGTAGTGGTGTTATGTTCTTTAAATCTCTTCTTTAAACTTCTACCTGTTTGTCCTATGTAAGTTTTTTCGCAATCTCCACATTTTATCTTATATACTCCACTCTTATCCATTTTGTTTCTTCGCTCTTTGTTGTTGTGTAACAATTGCTGAAGGCTTCCTGTTGTTCTGTGAGCTGTATGTATATCATATGATTTAAGAGTTTGTTGTATGTATTTCATTGGTCCATTTTTATTCCGGTAGGGCAGGGAGATATAGTGTTTTGTCTCTTTTGTGTGCATTACACCCCTGTTTAGACTATTTACTAGATCCGGTCGATATCCATTGTTGATGCTCATTGTCGTTATGTTGTCCAATTCATTCTTTCTGTCTTCATCGCTCATTGGTACTCTATTCATCCTGTGTAATTGTGCACGTATGGCTGATGTTTTTATATTGGTTTGGTGTGATGAGTCTGTTGGTATCATTATATTTGTAGCCGTCGGTTTTCTGTAGATCCTGTATTTAAATGTGTTCTGATTTGTTCTTTCAATGTTCAGATCTAGAAAATTGATGTTTTTGTTGGTCTCTTTCTCTATGGTAAACTCTAGGTTAGATATATTATTAATTACTGTGCATAAAGCTTGTAATGCAGCGTCTCCGCCGTCCCAAATGCACAGTATATCATCTACATACCTATACCATCCTTTTATGCTCTGGTTTATAATTTGAAACATGTACCTACAACAAATCTACCCTCACACAAAAGAGACAAAACACTTTATCTCCCTGCCCTACCGGAATAAAAATGGACCAATGAAATACATACAACAAACTCTTAAATCATATGATATACATACAGCTCACAGAACAACAGGAAGCCTTCAGCAATTGTTACACAACAACAAAGAGCGAAGAAACAAAATGGATAAGAGTGGAGTATATAAGATAAAATGTGGAGATTGCGAAAAAACTTACATTGGACAAACAGGTAGAAGTTTAAAGAAGAGATTTAAAGAACATAACACCACTACTACAGCAATGGGAAGACACCTGCATGCAGAAAATCACAGGATAACAGAAGAAAACATAAACATATTACATGAATACCCTAAATCGACTAAGCTAGACCTACTTGAAAAACTAGAAATATTACGAGAAACAAACAACAACTTAATAAACGAAATTCAGATTTTCCCAGAAGACCACCTTTTCAAGAAAATTAAATATTAAAGATTTCAAACAAGTGACATGCAACCCCACGTACATGACCGATACAATTGTAATAGCCTAACTGACAGCACTGAAACAGAACGATTGTCGAACAACAAACAACAACAACTACGACATTTTAAAAAGTGATGAAAGTGAAAAATGAAAATGGCTACATCATACTTACCTAAACGCAATTAACGGTAAGCAACAAAACAAGAATTTATATAGTGTATACAGTATTTATACCTAACATTACATACATTAAGAGAGATGCCGTACCTAACCTAATTTTGACATTATTTTATACTTGAATATTATAATTCTCAGCATTATACTCTTCGTTCTCTTCTTTCGCAGTACGAACTGAAGACGAAGGGATGTATTCGTGAAAGCGTAAATACAAATAAAGTCATCAACACATTGGTCGTGTTTATATCAACCCTAAAGCCGTAGATAATTGCTTTGTAATCGGCAGTTTCATTTCGTTTGATTCCTTCATGTCCTGGCATCCATAGCAGGTGGGCCCTGTTGGTTTTTTATTCAGTTGAAGTAAAGATTGCTTGCAGCTCTAAACCGCTTTAGATTTGCATGTGATTCAATTAATTGCCCTTTGTGCTGCTTGGCTGTCTCAGCAGATGACTTTACGGAGATTCTTTCGTATGTATTCTTGAGCGCATAGTTCAATTGCGTGTGTCTCCGCCTGAAAGATGGTTAGTGTATCACCCTTGGAATTATTTAGGCTGTACGTTGATCAATAATCATTTATTTGTGTAACATATCACAATATATACAATTTATTACTATCGTGGTTGTGGCCTACTAGAGTAACGTATCACAATAATATGTGCATTTAATTACTATGGTGGCCACGACACTACTTCCCCCTATTGTAAACATGTTTGGGATCTTGATTGTTAAGTAAATGCGCAACTTTACAGCGGTCAATAGATACTTTTTTTGGAGATCCATATATTTATACACTTCGGAGCTGATCAGGAGCGCCTTTCCAGCTCTTAAGGCTATTTACAATAATATACGCTTTCTGGATCGCCCTTGTAAGAAATTACTGTGTGATTCCCTGGTTCTGGCAAACCTAAATTACGCTGACACGGTCTTCGATGGGTTCCTGCGCATGATAGACGCTAGACGCATGCAGAAAATACAGAACTCTTGCATTCGGCTAATTTATGGAATTCGAAGAGGTGGTCACACTGCGGAGAAATTGCGGAGCAGTGGATGGTTGGATATGTCTGGGCGGCGAAAGTTACATTCCATCACCTTCTTTTATAAAATTTTGCTCACCAAGAAGCCGAGCTATCTGCACCGAAAGGTTGTCTTCCGAGGGGATGTCGACGATGTGAATGTGCGCGCACGAGACTAGATTAGTGTACCGGTGCATCGGACATCCCTTCTTTTCCAGTGCGGATACCGTTATCGTTTCGCTAAGTTGATGAATGATTATTGCGTTGGTGGGGGTCGTTTTGCGGGAAAGTTTGTATCAGTGCCGTGCATGAAAAGAAGAGTGTTAGCGAGTCTGTTGAGTCAGATATGAGTCATTGAAAGAAAAGAAAATTGTTTTTATTTTCGTATAGATATTTCTCCAATCTGATTGTGTTCATTGCTTGTTTTTCTTATCTTTAGTTTTATTGTTTCTTAGGATGCCAGGAAGAGCACCGGTTTGAGGATTCTTGCATGTCTACTCAATATCGGTGAAGGCTTTCCTTTTGGCCTGTAATGTTTACCAAATGATATATGTCTACATTAAGTGCTTGTTTGGCCAATAAATAATTATTATTATTATTATATCTAGGGTCATCGTTTTTGTGTCTTTCGATAAGACTTCGAAAGGACCTTTATAATGCGGGGAAAGAGGTGGTTTTACAGAATCTATTCTTACAAACACATACTTAGCTGTTTTCAAATCTTTTTCTACAAATATCTTCTTGAAAGGCGTTTGTCTTGTTGGTGAAGCTTTGAGGTTTTGAATTTGTCGTTTAAGCTTCAATCCATCTTGTAAAGCGATCGATTATAGTTAGGAGGTATCGTTTATTCTCCGACATTGGAAGAGGTCCTACTAAATCGATGTGGATATTGCAAAATCTTGCTCTAGGGAGTGGATATTGTTGAATTGCAGTTTTGTTGTGTCGGTTTATTTTGCACTTCTGGTAAACAATGCAACAATTTGTCCACTGACGGATATCTTTGTTCATCGAAGGCCATACATATTTTGTTGCTATTAAGTTTAGCGTTCATTTAATTCCTGGATGTGCAGCATTGTGTAGTTTATGGAATATATCTTCTCGCAACGATACAGGTAGGTAAGGACGATTTACCGCTGTTGTCTGGTCACAAGTAATTTTAACTGAAGAACCTAGTATTGGAATTTGTCTGGATCTTAACGAACACGAGTTGGTCTCTAATAGTTGCTGAAGTTCTCTATGTTCTTTGGCCAGAACACGATAAAATTCTGTATCGTGATGTGAAATTGCGGAAATAGTGGTTCTCCTCGAAAGCACGTCTGCTACAGTATTCTCATCTCCCGGAATATATCTCAAGTCTGTGGTGCATTGGCTAATATATTCTACTTGCCTTGTTTGTCTTGGAGAAGTCTGCAGATTCCGTTGGTTGAATGCTGAAGTCAGAGGTTTGTGGTCCGTCAATATAGTAAAATTGGGACCTTCTAGCCATGGCCGAAAATATCGTATAGCAGAATAAGGGACTATTTTGCCGTTTTGTTGCTGTTGATAGTGCTGCACCCATTGCAATCTGAGATGCATCGACGGTCAAGCAAAGTGGAACATCTAGTTTCGGGTGAGCAAGGAGGGCTGCTTCGCCTAAATCTTCTTTTAGCTTCTTAAAGACTTTTATGCTATCTGCTGTCCACTCCACGGTTCTTTTGTCGTGTTTCTTATTGTCAGGGATAAGTAGAAACAGGATCTTTTGGTGTTCGGCTGAATGTGGTAGGCATCTGCGATAAAAGTTAACCATACTCAAGAATTTTCGTAGTTCATGGGACTTGATTCGGCTGAGGAAAATTCACTATAGCTTCAACTTTACTAGGTTGAGGCTTGATTCCTGACGATAAATTGTAAATGCAATGAAATCTGTTTCTCTGACGCCAAATATTGATTGATTTTCGTTGATTTGCAATCCATGCTCTGCAAGTTTTTCGAGTACGCTGATTAAATTTCGTTTGTGCTCTTCTTCAGAATTCGATGCGATCAGGATATCGTCAAGATAAGAAAATGTAAATGGAAGATCTAGCTAGATATGGTGCATAAATCTTTGAGATGTCTGCGCAGCATTTCTCAGTCCAAACGGCATCCTGGTAAATTCGAAGAGCCCAAAAGGAGTTAATACGGGAGCTTTTTCGTTGTCTTCTTCAGCAACTGGTATGTCATAGTACGAATTTACTAAGTCGAGTTTCCTAAATACCGTCTTGCCATGAAGCTCTGAGTTGAAATCCATAATGTTTGGGATTGGATATCGATCTGGTATGCTGATATTGTTGAGGGCCCTATAATCACCACAAGGTTACCACGTCTGGTCACTCTTCAGTACCATATGCAGTGGGGATGCCCATTGGTTTTTTGATGGTCTACAAACACCATCCTTGCACATCGTTTGGAAGGCCAATTTTGCTTCATTAAATTTTTCTGTTCTTCTGGCACAAGTCGTATTTTCGAAGGATATCAGCACCGATGATTGACGACGTTGACACTTCAGCGATGATGAATATCCATGGCATTTCTCGGTGTAAACCAAAATTGATGTTTGCAAGTTGTGTGCCATAGGTAGAAATTTTGGTTCCTAACGCATTGTACAATGGAGCAAAGGTTCTTTGTGAAGGTTTTTGCACCATTCGGACTGGGAAAGTTGAAATAGTAGCACCGGTTTCAATCAAATAACTTATACTCGTTTTAACATCTCTTAAGTATAAACATGACTGGTGGCTGCTGCAATCATCATTTGCCACCATTAATGATGATTTTGGGCGTTTTCCTGAGTCGTCGAACACGGAGATATACATTATTTAGCATTGTCACCAAATTTCCAGTGATACCAGCATTTTCGTACCAAAGGCGGCGATCTAGATCGCGGTGTGGAGTTATCGGAACGATTGCGTTGAAAACTTCTGCTGCGACTCTGAAGTTTTGACAATTTTCTTGAAGGATCTGCTACAGTTGCGGTTAACTCGTTTAATTGTTGCTGAATTTTCTTCATGTCACTGTCAGTTTCTTCTGTTTTTGAAAAGCATTGTTGGCGTTGAATGGCTTGAACTTGGTGTTGTGGCGAAGTGAGTTCGATTATCTTGTCTGCTAAAACTGCCAAACTTGATAACTCGTCGTTACTTGCAGATAACATCATTTGAACGCTGGTCGGTAAACATTGCACCCAAAGAGTCTGATTCTGCCAAAGATTTACCGGCGAGGTCTAGCATCTTCCTCAACAACTGCGAAGGTTTTCGGTCGTCTAAGTGGATGTCGGTTAATAGATGTCTTAGACGAGTATCATTGCTCAGCGAAAGACGATCAATTAGGGCTTTCTTAATTGCTTTGTATTTGTTGTTGAGAGGTGGTGCGGGTAGGATATCACTGATGTGATCCAGACAATCCAAATCCATACTTGAGATTACGTAATTAAATTTGGTGGTATCTGCAGTAATGCTAGCAAGCTCAAAAATATATTCCACCTGGGTAAACCAAAGTTCTACGCGGTCTTTCCAAAAGGGGTGGCATCTTCACACTCACTGTTGAGATTTGCGGCTGTTGTTGTAGTTGTCAGTCTGTAACTATGACTATCAAAAGTTAAATGAAGATGATAAGAGTCTTCCTATGTTCTGTGATATCTGACGTTCGGGGTTACCAATTGTTGTAATTAGATGTATAAGTTCTCTAATCAACTAAACTCATTTATAAATATTATTGAAGTACTACAAGCTTTTGAGATTGACAAGAATCAATAATCATTTATTTATGTAACTACAGTAACATATCACAATATATACATTTTATTACTATCGTGGTTGTGGCCTACTAGAGTAACGTATCACAATAATATGTGCATTTAATTACTATGGTGGCCACGACAGACTCGCAAGAGGTGTTATAGAGTCACTTGCTTATTGTTTGTTTATTCCGTAGGTAGTATATACATTTGGTGTACATTTTAGTCTTTAATCATCTGTGTTTCATGTTCAATACATAGCTCAGTTTTCCGTATGCTGACTAACCTAATCTTATTCTTCAATTTATTTCCGTCTTCAGGCTTACTTTCGATAGCGTGACTACCTGTCCTAAATGTCCTAAATAGATATACTTCTGAACCAGTTCGATTCGACTTTTCCCACGGTCAATGCATTTGTGTACCCTTGTTGGTTTCTCAGTTCTTGTATCATCCTTCTCAACTCGTCTTTGTTCTGTGTAATGTGTTATTGCCAGCGAAATTGACAGCATCTGAGACCACCATGATTGGTTAATGTGTGTTGGTTAGGATATGCAAGCATATGGATGTCACGTTTGTCAACCCACTTGACAAATCCACGTTTTTTATTTTCTTTAGGAAACTTGGCAAACCCTTTTCTATTTGACCGAATTGTACTACGAGTATGCGTTCTATTAAATTGTTAATGTAAAGTCTCTGGCCCTTTCCCAAATAATCCTGCAGCATTGTTATCACTACTAATCCAGCCAAAGTTAATTTATATCCGTTTGACTTCCAGCGTAGATATCTAAAACATACCTCGTTTCAACATCGCAACAAACAAACAAAAAAATAATCTGGATTCGACCTTAAAGGAATATAAATTCGGAAAAATGCCCTTTCTTTCCAAATCAAGACTTTCGTCAATAATGTTATGGAAAAGATATAAAACTTTTTTTGTAGATAATTTTATCGGATCTAATAACGGTCTAATTTTATGTAATGTTAATTTTATGTAATGTTTTAGTGCTTCTGGTAGTATTGTCAGTAAATTACAAAGTTCGAAAAAATAGAAAAAAAAACGATTTTGAGAGAATAGGATTCTAAAAATTGGAGTGGCAATTTTCGGTTTGGTTGCCCAATAATCCTTTATCGTATTTTTTCAACCAAGCTAGCCAACATAACAGTACCTAAAAATACATACATTTTTTACACATTTGAATCGGTTCAGTTTTGTAGCTTAGATATTGCGCTGCTATTTACTTTGATCTGTCTAGCGTATCTATTTGTTTCTTGCACTTATATCATCGTCGAGGAAAATCCTGAAATAAGCAAGTTCAGTTTTCATTTGATATCCTGGATATTTACCAAAGTTGAACTATCGAAAGGATGTATTTGTGGGATGAAATCTCCATCGTTTCGTTTCGGTACTCTTGGACGATGCCGATGTTGGGCCCTTCTGCCTCTTTCTATTTCTCCATCGGCATCATTTCCTGTATGCGCATCTATTTCTTCATCAGAGGTACTACTGTGATGACACTCAAGATCTATCGCGTCTGAAGGGCGTAGTCTGGGAATTGTAGTAGACTCCGAGCTGAGATACAGAAGGCACATTGACTCACTGTTACGTCGTGATTCAACGCTCAAACTTCTATACACTAATGGATTCCTGCTCCAATCGAAAACTGAGGACACACTTGTGCCATGCGCTAGTTCTCCCTATTTTTAATTATGGCGATGCATTGTACAAAGATTCCAAAGCAGTTGTCTCTGTTTTATATATGGGATCAAGAAACGTGATCGAGTCTACCATACACTTGCCTGGGTGGGTTGGCTGAACATGTCGAGGCGTCGAGTTCTGCATGCAGCATGCTTGTACCATAAAATTATTTTGTTAAAAACTCCCTCGTACCTATACAAAAAAAAAATAGTTTCCCCACGGATGTCCACAACAAGACTTGTTCAAAAACCCCGCCTTAACAACTACCATGGCGCCACTTCATGATAACGACTAAAGCTTGTATTAATTGTTACGCAATTGACTAGACGCCCCCTTCAAGTACACTTAGATTAGGTACGGATTTGTATATTTCTAGTTGGTTTTTAAGGAATACGTTGCAATTCGTAAACCGAGTGATAGTTTACGTTTGATATGATTCTCATCTTTGTATTTGTTGTTTTAGATTCCAATAGTCACATAGCAATATATTGTACACAGAACGTTCATAACCCTACTTTTCCACATGACGGTAAATTTTTTGTTTTATTTTTATGTTATCTATTTTTGTTTGGGATGTTGCCATGTGCACAAAGCCTGTTGGCTTGTCTGTGCGGCGGTCGTGGAGACGGAGCATTTTTAAAATCCCTGCCTAACCTGGGCTTGAACCCTGGGCTTCATAGTGGAAGGCATTCGCCTTATCTACTAGGCCACCTCCGCTCATTCAATTACTAAATTGTAAGGAGACAGAGTCTTATTGTATTCATTTGCTTATAGCGTGGCCTGAAAACGGAAGTCTACACTTCAGAAACATATAGCCCCAAGATTCGTAATCGTAATCGTACATAGTAACATCAGAAGCTACCTTTTTTGATTTATTATTTAATAAATTCCGGTGGAATGGAACCTTTTATCTCTTTATCTACGACTCACATATAATAAGTTCATTGCATACGTATCTATGACTATATAATCAATTATTAACCCCATCATGATACGCGCCAATGGTTATAATGGAGAAAGGTATTTGTCGGGCAATTCCGTCATACGAAGATCGAAGATCGAAGAAGCAACCGTAGACACGTGTTTCGGACTATTAGTCCTCATCAGTACGGTATAGCCAAGGAGCAAGATGGACACTCAATTGAAAAACACTCAAATGGCTCCCTACAGGGGGTGACCAATGTCGCCAATTTGGTGCTTCAGTCCCAACATCTTCAGGATTCGAAGACAAGAAGTGACGTCGCGCCGGAAGTGACTGGTACACCCCAGGTACACCATAGCCCATAGGGAATCCATTTGAGTGTTTTTCCATTGAGTGTCCATCTTGCTCCTTGGCTATACCGTACTGATGAGGACTAATAGTCCGAAACATGTGTCTACGGTTGCTTCTTCGATCTTCGATCTTCGTATGACGGAATTGCCCGACAAATACCTTTCTCCTTTATATCTCACCGTCGATTAACCAGCTTTCCTTTAATGATTATAATGACACTAGCGTTGTATAATAATGACAGTTCGTTCAAATAATGAGTTCATTATTTTAAGGAACTGTCATCATTATACGAAGGTACTGTCAAAGTCAGTCTAACCCTACGTGGATGACACTAGTTTGACATATCGCCTCGCCACCATTGGCAAATACATTTAAAAGATTTGATATAAAATGGAATTTATGAGTCGTAGATAAAACATCGTATTCGACTCGCACACAACTGATATAAATCGTTCGCATGTTTATACGCTCGCCTACGGCTCGCGTATAAACTTCATGCTCGCGATTTGTACCCTTAGTTATGAGCTCGTCAAATAATATACTATTAGTTTTCGCATACATACACAAGTCATCGTACCGTGACTTAATGCAAACAATATATATGGGAAGAACACGATGTAAAATTTCACCGCAATGAAAAGGAATAATTCTGAAAACGGATAGTGATGAGAAGTTCAAATAGTGATAGGAGGCCAAGAAGCAAGCCTACAAAGACTTGGAATGTAGTCCTTGAGCATGCTTCTAAGCGTGATCATTCACTCAAAACAAAACATAGGATGCTTGCTTGACACCAATGCTTTCGCAGGTTCATCACGTAAAGGAATTTGAAGATAATTGTGGAATTTATTATTGGAATAAACTTTTGCGGATAGGTATTGTGGTTATAGGTACCCCGAATAGTAAATTAATAGGCACACGCGACGAAGAAAAATTTTAATTTGTAAATAATCCACTTTTAATTATTTTATTTTTTGTAATATATACTTATGTATACAATGGTGTGCAATAAATGCAACAATTATTGTTGTACAAATATATATGAATGTTCTCTGTAACGGAACTAATTTAATTTTTAGCCTCAATCATATTTTTTACATAATTATTTATCATTATTTATTTCATTATTTATCACTTCCTGGTAATTTTTGCTTTTGTTTGTTCAATAATTAAGTTACAATAAAGTATGTATGTCTACGTAATATACCTAATACAAGGTTTGAATCATTATTATCACTATTATTATCTATTGTTCTGCCTTGGTGTTTTAATTTAACGTAATTTTCGGGGGTTCATATATGTATGTGTTATATTAACTAAATAGTTAGAGAAAATGATATTTAAAAATGCGATTCTTATTATACATAATAGGTTTGTTAGAGCAGCCCCAAAATAAGTGCATAAAGCTTAACAAATAAAATCCTTAGGTGGTAAGAAAACCGGTGTAAAATTTTTTCGCTTAACATTGTTGCACTCAATTGTTATTGAACATCAAAGTTTAAACTGGAGTAATAGCGCGCCAAAACGCTTTGTAACGTCATAAGATTGGTGAGAAGCACAGCGAGCCTAGGCCGTAGAGAGCGGCCGAAAAAACAGGAGCTACGGGCACGAGAACGGCATCGAGTTGAATGTGTAGTATCTGGAGGACGTTGTGTGCGTTATGTTAACAAATAAGTATAGTTGGGTCAAGGGATCTTTGCGTGTTGTCAAAAGTGACAGTCGTCTGAGAAGACGTACGTCCAACGTTAATGTGAATCTTTTCACATGTTGTAGAAAGATTGAAGGCATGACAATCGCATCGTAACTAGATCATGTCACGTGGCCTTCGACCAAGCATGCTACGTCACACCAATCACAGCGCGTTCTGGTCTGACTCATATTTAAAGAGACGAGACCGATTTTAATATTATTAATTGTGTACGAACCGATTTTTTTCTTAAAAAAAAGTTTGCGGACGGTTCTGGTATATGTTTGGCACTAATAGAGCGTATTAATTTTTAATTTTGAAACATTGTGCAAGACCCCTGTTGTTTTCACTCCTGGTCGAGCAAACCTATTATACACACAGGTTGCAAATATACCTGGAATGTTATGAATCTACAATACCAATCTGTAAACCCAGTCAGTAGGTTGTAGCAAAAAGAAACATTTTCGAAAAATCAAAATTTCAAGTTGGTATAAGTTATCTCTATGAACCCACTTATAACATCAAAAAGATTGACCCGATTAAGAAAAAATATGTCACCCGCAAGAGGCCTAAAGTTTATAATTTTTCTCAATAAATGTGTTTGTTTTGTAGTAAGGGTAAAGTATTTTTCAAGTTGAAAATTTTTAACAATAGGTTGTGAAATAATAGTATAAAGATATTACTGTAATGCAACATTTGGGTCTCCCGCACTTGGCATAAAATTGAGTAATTCTTACTTTTGTAGACCAGGTAAATAACCTCAGTGGTGTTAGGAACATATTATACAAGTTGATAAAAAGTTGTCTCTATGGACCCACGTATACCACCAGAATAGTTAGCCCAATTGAAAACAATCTAGATCTTCTGCAAGGGGTCCATAATTTTTTCATGTTTCTAAATGTTTAATCAGATCATATTTGTCACTTGAAAAAGAAAACAATTCAATTTGTCATCATAATTGGCATGCATTATAAAAATAAGCTAAATTTGTTAGAATACTTGATTTTATGCAATTTAAGTAGGTTGTATTAGAATTATATATTTTTATGCTTTTATTTCACACCCTACCTATTGTTGAAACTATTCAACTAGAAAAGAAAAATTGGGACAAATTATAATTTTTTTTCATTTGCGGGAGATCAATTATTATTTTTTAATTGAGCCAACTTTTTTGGTAGTTAATGAATCCATAGAAACTACTTTACATCAACTTGAAAATTTGATTTTGCAAAGGAACTATTTTTTAGACAGCCACTGTATATGTGTTCTATCGATTCCTGCGATCTACCGATTCACTGATCTACCCAACAGGCGGTCTATAGGGCCACTAGTAAAATTAATAAATCAGAATGTTTAAAAAAATGTCAGTTTGTATATACAAACTACAGCATTTATTCCACACAGTTTTTTTACTGTTACCTAGTTTAACACTATTGTTCCTTCATCGGTATTTTGTTATGTTATATGGATAACCAACTGTCACACCACATTGATTTCTTTCAAGATACAGTTTTTTTATATTCAAAAATACTTTCGCCCACCATTTTCAACAATGTAAGTTAGTTTAAATTATATAGGATATTACTACCGACGTTGGTATATCTGTTAATTCAAGTACGATTTATCACATTTGATGCAGTTTTAAAAAAGTACAAGTACATATTTTTTTTTATTCTAATCATAGTCGATACCTTATGACACCCTAATAATATATGCGGATAACCATAAACATTTACGCAGGTAACCCTTTTATCATGAGTTTCATGTGCAAAAAAAATACCAAAAGTTTACAAATTTATAGTATCCGGTAGGCGGTAGGAAACGCCCTTAATCAAAAAGTTCGTATCAACCTTCCATCTCAGCGTTATAATGCGTTTAGCAAACAGTCAAACTTTCATCATTATTATCTGGAGATTATAATGTAAAATGTTTCATTAAATTAGACGAAAGCCAACCCAGCGCAGATCATCTTGTAAACTTAGAACGCTAATTGCTAATTTATGTTGCAGGCGAATCTATCCTTAATAACTCTTGCGTGCGCGCGTTAAGATATATTGCCAGAAACACCTGCTACAGGGATACTGACCCTATAGAAGAACCATCGAATGTTCATCCAGTAGTGTCGGCGTAGGAAGGTTCATTGTTTCTAATTTTTCAAATTACGACACGGGAATTCATCAAGAGAATTAACCCATTTGGTCCTTTCATATTTATGATAATTATGACATTCAGGTAAAAGCTTACCCTTAGTGAATTGCAGGTGCCTTAATGCTTTATACCTTATAATTTTTTTTTTCTTACCACCTTAGCAAGTGGTGCAAAGGCTAACTTTGAGACTGGTATTGGTTATTGGAAATTTAACATTTAGTATGAGAGCTGGTGAATATTTGTGTTCAAACCACCCTTACGATTTTTTTCAAATTGCAAAATTAGTTCAGTTAAATTAAAATACTCCCTTGAGTTTTTATACACTATTTTAGAAACCTTTTTCAGTAACAAAATCCCGGCCGTCCCGGTGCTTTGTCATTGGCAAGCGAGTCTATACTATGTTTTGCAAAAATTGGTTTATCGATGGTAAAATATAAAAAGTAGAAGGTAATTTCGGGCATATCCGTCATCAAAGAAGCAACCGTATACACGTGTTTCGGACTTATTAGTCCTTACGTCCGAAACACGTGTATACGTGTATACGGTATACGGTTGCTTCTTTGTTGACGGATATGCCCGAAATTACCTTCTACTTTTTTTTTATGTTTTCGAATCTTTGGACGTTTTGCAAAGTTTTGCAAAACGTCCAAAGATTCGATTGCGGTGAATATTGTGTCTCCTTAATATACAGGCTGTTTATTAAATATACAGCAAAAGAATCAAGGGGCTATTCCCAGGCCTATTCTAAGAATATTATGTCCTTTATGAATTATTAATAGCCGCTTTATTTCGAAGATACAAGGCGAGAAAAATTGTCGACTAAACCAGCAGTTGGCACACATACTATGTGTATTGGCGAAATATTTTAAGCGATATAAAACCTGAACAAATCGTTCACCAGCTCTTAACTTACGTTGAACTGCGACGTTTGGTCCCGATTCTTTAGTAGTTTCTCCAAAATCGGGTACACACGCACACGTACACGCGCACGCACACACACACACACGCGCACGCGCGCGCACACACACACACACACACACACACACCCGCGCGCGCGCGCACGCCCGTCACACACACGCACTTGCACCCGCACTCGCACTGGCACTCGCACACACACTCGCACACACGCACACACCCACACACACCTACACACACTGGCGTGATAGCTGCCACCAAAGTTCCCGCAACACTAATAAAATATCTAATGAAGTGATCACTGGTTGACTCTTGTATTGGGTTTCTTCTTATGGCGCATGTCTCCCGCTTGATCCCCCACTCTTCTCCCTGTCCCGAGACTGTTGATTTTAACCTCCAAAGTTTGTAATGATTGAAGAAAACATCTTTACTGTGATGCTGTTTTATATTTTAGTGTTATTATTCAAACTAAAATGGTTAATAGGTGTGTGTGTAACATAATATAAAGCCGGCAATGCAGTAACAATAGTAACTTACAATATTAGCAAGATTATAATAATGAACCAATAACCTATATACAGGCTGGCGGAATGGGTATTGACGGTTTGTAGAGTGATATTATGGATACAGCAATGAAACGACCAAGGTCACAAAGATATCCTTTTATTAAACATATAATGCAGTTTTGCAACAACAGTTATTTTTTGGAAATAACGTCTCTAAGTGGCCACCATGTTTGTCTAAACAAAGTTGAAGTCGTGACTGAAAATCCTCTGTAACTCGTTGCAGCATCTTCTGGTTTATTGAGTTTGAAGTATATTTGCGAAAACCCGAGCCTTTAAATATCCCCATAAGAAGAAATCAGGGCAGGGTAAATCTGATCACTATGGCGGCCAAATAAAATTACCATGTCGGGATACAAGTCGTCCATGTTTCCTAGTAGGTACAGCCATGAAAATTCGCGCAGTATGGCTTGTTACTCCATCGTATTGGAACCATAATCGAACATCTTGCCACCAACCCAAATTGTTTGCCGACGATTTGAAAGGTACGATCTAAACAGCATCAAGGGTACGCCAGGAATACCATATCTCTCCATCCTGTGCAAAAAAATGTTGGTGAACGCGTCAAATGCCTTCGACAGGTTAATAAATAGGTCAAGATATGCAGTCGTTTGGTCCATACAGAAGTATATGTCTCTGGTGTAACTGAAAAAAGCCGCGTCGGTTGATCTACCACGACAGAAACCATGTATATTTTCAGAAATGATTTATATACGGATATATTTCGATAAATAATCAAATTTTTTCAAGCACTTTAGAGAATAAGTTTAAAATACTAATGGAGCGGTAGTTTGAAAGGTCCCCTTTTTTATAAAGATTTGCAGTGCATATTTTATCTTCTATGGAAAAACTCCCATTGAGAAATAAAAATAGATAAAGAAAGTGAACTGTGGTGTTGGAACTGCGGTAAGAAAAAGTCATGTTCCCTTCAGTGGCGTTTAAATGTTTCAAACGAAATGATTTGGTTTTAAAAGAGCCAGCTATTCTATGGTTCCTCCTCACACGACCTACTGTCCCTATGCTGTTCCTAGAGTTGGAATCTATCAACTAGTTCTCTGTGTGTATACCCGGCCCTAGATTCGAACCTGGAGGATCAATAAAAGTATAATTCAATCAAGAATAATTACCAAACATACATACAAACTTTCAGATAAGAATTAATAATACTCATCAATTTTATTTAGCCATAATAAGCAAAATTTTACTGCATGTAGCTCAACTAACCTAAATATCGAAGCAATCGATCACCGAGCGGCAAAATTTATAAGTACAAGTCCCCCTCTTAAATCGAATTAAGAAGTAACGATTGAACATCGCTTAGCACACACCGTATTTTATCTTAAGAACAGGTGGTTACTGTTTTTGGGTTACAGTGATTTCGCTTTATTGGCGACGTCGGCGAACACGCATCCTAATTACCAACCCAAAAATGAACGGATATTATGCAAAGCAGGGCAAATGAAATAAACACATCGGAAGACCCGGTAATTGTATTTGAATGTGGGTAAATTGACATGTCGCGTGACTCGTCTTTATTCTAACCTTACAGTTGTGGAATACTTTCAAGTTTATAGTTAATATCTCATTTATTATTATCTCATTTATAAGAGAGTCCAGATGTCAGTCGAACAACCTCAAAAACCGGCAAATTTACTAATTGAATAAGAAAAAAGAAAACTAATGTTTGCAAAAACAAGCTAAATATTTGAATAAATATTTTGTTATTAAAAGCAGTAATGATGTGATTAAAGAAAAACATTGGAGTAATACGTCATTTTATTCCAGACGAATCATGTGGTTGTTCTGGTGCTACAAATTTTGCAAAAAAAATAATAAAAAAATCATTCTCGCATCCTGTGTTGTTCAAAACGGAAAAGATTCATCAAAATCCGATTCGTCAAGCGGTTCGAGAAAAAATCAACCAATACCAAGTTTCCCTTTGCTCTAGCACACACAGAAAAGTGATTATTTGGAACGAGAAAACATAATTTCTTGAATTTATTTACTAGATGCAAATGCATATTTACTTGGATGTAGAAAGTTAGGTATATACAAGAAATGCCATTGCGTATGTGGCATACGCAATATAAGTAAAATAATTTCTCAGATAAATGCTGTCAACAAATAAACTCTTTCTTTATAAGAACCAATATTGTATTGAAAGAAGTAATTGAATTTTTCGTCCCAAAAATGTTAATTTCTCCAACGAAGTAATAGTAAATCCATCCAAGTGCGTAGTTACTTGATCCAAGAAAATATAAGACATTTAATATAAGTAAGTATTGTTTACTGAATAAAAACCCACCAATTATTTGACTGAAGTTATTCTCACTTCTTTCAAGTAATCCCTTTCTCTGGAATACCACGCGCGGGCGCGTGGTACTGGCGCCATAGAGGCCGGTAAAGGAGGCTAACCTAGTACAACAACAACAACGAAGTAAATACCCGTAGGGGGCGTGCCTTGTGACTTATTGGGGATGTGTATTGTGATTTATAGTGCACAATAAATGTTTCAACACGGAATAGTTTGATGTAACTCACGCAACGGTTTAGAAGAGTAAGTAAATATATCTAACATACCTATCTTGTTTATTAGCAATAGAAAACGTATTTGTGCCAAATCTTTAAAATTCTTACATGAAGTAGCTAAAAATATTTACCGGGAATAAAAATATACACTTCATTGAAGACTGTTTACTTACTTCACCAGAGTAACCACTTTCTTAAATCTAGTAATTATTCCAAGAAATAAAATTTCTTGGTTGAAGTCAATAATCTCTCGCGTATATACGAACCTCCCAACTACTTCAGCCAAGTAATTCTCCCTTCGTTCGAGAGATCACTTTCTGTGTGCAGGCTTCCGTTTCCGAAAACTAATTGTTTGTTGTGCATTTATTCACAACATGTTTCTTGATTTGTTATTTATAAATATTACTATACTTTGGTCGAAGGGATCTTTTGTCAAAAGTGGCAGTCACCTGGTGTAATCAACGCTTGTTATCAGTGGCGTAGCTACATATTCGGCGCCCTGGACCAAGTATAATTGGTGCGTCCCCTTGGTTCTTGGAAGGTTCTTGGTTCTAGCGAAATTTGCTTTGAACATTTAGTTTTAAAAACACTTATGAACAACATAAGAGAAAACGTAATATATTTATATATTTCTTAGTTTTCATCGCATTTTTGTTCTTTTCACATACAGAACACATAATTCTCAAAAACTCTTCATTTTACAAAAATTCTAAATACCTAAATCTAAAATAGAAAAAAACATCAAAATTTACAACTAAGTAGGTAGTCTTTTTTATCTTTACAGCACTCAAATCAACCAAAGAACACAGCCTTTATTTCAAATAATTCTCACAGAACGCCTCTGTAACCTTAAAACCCCGTCCAAATTATATTTACGGACTTAGTTTTTATGTGTGCACAAAAAATAAGTAAATTAAGTTTGATATTAATAATAATAATAATAATAATAAATTCCTTCATTAGCCACATTAAATAAAAACAAGAACATTTTTATACACCAAACTTGTGGTTAAATGGCGAAGTTCAGTGGGCACAGAGTGTCTACTGTTCAACTCAACCATAAATGTACACTACACAAAAAGTATAAAGTAAAAATTCGTTAACATAAAGCAAAAAAAATAACTAAAATAAACAACTAAAATCGTAATCTAACTGAAATAAACTAACAACTAAAAGAAATTCCTCTGTTTCTCCCGCAGTCAACACACTATTATGTACCAGCAACGCAACCCCTCGATTCATAGTACCCATCCTGAGCAGTCTGCAAGACACGACGGAGCTCGTTCTTAAAAGCAACAAAATTCATATGTTTGATATAAATTGGACAATCGTTATAAAGTGCAGCTATATTGTAGGAAAACGATCTTTTATACAGTGCAGTCTTGTGAGCAGGTATGGTGAGAGTAAACTTATGCCTTAGGTTCAAGTTATGTACGTCAGTCCTGAACGTAATTTTATTATAGAGGTACGGCGGAACCTGCTTACTAATTATTTTATGGCAAAGGCAGATGAAATGATACTTTGGCATGAATGATACTTTCATGTTAAGCCATTTAGTTATCTTTAATCTATGCGATATTCTGTCAAACTTTCGTATGCCATGAATAAAACGGAGACAACTATTCTGTACACGCTGCATACGATGGGCATCAAACTCACTTACACAATGACCATAAGCGACATCGACATGCGTGAAGTTTGAGAGCACCAATCTGCAGCAACCTCTTCTTCATATCCTTGTAAAGAATATGTCGATGTTGGTAAAGACACCCCAGTGCACAGTAGGCCTTTTTGATGCATTGGCTCACATGAGCAGTAAACCGCAAATCGGTATCAAGCACAACCCCAAGGTTTTTAGTTTCTTTAGACATGCTCAACCTGTCGCCACTAATCTCAACATTGACTTCATCAGGATTAAGTTTCCCAAATATAATTACTTTAGATTTGGCAGGGTTTAAAATAAGCGACAATTTACGAGAGTAGGAAAACACAGATTCAAGATCGTTGTTGAGTTTAGTGCAAGCTGAAGCAACATCATTTTTTAGCGAAAGATATATATAATTGAGTATCATCAGCGTACATGTGCACCGACGAATGTTTCCCTTTGCTCTAGCACACACAGAAAAGTGATTATTTGGAACGAGAAAACATAATTTCTTGAATTTATTTACTAGATGCAAATGCATATTTACTTGGATGTAGAAAGTTAGGTATATACAAGAAATGCCATTGCGTATGTGGCATACGCAATATAAGTAAAATAATTTCTCAGATAAATGCTGTCAACAAATAAACTCTTTCTTTATAAGAACCAATATTGTATTGAAAGAAGTAATTGAATTTTTCGTCCCAAAAATGTTAATTTCTCCAACGAAGTAATAGTAAATCCATCCAAGTGCGTAGTTACTTGATCCAAGAAAATATAAGACATTTAATATAAGTAAGTATTGTTTACTGAATAAAAACCCACCAATTATTTGACTGAAGTTATTCTCACTTCTTTCAAGTAATCCCTTTCTCTGGAATACCACGCGCGGGCGCGTGGTACTGGCGCCATAGAGGCCGGTAAAGGAGGCTAACCTAGTACAACAACAACAACGAAGTAAATACCCGTAGGGGACGTGCCTTGTGACTTATTGGGGATGTGTATTGTGATTTATAGTGCACAATAAATGTTTCAACACGGAATAGTTTGATGTAACTCACGCAACGGTTTAGAAGAGTAAGTAAATATATCTAACATACCTATCTTGTTTATTAGCAATAGAAAACGTATTTGTGCCAAATCTTTAAAATTCTTACATGAAGTAGCTAAAAATATTTACCAGGAATAAAAATATACACTTCATTGAAGACTGTTTACTTACTTCACCAGAGTAACCACTTTCTTAAATCTAGTAATTATTCCAAGTAATAAAATTTCTTGGTTGAAGTCAATAATCTCTCGCGTATATACGAACCTCCCAACTACTTCAGCCAAGTAATTCTCTCTTCGTTCGAGAGATCACTTTTCTGTGTGCAGGCTTCCGTTTCCGAAAACTAATTGTTTGTTGTGCATTTATTCACAACATGTTTCTTGATTTGTTATTTATAAATATTACTATACTTTGGTCGAAGGGATCTTTTGTCAAAAGTGGCAGTCACCTGGTGTAATCAACGCTTGTTATCAGTGGCGTAGCTACATATTCGGCGCCCTGGACCAAGTATAATTGGTGCGTCCCCTTGGTTCTTGGAAGGTTCTTGGTTCTAGCGAAATTTGCTTTGAACATTTAGTTTTGAAAACACTTATGAACAACATAAGAGAAAACGTAATATATTTATATATTTCTTAGTTTTCATCGCATTTTTGTTCTTTTCACATACAGAACACATAATTCTCAAAAACTCTTCATTTTACAAAAATTCTAAATACCTAAATCTAAAATAGAAAAAAACATCAAAATTTACAACTAAGTAGGTAGTCTTTTTTATCTTTACAGCACTCAAATCAACCAAAGAACACAGCCTTTATTTCAAATAATTCTCACAGAACGCCTCTGTAACCTTAAAACCCCGTCCAAATTATATTTACGGACTTAGTTTTTATGTGTGCACAAAAAATAAGTAAATTAAGTTTGATATTAATAATAATAATAATAATAATAAATTCCTTCATTAGCCACATTAAATAAAAACAAGAACATTTTTATACACCAAACTTGTGGTTAAATGGCGAAGTTCAGTGGGCACAGAGTGTCTACTGTTCAACTCAACCATAAATGTACACTACACAAAAAGTATAAAGTAAAAATTCGTTAACATAAAGCAAAAAAAATAACTAAAATAAACAACTAAAATCGTAATCTAACTGAAATAAACTAACAACTAAAAGAAATTCCTCTGTTTCTCCCGCAGTCAACACACTATTATGTACCAGCAACGCAACCCCTCGATTCATAGTACCCATCCTGAGCAGTCTGCAAGACACGACGGAGCTCGTTCTTAAAAGCAACAAAATTCATATGTTTGATATAAATTGGACAATCGTTATAAAGTGCAGCTATATTGTAGGAAAACGATCTTTTATACAGTGCAGTCTTGTGAGCAGGTATGGTGAGAGTAAACTTATGCCTTAGGTTCAAGTTATGTACGTCAGTCCTGAACGTAATTTTATTATAGAGGTACGGCGGAACCTGCTTACTAATTATTTTATGGCAAAGGCAGATGAAATGATACTTTGACATGAATGATACTTTCCTGTTAAGCCATTTAGTTATCTTTAATCTATGCGATATTCTGTCAAACTTTCGTATGCCATGAATAAAACGGAGACAACTATTCTGTACACGCTGCATACGATGGGCATCAAACTCACTTACACAATGACCATAAGCGACATCGACATGCGTGAAGTTTGAGAGCACCAATCTGCAGCAACCTCTTCTTCATATCCTTGTAAAGAATATGTCGATGTTGGTAAAGACACCCCAGTGCACAGTAGGCCTTTTTGATGCATTGGCTCACATGAGCAGTAAACCGCAAATCGGTATCAAGCAAAACCCCAAGGTTTTTAGTTTCTTTAGACATGCTCAACCTGTCGCCACTAATCTCAACATTGACTTCATCAGGATTAAGTTTCCCAAATATAATTACTTTAGATTTGGCAGGGTTTAAAATAAGCGACAATTTACGAGAGTAGGAAAACACAGATTCAAGATCGTTGTTGAGTTTAGTGCAAGCTGAAGCAACATCATTTTTAGCGAAAGATATATATATAATTGAGTATCATCAGCGTACATGTGCACCGACGAATGTTCCACATATTTGGGCAATTGGGAAGTATACAACAAAAACAATAAGGGACCCAAAATAGACCCCTGTGGGACACCCGATGTCAGTGGCAACGCAGGAGAATATTGATCGTCAACTTTAACTATTTGAGATCTTCCAGTCTGAAATAAGCGCGACAGCGGCGACGGCCCAAAATAATGTAATAAAGATAATAGCATAGAATGATTAATCTTATCAAAGGCCTTGCTATAGTCCAGTAAAACCATAACAGTACACATATTTTTGTCTCTTGACTGTATAATATCATCCGTTATCTTCAATAGGGCCGTCGCGCGACTATAGTTAGGACGAAACCACCATTGGATAGAAGGTAAAATAGCTCAATCAATCAAATACCCGTGCAATTGAACCTCCATGCACCTCTCCATAACCTTTGACAAAGTTGGTAGTATACTTATAGGTCGTAGTCCTCCATCTTTTCAGGACTGGCCTTTTTAGGCAAATGCATAATTATACCTACCTTCCACGCACTGGGAAACTATTTTTCAAAACAACAATTTACAATATGAGTAATATATTGCAAAATATGAGGACAACACATGCCTATGAATTTGATATTCAGCTCATCAATTCATGATTATACAGTAATTATGAAGCCGAAATTCAATTAAGAATTAGTAAACATTGTGCAGATTCCTTAGTTCTCGACAAAATAACGCCTGTAAATTAAAAACAATTTTTACTTCACTTTCATGTAAAATAAAGTATGTAAGAAGAATATTTAAATCTACCGCCAAACCACTTCCCGCCCGGAAGATGGAGAAGAAACCACCACCAGAAGCCAGTCTTTCGCTAAACTTTGCTACAGTAACATGTATTATATTTTCTCTTATGAGTAAAGTGTATTTTAATGTAAAGACACAGGTTTTTTCATTACAGTTGGTGGTCAACTAGTGGCCGGAAACGCAAGTGTTTCATTTTTCAAACAAAAGTGTTTTCAGTTTTCACCATTTGCTGTTTGGTGCCGGTTTTCGCGGGTGACGCGCAATTATTTCGTCTTGTATGACGCTGTGCTCTCGCGCGCGCGTTGACATTTCGGTTAGAGACATTTCGCCCAAATCAACAAAGTTGGTAGTAACCGTGACTTAATTTTGACAGTTGCGTTTACCGCGTAGTGTTTATGTTTTGTTTACGTGACGCAATGCGATGTTTTGCGGCTATTTCGCATGTTTGTTCGCATTTTGCTAATGCAGAGTCGCACAACTACAATCTGCGATCGCGTGCCGATCACTAACAACAAAAGATGACAGAAAACGTCGTGATGACAACCGAACAATTCCAACAACTTCAAGGTATGCTTGATGTTTTTCCTTCTGTTCAAGGACCACCACCGATACAAATAAATCAACAAACCGGACATTTTGCTGGCTGCAAATTTAGATTTTCTGGCAAGAAGGAGGAAAATGTTGAAGCACTTATCGATGCAATCACTGTTGATAAAGGCTGTGTTGGTGTGTCAGATGAAAATGCTGTGAAGGGGATACCGATGTTGCTTGACGGACAGGCCGCCACCTAGTGGATGAGTACCAAATCTTCTCAATAAACATGGGATGCTATCGAATCTGTAAGATATGCTTTCGGAGTAAATACACCTAATCATTTTTTGTCAACAATGGACGTGCTCTTTTGGCCAAGCTGTCACAGGACCCGCCACTTCACGATACTCATCAGCTGGATAGGGTTTACGGTTTGATGCATCGGAGCATTAGAAGACTTTTACCGTACAATAGAAGAGTCTCGTAGAAGGCAACAAAACCCAAAACGACAAAAGTGATGACTCGACAAAAAGGGTTAGACCAAAATGTAACCACTGCCACAATTTTTGACACATCCAGAGGGATTGCAGAAATTTTGCAGCAAGTTCAGAGACTTTGAACCAGTCCAGAGGTAGCCGACCGTAACGAAAGACAACAGTAGTTAATAGTATTAATAGTAGTAAGTTAAATTCTAGTATAAATTTTTTACAGCGCTCAAGGGACCCACACCTCCATTGAATGCTATAGCTGTGGAGCTTCTGGGGTTATTCGCTCAAGATGTACGAACTGCCAGATGAATACTTCATCACCTGGTGTTCTTCGACATCCATAGAGTTTTTTTAGGCAAAAGTGGAAAAAGTTGATGACCGGATGAACCCACTTCTACCGTTGACGATTGGTGACGCAGACGGAGCTGGTTCTGTGGACTCCGGAGCTCAAGTCTCCATCGCAGGAAGTACTCTTTACCATCATTTAAAAGAGATCACTGCTGATTTCTTCAAAACAAAGATGAGGCGTTCGTATGCCGATGGTATCGCTAAAGAAGAAGATGCCCTTGAGACTAACGTAAATGTAACAATCCAAGGGAGAACCTTGCCGCAAAAGTTTTTAATACGTCCACTCCTCCAGAATAACAGCACGTTGCTAAGAATAAATTTACTGGAAAGAGCACAAATAATTTTAAATCTTCAAAACAAAAGATGGTGCTTTGTAGACAACCCACCAACGCAGTATCGTTTCGTTGACTCCAGTCTTTTACCATCCAGTAACATTGCCAGCCATCAGCCATCAGTGTTTGTTTACGATCAGACGAAGCAGAGCTTACAACTTATCAAAGAAGGTCGCTAGATGAAGTTCTTACCAACCACAGCGACATTTTTTAAGCCAATCAATACAAAGCTTTGCTGTCCACCACATCCGTGCAAAGGATCATGATCCCATTGCTGTACCTCCTTACCCTCTTAGTTATACCAAGAAGAGTTTCCTACAAGCAGAGCTTCAGCAATTATATTGGAGAATAGTATTATAGAAGAATGTGAGTCCCTATGGCCAATCCAGTACTCGTCCCAAAGAAAAACAGCTACAGACTATGTATAGTGTACAGGAAGCTAGCTAGTTGCCGTGACTGTTGGCGACAATGCCTCGAGTCGATGAGCTTTTGCACAAGAGTAAGCGTTCACCATTTATGTCCACCATCGACCTTCTATCCCGTTTCTGGCAAGTGCCTGTTGCCGAAGAAGATCGCGACAAGACCTGCTTTGTGACCCCGTTCGGAATATACCGATTCACCCTTATGCCTTTCGGTCTGAAGAATGCTCCAGCCACCTTCAGCCGCTTGAAACACGTCAGTGAAACACCTAGGCCATCTCATCACCAGCGACGGAATCCAACTAGATCCTGTGAAGATGTCCGCTATCCTGGAGATGGTTCCCCAAAATCGACGAAGGATGCCCGCAGCTTTGTGCATACATGCTCTTCGTATAGGAAATTCATACCACGCTATTCCGAGATTGCTCGCCCTTTGACAAATCGCCTGAGGAAAAGTGCCCCATTCAGGGTTGCTGAAGTAGAAATGGAAGCATTCACCACTCTGAAGAAGTGCTTAACAAATGCTCCAGTCCTTGTCCTAGTAGACACAACAAAGCCATACATCCTCAGAACCGATGCAAGCAGCTGCGCATTGGGTGCAGATATCCTCCCGGGGGAGGGAACCAACGAGCGGCCAGTAGAGTATGCCAGGCGACTGCTACTACCTGCAGAGAAAAATTACTCCACCACCGAGAGGGAGGCTTTGGCAGTTGTTTGGGTTAATGAGAAATTCAGGACCTACTTAGAGGTGGCTGAAGTAACCATTGCAGTGACCGCCAACCGCTCCAGTTGAATTCACCTTGAAGACTCGTTCCAGTCGTCTTGCGAGATGGGCTCTACGTATTCAAGGCCTCCATGCGAATATCATCTACACGCCTGGTAAGATGAATTTTATTGCCGATATGCTCTCCAGGCCATCCAACAACGATCATGCTGCTGTAGATAGGGCTGGAAGCCCTATCAATACCTCCACCTTAGACCGAGAATCTACATCAGTGATCAGTCAATGCCGAGATGCCTAGGAGGAATGGCGTTGGCATACGACAAGCGGAGCTGAACGATCCTGACGTTGCAAAAATCGTCTCTGCCTTTTGACCTTTTACCCTTCAGCCAGTTGAAATTGAGAATTGGGCCTCCATCTATCCGGAGCTAGATACGGATGCCCACCTTGTCGTCCCTTAAGGTGCACTTTATGATGTGATGAAGGAGTATCACGATGCACCTACCGCAGGTCATTATGGAGCTGATTATGGTACTTACCACAAGATAGCTTCAAGATAGTATTGGCCTGGCATGAGACGCTACATCACCGAGTACATCAAGAAATGTGTAGAATGCCAAAAGTACAAGTGCACCAATCTGAAACCTGCTGGTCTGCTGAGAACTCCTGTCCTCGGCCAGAGATTCGAAACTATCGGAATAGATTTATCTGGACCTTTGCCGTCTACATCAACTGGACACCGTTTGATATTCATCGTGGAAGATACCTCATCGAAGTGTGTTGAGTTATTCCCCATGGTACAAGCCAAAGGTGAGAATTGTGCCCGTGTCCTTATTGACGCGATTATGACCAGATTTGGTACCCCTAGAACAATTATCTCCGACAATGGAGTTCAATTCATTAGTGATGTAATGCAGCAAGTGACATATTGCTTAGGTATTAAGCAATCGTTTATTCCGGTTTGCCACCCTCAGGCAACCCTAGTGGAGAGTAAAAATCGAGGTTTGAAGACCCAACTTGCCATCTTAGTTGGAAATGATCATACCGAATGGCTGGATAAGCTACCTTCGATAAGATTTGCCATGAACACTACAAGGTGCAAGCCAACCGGCTATACTGCCGCCTACTTAACCTTCAGACTATCGTGAATGAAGAGAATTTTGTTCCACAAATTACCCCGTACGTGATCAAACTTGCCGATATTCTTAAAGAAGCCAGAGAGACCCAAGAAAAGGAACAAGATATTAGGTACAAGTATGCTGATGAAATCGAAGAGATCATCCTGAATATAATGTTGAAGATCTTGTATTGATCAAAACTCATAAGCAACCACATAAGTCACCTACCAGATAAGAGACAGAAGTGACCCCAGGCTGTTTCCATGCTTCCGACTTAACCCGTTTTGTTTCATACTCCAAAACTACCCCGGTGCCACTGCATCCAATCAGGAGGCAAGGTAAGCCACGAAAGAAGAAATGATCCAACTCTCCTGGACTTCAGGCGAGGGCGCTTCCTCAGTCCAGAGGGGGAGACTTTAAGAAGATTATTTAATTTTACCGCCAATCCCCCACGTAATTTGCTCTTCCCGCCCGGAAGAAGAAGAAGAAACTACCACCACATGTCAGTATTTCACTAAACTTTGCTAGAGTATTTTCTCTTATGAATAAAGTGTATTTTAATGTAAACCCACAGTTTTTTTTTATTAGAAGTATGATCTAATAGATAGGTACAAAAATATTAGGTATACCTATGTATGTGTGCCTAAAACGACAGGGCTAAATTACTATTTATGGCGAAAATGAACGAACAAAATGGAAAGAAAATAATATTTGTATTAGCAACTGAAAAACTTAATCGGTTGAACTTGAAAATCATTATCTCATTAGAGACTTGAACAATATTAATGATTTCAGAAATTGTATAATTTTGTCCCGAGTGTACTAGTCCTGCATTAATTTTTGCCTGTATGGTTGCACTCTGTTGTTGCACTCCATATTCTGGTGTACATTTCTGGAAACGTGTCTACCACTTTGGCGTCCCCGTAACCACGTACTCCTATGTGATGATCATAAAAGACTTTTCACGTGCCCATGTCATATCTATAGCAGTGAACTGCTATAGCTATAGTAAGATATCTGTAGTAAGTTCCATGCATATGCGGACGACAGCCAGTTATCATGCAGTTTTAGCTGCGATACATTGCACTTTGCTGGTTTGCGAATGAGTGCCGACCTTGAAGCCCTAGTTAATGCTTCAACTGCACTTGGTCTTCAGATCAATTCTAGTAAAACTAATGTGATTCTTTTTGGAAATAAGAGCAAATTGCAATCGGTCAAGGCACAACTTCGCATCGTAATTGATGGAAGGCCCTTGGATTATGTTGACTGTGTGAGGAATTTGGGCTTGTGGATTGATAGTGATCTCAGTTTTGACCTTCATGTCGTTAAGCTATTGACCAGATCATATGGAATCTTGAAGTCTCTTTATTCGTATCGTCATGTCCTTTGCCAGAATAGTAAACTATTGTTAACGGATTCACTGATACTATCCGCTTTTAATTATTGCGATTCGGTTTATGGTGCCTGTATAACCAAGCGAAATCAGCGTAGAATTCAGTTGGTCCGAAATTCGTGTTTGCGTTTTTGTTGTGGAATTCGTAAATTCCAAAGAGTTTCACATAAATTAAGGGACTGCGGATGGCTGAATATGGTTGGAAGAGTGATGCTGCACACGGGATCATTGTCTTATAGAGTGCTTACGGATAGACAGGCGGCATATTTGTGCAACAAAATTACATATCGCACTGATGTCCACAATATTAATGTTCGTCGAAAACATCAGCTAACGATACCACAGCATAGATCGGTTGCTTATACCAAGTCGTTCACCTATCGAGTTGCATCATTTTGGAATGGCCTGCCGGAGTCACTCAGGTCTCTAAGTAGCAGCAGCTTCAAATTAAAGTATAAGCGTCACATTTATGAGCGTCAGCAGCCTACTTAAGTAATTCTGGTTGTGTATGTGTGTCTCTGCAAAATCTTTTGAAATGTATTTTGTGTATGTGCGTTTTTTGTTCTCAGTCGTTGGGTGAACCTCTATTTTGTTTCGTCACGATTATTGTGTAATTAGAAGAATGTGCTAAGGGCTTGGGGGAAGACCAGACGGTTTTATTTAAACCAGTCTGACCCGGTCCTATTGGTCATAAAGTTATGTAAATTCTCTTATTGTAAACATGTAATTTGATTTATGATTAATAAATATTACTATTATTAACTGCCAGTAGTAAGGGGGAAATATGGGGGCAATCTTAAAAGTTCGTGTCCATACAAAATAAAGAGTTAGGTTTCCAACGTTTATTTAAAAATTGTTCTTTTGGTTACAATGTTTCGTGTTAAATAACACGTCTTCAGCCCAAGCTGAAAGTACATAAGAACACAATAACGAGAATAAAATGGTTTATAATAGTAATATGAACAAATTATGTGTATATTATATAGGTTAGTCAGTTTAAATCAAAAATAGGGAAAGTGGGAAAGAAAGGTGTATTATGAGTGTTATACAAGAGATGTTCTAGAATAATTGGTATCTACATACCGTCGGGCAAAAATTATTGTGTACATTTAAAATTAGGTTGTTTTCTATTGGATCTGCAAGACATCCTTAAATTCTCCAAGTTATTTTAAGGGAGAAAAACGTATCCCAGTGTACTAATCTATGTGAATATATTACTCTAATTATTGTGAATAATTTATAAAATGTTGTATTACCTTGAAAATGTGCTTCGATAGGTATGTAATAAAGGAGACGGAGTTATAGGTGGTGGACTCTATGTCATTTTTAGGCACCATTATTTGGCGGGAGTCTTGAAAACGTTTTGATAAATAACCTATAACGGGAATATCGGTTTATTTATTCATGAGCACATCAGGTGTTTTCCTCTGATGTTCTATATTGCAAATTCTTCAAGGAAAGTAATTTTCCTTGATTTAGGCGCTTCGTGTATGAGTCTTATGTTAGAGCTATCTATTTTCTTTCCGATTTCAGAGATATGGTTATGAACTGCGAAGTTTCTATTAGTAAGGTATTTTCTCAGTGTAATTTTCTTGTAATTAATCTTGTAAATACCCCTTTTTCGAATGTATCGGTTTTGTCTTTTTTATTTTGGATGCAATTGTATATCTTATTGTTGCTCTTGAATATAATGGCAATGTGGTATTTGTTTAGAGTGTCTTTTATTTTATATGAAATTT
Source organism: Aphodius sticticus (assembly GCA_963966075.1). NCBI lineage: Eukaryota > Metazoa > Arthropoda > Insecta > Coleoptera > Scarabaeidae > Aphodius > Aphodius sticticus. The sequence continues at coordinate 36,592,094 of OZ014507.1, read as the reverse complement.
TACCATGAAAGCTATGTATTTATTATTCAAACTATAGTGTCGAGATATGGCATTGATTATGTTTTTATGATGAATTGTATTATAAATTGATAATAATTAAATAATTATGTATTATAAATTAATATTCAATTAGTAAAATTGTTTTCATTTCTGCATTATATATGTCAATTTCATGCCGATGTTGTTGCAACAGGTTGGTGTATATTATTTTATATTCCTTTAGTTATCTATTCATATTTGCAAGAATTAGAAGTTCAGCTTTGACCCGCTTCTTTATCATGTACAACTTTATTGTGCTGTGTTCCACGATTTATTTGGCTGTTTTTCAACTAGAACGCTGGGGTATGATGCAATACCATAACAACTAAACTTGGTTCCTCTAAATTAATAATAATTAACTAATTATAAATTAATAAGGAATAAATTTGTTTTCCACCCACTACGCAAAGAATTCGGCATTCGTTTCAACATGATCATCCAACAAATTTGAGTTAAACTGGCATTTTCAACAAAATTACCGCTACGTCCAGCGTGTAAAAGAAACTTCACTTCTTGTTAAGAAATAGCCAATAATGCGCTGCTTCCAAGTTCCAGCAACTAATTCTCTGCGCACGATATACAGTAGCGAATTTTACTACATGTTTTGTCCGTTCGCCTCCTCCAACATCTTCAACCCCATCAATACGATTTTTTGCAGAATCGTATTCGATATGTTCAGGTAGTGCCATTTCGTCAAACACGAGCGTGCAGTGTCGATCTAGTTTCGCCAACGTTCGCAGATATTGCGAAAAGTGCCCTAAAATATGGACATCAATACCAGCTTCAAACGTAATTTTGAACCCCATTTGATGTATTTTTAGATGGAAGCAGGACCGACGAGGCTCTAGTAGGCATGCATATACTGTACGAAACCCGGGCTGCAAACCCACGTAGCGTACAGTAAGGATACAAAATATAGTATGTACCTACTAGCCAGCGCTGTTCCAAGCATTATATAAGGTTTGTTTTGGTTCGGAATTCTGGATCAGTAATTGAACTGCGCAGAACTTATGCGCAGAAAACAGTAATTCCAGAACGGTTCCGAATTTAGCAAAACCAAAACACTTTAAGTTTACTGTAGTGCCATCTAGCGGATATTAGTCGACACAACGTTGTTTCTAACCTATAAATGGAACTGCGAAAACAACAAACCTATACAATACATCTACGACTCCATTCCAGGCAACAAATCAGCGAATCTACATAGAAAATACAATCGATATATAATAGAAACATGGAAAATAAAGGTAGGTATATAATAATATAAAATGAAATAGGTGTTATAAAATTATTATGTAATACAATATTAAATATTAAATAATACATTATTTAAAATATTTGAATTAGCCACCTTGATGCAAAAGAACTACCCACAGAAATTACCGTTGACGCAAATACAGCTGATTCAAGTTTAAACAGCGCAAGCGCGAACTAATAATTCGGAATTGGTACTCGCTGGCAAGCAAGAACTGCTAGAACGGTTCTAGAATCATTCCGAACGAGTTCCGTAAATAACCAAAACATCGGATCGATAATTCATAACCAGTTCTTATGAAACCAAAACGCTAATACGCAAATACGCATGCGCAGTAGTTCCAGAACTGCGAACCAAAACAAACCTATAGTAAATAACAGTGTGTAAGCCAGACGAATGGACCAATTTGTTATTCGAGGAGTTCTAGGTAAGAGGGCGAACGACGACAGAATTGATGATGTTAGGTTGAAAGTAAGCAGGAAGAAGTATTCCATTTTGTTGCTGGTGAGTAAAAAATATAAAAATCAATTAATACCTAATTATAAAAACAGATAATTAAACTATGAAAGAGTGGTTTGGATGTATGGCTTGGTCTAAACGAACTTGATTTAATCTACTATATGTATTGAAGTATGCAATGAGAAATTAGTAATTCATTCAACCTCGCATGATTTGCAGTCGAAAGAAACGTGGGTGGCCGATGGATATGGCAATTGGAAAGAGAATACAAACCCATTTGAAGAGTTCACTTCACATCACTTGCGCAGAAATTTTAAAAAATCATTGAGAAGTGAACCTTATGCAGCATTTATTACCTTCATCACAAAAATAAATGATGGATCATCGCACGGCCTTGAGAAAGATTTTTAGTACTTCAACAATCCTCGGAAGGCAAGGACTAACGATACGCGGAGCGGGTAATGACGAAAGCTGAAATTGCATGGCAATTTCTAAAGCGGGTGAAGAAGTTGTGGAGCTGGAATCCAGGCTAAAAAGAACAGGCCATAAATGGTTACACCACGATATCCAGAACGAAATATTGCAGTTGATGGCCACTCAAATCATGCAGGAAAATATACGGAAAATAAAAGAAGCAGAATATTATTCTATACTTCAGGATGAAACAGCAGACATTTTGAGAACAGAGCATATTTCATTTAGTTTCGGGTCGTCTCCTCATATCTCATTGGTTTTGAGTATTTCATGGGATTTTATTCGACACAAATACAAAAGCCAAAACATTATTTGATATCGTCAAGGATGTGCTTGTACGTTTTGATTTACCAATCTGCAAGGTTAGAGGCCAATGCTACGATGGTGCTTCAAATGTTTCGGGAAAAATCTCGGAATGGCAACAACGAATTCAAGAAGAAGACCCCGAGCACTTTGTTTACACTGCAATGCTCACAATCTCAACTTTGTTGTTTAAGATGGAATTGAAAAAGTGCTTGCAGCAAGAAAATTTATCGGAGAACTGAAAGAATTTAACTAAATTTCGTACTAAATTTCGTACGGGATTCACCGAAAAGAGTCGCAAAATTCCAGGACCTTAAAGCTTCTGAAAAAGAAGAGAGTGAGAAAGACGTTCCCGCACTCGCAGCGCACTGCACAACAAGTTGTAAGTTAATTTTCAATATTTCAATTGCTTTAATTTGCAAATCTTTGTTCTGTTGTTCCAGATGGGTAGCGCGAATAAAATCTTTGAAAAACATCTAAATCAGCTATTGATGAAATTTTTACAAGAGCTGATTGAAGATCAAGAAATCGACAGCAACGTCATTGCCAAAGGCTCATCATTTTTAGGGCGCAAACAATCATTTCAGGTTTCATTTCTTCTAACCACGATGGTTGAGATTGTTGATCGGAGTGAAATTCTTAACAAAGATCTTCAAAAATTGGAGGTTTGAATAGTAGATTCAATTCGAAAATAGAAGCTGTCACTTTTGCCTTAGAGACCTGCCGCAATTTAAAAGTTTCAATCAATTTGGCTGAAGTAAAAAGCTTGCCGAGGAGTTCGACATTTAAGAACCAAATGTTCCGCGCATGCGCAAAATTTCTAAGCACAAAGACCACGAAAACCACGTTTTAAGAACTCAGAAGAGTATTATCGGAAAATTTATTGTGAAATATATTTTCAAGTAATATGCTCTCTGAAAAGTCGTTTTGATAGCGACTCAGCTTAGTTTTTTGAAACTTTAGAAAGCCTTGCTGTCGGTGAAAGTGGCCGTAAAAGGATATCACGTTTTATAAGAAAGATTTTGATGAATTCAGGTTAGTAAGTAATATAAAGATATATAGCGTTAAGGGTAAACATGCAGAGAAAGCACCCAAATTCGTGTGCCAAAGCATACCATTTGCGCATGCGTCCCGGAGGGCCCCGTTTGATATTTATCCATTGTTGCCGTATCCTCAATAGTTTGCTTAGTTTGCTATTGGTTTGCTGCTTAGCATTGTATACCTTTTAGGTTAGCTGTAAATTTTCTTCTCTATTTTCTTTTTAAGATGGAAAGGCGCGGTGTGCAAGCACGTACATCCATAGTGGATGCCGGGGAAATATTGGAGGACGCTGCGGTAAGACAGGAGTTATGGACTTTGACTGATTAAGGGTTTTACGGGCAATACTGTGGATGTGTTAAAATGGTTGGCGCGAAGACGCCCAATTAGGAACACGCTGCTGTGCGTTGATTGCGAGACATTATCAGCGTATAAATAACGTGTGCTAAATTTGTTAACAAAATACTCAATTTCAGATTCCCATGTCTTTCATTAGGCGAGCCCGAAACGCTGATGGGCACATATGGAAATGCCGGACATGCGGAAAGCTAGTCTCTGTTAGGAACGACTGCTTCTTTCCAAAGAGTCGTTTGACATTACCTAAGCTCGTACAAATTATTTACTGTTGGTCGAGAAATTACCCTCAAAAAGACAGTTCCCACGAGGCAAAACTGGGGTCTGATTCAACTCACACGATAATTGACTGGTGCAGTTGTTGCCGTGATGTCTGTGAGCAGTACCGAGTACATCACCCCACGAGAGTCGGTGGCCTAAACGACGACTACACTGCCAAGATTGTGGAAATCGATGAAAGTAAATTCTTTCATCGAACGTACCATCGTGGACAATATAGAGATGGCCACTGGGTGTTTGGCGTGGAAAGGGACACCGGAGAGTGCTTTATGGTGGAAGTGCCTGATCGAAGTGCAGAAACATTATCTACTCTTATAGTAGAGTAAGTATATGCATATGGTTCAAGCATGTGCATGGGTTTGTGTTTGTATATATATTTTCCAGAATACCATTTTATTTTGCATGGGGCTTTATTTACAGAATTCCGTTGAGCTTATTTGGTTGCTTAGCTCTTATCGGAGACCATTTAATTTTGCAGTTTGTTTTATTTACAGAATTCTGTTGGATTTACTTGGTTGATTGTATGTGTAGCTACATACTTACAGGATCCATCATAATGTCCGATGGTTGGGCAGCCTATGCAGGTATTGAACAACTCGATAATGGGATATATGAGCACAAAGTTATTGTTCATGAACAAAACTTTGTTGACCCAGAGGACCGAACCATCCATACACAAAATGTGGAGAATTTGTGGATGAGGGCAAAGCGGAAACTAAAGTACCAGTTTGGCACCTCCAGGGCACTGTTGTCGTCGTACTTGCAGGAGTTCATGTGGAAGGATAAATTCCGGCACCCTACTCCCCTGTTTGCAGAATTCATTATTGCTGTGGCAGAGCAATATCCAGTTTAATCGTCCTTTCTTCCTTAATCTTTTGCTTTTCCTTTTTTCTTCCTTTTTTTCTTTTTTCTTCTTTGTTTTTTTTAATACTATAACTAAGCGTCTTGACAGCTTAGTTATAGCATTAAGAGGAACAAATATTGCTTATGATGATAATACTCCACTGTGGGAGAGTTTCTGTGGCCATTTTTTTTTTCAATTCCTGTATACTGTATATATATATATACTATATTCATGGTATATCCTATATAAACATATAGGATAAAATTAAATAGAGACTAAATTTTCATTTTAGCATTTGTTGCTTAAATTATCCAAACCTAATCTTCATGATTCAGTATGTTTATTGGTCTCAACAAATTTTATAACAAGCATAACTGAACAATGTTTTATGTAAGAGAATATAATTCAATAAACGCCATTAATTGTTATTTGACAACTGCATAGATATACTGTTCAGAGAGGTAGTAGTTATTGGCTGACCTGTGATTTTGTTGATAACATGTTTTGTTCAATAATAATAAACATATTTGTGATATTTTTATGCAAAATATTGCAGGAAATATAAAATATTTTTTAACAAACAGAAAAGTCAGGTCAGCCGCTAGGTATTACTGTATAATGATTGTACGAATTTTATTTTATTTTTCAGATGAACCCTGGTCTACATCGTGTACACCATTAGCCACCACGTGAATACATTTCTTGAGCGTAACTTATGAAAATGCACATATTTATTTAACAAAAATTTAAATTTCTATTTGTTAAAAAGTGTGTTAATAAATAAAAAAAAATGAACAAAATTGCAAAATCGCCTTTTTAAAGCGATCACTGCAGGATAACCTTAATATAATATATGGTTGTCAGCTGATCGGAAGTAAACAAAAGATACGTGGCAACGTTGCATACCTAAGCCGCCTCCCATAGTCCCCTGGCGCACGCGCAAATTTGGGTGCCTTCTCTGCATGTTTACCGCGTTAAGTATTCTAACACGAAAAGGAATTAATCCGGAAAATTTGAAAGATGTGGAATTCATGCATAAAAAGGATTGGTGCATGGGACTTGGGGCAGTTGGAGGTGACAACGGTTGTGATGATAAACGAGGACTTTTTTGAGACTTTTGTAATTGACACATGTAGAAATCGTTTGCTGCTATATATTTCCGATATTTCTTAATTTTCAACCAAATATTCAGTCCAATTCTGTATCTAAGTTGTTAACGCTAGCAACCATGAAAGTTGCTAAATGCCAAGGTCAATACGTAAATAACAACTTTTCGGAAAGTTGCAATTCTGTATGACCCTTAGAGCAACTGAGTGGCTAAAATATTTATCAACTGAGTTGATAAGTAATCACTACGAATCTGACAGTTATAGTTTTGCATCTCTTGTGTCAACATGGATCCTGTGGGTGTAATGTTCAATTTAAATTTCTTAAACGAAATGGATAATGTGGAAAACAAGTATTACGAATAGTTATAATAAATTAAATATATCTCTTAATAAAAATAGTTTTCACAAGTAAGTATACCTAACCTATCAAAATTTTAGGAGAAGAAGAATAATTTTATACAGGACCTTACGGGATAATTCTGACCCATTCCAAGTACCGGATTTTAATTTCATAAAACAATATAGATTATCAAAAGATCTTGCAATTAATTTAATTGAGGAGATAAGAGAGTTTGTTGATGAAGGTTCAGGAAATACAAAAATTCCACTTCATATAAAGGTTTAGTGTAAAATATACTAAAAGGCAAAAAATATTGCTACCCTATATGATTAATGATTATATTACTTTATTTTTCTTACTATGGGTTGCCACATTTTTTTGCTTCAGTTCATTTTAATTGAAAAGTTGATTATAAAATCTACTTGTCGTAGGTTCTTGTTGCTCTTAGTTTTTATGCTGTTGGTGGTTATCAAACAAGCATTGGGCAGGATATTTCCCTTGGTGTAAGTCAACCAGCAGTAAGCAGAATTATTAAAGAAATCAGCACTGTCATCTCTGATAACTTATTACCAAGATACGTAAAATTTCCGCCAATTGAAGAATTTGTAATTACGAAAAGAGGGTTAGTATGTTTCAGAATATTAGTATAATTAATATATTAATTATACTATTATAGTATATTAATATAAAACACATCTGTCCCATTTTCGATGCTATTTAGGCCGGCAGTTAGGTCATCCCAAGACTTTTCAAATTCTTCTATACGAAGAGGATGGCATTTTCCCGTTAATACAATTTTGTTGGCTTCTATATAATTTAAAATATATTCGGTTTGCTCTGAATTAACTCTCTTCCCTCGCCGCTTCTTTTCACCACAGTTTCCAGATTCTTCTTTAGACATTTTCAAATATTCACTCTATTTTCATGCGTTGACGTACAACCACCGCAAAACATAACATACATGTGACATACATGAAGTTACCCCATTTCAGCATATAGCAACTTTGCTAACAACTCGCGTAAAAATTGTAATTTAACAACGGTTGATAAATTCGTTCTTACAGAATTGACAAATTGGTATCAGTTGCTACGACAGTTGTTAAAACTTAAGCTTTAACAATTCACTTTCCTAGCAACCAATGTAGCAACTGTGATACAGAATTGGACTGAATATTTGTTTTCTAACATCAGATCGTGGGATTGGTCTACTGCCCACGTCTATAAGATATGGAACAAGGAGGCGATAACGGTAGTACGATATTGTCGGAATTGGTTAAGGCCCTTCGGAATAACAAAGCGACACCTGATCAAACCGACCTGCCGTTATTTAGACCGGAGACGGATGATGCAACTAACTACATGTGGAAAGTATTGGTGCTGAGTTTGAGTGGTCCGATATGCAAATCTTGGTAAGATTGAACCGTTGGTTATTAAGTAATGCGAAACGAAGGTTTCAACTTTGGTCACCGGATTCGCGAGACTGGAAAACATTTCGACGAGATTTTTTCGATGCTTTTCCGCCAAAAAGTAATCTTGGTCGACTTTTGGAAGAGGACACAACCTTCAATAGTTCGCATAATAATAGTTTTGAAACGTACCTTCATGAAAAGGTTGCAATGCAAAAACAATCTTTGCGCTTCTTGGAAAGAGAATGATCTCGTTGAACTTAGTAGTACATGGAATTTCTGAACCTAACGTATGTCATGCCGTTGACAATCGTAACTGTTAAACTATTTCTGAATAGTTTACTTATCGACATTTGTAAAAAAAACTGGTTCTTACGAAAATTCTGGTGATCCCCCTATTAAGAAACGTCGAGTTGATCACAATGAGTTCATCTATTTCGCCCTTACTTGTTACCCTTACCGTTGCGGAAAGAGTGGACACATACAAAGTAAATGCCGTTTAAATACGACATCCGATTCGAATAAGTCTCAAATTCAAATTCAAACATTTTCGCACGTCAAGGTTTAAGTACAATAACACTCTTAAAAATTCACAGTAAACACGAGACAAACTAAATATATAAATAAGCAAAACAACATAAAATGTTCACTGTAAAAACAACGTTACACGTCATCGCCGGAGGGACCGAACATGGCGACACAAGCACACGCAACGGACGGACCAAACAAACCTCACTAAGACAAGAGTCCTCACTCTAGACATGTGAAATCAGAAGTGAGGTACTCATCCCAGTCATAAAATGCCTTCCCTAGAAGGTATTCCTTTAACTTCAATTTAAACCTATTGACACACAGACATTTTATGCGGTCGGGTAACACATTAAAAAACTTTACACCATAATAATTTATCCCGTCTCTAGCCCTATCCGTTCTATAATAATCCAAAACCAACTCTGTTCTGTGTCGGGTGTTGTAGCCATGGTTATCCTCGTGTATGATACAACTCAATGTTAAGAAGAGTTTATATGTAGTTTATTATTATTATTATTAAAGTAGGCTTGTCATCTAGTTGTCACTTGCAATAAAAGTCATAGACGAAACGCTGTATTCTTAATATGGTAGCAGAGCGTATTCGATTATAAAATCCCAAATTCATTGCAAAAATTAAAAAAAAATAGCTCTTGATCATGCAGTCAGGCGTAAAAATCGAGATAGGTCGGCTCGACGGTGCTACTAACTGGCAGACCTGGTGGTACAAAATAAGATTGCTTCTTAAAAGTAACCCAGGGACCATGGAGGCATTTGAAGGACAAATAAGGCCTAGCAGTCCAGGCAAGTCAGCGACACCCGAGGCGTTAGAAAAATACAAATCAGACTTAGAAAATTTTCAAAAATTTGACAGTCAAGCCTTGTTAATTCTAACGACAAACATGACAGAAGAAACATTGCGAAAAGTGATGCGATGCGAAACGTCAAGCGAGATGTGGATAGAGCTTCACAGGCTTTATGACGGAGCAAAGGAAGACAGGAGCTACGATCTCTGTATGAGGTTCTTCCGCTACCAGAAAAGCGAGGAACATAATAGGCCACACATATTTCGACCCTCAAAAGTCTATGGTACGAAATAAACAATGAAATAGAAGGAAATTATCTACCAGAGATTTTATTAATATGTAAAATTCTAGATACACTTCCTGACCAGTATTTCAGTTTCAAATCTAGCTGGTTTTTGATGAATAAGAAAGATCGAAATATTGAAAATCTCACGACGCAGGTATGTACTCATGAAAGAGCTTTAACAAATGTTAACGAAAGTGAAACGAAGGTTGAAGCACTGACAGTAATGAGGGCGAAGAAAAAAATAAAGGACAAGGATGTTAAGACCAAGTGTAAATACTGCGGTCAGCTTGGACATAGAGTAAGAACTTGTTCCAAATGGAAAGCAGACGGGAGACCACCCAAACCGAAACCTACTTCGACTCAGAGTGCGTTCAATATCAACATGAACTTGATGGCACTTGACAGTAACACAGCGGACAAGGACAGTGATAACTGGTACGTGGACAATGGCGCTACTAGTCACGTGACCAACAGAAGCGACCTGTTCAAGAGCTTTGAACACTTCACTGATGCCCATACAGTGACAACTGCCACCGGCACACCTGTTCATGCTATTGGTAAAGGAAACCTTGAAATTGAGGCTGACTTACGAGGAAGGAAGGAGCTAATAACCCTTAACGATGTATTGTTCGTACCTTCAATTAAGAGAAACCTATTTTCGGTCTTGTCGGCTCATGATAGATTACCAAACATTGTCTTTGAGTCGCGAACCAAGGAGTGTGTAATTAAATTTGAAGGAGGTCGTGATCTATTGATTGGAAAAAGAGATACGCATGGAGGCTTGTACAAACTCGTTGCTAAAAACGTTCTAGGCATCCATGAAATCAATCAACTAGATGACTCCAACATGATGCAATTATATCACGAACGTTTAGGACATCAAAGCAAAGCGCATGTCAAGAAGGTAATAGAGAAGGAGCTGGGCATAAAGCTGAAATTAGATTCTAAGCTTTGTGAAGGATGCGTGTTTGGTAAAGCCCATCGACTGAAATTTGGCACAAGGGAGCGAGCGACACGTCCAGGAGAGCTGATACATTCCGACGTATGTGGTCCTTTTAGATTTTCATTTGCAAAGTACAGATACTTCGTACTATTTAAAGACGATTTCACTAAATTTCGCCAAGTCTATTTTATGAAGGAAAAGGGAGAGGTTTATGAGAAACTTGAGCAAATGTTGGCAGAGAGAAAGGCTACTGGACATATTGTGAAAGAGATACTCAGTGACAATGGAGGTGAATTTGACAATGAAAGAGTGAGGGAGATATTGAGAAAGAACGGCATAAGGCAAAGACTTACAATGCCCTATACGCCAGAACAAAACGGTTGCGCGGAGCGCGAAAATAGAACGCTCGTAGAATGTGCAAGAAGTATGATGTATGGACAAGAAGGGACACTGCCTCAAGGCTTGTGGGCTGAACTAGTCAATACAGCTGCTTATATTATCAACCGAACTGGTCCAACTCAGCAAGATAAGTCGCCATATGAGCTTTGGTTAGGTAAGAAGCCCAACATCAAACACTTACGAATCATTGGAAGCACCTGCTACTCCCATATACCTAAATGCAATAGAAAGAAAATGGATAAGAAAGCAGTGAAAGGCATCTTGATTGGTTATGATAACGACGATGGATACAGGATTTGGCGTAAAGAAAACAATACATTACTAAGGTCAAGAGATGTTTCCTTTCAAGAGAAGACACTCACATTTACTAATGAATTTCTGTTACAACCTTCACAAGAAGATCCTGTACCGTCGACATCTGCAAAAAATCAGTCAGACGAAGAAGTAGTTGAAGGCAATAAAAATGACGAAAGTTCTGAGCAGGAAATTATTTTCAACAAATCCATTGAGTCACAAAGAGAAGTTGACAGCGAGTTAGAAGGTGATGATTATCTCTCTACTCAAGAAATAGTAGCGGAAGCCAGAAGGACTCTGAGACAGAGAAATACCATCAAACTTCCCTCGAAATTCAATGATTTTGTGATGAATATTGTTGATAATATGAAGCAAGCAAATTTGGAGCCAAAGACCTTCAAAGAAGCTATGCTCCATCCTGACAAGGAAAGATGGATGGAAGCTATGGATCAAGAGTTGAATTCCCTAAAAGAGAATGACACGTGGGAAATGGTACCTAATAGGAAAGCCATACCGTGTAAATGGATCTATAAGGTAAAAACCAAACCCGACGGTGCGATCGAGAGATACAAAGCCCGATTAGTCATTAAAGGATTTACTCAGAAGCAAGGAATAGACTATTATGAGACATTTAGTCCAGTTGCTAAGACAAGCACTATTAGAGCACTATTGAGTGTAGCTGCAAAAGAGAAAATGAAGCTAGGTCAATTCGATGTGTCAACTGCGTTGCTCTATGGCATCTTAAACGAGAGTATATATATGAAGCCGCCAGAAGGGCTCACCAACAATGACTCGAAAATGGTGTGTAGACTTAAGAAGAGTTTATATGGATTAAAACAAGCACCAAGATGTTGGAATGCCTGCATTACCGAGCATATTATAAAAATTGGCTTTAAGCAAAGTTCGGCAGATCCATGTTTGTTCACCAGAGCAGAAGGTGAGAGAAAGGTCATCATAGCACTATATGTTGATGACGGGTTAGTGGCTGCAACTGACCAGAAGGGAGTGGAAGATCTATATGAAGAGGTCAGAAAGAGATTTAAGATTACCACTAAACCTGCGTCATATTTTCTTGGTATTGAGATTAAGACACGTGAAGACGGTTCTATCAAAATAGACCAGAAAGCCTATGCAGAGAAAGTTTTGCAACGTTTTGATATGATGAATTGCAAGCCTGCACCAACACCGTTAGTAAAAGATAACCAAAAAGTCACGACGACTGAGAACCAAGAAAAGTTTCCATACCGTGAAGCAGTGGGTGCTTTGTCATATCTTATGGTGGGTACAAGACCTGACATTGCTTACGCAGTAGGAGTAGTGTCGAGAACCCAGCAAAATCCAACTGATGAAGACATCACACGGGTCAAACGAATATTACGCTACATTCAAGGCACAAAGGAGTACAGCATTACGTACAAAGGTAATGATAAACCTATAGTTATGTACACAGATGCTGATCTTGGAGGTGACCCAACCACAGGACGGTCAACATCGGGGATGGTTTGCCTGTACTCAAGTGGAGCTGTCTCCTGGCGAAGCCTGCGTCAAAGAACAGTAGCACTTTCGTCAAGTGAAGCAGAGATCGTTGCTGCAAGTGAAGCTACACGTGAGCTACTGTGGCTGAAACGAATCATAGAAGACATGGTTATGGATGTACAAACAATAGAGCTGCTGACAGTGAGTCTGCACTGAAACTCAGCAAGAATCCTATTGAACGACACCATCAGACCAAACATATGCACGTGCAGAGAAGACACTTCTACCTGCGTGAATGTCTGTTGCAAGATGCAAACAACTTGATTGCGAAGAAGGTGTCTTCAGAGGACAATATAGCCGACATGATGACGAAGCCTCTGTACAGACCAAGGTTCCTCAAGTTGATTGAACCTCTGGGAGTCGGGAGGGGATGTTAAGAAGAGTTTATATGTAGCCTATTATTATTATTATTAAAGTAGGCTTGTCATCTAGTTGTCACTTGCAATAAAAGTCATAGACGAAACGCTGTATTCTTAATACTCAATATTAGCCCTTACATGCAGCAGGCAAGTGAGTATGTAAATGCATGGGAACGTCATAATACGAAGCTCCACAAACTTGTCCCTGCAACACTCAGTATAGCCCATGCCCGCCATCACCCTTATGCATCTCCTCTGAGCGCCAAACACAGCAGAGGCATGTGCAGCAGAGGCACACAGCCGAGGCATGTGTCTAATCGTGTAGACACACACAGCAGAGGCATGTGTCTAATCGTAATTTACCTACCACGCCCTCTAATCATGTAACGATTTCTGATCTTGTGTTCTTTTTGTGCCAAGTTTGATCATGATGTCTCGAAGTGTTTTATTAAAGCTGGTATTGACAAACGCAAGAGCGTTAACTTTAGTGCTTCTGCTGGTTCATCTGCCATACATATCGAGATTTTTTTTATTAATGGAATATCATTTAGACTTTAGAGGACTCATTGATGCTGGTGCTGATGTGTCGTTAATATCTGAGATGCTTATTGCCCCTTTTCAACATAAGCTTGCGCCTTGTACATCATTGTTAAAAGGAATATTTACAGGTCATTTGAAAGTTACTAAAATGTTCTCAGCTGGGACAGAGATAATTGGAGAGAAAACAATAATCACTTATCTTGTTGTTCCTGACGATTCTCTAGATTTTGATGTTTTCATTGGTAGGAACGCTTATCTAGATAAATCGTTAGTAACCATCACTAATCACAAAGGCTCAAGTGTCGTTCGTCAGTTTCCTGGTGTAAATCGTATTTTGGATTTTTCGGTTTCCCTCAAAAGCTTTGTGCTCCCAATGAGTATCTCGCGGACGTTACCACTGTGTTGCAACAGTTTGCAAATATCGTTACTGCGGGAAATTGCGCTGGTGCCGTAAGTAATGCTAGTTTTAGATACGAGTACATCAAGACATCGTACATCGTACATCGACCACCATATCGGTTAGCTGCAAACGAACGAGAAGCGGTTAGAGAAATTATTGCTGATTCAGTTAAAAATAACATTATTGGTGATAGTGATTCGCCCTTTGCTAGCCCAATTGTTCTCGTAAAGAAAAAAGAAGGAACCTACAAGATGTGCGTAGACTATCGTGAACTTAATCGATATACGATCCAAGATAGAGTTCCTCTTCCTTTAATAGAAGACCAATTAGATAGGTTGGGAAAAGGGTGTTACTTTTCGTCCCTTGACATGGCGTCCGTATTTCATCAAATACCAATTCATTTGGAATTGATTCATAAGAAGCTTTTGTGACCTCCGACGGGCATTATGAATATTTGCGAATTCCGTTTGGGCTCGCAAATGCTCCAGCGGTTTTTCAACGGGCAATTTATAATGCTTTGGGCAAACTGAAGGATACATATGAGATTGTGTACATGGACGATATCTGGATACCTTCTGTAACAATTGAAGATGGGCTAGAATCCCTTTCTCGTGTTGTAGAAGCTCTACAAAAAGCTGGATTTTCACTCAGCATCAGAAAGTGCATCATTTTCGATGCAGGCTCAAATTTTAAAAATACGACCTTTCCAAAATATTTGAAATGTTGAAAATAAGCTATCATTTTGTCACGCCAGATGTTTATCGTGGAAATGGACAAGTTGAGCGCTATATGCGTAAAATTATGAACTTGATCCGAATCGAAACACGTGCCAAGTCTGAATGGTCGAACGGGCTTTGGAAAATACAATTAGTGCTTAACTCTACTATTCAGAAGACAATTCAGATGACACCCCTGCAAGTACTTTTAGGCATTGATGGCTGTACTCCACTGGTTGCAAGCATTGTTACGCGACCTTGCCTCAGACTTGACTCCCATTCGAAACCGCAACCTTGACCGACAGCGAGTTCCTAAGGCATTAGCTTCAAATCCTTATGGATTAGAAAAAATAAACAGCAGACGTCGCAACAGCATTCAATTCAATGTTGGAGATTTTGTCTTGATGCACCACGACTCCAAAATGCTTGTCAGCAATAGTGATTACACTGGGGAACAGAAATTTTGTTGCATTGATGACAGCACTTGTTCTTACCTAATTTGAAGCCTCTGAGTTCAAATCTGTAGGTAGTTCTGTTCTGCAAGCTCTAGATTTTTTACAATGCGACATTTTTGGGAAATTTCACGGTTCGTGTAATGAAACGACCGCAAAAAATCTTATGATCAAGGTATATTATGCAACGAGAACAAAATGAAGCAAATTTTGCATGAAAACTACTTATATTAAAATAAGGGTAGGTGCAAACAAGCAATTTTTACTTTAAATTAACGTATACAAATTTTAATATTTCAGCATAAATGCGATTGCGAGGTGATTAGTAACATCTAAAGGTTTAAAGGAATAGGTGCTCCTTATCGGGCAAAAATTTACGCTTGTAGCTCTTGCGCTATTGCTTCTTAGGGCAATCTCGTTTGATGCTCCAGCAGTAGTCTGCCATCATATGCCTATCCCAGCGCCCTTGATAGCGTTCTTCCATCGTCATGAGATCTTGATGGAAACGCTCCCCCTGTTCGTCACTTACAGCGCCAAGGTTCTCTGGGAACTTATCGATGTGACTATACAGGAAATGGAGCTTGATACTCATATTGCAACCAAGATTTTGAAAAGCCAACAGCATTGTGGTAACCAGATCTTCATAGTTAGGAGCTTTTTTGTTGCCAAGGAAGTTTTGTATAACTGCCACGAAAGATAGCCACGCTGCCTTTTCCCTGTCATTCATCTTCCTGAGAAAGTCTTTGTCACGGACAAGGGTACGTATTTGAGGTCCGTTAAATACAACTGCCTTAATTTTCTCGAAACTTAGAGCCGGGAAAGTCGAAACTATGTGGCGAAAACATTCACCTTCAGCATTCAGTGCGTTGACAAACTGTTTCATTATGCCAAGCTTGAGATGTAATGGAGGAAAAATGATTTTTTCTCGGCTGACGATTGGATCATTTACAATGTTTGGCATCCCTACTTCCAGAGTTTCACGGTTGGGCCACTTTTTCTGGGTCCAGTGTTTATCTCGAGCTCGACTGTCCCACATGCAGAGAAAGCATGGAAACTTTGTAAAGCCCCTCTGTTGGCCTAGGAGAAAGCTCACCATTTTCAGATCCACACAAATGATCCAGTTGTGTTCGCGATATTTAAGTAAATCAATAACCAGTTTTATGTCATTACGTTCTTCTCGCAAATGCACTGAATGGCCAATTGGAACCGCTCCATAAACATTGCCATTATGCAACAGGACACATTTGAGGCTTCGTTTAGAGCTATCTATGAATGGTCTGTGTGTGACTCGGGAGTGGTGGGTTGTGATTTTTCAGATCATGATATGGTGTACTGTTCAATCGGTGTAGACGCAGCGGCTGCTGGTGCTCCGGTGACTAGATCGGTGAGAAGTCTTGGCCGGATAAATGGAGATTTGTTCGCTAGAGATCTGGGTGATGCTCCGTTCGATTCGATGCTGTATTTGCATGACATCGATGTAAAAGTTGCTTGCTTGACGAATTTGATTGTTGAATTGTTCAATTTGCATGCTCCGTTGCATTTAAGTTCTTTCTCGAAAGAGTGTGTTCCGTGGTTGACAGATAATTTGAGGTTATTGTTGTCTTTGAGAGATGACGCGAACGCAAAGTATAGAAGGGATGGCAGGGCTAGTAGCTGGGATTATTATAAACAATTGAGAAACTTGACAACCACGACCTGTTCACTTGAAAAAAGAAAGCGTACTTTGAGAGCATTTTGCGGTCTGGGGATCAAAGGCGGACGTGGAGGGATGTGCGATCGCTGGGGGTGACGGGAGTTAGGGCTGCTACTATTCCGATCCACTTGCGTGATGTGGAGGAGGTGAATCGCTTTTTTGTCGAGAATGTTGGGGGTGGAGGTGGTCCAGTGGTAGCTTCATTGTATGGGGTGCGTTTGCATGTGGAGAAGTTTGAATTTAAATTGGTAACCTCGTCGGGTGTGGCTGATGCGCTTGCATCCTTTAATTCGGCTTCGACTGGTGCGGATGGTATTAATCTTCCCATGCTTAGAATGTGCTCCCCTATCATCCTACAGTATTTGGTGCATATTTTTAATTCCTGCATCCTGTTCAGTCTGGTTTCAGGGCTGGCCATAGCTGCACGTCCGCCATGATGAAGGTTACTGATGACATTCTTGCCGCTTCAGATCAGGGCTATGCAACTATATTGGTGTTACTTGATTACAGTAAAGCATTTGACACAGTCAACCATGATATTCTTAGTGAGATATTTAACTACATTGGGTTGGGACCAAGAGCTAGGGAGCTGTTGGATGGTTATTTGAGGGGCAGGTCGCAGTGTGTAGATATAATGGGAAGTGTGTCTTCTGATTTGCTTGTACATTCTGGTGTTCCGCAGGGGTCGGTATTGGGGCCTTTGCTGTTCTCGCTGTATACGTCACAATTTGTTAGGATGATTGATCATTGCAACATTCACATGTACGCGGATAACGTCCAGTTGTACCTTAGTTTTCGACCTGATGATTGGAGCAATGCGGTCGATAAAATCAATCATGATTGGATAAAATTTTTATGACTTCGACAGCACACTACCTGAAATTAAATCCGTCAAAATCAGCTGTGCTGCTCTTTGGCAGTGAGAACGTGTGCACCGGCCTCTCCTCGATTATCAAACTAAGGTTCGACGGTACCCTATTGCCGGTTGTTCGGGAGGCGAGGAGCTTGGGCCTTACTCTTGACAATACCTTTCGGTACCGAGCGCAGGTTTCTAGATATATTAAGAATGCTTACTTTTATTTGAAGCTGTTGTATCCTCACCGTTCTTCTCTCCCAGTATCATTGAAGAGACGGTTGGCTGATAGCTGTGTATTGTCACATTTTAACTTCATGGTCCCTGTATATCATCCTGCTATTGATAGCGCTACATGTCGCAGAATCCAGAATGTTCAGAATGGGTGTCTGAGATATATCTATGGCATTGGAAAATACGAACGGATATCATATAAACTGCGAGATGCTGGTTGGTTGTCAATGTCAGACAGGAGGGAGCTGCAGACTCTGGTGTTTTATCATCGTGTTATTACTTCGGAGTCGCCGAATTATTTGTTCAATAAAATTATTCTCAGACAGCATGTACATGTTTCGAAACACTAGATATGCTTACAGGATATCTCCCCCACGGTTTAGGACGTCTCTATTTCTGCGCTGTTTTTTATATCATGTGTATAAATCGTACAATGAAATCCCTGGTCACCTGAAGCTGCTTGATTGTTCACATTTTCGCAGAGCGCTTCTGCTTTCTTGGTTCCCTACATAGGAGTTTGCTTCTCTCCTGCTGCTATGTATTGTGGATTGAGCGGTTTTTTTTCTTTTTGTTCATTGCAAAGGCTTTGGCAGAAGATTTATGGCGTGATGTATGATTTGTTGCTGTCTTTTCGGTTGCCCTTCGTCGTGTGCGGTTTGCGTCTTGGCAGAATGTTGGTGTTGTACATTGTATTTACTAGCTTTACCAGAAAGCTCTCCTTCCGTTTTTGGAAAAATGAAACCTTTGCAGAGCTGTCTAATAGGTGTTTTTCATGTAGCCTTGATGTTAATACCTCCGCTGCTTTGTTAGAAAGCCCTAAATCACGCACTAAGTCACTCAATTCTGATAGACTGAATTTCTGAGGGACTGATGCCTGTTCGATATCCTCTGACGAGTCCTCAGATGTTGGAATAAATTCCGGAACTTCGCTATCAGAATCTCCGTGGTATTCTAGTTCATTTTCACTGCCTTCACCTTCAGCTGAGGCAAACCCATTAAAACTTGGAACCGGGAGTTCGTTAGAATGAGGAATAGGTCGAATTGCGGAGGGTATATATACTAGGATAGGAGATCTTATGGCGATTTTTCGTACCGATACCCTTTGTGTTGACTAGGCAAAGATAACAATTAGTTGTGTGGTCTGTTGGTTCTCGCCAAACCATGGGAACTCCAAAAGGCAAACCCTGACGTTTTCCTTTTGTCCAGTCACGTAGCATTTCCTCACAGTTATGACACACAGTATGAGGAGCCCACTTTTTGTCTTGGTCGCCAAGGGCAATATCAAAATAAGCTTTATAAGCACGTCGCACAAATGATGTAATGTTGCGCCTTTGACGAAAAAGAGTGTAACAGCCGCATACATAACAAAATGCATTTACACTGTTTACACATTTGTATCTACTTGAAGATGCCATGGTTAGATCGCAAGGAGAAACTGGCTTTATTTTACGAACCAAAAATACTTATGAATAAATATGAATCTATACTCATATGTATAGGTATATCAATCTACATATTATACTAGCCAAGATGCACTTAGGCATATCGAGATCATGACAATATACCGCTCAACCGCAAGGTGGAAGCTTGGGACCATCAACAACTGTAACCCCACTGTAGAGTTTTGGGGCCGTCTTTTGCACCAATTGACGCTGTGGCGATTGACACCTACACAAAATTAGTTGAATATTCTTCTGCGCATGCGCTACGGAATTCCGTAGCGCATGTACATAAAGTACATGTATGGTAAATGGGAAAATCGGAAACCGTAAGAGATACGAATTCGGTTAAATGGGACAAAAGTAGCCTAAACATAAAAGATATCCGAAACAGTTTTTGAATCTTTTAAATTTTTTCAAATCCAAAAACTGTTTTGTGTAAATTCCATGTTTAGGCAACTTTTGTCTCATTTAACTGAATTCTTATCTCTTACGGTTTCCGATTTTCCCATATACCATACATGTACTTCATGTTCCGTGAGATACCCGGTGTACCACATCAAATTGCATGGAAACCAGAGCATGGAGCAAAAAACGAACTTCAAATTTGAAATCAGCAATGCAAATATTACTAAAATCAGTTAAAAAATCTCATGCAACAGCGAATGAAAAAAAAAATTGTTCCCCAGTGTTATGAATACCTCGGACTGTAGGAGGTTAAGAAAATTTTAGAAAATGATTGCTTAGATTGAAAGTTGGAAAAAATGTTGTTACCAAAGCTGCCAAGGTGCAAAACTGAGAATGTGGCCATCAGATTGGTCTGTAAATCTTGACATGCAACAGTTGATAGATGTTTTTGAAGCACCTGATGACATAGATGATGTCGTGATGCAAGGTACGGTGGTATGTCGTTGATATGAGTAATATTTATTCTTAAATTTATTTTAATTTCGTTTGTTTGGTATAAGCCTTGTATTAAGTGTCCGGTCTCTGTCCCGTGCGCGGTAGAGCCGAAGATGGAAATGATAACATTTCGGTAACTAATAAAATTGAATCTTTGCTAACTATAACAATTTTTCTTCTGTTAGGGGGCGATTTGGTTCTGCTCCAGAACCTCTTGGCCAGATTAACCACAATCCTTCGAGACCGAAGTCGTCAGAATTGGCCGTGTAAGATATGAGATAGTACCGATGAGGCGGCCGTGGTACAAGTTTCTATGGGCAGTTGTAGGTGGCAACGGTTGTGATCAAATATGTTAGAAGCAGATATTACGCACATCAGCGTACAAAAATCGTTTCGTACTGCGCATCTACGTCACACCAGAATGACTATCAAAGCCAAGTGTCATATGCACCTGTATTTTGTCAACGAACATGTCAACATTGATGTGAAATATTAAACATAGTAATGTTTAGTTAGTTTATATGAAAAAAAAAAATCGATGAAAGCAATTAGGAAACTAAATTGCAATAATTTGATCGGCAACAGGACGATGAATTATAGGTTAAGTGCGGAAAAAGTTGATTAGTAAACTTCGATAACAATACTACGATCTGGATTTTCAACTTGATAAATTGTGAGCACAGTGCCGCGCTTCAAGTCTCTTCGGAGTGAAACCTACAGGGATTTGTTAGCGATTTAGTAAATTTTACTCATTTTTTACCCATGCAAATGAGGCTGGTCTTATGATTGAAATTATTCTTTCGCCGGTAACACTTTTTCAGCAGACATAAACGAAAAAACTCACTTTCGCACTTTGATGCTTTGTTTTCATTTTGCTGTGTGGTTCTACCACCACGGTCGTTCTACCGCACATTTTATTTTCAAACCTTTTTCGAATCTATTGCCGGTGTCTATTGCGAACTTAAATTGACTTAAATGCATTTTGTTTATTCGTATGTTGTCAAGGTGTTATCAAGTGTTATCAAGGTATGTTTTCGTCTACTATGATGCCATGCCGTCACACTAGCAATGCGTAATCTTGGATCGTGATGATAAATGAGGACTTTTGTAATTGACACATGTAAAAAGCGTTTGCCGCTATTAAATACTTTACATATTTCCGATACAGTGTACTCGGCTAATTGTGACATGGGTTTCTTCATTTCTTAATTCAATACCTCAAAGTTTGGCTTCCAAGTTACGAAGTACCCTTGGTTTTTGCTTTTATATATTGCCTTGTATATGTTTAACATCCAGTGTGTTCATTTCAAAAGTATCCACCCTTAAGAACTCTTCACCTGATGCGATTATTGATTTGAGTGGAAACACGTCGATTTAGATATCGAGGGGGAAGTTCAGCCACCCCACTTTGAATTTTCAAATGGCACCCACTACCTTGTGATACATCATTTGAAAGGGCACAAAATTCTCTACTCAACCAAATTAAATCGATCGATTGGTTCTTAAGATTGACTACACAGAAGATGGAAGGTATGAAATAACTCAATCCTTAATAACTCTTGACCTTGCTTTGAGTGCAAACACGTCGATTTAGATATCGAGGGGGAAGTTCAAAAATGGTACCTAGAGAATTTAGGTTTCATCCCTTTGCCCCCCAGCCACCCCACTTCGAAATTTCAAATGGCACCCTCTACCTTGTGATACATCATTTGAAAGGGCACAACATTCTCTACTCAACCATGATAAAGAAAATGAAATCGATAGATTGGTTCTTAAGATAGACTACACAGAAGATGGAAGGTATGAAATAAATTATTATTAGCGAAACGTTGCGGATTTTTTTCACCGATTGGCTCATACTGTGTCTGTGTGGGTATATACTTCTCAAGGCACTATAAGCTTTCCCGATACATGCACCAACGTGCTTTTCAAACCGAAGTGATGAATCTAAAATTATACCAAGATTCTTTGCCTCACTTGTTATGCTCAACTTTTCATCATTTAGAAAAACCAACACATAATCAACATTGACGTTACCGAACTCAAGCACCTTAGATTTTGCTGGATTCAATGAAAGTGATATCCTGTTAGAGTACTCGTGCAGACTCTTCAAATCAGAATTGACTAGTCTACATGCCGATTGAAGGTCGTCTTTGCTGAAAGCCAGGTATATTTGTGTGCCATCAGCATACATGTGAATTGAGCAATGGTATATGTAATTAGGAATTTGGGACGTGTAAACTGAAAATAATAGTGGGCCAGGAATTGAATCTTGGGGTACTCCCGAATCTATAGGAATAGCCCGAGACAATTCTCTATCGAGACTTACTATTTGATTTCTGTTAACTAGATAGCTTGAAATAAGATAAATTGCCTCGTCTGAAAAGGATAGATAATGGAGCATAGCTAAAAGAATGGTATGGTTAACTCTATCAAAAGCCTTACTGACCTCCAACAGAACAAGTATTGTACAATGATTTCTATCTCTTGCCTGTATTATATCATCTATTACATTCAGCATGGCAGTCGTGCAACTATTTGATGGTCTGAAACCGGATTGCAACTGTGGCAATAAATTATTGACAGTCTAAACTGATTTATTTGCTGACTACTCAGCAATCTTGGGTAATTATGTTAGAATGCTGATCGGTCGCAGCTCATCTAGCCTTGATGGATTATTATTTTTTGGCAGAGGAGTTACCAATGCAGTCTTCCAAGCATTTGGAGTAAATGTACTGCTCAAAACAACGGTTGATAATAAGGGTAATAAAAGCCATAATATAAAAATAATATAAAAAATAATATCAAACCATAATATTAATATATTATCGATTTCGATCACAGCAAGCGTCATCTTCTGATCTTGCTACAATAAACAACGTTAATAAATTAACCTATTCAACATTTGGTGTTGGAACTTACAGTCTACCAAGATACACCCGTTTAAATTTTTTAGGTAACTTGTTAATATTGACAATCATACAAATAAATCAAAGTCATAGAAGTAAAGACAAGTCTACTCTTGTATGTTAATTTACGTTACAGAATTATAAGAACAAAATATAAAAATAGTTTATCTTTAGACCATCTTGTTGACCAGTATAGTTAATCAGTAAAAATCACTGTAGTTGTGATAGTATATGAGGATAAGTTGATAATAAGTTTTTGATTTAAACTATTAAATGAGAAAACTAACTATGTGGTCACGGTTGTTTGTAGGTAAAGAGAAAATCGCCAGGGAAGTCAATAATGTTTTGCTTTCATTATTGTATCTTTTCAATCTTCTCCAATATGTGGTAGAATTCTGTATAATCCATTAGTATAGATTTTGGGAGATTTTTTGTTAGAGACATGATTGAAATGTGGAAATAATAGGCCCTCTTCAATCATGTGCTGGTAAACTGTTGTAGTGTTTCTGCTAATATGTTCATGGAATTTTATTCGAAGATTTCGACTTCTGATATTTTCTCCATTGTGAAGTTAAGTTTCTATATCCGGTTAAGTTAGGTCTAGGTAAACCTTTCCGCTACCCATGAAAAACATAGTAAAGCAATAGCAATAAATAAACCTTGAACATTTCCAAGATATGTCCATCAGAAAGTTAAGCAGTGTGTCTTATGTAATACTCACCTTGTTTTTTTTTTGCGGAAATGCAACACAACTTCTGTAACTATGTATTCAAATATACCCCAACTTTCGCTCTCGTCAGACCATAGAAAGGAAGACATTGACAAAAAACGACTTCGAAAGATTGGCCGAAATCGTATATGTGACATTACCAGCGTTCCTATTGATCTGATGACAATAAGATTAGATTGAGATCGATAGATGTTTTAATTTTCAACAATTCTATTCATTTATTCACACGTTACTCGTTTTTACGTTATACGGGTGAAAAGCGTAGACACCAAGTAGCAACGAACACATTATATAGAGTCAACTGTAGTCTGTAGTCGAAGTAAGCCATTACCCATGTTACTACATTTTTTACGCTTAACAGAAACAAGTATCGAACTTACTGTAGATTATACAACCAATTTAACAAATTATGTGTACAACAGCGGTATTCATTTTTATATGGGACTACAATCATTTATGATGACTCCGTACATATTATACAGGGAATCACAATCCGCGTCTCGAAAACGTGCACGATAATTTTAAGAAGTGTTTTAAATAAATACCACCCTTGTTTTTATGGATTCAAATTTTTCCGAAGTGAATAGGTTTATTTGACTAATTTCACTGGGCCAGTGTTGCCAGATGACTGAAATTTAAGTCCCTAGCGGCTAGTGCCAAAATTCCCTAGAATCCCCTAGATTATTTTTCCAATTATCTAGAATTTCCCTAGAATATTCTAAAAATAAAACTCGTTGAAACTTATAATACATTTACATATTTATAAAGTACATAGATAATAAATATAATATACAGGATATCCCACTTTCTTTACTGCAAAACTTTTTCTCAGAAAGTAAATGTCATACCGAGTAAAAAGGTGTTTCCATATAGACTTATTAGTTTTTTCAATTCATTAAAAAGTTACAGCAGCCTGAAATAACCATCTTGCTCCAACGTCTTGTGTAATTGAAAAAACCAATAAGCCCATATGAAACTTTTTACTCGAAATGACATTTACTTACAAAATAGTAAAAAGTTTCGTATGGATTGATTTTTTGTTTGTTTGTTTTGATTCAATTTTCATTATTTTTAATATTTTTCTTAAATTTAGTTACTTTTACGGCCAGTTTCATAATAAAGTTAAAGTGCCTTCAAGAAGTCGACTTTAGCCTTTAAATCAGTTCCATAATCCTATTTTAAAGACAATAAAGTTAAAGACAAGATTTTTCCACTTGTTTTTTTTGTAGATTGTTTTTCTTTGTTTCATTAATATTTCAAACGGCTATAAGTACTTAAGGAATTTAAAAAAACAAATAAGTTCACATAAAACATTTTCCTTAGAATGACATTTGCTTTCTAAAAAAATTATTTTGCGGGGAGACAACCTGTATATTAAATAAAAAATAAATATATACTAACAGATAGTACTAAGGCATAATATTTGTGATCACATATGTGATTTCCTATTTAGTTTTATATAAATGTTTTGTTTTCATGATTTAATTTGCCTTCACTGGTGTATAGCGAATTTGTCGCTTTTTAGTTTTCACATCGGTTGCAACTGAAATTAGTCTACCTTCTTGCAGCAAGAACGTCAAATAGAAATTTGAATTGCTTCTGGAATTTTAGAAACAAATGTTTTGCATTCTGTTCACAAATCTATTAAGTGATCAGTGATCAGGATTTTTAGAATTAATGTTATGAATAGTTTGTGCTGTGGTTCTCAGGGTCCCTTGCCACGGTTTGCGAATTGTATCTGCATCTCTGTCTGGTAGGGTTTCTTTGCCCAAGACAGACCAAAAAAAGCTATATCGAGCATCGCTTATATAATGGGGTTTCCCCGTTTTCTCGGTGCTCTATACCATTTTCTCTATCGTACGTTGAATGGAGCAAGTGTTGCTATAAAAGCTCCAGATACACATCCATAAGATTTTAAATTTATTTTTAATGATTTGAAGAATTCTTTATATTATCAGTAAAATTCCCCTTTTCTCATTTCTACAAAAATATTCCTAGAACTAGGGAAAAATTCTCTAATCTGGCAACACTGCACTGGGCTACACCTCGGATGATAATTTTGTCTTCGGTAGGCTTTAGACGCTTCAGTAGGCTGGTTTGGCCCAGCCCTTAGAAGTATGCTCAGAAGGAAGCAGCATTATCAAAAGATGCTCAAAACTCGTCTACTTAATTTTTATCGAATCAAGTATAGGCTTGATTCGACCGATATCTCTGAAATCACCTATCACTTTACTTCTCATTTTGGCAGTACATATACAGGGTGAGTTATTAGTATCCCGGCGGTCGATAGGTAAGAAATCGTTTGAGAAAGAAAAAATATTTTATATAGAAGTTGTTTGACTCATTAGTTTCTATAACGTAAAAATATTTTCATTTATACAGGGTGTTCCATTAAGGTGTGACGGAAAGTATGTACATTTTTTTAAATGGAACGCCCTGTATATTTTATTATATTATGAATACTACTAAATTTGTTTATGCAAACGTGTATGTTGCTCAGTCACAGCGTTAATAGTTCCAGAGATATTCAACTGTTTTTCCAAAATATGCCCGTTGCAGGATCTTTTTAAGAGCTATGTAAAAACGACATTTTTGCCGAGCTTGCCTTTAAACTATGTGAGACATTAGTCCAAGCCAGTGGGTAGATGATAGTATCCAAAGATATTAGATACACTATACAGGTAAGTTCATAGAACTTAGTAAATTTTGATGTTTTTCAAATGGCTTTTTCTTGAGTTTTTTAAATGGAACACCCTGTATAATATGTGTTGGCTGTAATAACCCTTTAGTTCGCTCCAATTTACATCAAGTATGTTATACACCAAATGTTAATATTTTTTGTGATATTTGCAATTTAACGAAAATGTAATGCAATTGTAAATTTTAATATTGCTGTGAATAATGTATTTGGTAGTTTGATGTAAAGTCTTCAAGTGGCAATAGAAGAGATAATTTAGAAACGATTTAACCAGCTTGAAACTTGTACAAAGTATTACCGTTATCAACATATTAACAATTTTATATGAAATTTTGTAAGTATATTTTGCCGTCTATCGTATGGCAACCGAACACGCGAGTTAAAAATTTCAAATTACTGCTAAAGTAAATCCTAAACCCTAAACTATCGTGAAAACTTGTTGACTTCAGAGTGTTGAAAATAAGATTTTCTTTTGATGTGATTTATGTGCTCACACACAAAAACCAAATATGCAACAAAAACAAACTGATAGGCATCTTTAGATTCAGATTATCGTTTATAGCAAAAAAAATCTATTATAAAACACTTCCACATAACCCACTTTCCATTATCTTTATCAATATTACTCATTCATATTATCCCAATTTTGAATTCTCGTCAGAAAAATATTCTATTTTAAACCAATTAACAACAGTCAGTAGATATTGTTGGATGTTTTTTGTACTGAATACAAATCCGTTCTCAAACGTGGCTCATCAAGACAGGTTTTAGGGTTTCTGCTTGTTTTTGTGTATGAGCGCACATACTATTATAATGAAACGTCTCCGCACAATTTTCACACAAGTGAACAATTTTTCAGGATAGTCTTCCTAAAATTACACTGTTTCTGGTTTACTTCGGAGCCCATCTGAAGTTACTAGGTCTTCAGGTTCGCTCGCTGTACGTTTGTAAAAATTGCAATACATACTTATAAAATTGTGTCTATTTAAATAGGTTCTAAATGGCTTCTTCTATAACCTTTTTAATATTTCACATCATGCTACCAAGCACGCTGTATACAGAGCAATATTAAGATACTAAATAGCATAAATTCGTTAAATTCCAAATATCACAAAAACTAGTAAAAATAGATATACGATGTAGTGAATATAAATTACAAAGAACTTAAGGGACATTTCAATTAGCAAATAATAAACAGGGTGTTCCATTTAAAAATCTCAAGAAACAGTCATGTAAAAATGTTTAAAAACTAGTGCATGCTACGATCATCCTGTATAGCGCATCTAACTTTTCATATCATCAGGATTTAGCTATGAGTTTAGTTATTATGTGACAAAATTTTTAGGACTGTATCTGCAAAAATGTAGTATTAACGTAGTTTATAACAAAGGCCTAAAATTGCCAATTTTTTGACAAACAATTGAATATCTCAGAAACTATTTGCTTTACACAGGTACAACTTACACAGTTGGAAAGACAACTTGCTTAGTATTCATAATATGGTACGGTATAAATGGCGTTCCATTAAAAAAAAAATTTACTGACTTTGCATCATGCCGAAATCCAACACCCTGTATAAATGAAAATAATTTTAGGTTATAGAAACTAATGAGTCAAACAACTCTTGTATAAAACATTTTTTTCTTTCTCAAACGATTTGATGACTATCGACCGCCGGGATACTAATAACTCACCAGTCACCCTGTATATGCACCAATTGGCTCGCCTGGTGGAGCAGCAGACATGGAACTTCAGAACAACGTCTTACCATTCGGGATATCAGAGATAACTCCGGAGGAGGTCTCTTTGGCGCTCAGAAGATTCAAAGCTAAGTCAACACTTGGTCCTGACGGCATACCCGCTTTTTTTTAACTTGATTTAACTTGATCGTCAAACAATCTACTTATCCGCCAGCGTTTAAGCTTAGCAGAATTCATCCAGTTTATAAAAAAATGATAGATCATGCGTGAGCAATTATAGGCATGTTGCTATCGTTAACAACAGCTGTTTAAACAAATTTTGTCGAAGAAGCTGGGAAATATGTCAATTACCACAGCAATCACCCGATCAATCAGAAGATCATCATGGTAAGTGCCATGAAAAACAGAGTTCTGAAGCTCTGCCACCCAGATTTCCATGAAGCAAACAAAAGGACACAATGGTTACCCTAAGCCCCTACTTAAAAGAATCCTATACAACACAAGCCAGACACGGAGAGTGACAGATATGACTGCTCCCACTACACAAACTCCAAGAGTGTACAGGAGACTTCCGTTCATTCAGGAGCTATCACAACCCATCACCAGGCTGTTCAAAATCGAGGGTCTTAGGATAGCTGACTATAACCTTCGAAAGGTGGGTGACTTTTTTACTAACACCAAGGACAAAATATGTAAGGACCACAAGTCGAGGGTGGTTTACCGGGTGCCATATGGGAGCTGTCAATCCTCATACGTAGGCCAAACGAACAACTGGATTAAGACCCGTCTTAAACAACGCAAGGATGATGTCAGGAATAACAGATTGACTAGTGCTCTGGCCCAACACTCGGTAAATAGCAACCACAACATGGACTTCGACAAACGGAGATTCTGGTTGTCAAAAGGACCTTGAGAGAGGGGCTTTTATTCAAGATGCTGGGGATAAGGAAGACACCCAACACTATGAACCTTAGATCAGACACTGATGACCTCAGCTCAGCGTACGCCCACTTACTGAACCTTCACTATAGCCACGCTGAACTGATTGATGAATCCACGGCCAACCTACACATCAGCGAGCTGATTTTCTAGTTGCCAACGTTGGGTCATGTTGGCTGGGTGTTGGTTGTGTGTTGTGCGCGATTTATAAATTTTTAACATTCAAAAAATTTTAAATTCCGCTGTCTCTGATGATACTACCGGCATCTATGTGTCAAGTACGGTACCACTACGCTTTGCTTGTGCGGCAAACGTCATATGGAAGCTAACCTATACATCCGGCACTGTCAAATGCCTTTGTATTTTGAACGTACATTAAGAACTTTCGGTCTGCTTTTACGACAATATTTAGTTTGGAAACGCTTTTTGAGCGGGTTGACTTGTCGCTGGGTAACAGGGTTGCCACCTGTCCTCGTTTCAGGAGGATTGTCCTCGTACGAATCATTTGTCCTCGTGTCCTCGGCGTGATACCATTTGTCCTCGTGTACACAGATAGATAAGATTCCTTGTTTTTAAGAAATACACATATGTATTCTTTTGAATTTATTCTTTTCGATCAAAACATATTTCTTTGACGCCAACAATATTCACTTCATTGAATACTCTAGTTTATTTGCTTGTAGAGATTAGTTTATTTGCAATATTTATTTAAGTCAAATAAATATATTTGGATTCAAACAAAAATTCCTTTCCTTTAAAGTAATATTTTTGTTTTGACTTAAAAAGACGTTTCTTTACACCAAAGAAATCTAAGTTTGATTCAAATAACTTTATTTGTATACAACAAAAGATTTATTTCCTTCAAAGAAATATTTTTGCTTTGGCTTAGAAATAAGTTTACTTCCGACAAAGAAATCATATTTTGATTCAAATGAAATTCAATATTTTTAATGTGAATACCTCATCCAACTGTATTGCTAGATGGCGCTGTAAACTCTCCTCGCAGTGTGGCCTTATCTTGAGTATGTATCGTAGTCTGGTGAAAACCTACCGCTCAGTTGGTGTCATGCGTCTGGCTAAATTGTTAAAAAGGCCGTGTGATCGGCAGTATAAAGCACAGTACATGCATGTTCAAGTTCCGATTCCGAATCAGCGTACACTTTGCTATCCTGACTATATGTAGGTCTGGGGAAACCAACCACTGGTCGAGGATGTGCGACATCCCAAACGCCGCTGACACGTGGAAATTTTGCTCTACTGTACCCTTCGAAAAGTTCTAGTCAATAATAGGTCCAAAATTTCTTTAATCAAAGAACCATTTATCGCAACCTTAAAATATCGCATTGTAACTCAACCAACAATTTAAAAAATTATAATTCTTTCATTCAGCACAATCATAATTATTTGAACTAAATAAATCTCGTTCGTTATAATATACAAATCGTAAATTTTAACTGAAAACATCTTGTTTGACACAAATGAACGCTCTTTCTACCAAGCAAATATTTCAAACAAATGCGTTTTTATCAGCAAATAAATATATCTTTGCCTCTATTGAAACAAGAGATTATATTTTTCCGACCTACTACGTCTTACCTTAATTACAGCAATGATAATAATAATAATAATAATAAATTTTTATTTCCCAAAAAAACAATTGAAGTTTACAGAAAGTCAACGAAAGAAAAGTAATACAAAAAAAATCAAAGCCTACAACTAAGGTATCAAATAAGGAACGAACTTAATTATAAATCAATCAAGTCAGGCGAGTTCATGAACTCTTCTACAGTATAGAAGGCAGTATTTAATAAATATGTCTTAAACCTGAGCGCAAATTTACGGGTTGTTAAAGATTTTATGTTGTTCCCCATAATGTTATAAAACTTTATCCCCCGATAAACAACAGAACGCTGGGTCGTGGTCAATCTGTGATAAGGTATTCTTAAGATATTATCCCTTCTTGTCTGATAAGTATGTATATCTGCCTGGCGATCAAACATGTGCAGATTTTCTTCGATATACATGACACAGTTGAATATATACATAGATGGCACAGTCAATATTTTCATGTCTATAAATACTGGCCTGCAGTGCTCATCAAAGCGTGCTCCCGCAATTATTCGCATTACTTTCTTCTGCGCGATAAAAACTCTCTGCAGATGAGTGGTACTTCCCCAAAGAATAATGCTGTAGTTTATTCTGCTATGGAAATTTGAATAGTAAAGCAGTGTTGCCGTTCTTGTATCTATGATTTCGGCTACTTTTCTGATCTGATAAGTAGCTATACTTAATTTTTTACAAAGATCATTTATGTGTGCCTGCCAGTTTAAACTGTTGTGCAAGTAAACTCCCAGTACTCGGACTGCTTCCTGTTGGTTATCGGATCGAAGAGCAAAATTTAACTTTTGTGTTTTCACAGCATTTAGCTTTAGTTTGTTGGAATTGAACCAGTCAGTAACCTCTTGCATAGATCTTTGCTCTATCTGTGTAAGTTGACCCTCAGTAGTTCCTTCAGCATACAGGGTGGTGTCATCAGCAAAGATGGTCATCTTACACAAGGGAGCGCTGCAACTTAAATCATTGATATATACCACAAATAAAATTCCACCCAAAATGGATCCTTGTGGTACTCCTTGTGTTACTGCTCTCCCGGATGATGTTTTACCATTTATTTCTACTAACTGCTTTCTGTCCCTTAAGTAGTTACTGAATATTTGTAACGCGTTTCCACGAATTCCATAATATTCGAGTTTTCTTATCAATATCGCATGATTTACGCAGTCGAAAGCTTTGGACAGGTCCAAAAAGATTGCCGAAGACTTTTCTGCTCTATCCATCCCAGCAAACACTTCCTCCAGCAGGCCCACAAGCGCTCTCACGGTTGACCGACCTTTCTGGTACGCGTGCTGTTCTTTGCACAATGCCTGTGTTGCTTCTAAGTAATTAACAAGCCACTTCATTAAGATTTTTTCAAAAATCCTTGAAAATACTGGCAGTATAGATATTGGACGATAGTTATTGAGATCATCTTTGTCGCCTTTTTTGTGCAGTGGAATAACCTTCGCAGTTTTTAGTTGGTCCGGAAATACTCCCTGAACAAAGCATCTGTTTATCACCGCAGATAGTGGTTCTGACACAATATGGGCTGTAAATTTTATTGTTTTCGCTGTTAATCCATAAATATCCTCGCAGTTTGAGGGTTTCAGACTAGATATTATGTCCTTCACTTCGTATCGGTCCGTTGGGGATAGAAATAAAGAAGCACTGCTACCATGAGAAAGCTTTTGCAGGTGCTGTTCAGGTGTTTCGTTTGCCTGTGGGATACTATGAAGCGTAGTTATTGGTACTGATGCAAGGAAGTCGCTCACTTCTTCTGGATCTAGATGTTCATTTGGAGATTGTTTTTTCTTTAGATTGAGTGTAGTATTTATTAGTTTCCAAGCTGCCTTGCCACGATTGTCTGAAGTTTCAATGTAGTTGCTGTTATATTTTATTTTTTCGTTTCGTATCATTTGTCGATATTGTGCTCTAAACTGTCGATAGATTTTTTCAGATTCTTCTCTTGCTTTTTGCAGGTCTGCACTAAACCACTTTGGTTTAGTGTAGCTTTCTGATATTCGATGTCTGATTGGCTTACATGACTCGTTGAAGATGTTGATGTAGCTTTGAAAGAAAAAATCAAACCCATCCAAAGCAGAGTCAGTCGTGGAGACAGGGGTCCAATCCACATTTCCCAAACATTCCAGAAAATGTTCAATATTCCTTTGATTGGTGTTTCTTCTGCATTTGATCGAGCTTTTTCGTGTTTGCGGAATAGTATATTTGATACTTATGGTGATGAATTGAGCTCCCTAAAAAAAATTAAGCGAGATACAAAATTCAACAATTCCTGGCTAATCACCAAAAGTTGGCTCCAAAAAGTCGACGAGGTTAAAGCCTTCTGCACATTATGCTAGGTTGAAAATTGATTTTATGCTAGGCAAAATTTCGGTTTACATGGTAGTTTTTGAAAATAAACTTAAATTTTATTTTTATGTGATATAACCACAGCTGCGTATTATTTTTGCACATAATGAAGTAATGTAATATTTGTTTTTTGTTATATTTCAAGAATAGTTTTATTATTTGATTGTCTTTTGTGGCAGTATGACGTGGACATATTGGATATAACATAATATTTTCACCCACTTACTGTCCTCGTGAACAATTAGAAAAAGGTGGCAACCCTGCTGGGTAACCATAACTGTCTGGTGACTGTTTCTACCAGTTTATATTCTATTTCTTAAGCGTAATTAAAGCTATTCTAGGTGTGTACATGTGGTTTAACCTCAATGTTTTTAGAACTTGGTGTTAAGTGTGATTTATTTATTGTTCTGTAATTATTTTTAGAGCCCTCACTGCATCGCCCGCGATAGGGGATGTATGTACACTACCTTGGTGTTCGTTGTGTCGTATGTTAAGCTGTATTAGACAATTTGTTAGGTAGATCCGTTTGTTTAGTTTCGTTACAGTAGGAGTAATCGCTTTTTCCTGATGAAGTGGAAAATTGTCCACGAAATATTGAAGCAATTAACAAGGTCAAGGTAAATATTAATTAGAATTGTTTAATTGTACCCGTTCTGTATCCCAAGAAAATACTCAACGAAGGAACCTGTTAATGTTCGCGCAGTGTGTCTCCGATGTCTTGGACCGTGGAGGGCAGCTATACGTCATCCATACGGATATTTCCCGTGCCTTCGATGTATTGCACCACCTACTGGATAGGATTTCCGCGTTTGGTTGTGATGAGTACCTAACTGGCATAAAGTCTCATCTTAGGGAGGCTACTCGTGGAGCAGCACAGGGTTCCGTCTTTGGACTGGTACTTTTCAACATCTTTGTGAACGGTATTCCCCTTTGTGAACGTACACCAGGAAACGTAGTCCTGTCTCTTACGATTAACACATTAATGACGTCAACTTTACACGGGTGCAGGTGATTAGGGACTTGGGTGTGTGGTTTGATGGAGGTTTGACATTCAATAAGTACATATTAAGAACTACAACGGCTACAATCAGGATGCTCGGATTTATTACCAGGAACTCGTGTGAGTTTTCCACAACTGAAACGTTCAGAACGTTCTACCAAGCCTACGTGAGATCAAGGTTGGAGTACTATGTGATTGTATGGTCGCCGTATTATCTACATCATATAGCATTGATGGAGAGGGTGCAGAGAGAGTGCGTCAAGTTCCTGCATTTTTTTACAGCGATTTACCATTGACTCCCTCGAGAAGCGTCGGAAATTTATTACTGCTAAGTTTGTGAATAGTGTTTTGTGCGGGCGTGTAAATTGTCCATCAATTCTGCAACAATTGAATTTTCGGGTGCCGAGGCTTGCGTCGAGAAGTGTCACAGTGTTTTTGCCCGGCGCGGCGTGCCGTCACGAACATCGGTTTAAACTGCCCACTAAATAAAAGGATGAGAGCCTTTGACGCTGTTGTAGAAACCTTATGTATCGCCAGACCTAATGCGCACCATGCCATAGCTCTTGTGTTTTTGCAAACTTTTGTGTCATTTAGTAATTTATCGAAGTATATTTTTTTAATGTAGATTATTAAAATTATCTCATATTTTGGATTGTATGTCCGTTGGGATAATAAATATTTCTATTCTATACTATTCTATAAAAAAATATCTGAGCCCGTCGGACCGCCTCGGTCGTGGGCTGGTTTGCGCCGCACCCCGATAGTTACGCCACTAAACAGGAATGTCCACTTTTGCATTAAATGCTTACAATTTAGTGCATTCCAGATATAAGGGTGGTTTTAAAAGACTTTTTAAATAAATTGCTTATGGGCCATGAAACAAAACCTAAAAGGAAAGCAATCACATAAAGCCCACGTGCGTTTTCCGTATAAGCGGGAGTACAGCGACTGAAACCATCTGACGAACGAAGCCGGTACACAGCCGGCCGCCAAGCGCGTGGCTGCTCACTTCCTCGCATTACAACGATGCCCTAACCGATATCATTGCGTGCTCGGACAGTAATTACTTATTGCAAAAAGCTCACAATCGGAAATTACTGGTGGTGTTAAGTGGTTGTAAGTCTTGAGTGGAGGACACGAGCCAGCACGAAATCAACGAATATTAATAAATCGTACACCCGGCGACCGCGGAGAAGTTAGCCATAAAAGATATCCATAACTTTTTTTATCGAATTTTTTAATGAAACATATACCAAACGATAGAGCTGTTCTAGTAGTATACGCCATAGTTTTGCACCGAAAATTTATCAAACAGTTTTGCCTAAAATTTGATTTAATTAAGAGAGCGTTATCTAATAGAGCGCCCGACGCTTATATACACAATTACAAATTACTCCGTCCACCGACATCACAGAGAATCGACGTCAGCCAATTCGTAAAGCACATGAAATTCTGCATCCGACGACGGGATTAATAGGCTACTACCCTTAAGACATCCTACCCTAATGCGTCTGTAAAATGAGAAATCGCTGCGCAATTCGCCAGGTGAATGCTATAAATATTTATAACTTCTACAAATATTATTGCATAACTCTCTTTCATACATCAAATTGTAGGCATTTAGAAGGGCTAGCCACCCTCGACAGCTCGGAGTTTTGCACCGTTGCTAACAACCCCTAAATGGCCATAGTATATAACCACCCATATAGTAAAAATTCGCCGGCAGCCAGAGATAATTGTTTATAACTTCTACATATATTATTGCATAACTCTCTTTCATACATCAAATTGTAGGTATTTAGAAGGGCTAGCCACCCTCGACAGCTCGGAGTTTTGCACCGTTGCTAACAACCCCTAAATGGCCATAGTATATAACCACCCATATAGTAAAAATTCGCCGGCAGCCAGAGATAATTGTTTATAACTTCTACAAATATTACTGCACAACTTTCTTTCATATATCAAATTGTAGGTATTTAGAAGGGCTAGCCACCCTCGACCGCTCGGAGTTTTGCACCGTTGCTAACAATCCCTAAATGGCGATAGTATATAACCACCCACATAGTAAAAGTTCGCCGGCACTCAGAGATAATTGCTTATAACTTCTACAAATATTATTGCATAACTTTCTTTCATATCTCAAATTGTAGGTATTTAGAAGGGCTAGCCACCCTCGACCGCTCGGAGTTTTGCACCGTTGCTAACAACCCCTAAATGGCGATAGTATATAACCACCCATATAGTAAAAGTTCGCCGGCACTCAGAGGTAATTGCTTATAACTTCTACAAATATTATTGCATAACTTTCTTTCATATATCAAATTGTAGGTATTTAGAAGGGCTAGCCACCCTCGACCGCTCGGAGTTTTGCACCGTTGCTAACAACCCCTAAATGGCGATAGTATATAACCACCCATATAGTAAAAATTCGCCGGCAGCCAGAGATAATTGTTTATAACTTCTACAAATATTATTGCATAACTTTCTTTCATACATCAAATTGTAGGTATTTAGAAGGGCTAGCCACCCCCGAGCGCTCGGAGTTTTGCACTGTTGCTAACAACCCCTAAATGGCGATAGTATATAATCACCCATATAGTAAAAATTCGCCGGAAGCGAGATAATTGTTTATAACTTCTACAAATATTATTGCATAACTTTCTTTCATACATAAAATTGTAGGTATTTAGAAGGGCTAGCCACCCTCGAGCACTCGGAGTTTTGCACCGTTGCTAACAACCCCTAAATGGCGATAGTATGTAACCACCCAAATAGTAAAAATTCGCCGGCAGCCAGAGATAATTGTTTATAACTTTGGCAAATATTGTTGCATAACTTTCTATCATACATCAAATTGTAGGTAATTAAAAGGACTTCCCACCCTTCGCCGCTCGGAGTTTGGCTCGATGGCGAAGAACCCTTAAATGACGATAATGTCCGTAACCGACCATTCCCGCCGGCAATCATATGTCGGGTGGTTGTGGCAGGAAAATGTTTATAACATTCGCAAATATTGTTGCATAACATTCTATCATAGTTGCCAACATTGCGCCTATGCTGACCCGGAGAAAAATAACTATATTATAGAACATAACGGGTTTAATTAAATTAATAACAGCCGCCACAAAAATGTGCGGCTTCGACACATACTTTTTAGTAACGATTTGGTGTGAAATTTGGATATAGGTAGTGTAGAAAACGATAAGATCTAGATGCTAATAGTAACTAAACTAATCTATTTCAAATAATGTCTACTAGTTTTCCCGCTTTTCGTTTCTGTCTCTTATTGTGGATTGTTTTACGACACAACCAACATGAGACAAAATGCCAATATTACCACCTAAAACAAGCATCATTTTGATGTGAGAGATTTTTTTTAAGGGATCGTGTGTTGTTGCTTGAAGTAATTATCTACACGTTCAAAACTAATTTTAAATTTTCATTTTTCATTCAGACAATATTGGCGTTTTATATAAACCCCTATAATAAATGTGTCTCTAGTCAAAAATGATAACTATATCTCTGTATTTGTAAATATATAGTCTAACTAATAATAAAATTTACAAAT
Source organism: Aphodius sticticus (assembly GCA_963966075.1). Lineage (NCBI taxonomy): Eukaryota > Metazoa > Arthropoda > Insecta > Coleoptera > Scarabaeidae > Aphodius > Aphodius sticticus. The sequence continues at coordinate 36,554,303 of OZ014507.1, read as the reverse complement.
AAAGGTTACGCTGTCGTCATCTCCATAGTTTAAAAAATAATGTTCACTAGACGTCACAAAATCTAACAATACTACAAGTGCTACTTTCAAAGTTTCTCACATGATCTCAAAAAGTAAAATTAAATTGTTGTGAAGATTGAGTGCTTCTTATTTTGAGAAGAAAACCTTTTTTTTAAGAGAAATCGCTGCAAAATGTATGATTAGAATAAAAATTACTATATTTTCACAATTTCTAAAAAATATTTCGGGGGTCGCTACAGTTTCTCAAAACATCGATGATTATTATCTTTAGTTAACCCGGAGAATTTAACTGTAAACCCGTAGCCCGGAGAATGGTCGCCAAACCCGAAGTCTCCGGGTCAAAATGACCATGTTGGCAACCCTAATCATACATCACATTGTAGGTAATTAAAAGGACTTCCCACCCTTCGCCGCTCGGAGTTTTGCACGACGGCGAACAACCCTTAAATGACGATAATGTCAGTACGCGACCCTCCCCGCCGGCAATCATATGTGGGGTGGTTGTGGAAGGAAAATGTTTATAACTTTTGCAACTATCGCTGCATAACCTTCTATCATATATTAAATTGTAGGTAATTAAAAAGATTTCCCACCCTTCGCTGCTCGGAGTTTTGCACGACGGCGAACAACCCTGAAATGACGATAATGTCAGTACGCGACCCTCCCCGCCGGCAATCATATGTGGGGTGGTTGTGGACGGAAAATGTTTATAACTTTTGCAACTATCGTTGCATAACCTTCTATCATATATTAAATTGTAGGTAATTAAAGGGGCTTCTCAGCCTTCGCCGCTCGGAGATTTGTTCGACGGCGAACAACCCTGAAATGGCGATAATGTCCGTACGGAACCAGTACGCCGGGCAATTACATATCAAGTGGCTGCTGCAGTGATGTCACTGCAGCAGCCACTTGATATGTAATTGCCCGTTCATATGTATGAATGTGCAAACACCGATAGATAATTCAAGTTACATAAGTCATGTTTTCATAAATTCGTAACAAAATGTACATAAGAACCGAATCTATATAACCGCGGAGAAGTTATTAAAGTCCGAGAATACGCTAATTAATGCAATAAAAAAATAAATTAAATTTATTCACAAAATTAGGATTCGAAAAATTTAACATAATTAATTAAATAAAATAATTAAACGTGATCACATAAAAGTTAACCGTAAGTGGCAGATCGGCTTCGTGTGAAAACACCAAGAGTTCTATAGGGCTCAAAGCCGACAAAGGAACCGATACTTTTTGCAGGCGGCAAAAGTTGCTTTGGCGGTATGCTTGTGTCGCCGCCGCCGCGCCGTTTCCACAACGGAACTCAAAGCCCAAACGTTAGCCATAAAGGATATCCATAACTTTCTTTTATCGAATTTTTTAATGAAACATATACCAAACGATTGAGCTGTTCAAGTAGTATACGCCATAGTTTTGCACCGAAAATTTATCAAACGGTTTTGCCTAAAATTTTATTTAATTAAGAGAGCGTTTTCAAATAAGAGCGCCCGACGTTTATATAAACAATTGCAAATTACTCCGTCCACCGACACCACAGAGAATCGACGTCGGGAAATTTGTACAGCACATGAAATTCTGCATCCGATGACGGTACTAACAGGATACTACCCTTAAGACATCCTACCCTAATGCGTCTGTAAAATGAGAAATTGCTGCGCAATTCGCCAAGTGAATGCTATAAATATTTATAACTTCTGTTCCCAATCTTACACGAAGATATTCGGCACTGGTCAATTGCGTATGCGAATCTCAACACACACGTCTTTGTTTATATGGACCCAATGTCAAAATGTGAAAAATCAGCTGCCGCGTATTTGGAGGTATATGAGAAATTTTTAAAACCACTTTCCAAACCACACCCATTTGTAAAATACACATACACATTACAAAAACAATAGACTATCCACTGCAGAAAGATGGTTTTAATTGTGGGGTTTTCATATGTTACTATGCAGAGTGCATAATAAAGAACAATAACATAGAAACATTTGATCCTAAACAATACAGAAGAACTATAATGGAGAACATTTTACAAAATTCAGATAATTTAAAAAATAAGTGTCTGTACTGCGGGGACGTTTGGGACGACGGCACACATTCCTTAAAATGGTTTCAAATGTAATAAAAACGTCCATTCGATTTGTATAGGTTCTGCTCTACCAGATACCGACAACTACACATGTGAATTTTGTCTTAACAATTAAGTCAAGTGACAAAGCTTCTTTCTATATTATTCTAAATTGCTCTATTAAATAATAATACTAATAATAATAATAATAATAGATCATTAGAACATCCCTAAACAGGTTATGCCAATTACAGGGTCATTAGCATCGGCGGCCATGAACCATAAATATTGCCTGCGACTGTGGCACGTCTTAAGTTGTTTGACTTGCAGCATTCACTATGGCCATCTAGTCATCTACAATTTGACGTATGAGCGAAAGTTATGCAACAATATTTGTAAAAGTTATAAACATTTATCTGTGGCTGCCCGCAAATTTTTACTATGTGGGTATCGACAGACTATAGTCATTTAAGGGTTGTTAGCAATGGTGTAATTACCTACAATTTTATGTATGAAAGAAAGTTATGCACTAATATTTATAAAAGTTATAAACATTCATCTGCAGCTGCCGGGGAATTTTTACTATATAGGTGTCTTCATACTATTGTCATTTAGGGGTTGATTGCAATGGTGCAAAACTCCGAGCGTTCGAGGGTGGCTATCCCTACTAATTACCTACAATTTAATATATGAAAGAAAGTTATGCAATAATATTTGTAGAAGTTATAAACAATTATCTCTGGCTGCCGGCGAATTTTTACTATATGGGTGGTTATATACTATGGCCATTTAGGGGTTGTTAGCAACGGTGCAAAACTCCGAGCTGTCGAGGGTGGCTAGCCCTTCTAAATACCTACAATTTGATGTATGAAAGAGAGTTATGCAATAATATTTGTAGAAGTTATAAATATTTATAGCAGTCACCTGGCGAATTGCGCAGCGATTTCTCATTTTACAGACGCATTAGGGTAGGATGTCTTAAGGGTAGTAGCCTATTAATACCGTCCTCGGATGCAGAATTTCATGTGCTTTACGAATTGGCTGACGTCGATTCTCTGTGATGTCGGTGGACGGAGTAATTTGTAATTGTGTATATAAGCGTCGGGCGCTCTATTAGATAACGCTCTCTTAATTAAATCAAATTTTAGGCAAAACTGTTTGATAAATTTTCGGTGCAAAACTATGGCGTATACTACTCGAACAGCTCTATCGTTTGGTATATGTTTCATTAAAAAATTCGATAAAAAAAAGTTATGGATATCTTTTATGGCTAACTTCTCCGCGGTCACCGGGCGCGAGTGGTAAGCCACTGCATTACGATTTCCTGCGAAGAGTTTAAAATTTAATCCAATTATATAATAAATTTAATGCTTGATTAATACAATTATATTGAGCATACATGTACAGGGTGTCCAAGTTTTAATGATTGACACTTCAGGAGGTTGTGAGGGACACCATAATTAAAATGAATTACCCTATAAATTGTATTTTAGATAGGGCTGTTTCTTCGACTTATTATAAATAATTATTATAATTAGAATATTGGAAACGCGTTATAACCATGTATAGTATGATTATGAAATTATCACAGAATCAGTTAAAGATCCTAAGATCCACCCAGTTAAGATCCACCCTACTGGACCCATCGGCGTTTAAGTAATCAACTGTGATACTGTCCTGGAAGCAGTGGAGTGGGCTATTAGGGACCTGCAGTGAATTATTGTTTAGCAGTATGTTATTTAACTAGAATATGTTACGCCCATATAGAATTCACATAGTCACCTGCAAATTTTATAAAAAAATAACTTAATTATTTAGACTTTGTATAGTCAGTGCTTTATTTATGATGAATTACAAATTAAAACTCGCCACACAAGCGGACAAATATAAATTTTACCATTATTAGTTCTGTTGGGCATATCCCTAATACACTTCTCGAATTGACAATTTTGTACTTTTCACACCTAGTTCTACGCAAAATTTCTAACTAAGGAAAGAGTTATGAAAATGGTCAATACTATGCATCTTTTGTCCTATTTAACCGACTACGTATCTTCTACAGTTATCTAAATCCCCATGTACTGCATATTCCGTGAGACTGTATAGTTGAATATACAACATTGTGGCTACAAATTTTGGGGGTTTTCTGTAGATACTGTTGGTGTACAAACTAGTACTAATTGGATACTAATTATTTCCAATTTATCCCGATTCACGAAAAGTGGTACGTTGACGGGACGTCATTCGCGCCTACATAACATGCTGCAAACTCGTCCTCACTGTACGCTGGGTTTCTATATGCCATATAAAGCATTATTATGTAAAATCAACTACTTGTGCATGAAAAATCCCCCTTAGTTAAATCTTGCCCTACGGTTAAATATTTCACAGGCTTCCGACTACCACCGGTGTAAAAAAGAAAGTATCCAGTAATCGTGTACCATCTGCATACACGCGGCGCAATGTCCTTTTTCGACACATCAGATCCAATCTGCTTCCGATTTCTTTATATTAGCAACAAATCGGGCAATTAAGAGCTGCGTGTATGCACACGACAAGCGGAAGTGTGGGTTGGGCAGAAAGTTGCTACCAGATGTTCTTTGTATTGCTGCCGATTCGAGCTTGCATCTTAATAATATTATCCATCCGCGATAATCGGTCATGTTGCAGAAAACCGATCTGTCATTATTTGGATATTGTTGCATTTAGAATGTAATTAAGGGTGTACGAAACTCTGACTATTGAAATTCGGATTATTATGCGGATTAATCACCTGCGCCGCACAACAGTGATTGTGCGGCAAGGGTTTTTCAAAAGTAAGATGAAGCTCCTGATTGTAAATATAATATCGGTCTTCCATGATTCTCTAGTTTAGGAATTTAAGTCAACCCATGCACGAGTATGGAATAAATTTACTATAATTAAAAATATTTGTTATTTTAAAAAAACTACTCGTGCAAGTCAATTTTGAATTATCAAATTTCATACAAAAATTGTGGTTGACGTATAGTCATTGATTTTTTTTGCCTTACTTCAGAAAATTTCCGATTTTTTACTGCACCTATGTCCCTTTAGGCACCTTGTGCTTTACCCTGTGGTTGATGGTCAATTGTTCTTCCGTTGTCACATCCTGTACCCGGCCAACCTGGTGCAGTAAAGCAATACTTTGCTACTAGTGTAATGCTTCATTAGTATACACTCGAGGAAAATAATATGTATGCATTGTGCCTATGTGCGGCGCTATACGTCAAAAACTATCCAATACATTTTTACCTGCTTTTTCTTGAATATTTACTAAAATGCTGAGAATTTCTGGTGAAAGTCCGGTTCAAATTCGTTGGATAGTTTCAGAGTTTCATGTGTTTATATTGAATTTTCCTGTCAAGTTTTTGCTTATTTAACACACAAGATAAAATACAGGGTATAATATAACAAAATATAAGTCAAATTATGATTTATTTCACTTCAATAAAATTCAAACCCAGCTCGATTTTTGTATACACCTTTGGTAGGACATTATAAATAACGTTCAAAAGGTCCCTATCCATATCGTGTTTGCGTCGCGAGTTATTCCCGGTCAAAGATGACCGAATTGGGTTTTATAAAACTCTGAAATTTCTAAAATTTCTAGATCTTTTAATTCTCTATACGAAATGTCTATACATAGTTTAAGTACGAGTTGGAATTTTCAAGTTATACGTCTGGAAAAACGTCAATAGCACGTAAGAGTAGTAACATATTTATATGCTGGGTAAATCCTTCTGCTACCCAAGTCTTTGAAAACATAATAGAGCATCATTTATAATAAGTAAAGAGTTAAATCTTAGTTATGTTGGGTTGATATGCAGCGCCCGAGCTGGCTGCCGACGCTATCAGCTGATTTTTTTTGGTATATACGATGCGGTTTCAGCAGCAGTAAATTGTTACTTTTACCCCATAGACATTCTTGTCTCAGCTGTTTCACCGGCAGTGCAGCCAGCGGTTCCCCCGCTGCCTCGCTAGATGCCTGACGCGCTGCTTTGCGCTGCGTGTCAACCTACAGCTCCGCCAACTTAAAGTTGACTCGACGTATGCGCAGAACGAGAACAAGGACGACATTCGGCGGAAGCGAGAGGCACTGTACGCTCGGCTTCAACACACTAACTGCGCCGCGATTGAATGGATTGTGCTTTAAAAATAATATGGATACTATGTATATATAATTTGCGATACAGGGGTGGCTTAACACCACCCATGCACACAACTGAACTGTTTAAGAGAAGCTTTACCTACTGTGTCGCAAATGTGCATAACGACCTTCCTCCCTGCTTGCGCTCGCTGTCGTCCTCATCATTTAAACGGCGATTGAAGTCCGTTCTCTTGTCAAGGCAGTAATTGTGATCTGCGCGTTGTTATGGGTGCATGTGTGTGTGTGTGTATGCATATATATGTATGTATATATGGATGTGTATGGGTGTATGCATATTATTTTTACTTTATCATACGCAGTATGTAAAGTATTGTAATCGTGCCAAAAAAAAATTTTGAGATTTTAGCGGAAATATGTCTTTTCGGGTCCCCTGAACATTTTTGACCAAGGTACAAAAAAGTGTCTGTGTGCCGCTATTTGTGTAATGTAGTCAAAATAGTTAAATAATAAATTAAAGGACAGGAAATTTTCTATAATTTGTGTATATGACATTTTTTGGTAGAATTTATAGTTTAGCTGCATGAGGAAATTCTATTTCATAGAGATCGGTCGTACTGCATTAAAGCTAGTAGCCAGGATATGTCAGATTTGTTGATTCTAATGACAGTAGCTAGTGTCAAACGCTAATGTTTTGAAAATACTACTGTCAATATAGGCTGCGTTCGGATATTGAACACCGTTACACTTTTTACACCCAATAACACGTAAGTGTCATTTGGACGGTGTACCCGGTGACAACGGAGTACAATATCCGAACGCAGCTTTAATCGACATATCTGTCTAGTTCTACTAGTTTTATTTTAATGCAGACATCGCCGATCTCGATCAAATAAAATCTCATGCAGCTAAACTATTAATTTTATATATTAATTTCTTGTTTTGCGGAAACATCGGGAACTGTTGTTATTAATTTAGTCCTTTTTTTTGTGAATCAATTCGGAAAAAGCGTTACTTAGGATAGCCATTATATATTTTTGTTTTGTTTTATTTAACTTATGTACGATTATGTACGATTGTGGGTTAAGTTGAGCAGGCTACGTGTGTACGTAGACCTGGACTTCGCCCTAAAATTTATCATTTGCTTCAATGTATGTATTTCTCATTTTTACTTTATCATACGCAGTATGTAATGTATTGTAATCGTACCAAAAAATTTTTTTGAGATTTTAGCGGAAATGTCTTTTTGAGTCCCCTGAACATTTTTGACCAAGGTTCAAAAAAATGTCTGTGTGTGTGTGTGTGTGTGTGTGTGTGTGTGTGTGTGTGTGTGTGTGTGTGTGTGTGTGTGTGTGTGTGTGTGTGTGTGTGTTTGTGTGTGTGTGTGTGTACCCGTTTTTTGTGGCGACGATTTCGGAGAAACTACTAAAGGTATCGGAACGAAACTTCATATCTAGAAGTTTCATGACCAAACTTAGAGCTGAAAAGCTTTCTGTTGAAAAGGGTCCAAAGGAACTGGTGGTTTACTCTTAGCATTTTTCGAAGATTTTGTAAATGAGCTGCTATTTGTGTAATGTCGTCAAAATAGTTAAATAATAAATTAAAGGAGAGGAAATTTTCTATAATTTATGTATATGACATTTTTTGGTAGAATTTATAGTTTAGCTGCATGAGAAAATTCTATTTCATCGAGATCGGTCGTACTGCATTAAAACTAGTAGCCAGGATGTCAGATTTTTTTATTCTAATGACAGTAGCTAGTGTCAAACGCTAATGTTTCGAAAATACTACTGTCAATATAGGCTGCGTTCGGATATTGAACACCGTTACACTTTTTGCACCCACTAACACGTAAGTGTCATTTGGACGGTGTACCCGGTGTCAACGGAGTACAATATCCGAACGCAGCTTTAATCGAGATATCTGTCTAGTTCTACTAGTTTTATTTTAATGCAGACATAGCCGATCTCGATCAAATAGAATCTCATGCAGCTAAACTATTAATTTTATATATAGTATGATAAAGTCATGTGCCTGGCCACATCAGATTTTTTTCTTATGTAATAAAGGCATTTATTATTATTATTATTATTATGTTATAGGCTGTAGGTATTTCTTTTAAATTTGTATCCATTAATAACAGAAAGCCCTAATTAATTACCTACTATTTACAGGACTTCAATATGGTATTATGGCATATTAAATTCTGTGTTTAATCTGGTTTACTAGTTGCTTCATATTTAAATTAGAATTCTGTGGAAATGGATTTTGCAACAGTAATATTGTTTTATACAAATAGATAGACTGAATATATTATGTAAATAAGCATGTATTTGTTTTGTTACAAATTAAATAAAACTACTAAAAAAGTTTCTTCCATAGTGACACTTAGTGACTTAGTGACGACACATAGGGACTTATATATATTAGCAACTTTTGTAAAAACTTGAACTTTTAAAATATACGATCTAGCTTATATTACTATCGATATCGGAGTCGGAACTATGATCTAAAGATTCTAAAGTATCTAAACTGTCAGAATCACTATCATCAGGTCCTAGATTTAGAATAGTATTGTCCATCACTTGATATAGGGCATGTTCCATGGCTATGAATTCCTTTTCATGTTCACATGTTCACACCGCGATTTCCATTGATCAATGGAATAACTAGCAAAAAACTTGTCGCAAAATTTTTCTACGTCTTTTTTGTTAAAATTTACATTCCGTTCGGCCACGTAGTGTTTTAGAGATGACCACACCAACTCGATGGGGTTTAGGTCAGGATGGTAAGGTGGAAGTCTTAAAACGTCGTGGCCATGTAAATTAAATAATTGGTCAATTGCGTATGTTTTGAACCCTGGTTTATGCATTTTTATCAAGCTGTACAAGTGTGGTTTCAGCATATCGTCAGTGCATAAAATGGATTTTCGTCTCAACCAGGTTTTCATGTCGTTCTTTCTTGTTGTCAGTGTTGGGGGCTTTTCGCTGAACACGTTATGATATGGTGCATTGTCAATCACAACTACACTATTTTTAGACAAGTTGGGAATTAATTTTACTTCAACCCACTTTTTATAATTTGTGAAATTCATTTCGCTATGATAGTCGCCTTTTGTCGTCTATGACTGAAATTTTAAATTGGCATTTTTCACAAAATCATTTTCTCCTCCTGCGTGTACTATAATTAAGCGATCTCCTTTAGATATAGGCGACTTTAAACCGTCATTGGTATTATCCGACCAAGACCTTTTTTTCATTAATGTAAAAATTAATTATTAATCTGCAAAGAATAACACATTATAATAATAATAGACTGGCGTCAAATACTCCAATAAAAAACCTTCGAAGAGCGTCTCTGTCGAATTGGTCAAAATTTTTTTTTTCAGAAACCCGGCGTTTCTTCCTTCCTATTAGGCGACGGAAATGACCGAAGTTCCTTATTTTGAATCCTTCGTGCACGACTTTTCTTAACAGCTCCATGTCGTACACCAGTAGCCCGAACTACACGTGCCAGATAATCTGCTACAGGAATTATCGGTGACCCAGCATCACGCTCTTATTTCATAAATTTTATTACATTTGCCACAATTTCTTTGCTCGGCCACACAATCTTCTATGTTATTTTTGACACAAATGACATTGCGGCGTGTTTTACATTTATGCGTGCATATTACAAGGACATGTAATGGTAATGTGTTGGGCATCGGTAAAAATACTAAATACGCAGAGAACGTGCTCGATACGGACACTATGAGTTTGGAGGGCGAATGATACCCTCCACCAAACCTTCCCGTGTCCACTGCGCTTCCTAATGTTTACATTTCTCCGAACGACTTCTGAGTGGCCGGGCTGTACCTATGGTAGTAGCTCCACATGCAGCCCGAACGTCTCGGCGAAACGTTCGGCGAGGCAGGGCGAGATATAGCGAGCAACGAAGGCACTCCACACTCTCGGGGTTCGGCTCGTGCATTCGGTGTTCATCTGCGGGTGACTTAGGATTGACTTAGGTTGCTGCAGCGTTTAGTGCATATGCTTGCGATGGATTTTTATAAAATTTAGAGTAACTGTTGGCATTAATTGTAGCTTAAGAAAACTAGCAAATTTTATGTTAATCGTGATGGCAAACATTTGGAAGTATGGTAATGCATACTTTCAAATACTCTCTTTAACACTATATTTTCAAGTTGTAAATGTACCTCAATTAATTGAGCTAGAAATGGAAATATTTTTTTTGCAGTTTTTCCTGATATACAGCATAAATCGGATGTAAAGATTTTTTTGTTATTATAAATTATAATTTAGAATAACTAATTAAAATATCCGTTTGTAATATACATTAAATTGTAATTTTGTATTGAGAGTAATTTTGTAATGTCACAGCAATAAAAAAATATGGTTTTATTGTTTTCGCTTTTTGTAAAAGTTAGCGTAATAGATTGATTACTTTGGTAATACTTTTCATTAACGAAAATGTAAGCCTGTACCAACTAGGAGGATACAATCAAGCCACTAGTTTCTGTCGAACCACACACCAACGTGGAGGTGTACCTATATACCTTAAAGATAACTTTAAGTACCTACAAGGAAATGGAGATAGTGAACAAATGGAACAGTGAGATGAACTATGGAGGAGCTGCAATCTATATAACTCACATAAACACTGCTGTACTAGCCATGTATAGATCACCGGACGGGAACATACAACAATTATTGTTCGAAAGGCTAGATAATGCGTTCAACGAGCAACAAGGAGAACTTCCTATCGATGCAAATATAATAGGCAGGGGATAATCGACCTAATCCATAACGAAGACTATAATATGCTAACAAATGTACTCAACTCTTAATGCCTACCATTAGGAATTATACCAGAATAGCAAAGCAATCCAAATCATGCATCGACAATATATACGTGAACACTTCACAATTTGTTTATGAAAAGGCGATAGATGACGGCATAGGTGACCACAGGGTTGTCGTAGTGACACTAAATATTGGACTTACATCGGAGAACAAACTACAGTATAAGAGAGTCTACTCTAAGGGCGGATTTTTCCATAGCAGTTTATTTCTTAGTTCTACGGAACGCCGTTTTATTCTTGTTCGCCGCTCACGGTAAATGGGTTTTTCAATACCATTTATGCAGCAGTTCAACTGAACTGATAGCATATGTCCTATTGAGCATAATTCATACGGAGTGTTATTCGTGCAAATGAAACGCCAAAATCACAGCGCTTTGGTTTCCGTAGAAACGTCAAAAACAAGTCACATAACCTATATAGTAGATTTGGTTGTGATCGTCTTTGTTGCCACTTTATTGAGGTTAAAATGGATAATAATGAACCGTGTAATAAGACAAGGCGTGCACAAAATTTTAGTAGTGCAGCACCATTGTCACAGGGCTTTGAACGTGATTTCTAAAATACATATAGGTAAATCAAAATGATTACTTTGATAAATGATACTTTGATAAATGATCAAAATGATTACTGTTAGAAAGCCTTATGATCTTATAGTGTATACCTATCAGTTTGAGAGGAAACTTAACCCTCTATTTCCTGTATTATTTGTTCTACTGTAATCTTCGACAATCTAAATCGAACCAAAAAATCCTAACCACCCCACCTATCAAAATGATTTGTTCTCTCCCGTATCATTCGTATTCGCCTGTGCGGCCTACCGCCATTAACGTACAGAATATAATCCGCATGGTTTCGTCAGCATCCGAAATATCATCGATAAAGTGTATTACGTCCATCGTAAAAATTGGCAGCGAGGCACAGCAGCACACAGCAGTGTGATTAGGCTGTCAACAAAATTTCCCATGATTCCTTGATAATCTCTCCTGAACGGAATATAGACGGTCGACATTGACCGTTCATTGACGAACGCCGATCAAGCATTGAACTGTCATTGAAAAACACCCAAGTTCCTTGAACGGAGAAAGAATGCCGTTCAATAGTGTTACGTCGTTTAAACTGTTATTGAAAAACCCACCCTTAAAACATATATACTGAACTAGGTTTAAAACGCCATACAAGCCGAAAACTGGGGTGTGCTTGCAGGTGCCCGTAATCCTCGAAACCTCTGTGACATATTCATCTACACTCTCCTAAAATACAATAACGAAGCCTTTCCCAACACCAAAACACGTAAGAAAGTTAGGGCGGGCTTTTCAATAGCAGTTTATTTCTGAGTTCTACCGAACGCCATTCTATACTTGATCGCCGTTCACAGTAAATGGGTTTTTCAATACCATTTATGCAGCAGTTCAACTGAACTGATAGCATACGTCCTATTGAGCATAATTCATACGGAGTGTCATTTGTGCAAATGAAACGCCAATATGACAGCGGTTTGGTTTCCGTAGAAAAGTAAAAAACAAGTCAAATAACCTATATAGTGGGTTGTGATCGTATTTGTTACTACTTCATTGAGGTGAAAATGAACAATGAACCGTGTAAAAAGACAAGGCGGGCACAAAATTTTAGTAGTGCTGAGAAAATGGCATTTATGAAAAGGAATCATGCTATCCGACTAAAACTGCTGGAAGAGGAGTATGAAAAAAAAAAGAAAGAGATAGATTATTGAAATATAATTTATTAACCATTTCCCATACGTATAATATTCAGTTGAAATAAAATAAATTGATAGTAACATATTTTTTATAATAATGCATTAAAATACTGAATGAAAATATTACGGGTAATATTGTTTAACACGTTTCTTGCATTATTTGGTGGCATATTGTCTTGTGAACAACATTTGGATTGCTGCTTCAATTTCATGATCTACGGGTGGTTCCAACTCATGCCTTTCGCAAGCAATATTGTGCAATACTGCTGTTGCCACAATTACAGCCTCAACTCGATCCAACTTCAGCCGAATGCCAGTAGCTAATATCGGAAATCTGCGTTCCACACACCATAGGATTGTTCCACAGGATTTCTAGTTGTGATCTGTGATTCATTGAAAAGTTATTCAGCGCGTGTCACAGAATTGGCCAATGGTAACAAATAATTTTTAATTGGGTACCCACTATCTCCAACAATCACGCTGTCGCACATTGAAACTTCCTGCAGATGTTTGAATTCCTAAATATATTGGAACCGTGGGCTGAACCTGGCCAACGGGCCACGATGTTCAATATTTTTAGGTCTGGCCCCGATAATGTTTGAACATTCATAGAAAACAAATGCTGAAGTTTAACATGTGTGCAATCTATGGCCCCGCTGCATCGAGGAAATCGGGCTATGTTGTAAAATATTTGCCGAATAGTACGAACTTCAAAAGAAAACCCTTAATTGACCACAAACTAGCAATGATGAACAAATTGAGCGAGACACAGCAGCACACAGCAGTAAGATTAGGTTATGTCAAAATACTTTCCCATGATTCCTTGATAATCTCTCCTGAACGGAATATGAACGGTCGATATCGACCGTTCATTGACGAACGCCGATCAAGCATTAAACTGTCATTGAAAAACACCCAAGTTCCTTGAACGGAGAAAGAATGCCGTTCAATAGTGTTTCGTAGTTTAAACTGTTATTGAAAAACCCGGCCTTAGAAAACCAACTCTGATCCTGAACTAAGGCAAATTAAAGAAACGCTAAACCTCATGTATAGAATTCATGAAGACAGAGGCAACGATCAGACCTTTGAAAACCTCCAACATTATAGGAAGTTTTTCATCTCAATGACTGAGAAAAAGCATACACTGTATGCTTTTTTGAGACACACTGTATATATATACGTTCATATGCACTGTAATTTTAACCGCTATACTCCTTTAGGCCCTTTTTAATTACCAAAGTTATTGATTTTATCCGATAGTTAATTTCCACACTGTATATTTCGACAATAAACCAGCCATCCGACAAAATTGATACGTATACAGTCACTATAATATGTTTTGTACGTCCGCCGCACGAGTACAATAAATCGGATCATTTACACTCCTACAAAACGGTATAAATATTGCGGTTGGGGTGGCTGCCGTTGATGTGTAACGGCGCTAACAGGCTGCGGTCGCGCAACACCGATTACATTATCCTGTGCAACCTGTCAACATTTTGCGAACTATAATGATACAGGGGACGAGGTCTGAGGGCAGGGTTGACGTTAGCCGACACGGAACTCGTGATGCGCGCTTATAGAACATGATGTAATGTTACTCTAGGGGTATATTGGCCGAATAAACAGATCGGTGTTAATGAGTATTGCACATGTGGTATTATAACAATGACAATGGGACGCTCTGGATAGTATGATGGATTTGAATATTTGTGGATACTGCGTTTATAAAAAGTCCTAACAGAAATATTGACCGTACCTTTACAGTTTACAGGATTGCTCTGGATCAACAGACCATCCACGCCAAGTTTTTTTTGCTTGATTATATAGTTCATAGCGGTTCAGCAAAAACATAAGATAAGCCTGCCCAGAGAATTTAATGATAGTACTTTTGATTTTTGGAATGTAACGAAAGTAGACTAACTGAACTCTTGACCACAATTTCAAATGAGAACCTTTTGTTGGAAACTTTTTGTTTACAAACATTTGTTGTAAGAAATAAATCCTCGGCATACCGCACACCGGTTATATTAGATCACCCCTCCTAGCATTGTTCCTGGTTACATGAAGAGAATTAATGATGTAGTGACGTAGTAAGACACATCTACCCGAAGAATTGAATGATATTAGTTTTAATTTCCTGTAATAAGTAGTCGTAAGCACTCGTAAGCACGAAGATTAAAGATAACCTGGGTCGTGTGTGGTATCATTGGATAGGTACTTTAATAACAAACACTTAATCAAAACCTTTTTTTCTACAGCATATTGATTAAAAAGTAAGCCTAATAACTATAAGAACCCGGACCCTTAGTCACATAGGTATATGTTTAACGGCAATGTAGCAGTGTAGTCCGGTAGATATAAGTCTGCTTGGCGTATGTGCGAAACGGACAAAGTCTGTTACTATCAATTATTCGTATACTTCTTTGTTTATGTGGTAAAGAAACGAACAGCGCGATATTGAAATTTTTTTATATGTAAGTAAACGCATTACAATTGGTATACTCTGCAAATAAATTTTTGAGGATTTATGTATTATATTTATGTTTTAAAGAAGATTATGCTAATACAAAGTCCTCGTTATTTCTTACTTTGAAACTAGGTGTAGCTTAACGGCAACATTTCTGTTTCGAGGTAATTTTTTACACTACAAAAACAATAATTTCAGGCTTGTTCCCGCCTTAGTTTACTTTCTAACACGCAAGAAAGTTTAACCAATAAACCCCACTGTGTCAGATGGCTCTGATGCACATCCAGGTGATTTTGAAGGATTTGTTATGAGATGTATGATGTTATGTCGGAATATACAGTGCTTCCCAAAAGTAACGGATAAATTCTATAAAATCTTAAATAAAAATTTTCAGAAAAATGCTGTGACACGTCGATTTTTATTTTTAAATTACTATCCTGACACACACTTTTCAGTCCCCCACCCCTAAGGGGTGGCAAAGTCAAATAGCAAACTCGGTTGAGAAATAACAGCGATATTTACCAAAATTTATTTATACACGAAATTGAGGGAATAACAAAATTTAATTAATTATTCCTTAATTAATTGTTCAAAGTGCTGCCTGTTAACGATGAGACAATACCCTAATCTATCCTCAAAAGCTTCTTGCACATTGTCTAACACTTCTGGAGTGATTAAGTGAATTTCTGCACGAATTCTTTCCTTTAACGCCTCAATATTTGCAGGTCTATTAAAATAAACTTTACTTTTTAAATAGCCCCAAAGAAAATAATCTAGTGGGGTTAAATCTGGCGATCTTGCTGGTCATTAAATATGTCCACGTCTACCAATCCACCGATTAGGAAACACTTGACCCAGGTATTCTCGAACTGGTCGCGCATAATGTGGAGGCGCACCGTCTTCCAGTGACCAAATTCTGTCATTGTGCCTTTCAGGATGTTCTGCGTTTGGAAACAATACCGCTAAAGTAGGTAGTTCATTTCGCAGAAAGTTCAGGTAACGTTCACCAACCAGTCTTCCATCGAAAAAATATGGTCCAATAATTCTAGGACCCCCCACACCAGCCCACACATTAAGGTTTTGAGGATATTGTGTGTTTGCTTCCATCATCCAATGCGGATTTTGACGGGCCCAGTAACGGCAATTTTGTTTATTGGTGGTGCCATTCAGACAAAATGTTGCCTCATCAGAAAAAAACGATGTTTCTAATTAAGCAAGGAGTTGCATTAGAGAGTTCCATCATTGTCTCACAAAACTGCAGTCGATCAAAGTCGATCAAAGTCATCATCGGATAATTCTTGTACCAAGTGCACTTTATACGGGTGAAATTTGTGATTTCGAAATAATCTAGACACTGTACTTTTTGACGCACTAGTTTGTGAAGCGCCTCCGCAGGGGTTGAATGTGGATTTTCTTGCACCATTAAAATAGCATCCAATTGTCGGTTTTCAATTAAGGCCAATGGACGTCCTGCCTTAGGCTTATCCCGTACATGACCGAGATCGCGAAATTTGTTTTCGATTTGACGTACTGCAAATTACGATATTGGCGGACGGACCGGGTGCGTTTCATTGAACAAATCACGAACGTCTTGATGCGTTCGGCTTCTGTCTCCAAACCCAATCATCATTAAAACTTCGATTCTTTCAGTTTCAGTAAGTCTCATTTTGCTACTATTTCTTCAATCACGAAGAACTCTGAATTGTGTTTGACATAAGTAAAATCAAGTTGCAATTATTTGAACGATATTGCTATGCCCGCTTCAACAACGGTTACTCGAATATTGATGCTCTTCCTTGAAAACAGTTTGGTAAATATCACCGTTATTTATCAACCGATTTTGATAAATTTTTTCGTTGTATTCAGAATAAAAAATCTATCAATTGAGGTATCGCAAGGGGTACTTTGCTATTTGAATTTTTAAAGTTGGAGTTACCACCCCTTAGGGGCGAAGGGGTGGGGGGCTGAAAAGTGTAGGTATGTCAGGATACTAATTTAAAAATAAAAATCGACGTGTCAGAGCATTTTTCTCAAATATTTTTATTTGAGGTTTTCTAGAATTTATCCTTACTTTTGGGAAGCACTGTATATTGTTTATAGGAGATTGTACCAGTAGTGCGCACAAGCAAAATAAAAAATTCCTACAAATGACTTTTGACTGCAATAAACTGATATTGAAGCTGCAGCTTAGGATCAGATTTTGTATTGATTTGGGTGGTTATAAGTACTTGCAACTAACTGATTGATTACAGTCAAAGAATAAATTTGGTGTGCCTACTGGTACTATTTCTATTTTTGTTATTACTGCTATGGAATGTTTATATAATAAACTAGTGCGCTTCAAATCTTGCTCTTGTTAATAATGTTCATTTTTATTAACAGAGGTAAAGAAATGAATCTAAAAAAATTACTGTTATACTGTAAACATATTGTCTGCTTGCACTTGATAACAGTGGTTATCGATGGTTTACCTTATACATATGCTCAAACCTGGAAGAGAAATTGTTTACAACAGTAGAGTTTCTGGTAAACTACCTACAATTAAAAAAATCAACCAAAAAGCTATTTAAGGCCAGGTATTATAAACGACGAAAAAGCAATTTGCTAGGAAGTTACTTTTACTAGGCAAGTACTTTAATTTACTTTGCAGATCTAAAGAGTAAATTTTACTCAGCGAGTATTTCTGGGGAATTTCTTATTTAAAAGCTAGGCATCTACAGCCTAATAAGTGCCTAATTTTAATTCACAAGTGTCAATTAATTTAAATAAAGCCAGTAGTATTTTATGCATTTCCCGATCTTTAGGGACCTTCGGGTTTCTGATTTAAATTTACCAGCTGATACATCGGAGATGTCGCCGCTGACCGAGACATCTGCAACTTTATTTGAAAATTTGAGCTAATAAGAATTTTATGTTAGAATTATTCCATCTTACAAAGGAAACAAACTCGCGCTAGACAGGAAACCAATAAGCTTGTGAAGTCTTGCCGGCTGGATTCAAAAGAACCTTACTCATTTTGCATACGGAAAACCCTACAGAATCGTTGTAGAGTGCGTTGCACGTCTTTTTAATGGCTCATCCATATGGATTCTGAGGTCACTGGCTGTATTAGTGGGAATAGTAATATTATAAATAACTATCCTAAATAGTATATGAACTCTTTTATGGTTCAACAATGGCTTCAATAAATTAGTTATTACAAAAGTCCACTATCTCTACAACTGAGTTGTCGATAACTATTTTTGGTGTAGTAATCTCCTGCAATTGATATTAGTGTATCGTCTGCAAATAGGTGCATATCACAATAAATTGCTTTAGGAAATCAACCACAACCATTGTCTCCAGTTTATACGACTGGTATCGTCGTTCCTCCTTACTCGTTTGTCTTGTATAATACATCACGCGTCTGATTGAACCATTTTGTTGTTCCTGAAGTAATATACCTCCAATACCCCGACTTCTACGCATCCGTGGGTACCTCTGTGTTTAAATGGGGATCAAATAGAGGTAGTACAGGTCGTATTGTTAATTTATCTGTTATTATATCAAACGCACTTTGTTCAGTTTTCCACATGAACGGAATATACTTTTGGGTTAGATTTGTTAAAGGTGTTGCTACGACGCAAATTCCTTTATATGTTTTCGAAAATAACTCGCTAACCAAGCAAACTGACGAACAGTATGTACGTTACAAGGTTGTAGAAATTTTTTGCCATCTATTTTAGCACTTCCTAGCCTCACGCCTTCCTTGCTAATATAGTGTCCCAAATATTCTACTCCTTTCATAAAAAAAAAAACGGCATTTGGACAGTCGGCGAGTTTATTCGGCAATTTTAAACGCTTTTAAAACTTCTTCCAGATTACTAAGTCCACTTTCAAAATCCTTCTACGGCAGAAGAATATCAATCATATATGCAAGAACCTTACCATATCTCAGAGTACCCTATGCTTTGTTAACAGTTCTTTTACAAACAGCTGGTGCATTGGTCAAACCAAACGGAACACGGGTGTATTCAAAGTGTCCATCCGGAGTTATAAAAACTGTTTTGGATATCGACGTATCTTCAACTAGGATCTCATGGTACCCACTTGCCAGATCCAAACTCGTAAAATACCTACAATCCTTAAGTTTTTCTAGAAAGTCATCTACCCTGGGAAGTGGAAACCAGCCCTTCACAGTTTTCATGTTCAGCCCGCGATAATCCACACACATTCGCTTCTCGCCATTTTTCTTTTTAGCTAGAAGGATGGGACTGGAATATAGAGAACTTGCCTCTCTGATAGTGCCATTCTTTAGCAAATCATGAACAATATTTCGCACGACTTGTCGTTCATTATGAGAAAGCCGATAGGGTCGATAAACTACTGGTTTGTTCAGTTAAACGTGTTGTCATTTTCATAATATCTGTTTTACCCAGTTGGTTAGTTGTTTGGGAAAAACAGCATCTAAATTTCTTTACTAAATCTACCAACTTAAGTAGTGTTAAAAAAAACTGGCAAAAAACTGTTACTTATTTAAGTACACATGCTTTAGTTCTTCTAAAGATTTGTCTTCAAAACAAGGAACATATCTAGCTAAACCATGGGCGGGACACCTCGATTTCGTGAGGCAAGACTTTTGAAATGGTAACGTAATCACTTTCTGTCAGTGCCTTCGTGATGCATTCATCTACAGTTTTCTTTGCCTGAAATGGGTCTTGACGCTTTCTGCATGAAGACGTCTCCAATGAAAATATCCCTAGACGTGACTGCATCAAGCGCTGACGTATGTGGAGGAATATCAGTGGCACCATTTGCCCACACAGGAATCTTCTTTGCTTTCTAAGCTAATTCTTTTCTGAGATTTAACGTCCACATAAGCGCGTGTAGGTTTGCCATTAACCCTGCAATCGAAGAATTAATTTTTATTGTAGGTATTAGCAATCGATTCCACAATGCGATTTTTAATGGGCACTCTTCTTGGGTTGGGTTGGGTTGGGTTGGGTTGGGTTGGGTTGGGTTCTGCTGCTAAATATGCCAAGCGATTGCAATTGTGTCTTTAGTTTGCGAATGTGACCTTTTTCTTTGCAGTTGTAACATCTATGCTCGTGTAGTTTTAGCTTTTAGCTGCATGGTTATGCTCACGACTTTCGAAAGAATGATCTCGGGAAAATTGTCGTTGGTTTGGATCAGAGATACGTCGGAGATCATATCGAAGTGGCGATAAGTACTCAGCGTAAAGGGCCCCTGGTGTATCGTATCCTCCTACTCGTGTACCAGCTTGGATACTGGGATCCTTGATACCAACAATGACACAAGATACTGCCTTTTTCCAATAATTTCAAAGGACGAAACAAGCTCCATTATGTCAAATTAGTAATGTTCCCAGGACTCGTTGACCGATTTCGTTTGGCGGGCATTTGCCGCAATGCTTCTGCAAAATCTTGGTTCTCTAGAAACGTTGTTACCAGCAAGGTTTTCCACTGTTCCCAGTCAACGTTATAAGATGGCAAGTTGTCGTACCACTTTCGTGGCAACCCGACTAGCCGACTTTGCATGTGAAAAATCATTGCAGGCTCTTCCCAACCGTTTTTTAGATCAAACTGCTCTATCTTCTCAATGCACTTAAAAGAGCTTTGAAGAACTGTATACAACTAAAAATAATACAAATATGCCAAATTGTGAGTTGAATATGCAGCAAATATAGACTGCGTAATAATACCAATTGTTTGTTAACATAAGCTATTTATTGGGGTGCCTATATCATATGACCGCGACTATACGTTTACTCCTGTAATGGATTTACTTCGCTACCAAACTATTCGCAGATCTGTTAGGTCTTTTATAATAACCGGCATAAGTATGACAAAATGTCGTAAAGTGACTAGATTAGGTCACAACACAATCAATGTTAGGTTGGTTGATTTATATGCTCGAAAGTTTAATTATGTCCGACATCACGGAGACTGAAATACTGCTATCGTCAGGTACACATTTATAAAGTAACACCACATGAAAGATTAATTAACGGATTAAAGAACTGGATTATGTAAAGACCAAACATAATCGGAAATAAATATCCTGGCATGTGCCCGCTGTCAGCAGTCGTTATAATTAATTCATAAATTATTGGCGCATAGTTGAAATCAGCTTTCGTTCAATAAAAATCCTTAACGATAAACAAAGCGAGCGCTTACGGTTAATTAAGCAATTTATCAGAGATCTCTGATCACTGCTTGCGCTCGCTTCTGGTACCAACTCTTGGGCGTCGGTTGGGGACTCGTGATGGATCACTTCCTTGTCACATTTTGCGAGTATATTATAAAGAAACTTACGTAATTCAGTGTGTCTGCTGAATGTGCGCTTCGCCGCCCTGGAATGGTCGGCCAAAATCGTGCAGATTTCATATGGATGACAGATACGAAAGGTGACCGCTGACCAAAAGTAAAGACGAGAACAGGTGTGACCAATTTGTGCCATTAAAAGAGGGCGAAACATTAAACGCAAAAATCTCGCTACATCACGGCGATAACCACATGCACGAAAAATTGAAAGTAGCAATACGCATATTCAATTATGGCTTGGTTCTCTGCTTGAGCACAACTTGCGAGATCCGATTATAGCGACGTTGGTCCTCGTGGTCACCCAAATCCTCACGCTAATCTAAGTATATATTTAAAACTGCGTGCCGATGTCTCCAACAAGAGACAAATAATTATCGGTTGTAAAACACCTATTTTCTAGATATAATCAACTTTTTATCCAGAAGCTAGTAGATATCCAAGTAAATGAAGAAAACGATAAGAGAGGACTTTCGAAATATTTGTAAAATGTCTTTAGTACTAGAACTAGCGAAGCTAGACATCGTACAACGTATTAGACTGAAATAGTGGATATTTGAACACTGTGTTAAATAAATTTTCACTTGGTTTAGCATTATCCATTTATGTCATTATTTATTCGTCACAGTCACTTATACAGAGTGCACTTTTATATTATATTTAAAATAAATTCTAATTTAGTCTTGCATAGATTTTAAATTTTAACCGGTCACTCTAGTTTTGTCCGACACTGTATGATCAGAAACACAAATACATTATTTTGGAAATTCTTTGTAAGAAATTAGAATTTTTACCAATTATAGAAATTCTATCGCATTCATTATTCCTAGCTCCAATAGTTCGGCATCGCATTGCATTGGTTCACTATAAACAATTTATTTGCTAAAAGATAAAAATCCATAATTTTCAGATCAGGAATACATGCTGGACTTAAAATAGGGCAATTTCGTCCAATTCATTTTGGGGAAATTGTAAATTTAACCAGTCTGCCACAATGTTTGAACGGTGAGCAGATCAACCGTCCCGCTTAATGTACGTTGACCGCATAAAATTTAATAGTAATTCCTCTACTTCTTCACTAAAATAATTTTGTAACATCCAAATATGTCTGTTGATTAACATTTCCATCGAAGAAATATGGCCCAATTACTCCGTGATATGTTATAGCACACCATACATTTCTTTTTTAAAATATTGGCTTCGTCTAGAGTCTAGAGCAGTGTTTCCCAACGTGGGGCCCACGCCCCACAAGGGGGCAATTTGATTCTTCAGGGGGGCAATTCGAAAATGGCACTCGGATTCGTCCAGATATTTAATATAAAAGGAGCGATGGCAACGCTTTTTGAGGAAGCAGAAATAATATATCCAAATTCAACCAATTGTGCAAGCAAATCATTGTTACCATTTCGCTCTTCATATTTAGGTGAATGTGGACTTATTGCCATAAATGAATTGCTGAAAAAAAAAAGAAATCGGTTGTATATAACACAACGGGAAAACTTGAGACTGAAGTTAACTAAATTGGAACCTAACATAAAATCTCTTTACCGCAAGCATCAAGCACAAACATCTTACGAGGAAAAAAGTGTAACCTGTATATTATTATTCATTATTAAACACTGTGGGCAAAAATAAAACGATACAAATTTTCCATTACTGATATTATGTAAATTAAAGCATATCCTTAAAAAGCAAATTCGTTATATAGTGAAGATTGAAAACATACCATATTCGCAATATTTGGACGTATCAATCCAATATTATGTTACTTTATGTATCGCAATGCAACATTTCTGATAATAATTCATTCAAATTTCTAATAATGTCGGGTCAATTTAATATCAAATGAAAGGTGTAGTAAAATTAGTAAGTAATGACATTTATTTTTCTTTTGTCAAAAACAACAATAGAGATGTTGTCGCATCATATACAGATATTTTTTTAGTACACAGGCTAAAACTTTTAAACATCGTCTTTTACTGCATTTTACTCAAAAAAGCAGTGGAGTTGGACGTTTGCAACGACAACATTGAACAGGCAGGACAAATCCAACTGCATTCTTGAGATGATAAATCTTTAAAGATGATACAGAAACTATGGCAATTCTTTTCTTTTCTGTTTTTGTTTCACAGATAGTACATCTACACTTGTTGGGCTGTTAATTTTAAATAAAATGTTAAAATCAAACATGCCGCCTATAACAATACCAAATTTGGCAATGGTTTCTCCACAATCTTTAAAAATATCTGAAGTACACAATTAGATTTCTCGTGTCTATGCAATATTTTTGTAACAAACGTCCGCGAACATAAAGTAACATAACATTGGACAGAAACGTTCTGTTATATATATAATAGCAATTCGTTTTTGATGAACTATTTGAATTGACTAAATATCATGATAAATTAAATTGTTTTTCGTTTTTTTGCCCAAAGTGTATAACATATTGTCTATTAAATGCTATGAAAACTTACTTCCTCACCAATTTCCTAAAATTTCATCAAATATTTCTTCCTAAAGCAAATCATTTAAGTTTCTTCAGTGAACAGCGCTATTTTTTAATATTAAAAATTATGTATGTGATACATGGGGGGTATAACAATTTTAGAAAGGCTTAGGTGGGGCATGGCATAAAAAACGTTGGGAAACACTGGTCTAGAGAGTATAACATGTCGATTTACATCACTCCAGTAACGATAATGCTGTGAACAATGCCATAACATACATTACATTTATACAAATTTCCGTTATTTAATAGTTCGTTATCAATCTCAAGACAGAAATAAAAATGATTGGCATCATCGCGCCGGCGTCCAAAGTCTGTCTAAATCGTGGTCTTAAGACCCAGTTCTACCGCTCCCAAAACGCATTGTCGATTAGAGGCGTTATTTATTGTTCAAAGTTTATGAAATTTTCAGTGTAACTTCTTAGATAAATAAGGACTTTGGCTAGGGGTAAATTTTTTTTTTGCAAGATTAGATAATTGTTTAGATAAAAATTAGATAAAAATTAATATTTTACTTCTACATTTTTGTTTTTTTTTTTTTCAAATACAAAGCTCCCAGCCAAACTTACAATACAAAAATAGATTTTTTATTTATCGAAAAGACTGCTTACAATAACGAACAGAACCATATATTTTGAAGTAGATAACCTCTTATTGGTATCTTCCGTGGTTGTCATGGTTACGAGAAATTGTATACGGTAAGATATTTGTGGTGGAGTGGATTCTTGCCGCAAATATACGGGATAATTAGAGATTTCGTAGTTGTGTCGCCATCTACATCTAGTAAAACTTTTGTTTGGAAGCTCTGGAGAAAAGAGCGGCAACTCACGTTTGAATGGGGGATACGGGAGCCTTAAAACATCTCGAGTTTGTGATGAGCTGTGACAGCGGTAATATGGTGATTTTTGACATTTCTTCATCGCACAATTATCGATTTTTCCCTTTTTTTAGTGTCAAGAAGTGCGCTATTTAAACGAGGGATGCACCGGAGCTCCAGCCGGAGCAACCGTACTAGACCCAGGCAATAGAGATTTTGGCGTGACTAAAATAGTATTAGGAAGCCGACGATCCCAGGTTGCGTCGAACAGTCCGTAGATGTATCATCGACTCGCAAATATCATTACTTAATTTGTTATCAACATTAAACCTCAAAAAACACGATTTTTGAGGTTAATTGATACCTCAATTTGATACCTCAGATTTTTCCGGTTTTTCCTACGCTTCTCCGTTAATATTAATCCGTTCGAGTCCATGTAAGGCCCATTTTTTTTTCGTCTTTTCATTCTCTGCTAAAAACATCAAGATTGCTCCATCGGTTCAGCATTTACAAGGGAAAAACTAAAAAAAAACACGATTTTTTGACTTTTTTGTTTATAACAAATTAAGTAATGATATTTGCGAGTCGAAAACATCACAATACATCTACGGACTGTTCCACGTGACCTGGGACCATCGGCTTCCTGGTACTATTTTTGTCACGTAAAAATTTCTATTGTCTGGTCTAGTAAGGTTGCTCCGGCCGGAGCTCCGGTGCATCACTAATTTGAACTATATTTGACATACCCGAAAAACTTACAAGTAATTTTCAATTTGTTCATTACAAGAAATTGGAAATTAATTAATAATAATTAATAATTAATAATAATTAATAATAATAATTAATAATCGAATAATAATATTCGAAGAAGTTGCACTAAATAAAACATACATCCCGCCTGTATGTGACCATATTATTAACCTATTGCACTAAACATTTCCTCAATTTTGAACAATAAATAACGGTTTACTTGAAGACGTTTAGAACTGCGTTTGGAACTGGGTCTAACAGTCATTATACCTATACCTATCTTTTTTTGTAAACAGTAATCGTTTTATTAAAATGCAAACCGTTAGTCTATTTGCATAATAAACATCCATGACGTATGAGGACATCCGGTATGGTGTATAAGCTTTCATACAACTGGTATCAGATATGTTTGGTAAGACTACAATATTAATTATATGTAAAACAATAAATGGGAAGATTTGTGAACCACGCAGAATAATAACTAGCATAATAAATAAACACATTATTGCCACTTTCACCGGTGCGCAATTGAAAACAATTCAGATTACTGCTCGGCGGACTTGGCGGTCTTAAATAAATTCGTTGCATTTAAACTGTTAATATTTTAAAATCACGTTGAACAGAGAATGGATACACCTGCTCCCATTAAGCGTAATTGAACGTGTTTAAAATTTTAACGCGTTAAGACGTTCTTTTGTAAGCCACATGCGACGATAAAATTATATGAAGTTAACTGCAAACATGTGTTTAATGAATTATAATGATACACCTTCCGTGTCTATACAATATCGGATGAGAAATGAGGTTACAGCCACTGACGTCTTTGGTACCGGTTAGTAGTTCCTCATAATGCCATAATCGCCATTTCATACCCATCAATCTCATCCGCCCTTACTCAGTCGTAAATTTACCATCCTTCTGCAACTTTGTTTTTTAATTTAACACAAAAGTGTTAATTTATTTAGTCAGTTGTGCCAGGACTTACTTAAAATATCTACGTTTATTATTACAATTAGGTTTCTTGAGTTTTTCTTTAGTTGTTTTCTTTATCGTCGTTAAAAACCTACTATTTGACATTAACAGTAAATTGTCTGAAAGGTTGCTCCTACGTCATAAAATCTCCTAAAGTAGCGGACCCAAATTTGGATACCGAATAAATTGCAGTAAATTTTCACTTGAAGGTTAGGATGTTATGTACTAAAGTCTATTTGCTAGGAATGGTTCCATGTTTCGCTGAATTTGATGATTATAATAATAAAACAACCTTGGTTCCTTCAGTGAGTTTATTGAAATCTTGCACTAGCCGGCTTTCGGGTTACCCCGCCATCAGGTGCAAACGTCCGTTTCAACTGTCATTCACTTATTTTCCGCCGTTTTCTTCGTGTTAGTACTACAGTCAGGAGTCTCTCGATCAGTATGTTTGCTGTATATACGATGTTGTCGAAAGACACTTTGATATTCACCATATATCCGTCTATCAAATTGTTTTATCTTGGTTTCGTTGATTCTATCGTGCATACGTCTAAAATGGTGGTGTCTCAGACACCACCATTCTAAACACGGACGTTTGACCTGATGACGGGGTAACCCGAAAGCCGGCTAGTGCAAGATTTCAATAAACTAACTGAAGCAACCAAGGTTGTTTTATTATTATATACCAAAGTCTAGACCAGGGATCCCCAAACTATTTTGGGTAAGAGACCCCCTTTTCCAAAATGAACTGATACCTCAGACCCCTATAGCCAAATTACTGTAAAAATCCTATTTCTAGTTTTTTTCCTATTGATACAAAATAT
This sequence comes from Aphodius sticticus, assembly GCA_963966075.1. NCBI lineage: Eukaryota > Metazoa > Arthropoda > Insecta > Coleoptera > Scarabaeidae > Aphodius > Aphodius sticticus. The sequence goes on along the minus strand of OZ014507.1, from coordinate 36,526,833 downwards.
CGATACAAAATATTTGCCAATTTAAAAACTTTGCGGTTGGTTAAGTGAGTATACTTGACATCATTTTCTCATCAAAATTTAACAAAATAAATAGACATAAAGTTAATAATAATACTAATTCAAAATACGTAAAAATACTTAGGTAGGTAATTATTTTTTGAAAAATACATTAAAATAACAAAGTTAGGATAAAAAAATAAAAATTCAGTGTGATGGATGAACCTGGTGACTTTCTACCAATCTAGCTAAATCTGGTTGAATATTGGTGAGTTGCAGCCTTAAATCTCTGCGTTCGTTAATTTTCAAACAGTTTCTTTGTTTTGTCAATGGATAAGCTTAGGCTTGAGTGGACTGTATTTGATTGATAGTTGGTAAATATTGCCACGTATCCACTTAAAAATCGAGTAATGGCACGAGGCCGACAAAAACTACAACGAACTGCAAAAGTCGAATAGGTTCCAACAGACGCAATAATTTGATTTGTATATCACGTAATACGATCAAATACATGATGCCTTGCTCTGTAGAAACGCAGACGACGATAAACGAATAAGACAATACAGGAACAAAGACCTTATGCTTTGTTATGTAGATCACTATCAACGAAACAACCAAATTGACGAAACTAGACACCGACAGAAGCCTTATGCTTTGTACGGTCTTACCAAAACGTAGAATACACTTACTAAATTGTTGATTGACTAACAAACCAATTCTAACGACACCAAAACTAAACGACTGCTCGATGCGATGGTCAAAATCTATCTGTATATATATGCGACCATAGGTCCGAAGTAAACTCGACCAGTTACACGCACAGAAAAACTGGGGCAACTCTCGAGACCGCATATACATGACTGATCAAACCAACTATGCCCGTGAATACGAGCATATACAAAACTTACCAAAATCAAGCTAACAAATGAGGTTCTATTTATTGTTACTGGCGTCAACAGTCAAAATGTTTGTAACCACACTGAAACCTTTTTCGACTAGATATGATGATGGAAAAGCGATAAGTGATAACTTCTGATAGCCTTGGTTGAACTTCTGCTTAAGAGGCTGGTTCAGCCTAACTTCAGGACTGTTCTGGTGGGCCCCTATTGGGCCAATTATTCAAACTGTTTAGTGCTCGTGTGGGTTCATTATTGAATAATGATAGCATCTTATGAGATTACAACAATCTAAATTAACTCTTCTTGGTCGGACTTGCTCGATATTTATTATACCCATGCCCCGTTTTAAACAATTCCTGATCAAATTAGACGTATAATTAGATGTCGTGATTTCAGGAATAACAATTCAATTTTGTTTTTTGTGTCAAGTCCGCCGTAGTTTCGCTTTACGTCAATGTAATATTTGTGAAAATTCCAATAAATAAAAAGAAATAAAGCCACACCTTTGAAAAATCGGCGTCGTATTTTCCCAATTTTTCCATCAATTTTCGAGGCTGGACAGAGTGGCCATCTACGATGTTGTCGAGAACTAGACGTCATTAGACGAAGATAGTAATGGGTCTATCTCTATCTACCATATACCACAAAAAAGGCTGTAACTCGCTAAAATTCACATTTATATTTACTGCACGATTACTGGGACAGATTTCGAGAGTTCTAACCTACAAATCAGATATAATCTGAAAATGTAGAAAACTTGGGAACACTGCACAAAGAAGTATTCTAATCGAAATTAGGAGATTACATAAAAATTCTACTATTATATCAGACATCAATCAGGTTTGTGCCTAAAGAAAAATAGTATTATTTTATTAAAATTTCCATGTCAATTGCTAGGTTAATTAGCAGAATATACCTACAAATAAACAGTGCTGTTTTATCAATTCTACTACCAGAGAATTCAAGCTCCAAGTATGGTATGATGCAGAAGATCATTACGGGTTTTGTAATTGGATTCAAATCACATTACGAGGAATCAAAATCCTTACGTACTATTTTGTTGATCGAAGAGGATTTCTAGACAAGAGATGTGATTACTAATTTTCATAAGTTCCATGAACTGACTATAAAATTATCGAGGTATGCTGAAGATTACCGATTTTTTATCAAATTTTTTGGTAATGTTACTGGAAGACGTCTATAACATTATTATATGAGGAATGTATAATGGGACATAGTCGACATGTCAACCACTGACTCCAGATGTTTTTCTTCTCAAGTGCAAAATGTATGGAGAATTACGTTTAAGACAACAAACCGCAGATAGTATTGCAATTAGCCCCGAAGAACCGAACAAGTATTATGACCCGTATGCGTGTGGTCTGATGATAGCGAGGATCAACATTTTTGTGATTTTGATATTATAATATAATATTAATAAAGCTATACAGGGTTAGCCAAAATTACCGGAACACCCAAATAATTCTACAACGGTAAAAAATTTCAAAAAAAAATTCAAACAAAAGCTTTTAGACTTTAAACAATCCATCGTTCAAATATATTTTGAATATACAGGTTGTTCATTTTAATATAGAAATCGCGTAAATTTTTTTTTTCAAATGGAACACCCTGTGTCTTTTTAGATTTTATAATTTTAGGACTAATTCTGGACATTGTTTATTAAAATAATTTTTTTATAAAATGCATCATTTTTGAGTTTTAAGCTTTTAATTAAAATTAGTCAAAATTACCGCAACACCCAAATAATTCTTCATCGGTAAAAAAATTTCAAAAAACATTCAAACAAAAATTGTTTACTTTAGCACGCTATCGTTCAAATATATTTTTAATATACAGGGTGTTTATTTTATTATGGAAGTATGGAAAACTTTTCCTTTTTCTCATTAAACATCCTGTACATTTTTATTTCTTAATTCTAAGAATTTTTTTCAAGAAGGTTTTTTTAAATTGATTCATTATTTAATTATCAGCAATTAATCAAAACTCCAAAACATTTATTTTAGCCGAACGGATAAATAATAACAATGTGAAGAAAAAATAACAAAACAATTAAATTAAATTTTCAAACTGCCATCCCTGAGCGGCTTGACAATGCCCCAACCTATCAACAAATTCCCGTAAACAGTTGTCTAAATGATCGACAGTAATACTCTGAACTTCGTCCACTATCCTCTGCTTCAACGCATCAATATTTTGCGGCCTATTGGTGTAAACCTTGGACTTTAGGTGGCCCCAAATAGAAAAATCCAGTATTTGTAAATCCGGCGACCTAGGTGGCCATTCAATGGATCCTCTCCTTTCAATCCACCTCTGCGGGAAAATTGAATTTAAATAATTCCGAACTTGGACACCGTAATGCGGCGGTGCACCATCTTGTTGAAACCAAATATTATTCAGATCTTCGTTGAATATAACTAGGAGATGAGGTATTACTTCATCTAATTGCGTATAACTAAAAAATTATGAAATTTATAAACAAATTATTCCAATAAAAAATTATTAGAATTAGTCTTAGAATTATAAAATGTAAAAATATACAGGGTATTCCATTTGAAAAAAAAAGTTTACCAAATTTGCATAAAAAATGAACAGCCTGTGTATTAAAAATATATTTTAATGATAGCTTGTTTAATGTCAAAAACTTTTGTTTGAATGTTTTTTGAATTTTTTTTACCGATGGAGAATTATTTGGGTGTTCCGGTAATTTTGACTAATTTTAATTAATTGCTCAAAACTAAAAAATGATGCATTTTATAAAAAAATTATTTTAATAAACAATGTCCAGAATTAGTCCTAAAATTATAAAATGTAAAAAGATACAGGGTGTTCCATTTGAAAAAAAAATTTACGCGATTTCTATAATAAAATGAACATCCTGTATATTCAAAATATATTTGAACGATGGATTGTTTAAAGTCTAAAAACTTTTGTTTGATTTTTTTTTTGAAATTTTTTACCGTTGTGGAATTATTTGGGTGTTCCGGTAATTTTGGCTAACCCTGTATAATATTATAAAGCTTATGTTGTCTAATTGTCTTTTATAAATAATATATGAATTACAAATTGGTAAATAAAGAATATTTTATTAAGTGTTTTGTTTTTCTTATACGTCATCATATATACATCATCGTCATCAGATGATGTACATACGTATGGAATATCGACCCATGCAACAAAGACTATATTAACTACATTTAGTTTGTTAGTTACGATAGTCTTCGTTGCATGGGTCGATATGTATATTTGTCTTTTTCAGTAGCATATGTGTATTATCGGCTGAGAAATGAGTGCATAATCTATCGTACCAGGAGTAAGTAATCTGTGACCAAAGTTATTGGTACGGGGTTTGTTTTTAGGACGTATAAATGTTATGGGCACATAATCTCAATTCACTTTCAAATATTCCACATATTCATAGTACGTGGGCGTGTATTCATAGTACGTGTGTTATTGCTAATATCACTTCATAAACCGTAGACAAATGTTGAAGTATTTATCATATAAATCAAATATAACTATATGATAAATATCTCACATTCTCCACATAGGTTATGTCACGGTTATGTCAACAATTTATCACAGTAATTTTTAAAGTTACCATGTTATGTTGGCTAGCGTTGTAAAATCACTAGACAGCCTGCTTACGTGTGCAAAAATAAATTGAAACAGCGTTAAAGACGTTAGATCATATAATGTTGACCGCACGTCGGCGAAGTCTATCTTGTTCCAAAGTAGCTTTAGCGAAAACGTCGACATCCCCACGCAAAGACCAATTCTCGACTGATTTTTCTAAACTTATCAAAAACAGCCAAGTCTCTGTCGATCAGCTGTTGCACCTCCCCCTTAAGCTCCTCGTCTGTGCTGATGGTTATCAACTCTTCTTGCATTATCACATTGGCCTTTTCCATGGCTGTGATATTGTACGGATTTATTATCCATTGAGGAATTTGTAAATTTAAGAGATCCTCAAACCTCTTTGTGAAATCCTTGTGTAATGCGTCCAAGTGAGTGACATATGGTAAAATAACATCGTCTTGAAGCATTTCTGGTAATTTTGACAAATGCGGAAACTGTGAATATTATTTTCTGCTTAAATTTTGTTTATAAAGGATAAGTTTACCCAGAAAGGCCGATATTATTGATTTTGTTTTAATCAAGTTGAGATTGCCACCCTGCAGCTACAAACTAACTTTGTTAAACATACCAAAGGTATCAGTCAAGTAACAAATATCTGTTTTACATCTGTTCAGATTTTCTTTGAAATTCGGATCTTTTTCTTGTAAAAACTCCAACACATTAAAAAATAGCTGAAAACCTTGCTAAGCAAGAGCCTCTTGATAGTCAGCGAACTTCAGTGTGCAGAAGTAACCGAGTAAAGACGTCGTCGTTTTCCTTACATAGCTGAGCAAATAACCGAGAGTTCAAAGAATTGCTTCGAATCTTGTTGACAGCATTTATAACATATTGTAAAGACTGGTGCAATCTAGGACTCAAATTTTTTGCTACTAAATGCTGTCTGTGAATCACTCAGTGAATGACCAGTACCTCAGGCAGTTGTCGCTTTAAGAGAGCTATGAAACCACGATGACGACCAACCATAGATGGTGCACCATCAGTCGCAACAGAAACAATGTTCTTCCAGGGAATAGCTTTGTCGGTAAAAAAACGTTCCACTGCCTGAAAAATCGATTCTCCTTTGGTATCAGTTTCTAAATATGTAGCAAAACGCAGTTCTTGGCACATATCCCAATATCTTTAATATATCGAACATATCCCAACAACAGAGCTTCATTGCCGGGTAATGTAGACTCGTCCAACTGGAGAGAGAATCTGTTGGTCTATAAGAAATTGCATAAAATGTTTTCCACGTCGCGACCAATCTCGTCTATTCGTCTCTGAACGGTGTTATTGCTCAAAGGAATAACATCATGTGAGGGCTTATGCAATACATTGTTGAGGACCTCCGCAATGGCAGCTAAAATAAGCTGTTCTCCAATCGTGAGGGGGTTTCCGCACTTCGCTATAGTAAAGATATGTTATAGGGCGCTCGTAAACCATCAACGGCTTGCATAGATGGCGACGCAAACATATCGGCTATCCTTGGCACACTCATGACTAGCTATAGTTATCTCTTTCTACCTGGACCGGAAGTAAAGTAAATTTATACCCCCCTTTAAATTTACACGTAAAATTGGTCTAGAACTCTCATAGCATATCTACTCCTAAAACAACTAAATATGTTTAAAAAACGCTAAAAGTATAAATTGTAATATGATGTATTACACAGTATTACCCTTGTAATCTTTATTTTAGCAAATTTATTGGTGTTATAATTAGCTAAATGTAAATGTAAGTCTTATACATAAATCAGACATCATATGTCGGATTTGTGTATACGGCAAACCTAAAACACATAATATAAAGAGAATATTTTGCTATATTACAATTTATTTTACGCATTGTGTCCAAATTCCAAAAGAGGTGTCGGAATTACGGACATTAATTATGTCCCTAATGAGAACGCAAGTCTGCAAATAGTCCGCCAAAATTGCATAGTGTTTACTGATAGAGGGTGTTAAAATATGTGTAAATATGCGAAAGGTATTTGTACTCAAATTACAAAGCTGCGGTTCTCACATGACCCGTTTCTATAGTTCGTGCCTTCTGACTATCCCTTTCTGCAGATGCAAATAGTGCGTTTCCGGACATGATATTCTCATCGAAGGTTGGTCGACTATGACCACAGAAAGTTTTCAACAAATGGGAAACCTTTAATTACCGATTTCTCAACAAAAAAAATCAAAGTTGGTTGATCCTCTAAAACTAATACTAAAACCATCAAATTATACAATGTATGTACCATGTACACTATACAGGTCTGTTCAGAAAATATAAATTTGAATTAAGAGTAAGCAGCGTGTAATTTCACTAATATAGGATGCGCATATCTACACTTAATTCACGTTTTTCCTCATTGTGAATTATTTGCAATAAACGTATTAGCCTCACTCAGTTTACTCAACTTCGCATACCACTAAGAACGTCAGATCATCAGAGCTGGCGCTTATCGTTGTTTTTTGTAAGAACGACTTATGTATATACTTTTTATATCAAAATACCCATGTTTTGGTAGTTTTGTTTACAGTTTAAATAAAATGTTGATTTCATTAGACAATTTTACCTGGCTAATAAAGTAACGTAATTCAGTATCACTCAAGATTATTGGTTTTTTTATTTATATTTATATATATTTAAAATAGGTTTATTACTGTTAGAGTACGGATTCCTCTTTGTATCACTTTATATCGTCTTTACGGTACTAAAATAAGACCGTGTAAAGAATGTATGTATTTATGTATTACTTATATGTTATTAACTGAGACTGAGTTATTAACTGAGTAATTTATTTTCTGGCATAGTTTCAAATATTTTATAATCCCAAATATTATATTATAATTCCTATTTAAATCACGGTCTATAAAATCCAGTGCAATTGCCATTTCCTAATAACGGTCCCAGTTACTACGAAATGATATATAATTTAAACGACCCTTAAACCTTGGTGGTCCTGTCGAAATTCCACATGTATAACGGGCCAACCAACCCGTAGTCTAAATTCATTTCGGAAACGGTACAGTTCCTAAAGGTTTCGGACACCTGCCTGTTTTGATAAAATCATTAAAACCCGCGCGAATATTTACATGTAAATTGACGCTATCGACCTGATTAAAAACGTAAAACTTTTGCTTTTAATTGACTGACCCGTTGTGTGAATTCATAAAATGCTGCCTTTCCGAAGAAATATAGGTACGTACCTGATCTGGTGAGGGCAGACTGACACGAACTGAAAAAGGATGAAATAGTGGAGATATATTTTGCATCTGCCGGTAATTTAGGTCGGTGGTTTGGGGTGACACGGAAGTCCCTAATCGTCTTCAACATCTACGTGCACTTATAAGAGACTCGTGTTAACACATCAAAATCACTATAATAGCAGACGGTAGGTATTTTTTCAGACATGAACCCCAAAGAAAAATAGTAAATTACTCTCACGTTTCTACTAAGGAAGTCTAGGTACGTACCCGCACATGGGCTCTATTACAAATCAATTACAAAACTTCAACCTAGGTTTGAACATATAACAGTTTACTAAATGGATTTCTATTATTGCCATTTCTTCATTATAATCCTTGTTTTGTCTATGCCCGGAGGGTCTCACTAGTCTGATAGAAAATAATCGAGGGTCATTAGATATTACTAACATTGATAATCATTTACATTTTAAACTTATTATGTATTTTATATTTGTTAATTATTTAATTACAAGCCATATCTGACCTAGCGCTCGGCGCAAAAGCCCTATTCCATATAGGTCCCCATTACATGCGGAGTCAACATGCGGTCAACCGTCTTCGCTATGGAAACCGACAGACAGACTCTCTAGGGCTTTATTTAAGAGTATGATGTGTTTTATATTTGTGTGAATTTCTAATAGTTTTTGTTTAGGCAAGATTTCCCAAGGCCATCACGTCAGCATAGATGCCCTGCAGCTACTTGACAACCAGAATCTAATGAGAAGATTAAAAAGAACTAAACTCTTCACTACAGTGAAATGTGTAAAAAATAATAGCACAGGGAGTAAGCCGTTAGTGCTTACGGTCGAATCCGAGTCGTTAGAATTGGTAAAATGAAAAATAGTGAATTTCACGTTGTTTTTTTTTAGAAAATCAGACAAACAAACATGGTTTTTATCTTTTCTGCCTTCAAATTCAAATTTAAAGAAAAAAACGATAGGTATAATCCTTAAACTTAAATGTAAATCGTTTAATTGGAGTGAACCATTGAACGATTAATACCAACGATTAATTGCAATCATTTATTTAATACAATTTGCGTTTTATTTTACCATTTAATATTTCTTAGGCGGGATAAAGTTGTTTGCTTAATTTATACTTATTATCTAAAATTATTTGTTTACTACTTATGTTTTATTACTTATTTACTGATTGTTATATTGTGCAGTACACAACATCATTGAATTCATGTAAAGAAATTGGCCACTAAATTTTAGTGAAAACTTATTGATTAACTTCAGTTATGATGATGAAATAGCGCGGTTTTGGTTTGTTCCTGTTTTGAATAGAGTCTGCATCACTTGTTCCCTACCACCCCTGTGTGGTAACTAAAAAACTGAAAAGAATGTTCACGTTTGTCACCATATTTTTTGCAAAATCGGTTAATTTAAGCAGAAAGGGGCCTGTTACATATTTACATACTCTATAATAAAGGGCTAACGTGGTCTGTCCGTCTGTCTGTCTGTCTGTTCAGGTTCTTTAGCGAAGAGGGTTGACCGCAGTCACGAGACTCCTATACCATATGATTTCCCATCGTGTGCGGATTCATAACCTGACCTCCCCTCCCCTCCAAGTGTTTAAATTAGAAGTAACAGCAGAAAGCAATAAATATGGGGAAATCTTACTACAACTACAAGGAAATGTTCAGGCAAACTAAATAAAAACATCAATCAAAACACGACACAGCACCAGGACACGAAAAAATAACTGCAGCCATAAAAAAGAACAATAGAAAGACATTAACGCCATTACTAGTAAAAGCAACGAATAAAGTAATCGACACCGGAAACTATCCTGAATGCCTCAAAATCCCGATACGCTAAACCACAATACAAGTCCGGGAAAAAAAATAAACCAGAGAACTTCCGACCAATAGCACTACTATCTACGGGTAACTAAGTACTAGAAAAAAATATCCAAACCCGACTGAGAGAACATCTAGAAGAATTCAAAATCATAGACAAACAGCAGTATGCTTATCAGAGAAATTCAGGGACAACATCAGCGGCCTATGATATGATACTCGAAATAAAAACGAGACTCGATGAGAGGAAGATTGTAGTAACACTAGTTGTAGACCTAAAAAAAGCTTTTAACACAATATCTAAAAAAACGTAATAAAGAAACTAGAGGCAATAACTGTTACTGGCAAGAACCTAAAACTGATATATACGTATCTGACAAATAGACTTCAATATACGAACATAAACGCAGCAATAAGCGAAACACTATACTCAGGAGAGTATGGAATCCCACAGGGAGGAAACCTCCCACCTGCGGTTTACATCATTTGCACAAACGACGTGGCAGAAACAAATATAGAAACCACACACTACATGTATGCAGACGATACCTGCTTGATATAATCGGGAAAAACCCAACAAGAGGTACAAAATAATATAAGCAGCAATGTAAAGATTCTGGCAGTGGTTCTACGACAACCAACTAACAATCAATGAAAACAAATGTGAATACATGGTCTTTGAAACAGGAAGAGAAACAAACAACAACATCGAATTAACAATAAATGTCAACAAAATCAAAGAAGTGAAAACACGTCAAGTATCTTGGACTAAACGCAAGAATACTAACAGAAACTAGAATCCCACACAATGAAGAAAGCGATTTATCGCAGTTTATTTACATCAAATAACAACTACCTCATTCATGTGTGGGGCAGCACCACAGCAACAAACATTAATAAAATTCAGACACAACAGAACAATACACTCAAAATACCATACGGATTATTTACACTGACACCGACCAAACTGTACAATACAACCAAAATATTGGATATTAGAAAAAGTATTACATGTAACAATTTGACACATACACAAGACCAAGAAATAGAAAATAAAAACCAATATAAAATTACAAATAAACAACGAGTTCCATCAGTATCAAACCAGAACATGGACGCACATAAGGACTCACAAATTTAAGAACAGATACGTTCAAACACTACTTACAAAGACAATCAACACATACAATGGACTACCGGACCACCTAAAAGTGTCACCGGTGAATGCTTTCAAAACAAACATTAAAAAGCTACTCATCGAGAACAAATTATAGACTAATATTTTTTTATTGTGTTCAAACACAGAGTGTTTGTGGCATAACACCTAGTCAATAACTAACAAGTTATTTTCACTTAACCTAAACTGATAAAATATTGAGTATTTCTACAATTTTGCCCATTGGCCCAAGTTGTTTTAGTCTGACAGTTTTTACCACTCAAGTAGACGGCGGTTGTTTTCACTTGTACTATCAGTGTGAATACACTATGGGTGCTCTGCTTGTAATCACTCCGGTACTAGTTCGAATGGTTTAGTTCTTTTCAGCCGACGCACTAGCGCACTGTTGTCTAGCAGCTGGATGGCTTCCATGTTGTCGTGGTGGAGTAGACGATCCTCGTGCTTCTTAGCAAATTTTGATATTTCGCTAGTTACCATCTCCATGCGTAGGTCCCGATGAAGATTGGTGTTTTTGATGTACCATGGTGCACCAACACTGGCCCTTAGAACTTTACTTTGGAACCTCTGAATGATGTTGATATTGGACTGCTTAGTGCATCCCCATAACTGTATTCCATACACCCATACTGGGTTTAATAATTGCTTGTATAGTAGGAGCTTATTTTGCACTGACAGGGCTGACCTCCGTCCCATTAGCGAATACATTTTGCGGAATTTTAAATCGAGTTCGTCCCGCTTTTTCTTGACATGTACTTTCCATCTAAGCTTGGCATCCAGTGTCATGCCAAGGTATTTCGCTGTATCCGCGTATGGAATATCGTTCCCATTAATGGTTACTGGAATATAGTTAACTCTTTTATTGGTGTAGTTTACATGCGTGGATTTTCCTTCATTTCGTTTGCTGCGCCATTTCTTTGTCCAAAGGTTGATTTTGTTTGCAGCCATGGGCGCCGTTACGTATGGGCAGGGGGGGGGGCGCTTGCCCCCCCCCCCCTGAATTTCCAACCTAAGTTGTAATACGCGAAAATATCATTTATCATTTGGCATAATAATAATTGTAGATACATAATAATGCTATTTGTTTTGCTTTATGTAAAGCAAACCTCAACTGGTAATGTGTGGTTTAAATCAATTTAAACTTTTACATTTTTCACCTTTCACGCCGATATATAGGGATGAGAAGTTCTGAACGTTCTCTCTGATTACATTTGTGGTGACAGAAAGCAATCCATATGTACAGCAATTACGGTAAATTATTTGACAATGTGTATTGTTTCTGTACCTATATTACACTACATTAGAAAATAAATCACATCGTTAAAACATTGTTTAGTTTCTATTGCCATCAATTCAGTGCTTCTAATACTACAACTAATTTTAGTAGTATCTAGTTTTTTTTTTATTTTCAGTATCAAAGGAGGCTTTGCCAAATGTATTGTATGTATTATGTATTCTTTTAAAAGTGCACACGAATTATGCTGTGAGTATTTCGAATATACTGACTACTTTTTGTGTGTCGGCGAGGCCGTACTCGAATATTTCACAAAAAAGCGTGTGAACCGGGAGAAGTTCCCACGCAAAGTGCAAAAGTTAAAATGTTTCTCTTTATCTAGGCTAGTGAGGAGGGTTATTTTGTGCCAGTTATCCTATGGACACGACAGAATTGAGAGCAATAGTGCAGTGTTATTAGTACTTATATTTATCACCGATATTTAGTTCACCGTGATACACCAAATAATATGATATCTAATAACATATTATACAAGGTAAGTAAGAACGCAGCAATATCTAAAAAAATCCGTTTTTGAGTTTATTACCTTTCTGGCAATCGTCTTCAATCGTTCGCGATGATTGTGTATACGCGTTTTCTAGAATCCCCGGTATTTACACAATTGGGCAATTTCTTCTCGAAATATAGACATTGCAAAAGTCTCTGAAAATTTAAAAAGACATAATTCAAATAGCTGTCACTTATAAAATAACGTTTAAATGACAAAACAATTAAAAACAATATAAATTTAAAAAAATATTTTTTATTTATACACTTGTCTTTTAAATAAATGTGAATAAATGTAAGTAATAGTTATTGTTTCATTTGTATTGCAGAGATATATTATGGATATTCGCAAGTTTTTTAATGTAACTTCTTCACGCGAAAAGGAAAATTTAGATGATACTAATATCCCAAAGAAAAAAATGCGGCCTAACAATGAAGATCAGCAACCCAGCAGTTCATCCCACGTAAATATGCACGACTACGACGATTTAGGAAACTATATAGAGTTCCAAGGAATCACCGATTCACAAAAATATAATTTACTTATTAAATCACAACCATTGGAAAATTATGATTTTAAAAAGGATGCCCCTGAAAACAAACGATGTTTTCGAGGAGAGTGGTTAAAAACCTATGAGTGGATGGTTTATTCAAAAAAATTGAAAGGGGCACTATGCAAATATTGCGTTCTTTTTAAACCACCCGTCAAAAGAGGTATTCAAGGTGCCTTCATAGTAAAAGAATTTACCGATTTTAAGCATATACACGAATGTGCAAAAAATCACCTGACATCAGAGTGGCACCGTGTTTCCACCTTAAATGCTTTTAGTTTTAAAAAAGTTATTTCTGGCCAAACTTCTACCATTATTGAAGCTTTAAACAATAATGAAAGACAAGTAATAGAACAAAATAGAAAAAAACTAATACCTATTATTTCAACCATTTTATTGTGCGCATCACGGGACTTGACATTAAGAGGAGAACATGATGGAAATTTTGAGGAACTCTTGAAGTTCAGGGTGGAAGGTGGCGATAAAATATTAGAAAACCATTTAAGTCGTGCCACCAGAAAGCAAAGTACACGTCGCACCAAGTTCAAAACCAACTTGTTGAAATATGTGGAAATGTAATTTCCAAACACATAATCGATGAAGCTAACGACTGTGTGGGCTTCTTGCCCACACAGTTCAGCCAATACAGGCTGACGAGACAGCTGATATTGCGGGCAAGGAGCAACTGTCTATTGGGCTCAGGTATTTAGATAAAAATAATATTGTTAAAGAGCAGTTTCTTGGTTTTGTTGAACTAAAAGCTATGGACGCTAAAACTATTGCGAATACAATTTTAACTACTCTCAAATTCCATCAACTGAATTTGAACAAACTTATAGGTTTAGGGTTTGATGGGTGTTCAACAATGGCAGGCAAAGAAAATGGAGTGCAACAGCTAATTAGAAATGAATATCCAAGAGCAACTTTATTTCATTGTTCCTCCCATAATCTAAATTTAGTAATTAACGACTTAAATTCGGTTCAAATCGTGCAAAATTCAGTGGGAGGTATAAAAGAAACAATAAAATTTTTTAGAAAGAGTCCAAAAAGACAGCAGACTGTTCCAAATGTGCCTTTGCTCTGTGAAACCAGGTGGTCAGCTAAATACAAATCAATTAGACTCTTCTATGAAAAATTTCAATCATTAACAACTGCTTTAGAAAATATATCAACGGACCAAAATTTCAATGCTGAAACAAGATCAAAAGCTCAACAAATGTTATGTTCAGTATTTTCTCCCCAATTTATTATCTGTCTCAATATAATTGCGAAATATTCCTCATTGCTGGAACCAGTCACCAATAATTTGCAAGGAGTTTCCACTGATTTGCTAGCCGTAAGAAAACACATAGACCATCTTATAACAATGTTTGAAAGCGATAGAAAAAATGCAAATACTGTGTTCTCAGAACTCTATAAAAAAATGCAAAGAAACTGCTAACAAACTTGATGTGGAAAGTAAGACTCCACGAACCGTGGTTCATCAAACTAATAGAGCAAACATTGAAACCAAGTCTGTGGAGGAATATTTCAGAATTACCATATTCATTCCATATTTAGACTCTATAATAACTTCTCTTAAAAGTAGGTTTACCTTTGATGCCACATTAGCATTTCATCTATCGCGGTTCCACCCACCGTTTATCAAACGAGAAATCATCCTAACTGAAAGTGAATTAGAATCTATTTCGGCCAGATTCGGGGTGGAAAATTTAAAAGCCGAATATGTTATATGGCGGCAGGCATGGAAAGACAAATATTTCTCTGATGATCTCACAAAGCTTGTTAGTGAGGAATGTGATTTCTTCCCTAACATTAAAATCTGTTTAAAATATTTCCTTATTATGCCACCGACTACTTGCTCAGTTGAGCGATCTTTTAGCACTCTCAGGAGAGTTAAGGCTTGGCTGAGATCGACAATGGGTGAGAATCGTCTTTCTGGGTTATGTCTTATAAGCGTTCACAGAAAATACGTCGAAGACAATAAAACAGAAATTATTCAATTGGTCATTGATTTATTTGCTTTGGAGAAACGAAATTTGAAATTTCTTTTTGACGACTAGGAATTAATACGCTACACGTTTTTTTACTTGAAATATATATTTATGTATATTAGCTTTAGGTAGTTACTTTGTTGAGAGAAAAAAACAAATAGTTTGTGTTATACAGATTTTGTACTTGTGATATGTTTTGTCGTTTAATGGACTGAGAATAGTTTTATACTGCTGAAACTTTTCTATTTTTTATTACATTTACGCATATATTTTTATCGTAAAAGCAAAGTGTCTTTTTTATATTATTTATTATTTGCGTTTCTGTTATATTAGCTCTAGATTTTTAGTTTGTATTAACTATGTATTAACTACGACAAAGAGTGATATATTTATTGTTCGTTATATCTTTGTTAGTATTTGTGGTCATTGTTACTTTTGTATATATATATATATTAAATATTTTTAAATTTAAAGCTGTCTTTATGTAAATTCATATTTCTTGTTTTGATATTTACACAGCAGGTAGGCAACAAAAATCATTTTACTTATTCGTGTATAAGTTTAATTTTACTTAAACTAAAAAAAAATTCTTTTAAATAAACACATTTTAAAAAATATATTTAAAGTGAATTTGAGAGTAATTCTGAAACCAATATTTTTACTAAACTAAGGAACTGTTGTTTATAGTGACCATCGTTCTATTATTGAATTATGCGACCAACTGTCTGACACAAACCTACATTACTATAGCGTCCGTTAAAAAAAAAACATTTCAATCATTTCGGCCCCCCCCTGGAACATTTTGTAACGGCGCCCATGTTTGCAGCTACCTGTAATTTTTCAGTTGCTTCTTCGACACTAGATTTGTGGAATTATCGGCTGAATGCAGTGCAAATTGATAAACCAGGATTACTGGGGGAGCAGCCAGTGGGACGATTAATAAAACACCTTCCTTTGCAAGGCCCTAAGCTTTCGGCGGTTTATTTATGCCTTCATCAGAGGGAAATCTACAAACAACAACATAGAACAATCTTCACAAGCACCAACAACACGAATCAACTCACAGCCGGAAGCGTGCACCGTGTTAACAAAATACATCGGACCGTGCTTTACGGACTGGTCCCAACGAACATTTGCTCAAGCACTGCACAGTGGGACACATCGGGGTTCTCAACAGCTTTACAATTCTACAATTAAACATCCGGTGTAAAAAGGATATCAAAAGGACAACGTTTCTTTACTCCTACCTACTGCATTTGGTAACTTTTCTTAAGTTAAAAAAGTCTTTAACTCTAACAATTTAACGATGTGAGTGCTAGTTGAAGTCAATAAAATATAAAGTCAGTGATCTGTTTCACTTTATTCTTCTCCTTCTTTTCCCTTTTCTTTTTTTCCTTTTTTCTTTTTTCTTTCACACTCCTTTTCTTTTTGTCATAAACAATTTACCTAGACTTGCTGTAATAGTCAAAATAGCGCTGAAGATACTTAATTACTATGGAATACGCAACACCAGGATGACAGCGTGTCGATTCATACATAAAACAGGTTAAACAAAAACACAACAAGCGAGAGTTCCACATTACCGACCCAGCCACCTGCAACACACAGGGTGGTTGGAAGGTTTACACAGTAAAGTCATACTGGTTGCCTAATCTTGGGCGTTGTTAAAAAGTAATCAAACCTAACGTGGAGTCATTGTTGTCATGACTTACTCGCGTTTTATCCAAGTGGAGTAGGAAACTGTAGGTGGCGTTGACATCCCGAATATCTGTGCCAAAAATTGACAGCATGTCTTTCTCTCCGTATATGGATCATCTCCAAAAATAGTCGATTCCTGTATCTCAGCTGTCTGTCCACCACCGATACCCCATCAAAGTTAAACATATGGCCCGTGCTCATATAATGAGCCACCAATGCACTGCTGGCTTCTCTGCGTCCCACACAATCATGCCTATGCTGTCTAATTCTCGATCTAAGGTGTTGGGAAGTCGTCCCTATGTATACTCCCTCACAACCACCGCAGGGAATCTTGTAAACAACATTCGTCTGTAGATGTAGTGGTATCCTGTCTTTGACACTGGAAAACAACGTTGCCAACGGTCTGCTGTTATAATTGGCAATGGTGATGTTGTGGTCATAAGCTATATTCCTGATTTTCTCAGACAGTCCGGGAATGTAAGGGAACCTGACATATTTTACCAACCTAATTCTATCGTTCAATGGGCGTGTAAGAGAGATGTTTTGTCTATCACGTGGAATCGCAGTCGTATTGAAAATCAGCCTTCTAAGCATGGCTTCCGGGTACCCATTGGCCATTATTATAAAATGTTTTTAATAGCTGCATTTTATTCTAGTTCTGGAAGGAAGCATGTGAGATCTTACTGACCCTATCCTTCATTGCTACTACAGTGTTTATTTTTTGCTTTAATGGGTGGTTGGAACAAAAGTTAATAAACCGGCCGGTGAATGTGGGTTTCTTATACCAGTTTAAAATTATCGATTGGTCCTCTCGTCTGATTACTAATGTGTAATGAACGGAACCGAATTATTAGTCTCTTTCTCCACCGTAAATTGTAGATGCTGGCTGAAATCGTTCATTTTGTCCAGCATCTCTCCGACGCCAGTGGCTGGTAGTCCACACACCAAGTCATCAACGTATTTGTAGATGAAGGGTGGTCTGAAAGAGAGCTGGGGCAGGACCACATCTAAGAGCCTGTCCATTACTATCGTTGCAACGATCGGCGATAGAGGGCTGCCCATTGGAGTGCCAAACTGCTGTCTGTAATAGCCATCTCTGAAGGAGAATGTTGCAGACTCAAAGAGGAACCTGATTGCCGAAATGAACTGTGGTTGTGGTATGTCCGTGTTTAACGACACAAGCGGCCACTCCTCGGTCACGACGTCCACCACCAAATCCAGAGGAATGTTCGTGAACAAAGACACGGCATCAAATGAAACAACGACGTGGTCCTGGGGCAATATTCTATCCTTCATCTCCGCCACAAAGGCAAACGTATCCGGGACATTGTAGCTGGCTCGATGACCAAGCGACTTCTCCAAGTCAGAGGCCACGTATTTTGAAAAATTGTAAGTGGGTGACCCCACGAAGGAGACTATCGGATATAAGAGACTATCGGCATAAATAAACCGCCGAAAGCTTACGGCCTTGCAAAGGAAGGTGTTTTATTAATCGTCCCAGTGGCTGCTCCCCCAATAATCCTGGTTTATCAATTTTCTTCTTCGACACTGTCACTAATCGCCAAAATAGCCGTGTCGTCTGCAAATGTTGCCACTGTGCTTTCTCCCGGAACAGGAATATCATAAGTATTCATATATAGGTACAAAACAATTAAATGACAAAAAAAGAAATACAATAACCACTTCTTCACAGTGATTAGTTGATATGTCTTGAAGTTAGCGATGTGTCAAATAATAATTTGAAGTTAAAGAATATGGGCTATAGTAGCATTAAAATTAAATTCCATGAGTGGTCCCATAAAAAAGTAGAGAGTGGAGGAGATTGTTTATCTTTTTATCGATTTCGGGTCTCTAAGGATGCTAAGCCATTATCATAAATAGAGGAAAAGCAAAGGTCGAACATAGGTGACCGATTGCGATACCTTACCAGAGGAAATAGGCACCAATGCAGATACTGCTGAACTATCTTTGAAACATGGTGAATATATTAAGGCCGCTGATTTGCCACTGAAGAAATAAATGAAGTAGAAGTTGAACCCTAGAGATTCAGTAAATCTACCTTTAGAGCAAAACAAATTGTCCTTGTATTACTAGTATATTTCTTTACAGCAAAACACGCCATCGAGAGGAAACGGACTACAAAATCTTATTTTCGTAAAGTAAGCGAGCTAAACGCTTCCGTAGCAGCAGAAGTCAATGGAGCTCACTAGCTTTTAGGCTGGGGCCACGGACCGAGCGACAGCGGGGCGGTGGCGTCGGCGATCGTTGTGTATATGTCGTAGTCTTATTGTAAAAGCAGTCATATTATAATACGCCTAGGCTTTTTCAATAGGACTAGGCGTATTGCAATATCACTGAAATAATCGAGGATCTCACAATTTGACTGACAATTTAAGGCGTATTATAATACGCCTGTTGCTTATTAGGCTTATTGTCAAAATTCAAAAGCGCGGGATTACTCTGGATTCTGACTGGTTATTCTCGTCGTATTGTAATACGACTGACGGCTTGTCAGGCTAATTGTGTGTTGTTATTGTGACTACTTACTGTTCAGTTTCTCTGTGCAATATTCGTGCAAATTATTGGATTAAAAATGAGTGATGACTCGCAAGGTGTATTTGTTAACAAAGGCAACTATTATAAAGAACTTGAAAAGTTTTACAAAGGTGAGAAATTGTAATAAAGAAATATTACCATAACCTCAAAATTTACAAAGTTTTAATAGGGAGTTTTAGTTGTTTTGGCAAATTCAAACGGTTAACCATAACATAAACGAATAAGTACCCGCTATTTGACAGATCGAGAAAATAGTTTTCGTGCGTTAACGTTAACCAAGCGACCACCCATCCTAATGAAGGGATTAATATTCCAGAGAATAAAGTAATTTCCTTAAGAGAAGCTTTAAGATTATTTTCAAAATTCGAAGAACAGGGATTCAAAAAGTGTTCTTGCAAACCAAGCAAGTCACAGTGTCGTAACAATAAATGTTTGTTTTAAATCCCATATGAAATGTACAAGCAAATGTCATAAGAGTTTACCATGTTGTAATAAATAATCTAAATCTATAATTATTTATTTTGTGTCCTATAAGCGATTTCCATAATTTGCCTGGCATACTGCCAGTCGTATTATAATACGACGTATTTTATACAGTCAAATTCTAAAAACAATCGCGTACAGATTCTTTTGAACAATAAGACTAAGAAGCGTCAGGCGTATTATAACACGTCTGAAATAATCAGTCATATTGTCAGATTTTCATTTACTTTGGTAGTTTTACAATACGCCTAGTCATATTAAAAAAGCCTAGGCGTATTATAATAAGACTGATATTATAATAAGCCTACGACATATATATCTATATATATACGTATGTATATAGGTATATACACAACGATCGCCGACGCTTTCGCTCCGCTGTCGCTCGGTCCGTGGCCCCAGCCTTAAAAGCAATATGTAATTGTATTTGCAGGCTCGATTGACACGTTAGCTGCATTAATTAGTGTGTTGGCGGAAAAATAACAATACCAATATGTAATCCCACATGTTGGTTCCATATACAGCAAAGCGATGTCTGTCTGATAAATAGAATATTAAGGTGCTTTGTACTTATGTAGTACTTATGTTTAGAGGTTAAGTTTATGTTAAGTCTGGTTAAAAAGAATTTAATTAATAATGAGAATCTATTAGAAAAGAATATTTTACATGTTACATGTTACATGTCTACTTGTATCACAAGGCGATTTCTTGTTCTTCAACCTGTAACTAACACTTCTCCCTGATCGTTGTTATGTAACCCTTTATTATTATTATCTTCCCCCTCATCATCATCGTCATCGATGTTTCGATCAATTAAAATGTTGTGTAATGTGACTAATGTGGCATAACCGTACACTATTAAGTCAACTCTTCTGTGACCATAATGAAGCACCCTATGTTTTAACAGACAGCGAAAACGCTGCTTTAATTTTCTGTTCAATTTAATTTCGTGCGAAAATGTGCTACAGCCATAATTTTCAAATTTGAATCACAAAAAGTTTGCACATTGATGATGTACCTAATATTCCACCGCCTATTGCACGCGATCTTGGTGGGGAGATGGTACAATAGCAGTATGGGTGCAGTCTATAGCTCCGATTACATTTGGAATGTGAAACTTGTCAAGAAAGCCTGTTTTCATTGCATTTATTTTAACTCTAGTTGTGGGAAATTTAACAGTATTAGGAAATATATGCAAAGCAATAATTTCTATAACCTTGTGAATTATCTTAGAAGCAGTACGCTGAGTTACATCAATGTGTACATGCTTTCCGATACTGCATTGGTAGCTTTCCTGGGCAAGCAGATGTAGGGTAGTTAACACTGTTATATGTGTGGGAATACAAGTGCATCTTACCACAGTGGGGTAGCTGGAGGAAGAAGTGTCCCGCACTTGGTATCCTGTATAATTTCTTGCAGTGAATTTCAGGTATTGAAAAAGGATCACTACGGTCTCATAGTTTTTAAACCACTGTCTCTGTGCATTCCTGTATGATATTGTTGATTTTACCTTATATAGAAAATAACTAACAAATATCTTTTACCGTCTTTCTCCTTCCTCCAAAAAAATAAGAAAATGGACATGAAATACAACGGCGTTCTCAGTTGTCAGCTAAAACCATTGACAATTGATAGAGACTAATCATATAATATCACCGACAAAACACTTAACAAAAAGTGGTTAAAATAACGTAGATATATCCTGAATAACTCCACTTTGCTGATATAGAATACCAAAATTGTCAAAGTGTTTAAATTGATAAATGAGATTACTATTAACCACTCAGCCGGCAATGGAAAAAAAATATTTGATTTTGGGCTGGTATTTCCACCTACCTACAAAGTCCTCAATAGCTCTCTGCCAGATATCAGATTTTTTGCGCTATTTTAGCCCGTTAAATGCGAAGAGGTATCGGCCGCGCTGCGTGAAAAGCGTCTCGTACTCCTTACGGTTACGTAAAGCTAATCGTCGTCGACACATCTTATTATTTGACGGAGATAATTTGCATATAACCGTGCAACAAATATGACAGATCTGTCACATAACAATTCAGGACTTATACGAAAGTGAAAGTACTAGCCCTTAATGTTTTATTCAAAAATTTAATAAATTGAGGTCGTAATTCAGCTAAAGTTTTCATAACTCTTTTGATTTTCTAGTCAATCACACAATCACATTGATGAAAACCATGATGGTCAGTTACAAATATTTTCAGTTAAAGAAATAAATTAAAATATGGACAGGTCGATTTTGGAAACTAAATAAAATACCTATATCTTCTCCATAAGTTCTTTGTCAAATATCTAATAGTGGCTAATATAACAATAATCTGGACTTATTGGTCATCCTAACTTGCCATGAATGGGAGCAATTCTATGACGAGTTAAATCAATGACGTATCGGGCTGTAAGTTTTGTCATCTGATATCGTTCCCCAAATTCACAGTCATTATTAGTGTGAAATGGATCCTTTCTTTCCAAATAAATTTTCTGCTGAGGATGTAATTTATTATTAATCATTAGATCCTCTTCTAACGCTTCTATTTCATCTAATGTTTCTGTTATATATAATAATTCTTCCATAACATACATTTTCTTCTATCACTTTATTAAAAATGATTCAAATGATAAGTATTTTTATTGACGTTTATTTCGCTCTCGGTGCCAAACATAACCTCAATAAACAGACGAACTACCTCAGTTGCTTACTTACTAATGATCACTAATACTGCAACTATGCATACCAACTCTTAGTAGAATTTTATCTGCTCCTAGTGGCCATTAGTTAAAAGGTTACTATCACCATTTTAACGTTGTAACTTTGCATACGCCTGTATATGTTTAATCGATGGTTAAACGCTTATCAGCGATTAAACGTCGCTACATGACGTGTCATCTTTATTTTAGTGATCTTCGTGTTATATATTCGTGATCGCTTATTTTAGATCAGATGCGAAAATATTTGCAAATTGCCAGGAATAACTTTCTCACATACGTATATTTCGGCATAAATTCCCCATAATTAAGTATAACACATTTCATTCCGCCGAAATGTCCCAGGTAATCAAGGCGCACGGTCAGCACTGCCAGACCAGGAGGATTGCTAACGGGCAATTGCAAAACTGTTTCGTCAGCGACTGCACCATCAAGTAATCTTATTTAACGACAGGTTGGCCGGCGCGGGCATTAATCACTTGTAATTTAAATCACCACTTTGCAAAATATTTATGAAAGACCAGAAATTGCAATTTAATTTGTAGAGAATCTCACGGCCACCACAAGAGCGGCTTAGAGCATCAGAATTCGATGTATGGAATCTTATTATCCAAGTACTATGCTGTTGATTGTGCTCCATTGATTCGTACCTGAGCAATCCTATAAAATGATACGTTAAAATAGTAGGTACAATGGTTATACAATGGTTATAATGATAAGTAACGTAACATGTGTAACACGCAATGGTTTCAAAACAGCACCATATACTGCAACGAAATGCTGGAAATCTCCAGCGATTCGGCGTTTGGCCTATTGGCCCTGGAAAGAAGAAAATTGTCCCAGAAAGAAAAAGATGGAACTAAATACTCTCACACGACTTTAGATTGTATAATTATTATTACATACAGACAGAAAGTTGGTTAAATGGACAAAGTAGTGCAGATTTGTGTGCTCTCTAATAATCCGTTAAAGACCCAATGGTTTCAGAGATTTTATGAAAAAACAAAAACACGTATTTAAAAAAAATTTAGTGATAACTTTTTTAATACAATCAAATTACTGAAAATTTATATTTATTGTGAACATCTGAAAATCGCATGGTGCTATGAAAAGTACAAAATGAGAAACATAAGTTACCCATAAGTTAAGTCACAGTAATTTTTGTAGAGCTCTTGAACTGAATGGCAACAGGTGATAACGTCACTCACAACCTGAGATAGGGGTCGCTGTTCTTTCCCAAGAACCAAAAGTAACAACTCTCTCAAAAAGTCAGAGTCTTTATCTCTGAAACACGAATGCGCAGAAGAATCTGGCATAAATCTAGGACACCAGCTGACAAAACTATACTAAACAATGCCACGCAACAACTCAAGAGAGAGTAACTCTGGAGAGTACTCTGGAGAGCTACCAAGAGCCTAAAAAGGCCAACCCTGTAAAATCCGAATCCACTAATTAAAAGTGCGGATGGTACATGGACAAAAAGTAATACACAAAAATCCAACAGATACGCTGAATATCTTGAAGATACCTTCCACCCGAATGAGGGTGAATACACTCTTAACTGGGAGAATCTTATCGAGGATGAAGTTGCCATCAGACTCGCTACACCTAGGGAAATAGCAATTAAAAAAGAGAAAAACTCCGGGGTTTGACCTAACTAGGGGGAAAAAACAACTCCAACGTAAAGCGTTTGTAAAACTGTAAAAAGTACCTAATATAAGGAAGGTATCAGATATGATGATGATGCCTAAACGCGGAAAACTACCAAATAAATGAATTTGGTTCATCCGGTAATTTAAGCCCAATCGGAAAGATTGAAAATAAAGGTGAACTATCAGGACCGAAATAGGTACTAAGGCTCTATATATTTCTTGTATAACAGGTCATATTGATAACGAATTTAGAAAAAATCCGGTTTAAAGTTGCCTATTGGAAATTATTACCCCACCTTACCACCGACGCGCGACGTCGGCAAACAACGGCCAACTAAAGAAACATTTTTTTTCATCAGTTAGAAATTACAATACTAAAAATGTTTTTTATGAAGTATATTTATTGATAGTACTTTTAAAATAAATGTTTTAGGAAAAGAGAATGCAAACACGTGCTGCTTTATTTATTTTTGTTTATTGGTGTTGCCAAATAACTAACTGCCTTCTACTTTTGTTGGTTTTTAAATTTCGTTTATAAATTTTAACGTAAAAATAACAGCATTCGAAAATATAAAGTTAAAATAAAGTTATAAGGGATATCTGGACAAGGATTAATCACAAGCTTTGTAAACATTTAATTTTGTCTCTTACCTATCAATATCTTTTGGGAACGAGAAGAAATTAGAAACTAATTTTCTGTTTGCTGCTGTGGCTGATTGCCATCTAGGTCTCAGTAGCTCAGATGGGAGAGCATTGTGCTAGAAAAGCAAAGGTCCCTGGTTCGAATCTAGGTTGTGACTGTAATTTTTGATTTATTTAAAATTTGCATCCCGCCTGGATATTACCATTTCCTATATATTAATATTATTATTGTTTGCTATCCCGCAATTTTGCGGATCCGTGGGATTGATGGCTATAATCCCGAGGATTTGCGGGATTGAGGTTTTGGTGCGGGATTGGATTCCGTACTCCGTGGTATTGTAGAAATGGTGACCTCCACATGGACTTGGAAATGGACCCCGTTGCCATGAACAACGACTTCTTCACAATTTTAATATTAAGGCCATTCAGCTCCTCGACAATACACAACATATGATAAGGCTCAAGGGGAGGAAGCCTTTCGAGCTGGTGTAATTAATGTTAGTGCAAAAGCAGAGTACGGTGCCTGTTTGTATTTAGTGTAATAAGTTTAAAAATAAGGGATTCTAGTAGAAAGTCCTTAGTACCATGTTTGTAGCTGTAGTAATTTAAGTTACAAGTAGTTGAAAATTATTCATTAATCTGTATGAGATCAGATTGCAATATTAATATCTGTCCTAAGGGGTGTTTAATAAATTAAAAGTTAACAGAGGGCAACTTGTTTTATGGAGATTAGTACCTGTGAATGCGATAAGGGCGCGACTTAAAGTCCGGTAACCCAATTATATAACTGCAATATTATAGATAAACTTGATTTAATTAGTAGAGGCGAGATGATATTTAATCGATAGCTAATATAACAAAGACAAAGTTCGCACATTTCATGCCATAAGAATCGTAAAGTAGGAAGCGCTTTACGCTCACTAGCACATTTCGTTTGCGATCATTAAATTAAATTCTCGGTATGGCACCCACAGCCTCTGACGCACATTGCAGCTTCCGTGGGTTTCTTTTCGGACCGTGTATAAAGATAAAATACCAAGAGACCCGGGCACCCGGCTTCTGGTTCTTTTCGCCTCTCGAGCTGGTGCACCTTTATTAAAGGACGCCGATGCCGACACGTATTAAGATTGCCCTGGAGCAATGCTCAATCTGTTCAATCTGCTTCTCGCATCAGTTTTGCTAAATACAATAAAATGGCATTCTAAATTTTTTGCGTGGTCCTCGATATAGTAGATTTAAAAAAGATTTTTCTAATCTAATTTCATCTCTTATATCATCCCATTCTTAACACTGCAGATATTTCACGAAACTGAATTCGATCTGAACTGCTTTCAATAATTTATGAGATATTCTTGCAACCGTTATTACGTATTTTAGCAAACTTCAAATTTGTTAATTAAAAAATCTTAGGTCTCATCGATTTTACATTATGTAAATCTACATTATAACAAATTCCATTAGGCTATTGCATTAGTATGCTACCATTGAGACAATTAAGGATATATCAACGAAAATAAGAAACGTTGAGGGTTAGCATTAAAAAATGCGTTAACTTCGTAAGTAAAAACATTTGATGGATAGCAATTTGCTTTTTTTTCTAGATGATCAATCCTATTCGTAGCAATGGTTTTTCATTTTCTACCTTCTACCACAAGGCGTTTTTATGGTCACAGGAGGCGCAAAGGAGGACGAGTTGGTGGCGGTATTTGACAGGAGAAATCTAGAAATAATTATACTTACTTATACGGAAAACAAAGAGAGAGGGTGCATGAAGTTGAGAACTGACCATGTTATAATATACAGAGGTGTTGGCGACGCAGGAAGAGCCAAAACAGTTGTAGGAAATATAGTACTATATAATATATGATAATAGATATATTCAGTAAGACACTTGATAATAAAGACTAGATATATAGTAAATATAAATATGTCTTCTTCGCCACGGGATTGGAAATGGAAGACCTCCCTTCTCAACGAGATCTCGGGCATAAGTACTAGATTTTTTAACTAAGTATTTTTCCTATATTTGCCGGAACAATATTATGATGCTCACAAGATTTCAGAATCCACGCCAAACATATGTTGCAACCCTGTGGGGTTGAAGATGTTATGTGTAACATCCGTGTTATAGCTGAGATCTTTTTCACTATTTTTCTCCTATCTATGTACTAATTTATGTTCATTTACAAAAACAAATAATTTGACGAGCTAAAAGTGGAATAATCAACCCATGTCTGCCATGTGGGCCGCAGGTATGTACAATGTACATTGTACATATTAGGGTGATGAGTTTTTTTTTACATGAAAACTGTAAGTTGTTTCTGTAAACCCACATATACCACAAAAAGAAAGGCCCAATTTAAAAAAGTTTGGTCTCCGCAAGAGCTCTACCAATTTTTTTTTTAATTGGTTTTCCTTCAGACTGTATTAAAGACGTTTGTCACTTAAAAAAACACAGTTGTTAGATTTATCGTTTACTGCTGGGAACAACAAACCACCCCTGCTAGGCTCCATTGGCCTTAATTTACATGGACGACAAAAATAAGCTAAATTTGGTAAAATCACTCAATTTTAGGCCGTGTTGGAGAGCACATAGTAAAACAAATTAAAGAAAG
Organism: Aphodius sticticus; assembly: GCA_963966075.1. Taxonomy (NCBI): domain Eukaryota; kingdom Metazoa; phylum Arthropoda; class Insecta; order Coleoptera; family Scarabaeidae; genus Aphodius; species Aphodius sticticus. The sequence continues at coordinate 36,499,398 of OZ014507.1, read as the reverse complement.
AAATACGCTATATAAACAACATAACATAAATTCCAAAATACTAAACATTATTAAAATAATATCTAAAAAAAGACTGAAACAGCGGAATCAATCAAAAACAAAAAGAATTTCTATAAGAACTTGTTCGTTCTCTTAAAATAGAGATAATCAAGGAAACATGTGGAAGACAATAAAGAAGTAGGTACCTACCTCAATAAGAAAGGGAAAACCGATACAGAAATAGCAGAAAGGATTACAGAAGATGACAGGATACTGAATAATATAGAACACATTGCAACAGAAATCAACAACTATTTTGCAAGTATTGGAAAAACTCTAGCAGAAACCCGCATCAGCTTATCATTTTTATATCAATTTCTACACAATAATGTTGATAGTTTGTCACCGCCTTCTCAACTATCGTTTTCTGAACCGCGTATGTGGTCTCCTTCAGAGAATATATTTTATATAGTCCTTATGCTAGAAGCAACGTATTGTTGAAATCACGAGTATTTGCCATTGCAACAATTACAATAGGGATATCTGGTATGTGTGATATTAATCCTTAAAACAACTTACGCTATTGAATATTTTAACTAAATGTATACAGTTTTTTCGCCTTTTAGTGCATATATGTATGGCTGATGTAGAACAACCGATTTTTATTGTTGTTGGTTTTACGTGGTCTTGAATTTTGTGCGTTAAAATGTTCTATTACTCATGTTACTTGTTATTGTTATCTTTTTGAGATTGTCTTGGTTGTCTTGATTACTTTTTATGCGAATATTATTATTAAGCTAATGCCCGCTTTCATAATTAAACTTAAGTGGCTTTAAATACTTAAAGTTGACTTTAACTTTTAAATCAGTTTCATAATCCAATTTTATAGATAAAGCTGCCTTTATCGTTCGATAGTAATAGTAAGTTATAGTGCATAATCTAATGACCTCCAACACAAGAACCATAGCTGAAATTCACAAAATAAAAAATATTATACCTGAACTTCTAAATAAGCCGTATATCGACTTCTTATTATATTAACTGCCTAAACAGCTCAAATGTGAATTACATGATCGAGATTTCGGGCAACACAAACCAAACAGCTATAAATAAACAACATACAAACAAAAAAAATAATATAAAGATTTCCGGGTGGAAACCGCGTTGAGGACTTTGAAGCAGTCGTCTTAGCACTTGGTTTGATACTTAGTCCTGAAAAAAAATTTATAATAAAATTATAAAGACAAATAAACTAAACGCCCCTTTACTACCCTCCATCGCCCCCCTTTTATCCATTATGTGTTTACAGCACCCCTGGCCTGGCTAAACGACCCCTGGGGGGCGGTACCGCCCACTTTGGGAACCACTGGTTTATACCATCGATATTCGCAATTACTTGGTAACAAATTGTTCAATACAACAATCGAGAATTGATACGGAAATTAAAAATTAGTAAGTACAAAAATCTACATCGGACTTTAGCCCGTTACTGTACGTTTTCTAATTTTTCCATGGTGGCAAACTGATTGGTTTAAAGTCATTTGGTTTTCTAAGAACATGTTTATATAATTTTGGATTAAATTGGATTAAAACGGCTTGATTCGCATTTGCGACCACTGTGCGCCGTGAAAATATCAGTAACAATATCCACAATAGTTCTGAGACTGTATTTCTTACTTAAGCGTGTAACCCCCTTAACACCCTTATATCTTTTCTTTAGTTTTTATCCGAGTATCATAAAGTTCTTTAAAATATGAAGCGCATATTGGTCTACTTATTGCAAAAAAAATGCATTCAAGTACAAAGTCCCCTGCGATATCAATATAGGTAGATGGAAAAGTCAAGAAATCATTCTCGGTTTAAGCTAACTGTACAAGAGCTGTTCAGAATTGCCTAAAACCTTAAATCTTTTTAATTGAATTACATTTTAAAAAACTTTAAGAAATACCATAAATATCTATAATTAGAATAGGCCTAAAAATATTATTTTGGTAATAAGTAGGCATAAGAAATTTTGATATACATAACTTCCGAGTTAATTTAACTATATAGCAAATAGTTGAAAATACTTAGTTGATATCCAAAAAGGTGAACATTTTCAGGGGCGGTGTGAAATGAAAATTAACACCATGTAGGGGGTTGAAATAACTGACAAAATGAGAGAAAATATATTTTTTGGTGTTGAAACGACAAACTCCGTGTTGGGGTGAATAATTTGCAAAATGGTACGATTTATTCCGCAAAGTGAAAAATTGACCCCTTGGCAACAACAGTATAATACTTATTAATTGACATAACTCGAACTCCCTAAAGATATATTTGCTGAGGAGTTCGACGGAGTTGTAACGATTCAACTCAGTCCAGTGTTAAATACAACTTCGTACTTTTATTTGTGTATAGGTATATGGGACGGCATATTGTACATTTTAAACTAACATGTTTCATGTTACGTCACATAATAACATATTTTCACGATTAACAAACATATACTTAATTGTGTTCTTTTTATCATATACTTAATATTTATCTTATATATAAATACCTATATGACTTTGAGTTTATGGCCAAACAATAGCTACCCTCCTGCCCCTGGATGCCCATGGAAGCGTAAAGTATTATAACCTCGCTCTGATGAGCTAAGGGACGAAGAGCGTCGGAGCGCAGGCGATTTAGTCGTCTAGAATTGTCCGTTGGCCTCGATTGGGCGATTGAAGACAAGCGCGGCTGCTATTGGGCGCTCGTGCCCTTCCCTGACGCGCATTGGCGGCAACGGAAAGCTTCCTAATTAAGCTCACAGACTTCGAGTGCGCACAGCAGAGACAGACGTACCGCATCACATACCTCTCCGAACTTTCCTATGATATGGACACCCGGACACCGCCGATAATTGACTGCATTTTAGCGATCTTGATATTCATGTGATGGGAAATTATTAAGTTACCTGATAACTGATAAGCACTATAGGTGAAAGGGTTGTCGGAAGCAATATGCACATAAGACGACAGGAAGAAGGGTGCCCTATCTAACTGAAAATCTTAATTGATTTAGAGAGTTTCCGTTGCCTTTGGTAAATAAAACAAAAGAAACGTACTGTAAAGGTTTACAGTTGACAGTTTTGTTGGTTTACTGGCTTATTTAGAAAATTAGCAGTATTTTTTACTTTATCATACGTAGTAGGAATGATATAAATCCTAAGATATAAACAAGTATTGTAATCGTGCAAAAAAAATTGAGATTTTAGCGGAAATATGTCTTTTTGAGCCCCTGAACATTTTTGACCAAGGTACAAAAAAAAATTCTGTGTATGTATGTGTGTACCCGTTTTTGTAGCGACGATTCCGAAGAAACTACTAAAGGTATCGGGACGAAACTTCATATTTAGAAGTTTCATGACCAAACTTAGAGCTGAAACGCTTTCTGTTGAAAAAGGTCCAAAGGAACTGGAGGTTTAGTCTTAGCATTTTTGAAAGATTTTGCAATTAAGCCTCCATTTCTGGAATTTCATCGAAATAGTTAAATAATAAATTAAAGTAGAGGAAATTCTGAATAATCTAAGAGTATGACATTTTTTTGGTAAAATTAATAGTTTAGCTGCATGAGCAATTTCTATTTCATCGAGATTGGTTGTACTGCATTAAAACTAGTTAGCCAGGATTTGTCAGATATTTTGATTCTAATGACAGTAGGTAGTGTCAAACGCTAATGTTTTGACAATACCTACTGTCTATATAATCAACATAACTGTCTAGGTAGTTCTACTAGTTTTATTTTAATGCAGACATGGGCGATCTCGATCAAATAGAATCTCATGCAACTAAGCTATTAATTTTATATATAGTATGATAAAGTCATGTGCCTGGCCATATCAGATTTTTTATCCTATAACACCAAATGACAGAGAATGTCGACGGTATTGGTAGGTAATTGAATTAACGAATACAGTCGTGAATACAGGCAAATCCGAAATCCCCAAACCAAACATTATTGAATAAGTATAATGCTAAATGATTAAGTATTCATTATTAGATAAGTAAATTACATAATAGCTACGTTCTAAAAAAATAATTGTTAGGAGGCATTGTTTTGATTATGAAATACATGGCTGTGAAATGTGGCTTGTTTATTTCAGTAACCACATTGTTCGGGGTTTGGGAAAACTTATGTTAAAGTTATAGGACTTGTAGAGGACTTTCCAAGGAAGAATTTGACCTACTATACATATGAACTTTACGCCCCCAACCCACCCCCACAGTGCCCAGAAAACTACCCAAATAAAAAAATTTACATTCTTCTGAAAATTAACCGTTCCAATTATTTCACTATTTTTCTTCTCATAGTCACTAGTGGAATGTTTATAAACATTTGTCAGTTTATATCCATTTTTTTCAAATTCTATTTGTTTATATAATTAAATAATTTTTTTCTCATTTTCTGAGTTCGAAATGGCAGTTTATTATTATCTTACAAGACATTATACATTAAAATCAACTAAAGAAGCGAATGATAATTATCCTCACCTGGATTAATTATCATTCGCTTCTTTAGTTGATTCTACATTACTGACGAGTTTACGTAATTAACCATTTTCCCTTGAAATTATACATTAAAACATTTCTTCCTGTTGGTTCATAGGTAAATCAAATATAATTCATTTTCAACTTTTTTCAAATTATGGTAGAAGTCTGTTTTTTGTGAATACTTATACATAACTTATAAATTTCATGTTCGAGATATTTAGCCTATGGGGCATTTCACGTGAAGCGGACAACGAAAAAAAAGTGAGGTTTTTAAAATCGTTCATAATCGGCCAAATTGTACGTCTAGAAGATATAAATGTGCATACAGAATATTTTTTTAATGTGAGGTTTAGTTGCCAAGCTATGGCCATCTAACGAATTGATGTGAAGAAAATACGTATCTTTTGGAAGCAATTTTTCAAATTAAACAAATTTACAATAAAATGTTAAAAGTGGTGGTTTATATAGAAAATTTGTTGATCTTTTTAATTATGAAATCAAATTCGTAGTTGGAATTTTTTTTCTTGTATAAAACCAGAAGTGAATTTTTTAAATTAAATATTTATTAACTTCGCCCCTTTTTAAAAAAATTATTTTACTCTCATAATAAAGCTTAAAGTGTGTAGATAATACACTGAAAGTTTTAAAATGGGATCTCAAATAGTTTAGGAGATACGTGTATGTAAATACATACGTGTTGTACTGTGCGGGTACTAGGAGCTTGCTGAGCTCGCATTGTTTGCACGAAAACGCATTAAAACAAAATGAAACAGCATTGTAAGAATTTTTAGAGAATTTTTACTATTTTACCAGGAGTATCAATACTAATTTGTTTTCCAAGAAGGCCTTCGGTTGATGGAATAAAAGCGTGCATTTTTTTTTGTTCCTAGAATGGTGATTGCAGCATCAAATCGGGGTTGCAGAAAAATCCTCTGCAGTTTAATATCGGCTGCGGAGCAGTAATAAATTTCGTTTCTTTTAAAGATGATTTAGCCCATTCGTACAATCGCATGGGTGTAATGATTGCTTTACTTGGAGGTAACTGTAAGCTTGCACGTGTGGCTAAGCGTTTGAGATTCCCCCCAAGACCATCACATGGGCCCTTTCCGTGAGACGTTGCGTGAAAATGAATTTCTGCATCCGTATTAAAATCTTCTTTGTAAAAAAATAGATTCACAAAGTTAACACTATATCGCCCGGATCAGTGTACGCGCACTTTATGCGTTGTATTCTAGTATCACGTCAAATGGCCTTGAGTCCCAGAAAGGGATGGTGCTCGCGCTCAGCAAGCACTTAGTACCCGCACAGTACGTCACGTATGTAGTTACATACACGTATCTCCTAAACTATTTGAGATCCCATTTTAAAACTTTCGGTGTATTATCTACACACTTTAAGCTTTATTATGAGAGTAAAATTATTTTTTTAAAAAGGGGCGAAGTTATTAAAAATTTAATTTAATAAATTTACTTCTCGTTTTATACAAGAAAAAAAATTCCAACTACGAATTTGATTTCATAATTAAAAAGATCAACAAATTTTCTATATAAACCACCACGTTTAATATTTTATTGTAAATTTGTTTAATTTGACAAATTGCTTCCAAAAGATACGTATTTTCTTCACATCAATGCGTTAGATGGCCATAACTTGGCAACTAAACCTCACATTACAAAAATATTCTGTATGCACATTTATATCTTCTAGACGTACAATTTGGCCGATTATGAACGAATTTAAAAACCTCACTTTTTTTCGTTGTCCGCTATATTATCTAATAAACCCACATTTGTTTAAACCAATACCATTTCTTTAAAGAATTTTTGTTAGCATTTCGCCTAAATTTTTTTAGGTCGGTCTGGCCAACTGTTATTCTCAAGTGTCATCATTTCTATTTTGGGATGATTTCCATTGTTTAAATAATAAGATAATATTCGTTTTCAATATTTCATACAGGGTACAGGGAACAGTTTCGAAACAGCAACAAATCAACATTATCTTGCGATACACAGTGGTAGGAAATCAGAATAAGAAATGGAGAAAGAAAGGTGATTAATAAAATTTGTTGACTAGGAAATTTAATATTTTAAAAAGAAATGTAGGTAACTCCTCAATTTACCGAAAAAAGGATTTTCAAATCATTTAATTTTTTTCGAATCAATGATTTTGAAAACGAATAATATTTTATATATTTATAGTTTACTAGAAAATATAGATTATATATCTCGAACATGAAATTTATAAGTAATTTTCACAAAAAAACTGACTTTTCTACCATAATTAGAAAAAAAGTTGAAAATGAATTTATAATAATTGATTGTTTAAACAATGGGAAGAAATTTTTTAATGAATAAAGTTACTCTAAAGATAATAATTTGCCATTTCGAACTCACAAAACAGAATTCATCACTGATTTACGAGAAAAACGAATTATTTAAAAAATGAAATTTCTTTAAACAAATGTAACAAATTTAATTGACAAATGTTTATAAACATTCCACTAGACTTATAGTAACAATTTCTATGAGAAAAATAGAGACTGAAATGATTAGAAGGATCAATTATCTAAAGAAAGTTATTTTTTTCATTTAAGGGTAGTTTTCAGGGCACAAGTTCTTCCTTGGAAAGTCCTCTACTAATTCTCTACTAAGTCCTTAAGTAATCTTAAGTTTTCCCAAACCCCGAACAATTATTTAAAAAATACCAAAAAGTTCTTCTTCCCATGTAAATTTAAGGCCTCGACAGGCACGGTTAAAAACCAAAATTTCAACAACAATAATACGGGAATTGGAAACGATTTGAGTGATCGTTGCTTTCTATCATCACAAAAATTTTTGCAATGCATTTTTGAACCACCCTAATGGGCGCCCGTCCCCCATACAGTAAGTTAAATTTAGAAAACTGCCCCTCTCCCCTTTCGATTTGAGTTGGATACGCCCCATGTATACTGCTATTAACATTTAGCTCTAAAAGAGACCGGACACAACAGTTCTGTCCGGTATATTCACCTTACCACAGTGTCCCAATGCGACATTGCGTCCTCTTTCAGATACTACCTACTCTCCAAAACTTACATATGCAGCGTCTTTTACTTTCAACTCATTAAATCTGTTAATAAATGTACATCACTTACAAAAGGAATACAAACGATCACCTGTTCCATCAGACATAAAATAAATGATGCTGTTGTGATTTTAAGTAAGTATACGAGCCCTTGATAACAAGCGTCCGGGAAATACGATTAACATGATATATATTTATAATAATATCGAAAGCAATTCGACCCAATTATGCATTCAGCTCATGCCAAGCAGTGTTGGTCTTTCGCCAGAAGGTCCTTGTAAATTTGGCAACGACAACATGCGAGCCGAGATGCGGCAGCGGAACGAGTGCCGATCAGATCTCGCGCGTCTCCTGGATTCCAATCTTCTCTCGGCCGTAACACACTAACCAGATTTCTTTGTGGAGCCGTGAAGCGTCGAGATATATTGCGGTTGTCGGGTTCAAGTACCAATTTACATATCGACCTAATTGGTCAATTAATGCGAAGAAGAGAAAATTGCGATTGTATCTCCGCAATGATGAGATATGTATACTGTAATTATTAACAGCATATCGTTCATTGATATTCCACATAAAATAAACTTTTTCAGTATATGAAGATGTTATGGTTTGCACACGTTTCAGTCCACCCGTAGATCGCCGCTTTTGCTAAACCAATGATGTCTGGGCTCTCGATTATAAACTAAGCAGTGTCCTTAATACCTGCGCAAATGTGTAGGTCGTCTAGCATCTATTAGCACTTCACCACTACCTAAATATAAAAGTACTTATAGATAGTTATAATTTATGCATAAGCAGATGTTCATTTCAAAACATATGCGAAGACGCCATGTCGTCTTGTCAATAAATAACACGTCGATTTTGGTTAGGAGATTAGTTAAATCAACTTTGATTGTTGTAGACTCAGAATATCTACTTTTGCTACTCTGCCCTGTTTCGATGCTGCGTCATTATGGTTGAACATTCTTTATAGCAAATAAATATATTTCTGTCTCTATTCGAACCCGCATTTATTTGAGTTAAACAAAAATTTCTATCTGTGTGCCTATCAGTATTATCAGAATACCAAATCAGATTTCAAACGACCAGTTTTAGTCTCATAGTATCAACTTGAACAATCATGCACCTCACCTACCTGTTATCAATTCCACGATTACTTGGGTACTTCCAAAGGCACTTCGATTTTGTTAAAAAATGATGATGTTCAATATTTTTTGGATATATTTTTGTATGTCGATTTTAATGATTATTGTTATTACTAATGTGTTATTCATTAGAACTACCTTTGCAATTTTGGGAATAAAGTATTATAGATTATTATACCAGAAGAACCATAATACAAAAACACCAAAATGTTTTTCTTCTTCTTTTAATGTGGTTAAATTAAACGTATTCTGGAGTTTGAACCGCTTGGGGTACGAGGTAATATGTATTGATAGATCTCAAGTCTCACAGCAATTCAGTTTGAACAGAACGGCAGCATTTGAGAGAGTCCTGCATAAAAAAATACCACCGTTATAGGTACGTAGGTATGTAAAAATAAAAATTGAATAAAAAATGTATCAAAATGTATCAGGCAAGCACGCATATTTTATTAAATGTAGTCACTATCAAGATCTACATCACTGTTGCTTACCGAGCTCTCTGCCTTAACTTAACTAACTCTCTGTGCCCTAACCTGAGTAATGTCTAGTGAACCGAACGAACGAAGCTTAAATGACAAATATTTGATGAATCTGTCATTCAAACCATGGCAACGCTGAATGACCTCGATGGCGTTAAGATTCCTTAATGCCCTCGCGGGCATAAAGTAGCTGTTTTCGCCCCGGTATCTAAGATGTAAAATGTCACTTTATGATCATAGGACATAAAAATATGTTTTTCTACTTTGCATTCACAATGCACACATTGTAACACTGTTTTCGGTGTTACAATTAACACATTGTAACACCGAAAACAGTAACATTTTTGTCTAAGATTGGTACACATTGATATCAAATGCCATATGTCAAACGTACTATACATAACCCAACATAACCACACACTGCATCTTCTTAATCGCTTGCAATCGCATAAACTGCGAAATATCAATATTCTATACATATTTAAACATGGGTGTAGCCTGCTATAGTATGGCCAAAGGATTGGGGCTTTCTTTGTTTTGCTGTGTTCATCAAAATACGCCAGCATGCCGTTTTCGGTGATGTTTTACGACTCTGGTAAGTGATCGTTATCATTCTTTTCAACTAAACATCAAATCTCCTTTTCAGATATAATTCAAGGACCACATTTACTTTAATAAGGTATTATGCGAAGATCAACCCTACATCGTAGATATTAACGATTTTAATTACTGCTGCGAGATTGTATATGCGCAATAAATGGTTTATCAGCATACACGTACGAAGCTACAGTACATTTAAAGTGTAGAGGATTTCTTAGTTTATGTAACGTATACGTTTTCGGTAATATTTTGGACGCTTGGATGCTCGGTTCAATTCGTATTCGTTTTTGTCCGTCGCTTTCGACTTCGTTTTAGTTCTGGTTGTGTGCAACGTATTTGTATTACCTCCATCACATGTAATTTTACTAAGTATAATTTATTCTAATAAACTACTTTGCCGAAATTAGAATTGGGTTTCAATTATAAGTGCTTGTAAATATATAAGCCGCAACGGCTACGTAGCGGAATTAGGTAGACACCGCTATTAAACGTTAAGCGTTATAACAATTCTCTAGTAAGTTCTTGTTCTTCGAAGTAACTAATCAGTCACCGCCAAACCGCGTTCTATTCTGATTATTATACTTCTGAAACCACTATTTTAAAGTTGTTAACTTTTTAGGTTAAGTTTCATGTATTTATCACAGTAGGGTTAAAAGTGTTGCCCCAAGCTCCATTATGATCATCGTTGCGACCTCGCTGAATATTTATTCAAACTTGTAGGCTAAAGTAGAGTAAAATTATTCACAATTAGATTTTGTCATGATTTTATCTCATCGATCTTATCCTTAACGAAGTTGACAGTTACTACAGTGCTGCCACGTGGTACCCGCAAAATACCCTAGATTCTAATTTAGCGCGGTATAGGAACCACAATTTCTAATTTTATATAAAATTAATGACGGAAAGTAGAAAAAATAGTATATTACACTAGTTTTATAAAACGTATTGGCGCACTCGTTCCATTTGGGCACTCCTCGCTACGCTCGTCGTGCCCAAAACAACTCGTGCGCCAATTTGACGTCTTATAAAACTTGTATAATAATATACTATTTTCTACTTTGCATTCACAATGCACACATTGTAACACTGTTTTCAGTGTTACAATTAGCACATTGTAATACCGAAAACAGTAACATTTTTGTCTGATTGGTACACAGTGATATCAAATGCCATATGTCAAATGTACAATACATAACCCTGACATAACCCAACATAACCACACACTGCATCTTCTTAATCGCTTGCAATCACATAAACTGCGAAATATCAATATTCTATACATATTTAAACATGGGTGTAGCCTGCTATAGTATGGCCAAAGGATTGGGGCTTTCTTAGTTTTGCTGTGTTCATCAAAATACGCCAGCATGACGTTTACGGCGATGTTTTACGACTCTAGTAAGTGATCGTTATCATTCTTTTCAACTAAACATCAAATCCCCTTTTCAGATATAATTCAAGGACCACATTTACTTTAATAAGGTATTATGCGAAGATCAAACCTACATCGTAGATACGAACGATTTTAATTACTGCTGCGAGATTGTATATGCTCAATAAATGGTTTATCAGCATACACGTACGAAGCTATAGTACATTTAAAGTGTAGAGGATTTCTTAGTTTATGTAACGTATAAGTTTTCGGTAATATTTTTGACGCTTGGATGCTTGGTTCAAATTATATTCGTTTTTGTCCGTCGCTTTCGACTTCGTCTTAGTTCTGGTTGTGTGAAACGTATTTGTATTACCTCCATCACATGTAGTTTTACTAAGTATAATTTATTCTAATAAACTACTTTGCCGAAATTAGAATTGGGTTTCAATTATAAGTGCTTGTAAATATATAAGCCGCAACGGCTACGTAGCGGAATTAGGTAGACACCGCTATTAAACGTTAAGCGGTTATAACAATTCTTTAGTAAGTTCTTGTTCTGCGAAGTAACTAATCAGTCACCGCCAAACACTTCTATTCTGACTATTTTAAAGTTGTTAACTTTTTAGGTTAAGTTTCATGCATTTATCACAGTAGGGTTAAAAGTGTTGCCCCAAGCTCCATTATGATCATCGTTGCGACCTCGCTGAATATTTATTCAAACTTGTAGGCTAAAGTAGAGTAAAATTATTCACAATTAGATTTTGTCATGATTTTATCTCATCGATATCCTTAACAAAGTTGACAGTTACTACAGTGCTGTCACGTGGTACCCGCAAAATACCCTAGATTCTAATTTAGCGCGATATAGTAACCACAATTTTTAAACTTATATAAAATTAATGACGCAAAGTAGAAAAAATAGTATATTACACTCGTTTTATAAGACGTATTGGTGCACTCGTTCCATTTGGGCAAAACAACTCGTGCGCCAATTTGACGTCTTATAAAACTTGTATAATAATATACTATTATACGTTTGATCAATATTGTGGTATTATTAATTTGCAGAATATAATCCGTAGCAAAAGAATGGAAAATATCAGAGAAAGAGAGGATTAGCAGTCGAGCAGGAAGGATGATCGGAAGGAAGGATGGATGGGCAGGGCCACAAGGCACGCTCCGAACGGGCAGAGCAGCAGCGCATCAAAGCAAGCGATGAATGTGTTGCGAAGGGGGCGGCGCGTTACGGAACCCCTTTAGGTGACAGCCTGCTCGACGAATACTACCGTACACACTACGGCACACGCACGTTCCACACAGGGTCTCTGGAAGTCTCGGTTTAACGGTCCCTAGCGACAGTACCTAACCCATGCGCCACCGCTTCCAACACGCACCCGCTGAGACCCAACACTTTTGGGGTAACAAGTACTAAGGTATACATACCCAGAAGAGTTCTGAATCTTTCAAGCTCACCGTGCTGAAAAAAAACGCTTCCACGAAAAAAAGTTGCCGTGAAGTAAAATATTAAGTTATGAAGTAATATAAACGAAAAAAGTTGGAAAGAGTGATCTATGGACTTGACTGGCAGCTTAAATAATTGTGAGTTTTCAAACGAACCGGTAAGTTTGTTAATCATTTTTTTAGAATGCTTTCACTATTGGTTGTAAACACATATATTTTAGTACATGATATCTTTCCAATATCTTTATATTTTAATGTTAGAACCACCATAATATTTTGTGTGAAACAGACTCAAACCTCAAAGATTCTGAAAGATATAGCTCATAGATTACTTCTGATACTGTAGTATTAGAAGTATAGTTACAGCAGATAGAACCAACTTCAATGTGCCCGACTGTATTCTTATCTTATTTTACCACAAATATTTCAAGCTTCTTTCACTTTAATTTAAAAAAAAGAACAGCCCGTCCAAGCCACATGCTAACATTCTGCAACTGAATTTCGATTTTGTTTGAAGTAGGTTGCTGAACAGTGAACATGAATCTACTACTAATTATGTGTGTTTTTTTTTAAGTAAATTAATTAAATTGTTTTGACACCATTCTGTTTCTCAGTGTAATTCTATATGATAGCAACATATATGTTTGCTACATATAAGAGATGAACAATTGATTTTTATTCTTGCTAGTACAGTGTTAAAGTTGTCAACTTTTGAAGTAAGCATATAAGAAATCATATTTTAGTCAAATCTTTGAACAAGGTCTAGGACGGAAGATATTCGACCGTTTTTATTGTAAATCAATATAGCATAAAATCTTGTAGGCATTGTCAAAACGACAAAAATATACCGGATGAAATAAACAAAAATCAAATGCTCTTCTTTGTATTTCTTCATGGCCAGTACATTTCTTGTACAATTTAATATCCAATTGTATTTTTTATTATTGTTACTATATTATTAAGTGTTATAATATTGTTATAATAACAATTTATCTCAAACAAAAATGATTTTAATTGTAATAGAGTATAACTTAGGTATTTTTTTTTCAAGTGTTTAACAATTAGGTGTGAAATATATGTATAAAAGACACGTTTAGGTCTCCCTTACTTTATTGGTCTAAAATGGGGTAATTTTGACAAATTCAGCCCATTTTCGTAGTCCGTGTAAATTATTAAGAGGAATTTTTTATTCCCTACGTTCTACTCGGAAAACACGTAAAAGTTCTGAGTGTTTCTCAGCTATTAGTTCACGGAATCGTAAACCCAGTACACCAAATTAAATACAAAATGTATATAATTTTCCATCTAGTGGTAGATTTGTGATAGTTTTGTTCGTTTTTGACAAATCTGTTATTGTATTTGACATGAAATTGAGGAATTTTGCATTTTTTTACTGAGGTTATGTTAAAATTAAAATAAAAAGTACCTCTATAAGTGTAAAAACTTCTATTTACATTACCAGAACAAGTAATACACCTTTATCTATAGTTTGATGTATAGCATATGAGAATTGATAAGAACATTAACTCCCTATGGATGCTTGATTTGTACGACTACAAGCTATAATGATTCCTCCTAAAGATATTTCATAAAGTTTGAATAAATTTAAAGTCCAGTTACAGTCTGGTTAAATCGGGCAATTTTAAGACAAAACTTGCTTTGTTTAAACAATTTGCAATTAATACATGTATGTATATTTCGCGCTCACACTGCTCAGAGAAAAGCTTCCTGTTTTGTTAACTTTATGAAACGCCCGACGTACGGTGCCGTTTAATTAAAAGATTTATTACACGTCTTTGACGTACCACCAACCGGCTCTTTTTTAGCACGGGCCTTCTCGTCAGCAACATCTTCGGCTCCTGTTGCTCTCATTGCGTTGAAGCTGTGGTTCAGGTAGCTTCAGAAACTCGGTCAGCGACGTCGCGCCCGTTGAGCATTTTTATCGGTCGCCCAAGGCGTAAAACCCGCATTTATAATGGGAGGTCCACCGCTATCGACCGAGCGAACAGTTTGCGTCCGTAAGGGGGTGAAAAATATGAAATTAATGTAAATCAAAATCAGAACCGCGACGTGTTTCGGCGTACGTATATATAGACGGCTGGTTTAGCGTCGCATTTGCATCGAGGATCACGCATTATGTTCATGCTTAGCCACGCTATTTTCATGCCCAACGAAAATCCCAAGTTTTATTTTTTTTAGGATTTCACACAATTCTTTAGCGAGTTCTATAACTTACTATCTGTGCCCGCGGATTTGCCAGATTATATTATAGATTTACGAGTTTGGTATAGTTGTTTTTAAAAGAGATAGGTTCATCCTATTGTATAAAGTATCATTTAGACTGGGCAAGTTGCGCAAATTGTGGAAAGTGCTGTCCGCCAATAAACTTGCCATGTCTAAACCATAGGAAAATAGACTTTCTACTTGACGGCTAGTACTAGCCTATGGTTTAGACATAGCAAGTTAAGTGGCGGACAGCACTTGCCGCCCCTAAACTTGCCCTGTCTAAACTGTGCTTATGGAATTGATTGAGATTTAATGAGACTTCTATATTTATATTATTCTATATTATTATTTAATGAGTCTCCGTATACAACCTGCACAGAAACATTTCCTTACTAGCTTTTGTAAGTTCACCAATAAACTTCTAGGATCCTATACACCATTTTTTCCATTTTTATAATATTTAAACCAAGTAAATACAATGTCTAGCTTCGAAATACTAATGCGTACTCAAATACAGGGTGTAACTGAATATTAAGTACAAATGTCTAGACTCTAGGGTATAAAGTAGACTTATGACTAACTACACAAAATTATGGCACTACTAAAAGTTTGTCATAATTTCAAAGTTGATTTTCTCGCGAGACGCTCATCAGATTTTTATGATTCTTTGAACCAGCTGTAGGTTGATTCTTCAGGAAAGATACTGTGATCGATTTTTTTTTATTCGAATGTCCGCTTTCAAGTGAAACTGCGCAAGCCTGCGAGTCGAATAGTAGCCCATTTTTTCTAAAAAAAATTATTCTTTGATTCACTTCATTATTAACAGATAACGCGCACGTGATATAAAACAGTAAGCTGTGGGAGTCTTCGGGATAGAGGGCGTATCTTGTGCAAGGAAGGAACCAGCATGAAACAAAATGTTTCCAAAGGATTGGCCTACAAGTTCACTCCATTCCTATTATTGTAGCTACACAGATAGAAACGATTTTTTGTTGTTAAACAAATTTATTTGAATTTTTTCTTTTGGTTCAAAACATATTTGATGTTCCTCTATGATGAAATAACTATATTTAGATACAAACATAAATTACTTTTCTTTATAGAAATATATTGATTTGATTCAATACTACTTTACAATATACTTGTAAAAGCCCGCTATTCAAATGAGGTCGTGCGTCGCGAAATTGTTAATAGAGCAAAGAGTAGCGCAAAGTGGACGCGGGTTCTAGTACCGACTCCGAACCAGCGTACACTTTTCATCTATACCCTAACCTTGATTATACACTACCGCTCATAAGTATTTGACCACACAGAAGGTAAATATTGTAATTGTTAACTAAATCGTTTGTTACAAATAAATACATGCATAATAAAGAAACTCGCAAAGAAATCCACATAATTCACGATGTTTATAGCACATTGACCATAATTGGCTGTTTTCCTGTTTACGTTGGGGGTTCGTCCTGCGTTGGTGAAAATTATAACCTGTCAGTGTATAAAGTGTATGTCATAAGCGGGTGTCAGTTAACTCGCCAGATTTGACGTGAAAATATCCCACTACATAACCTTAAAATCGAAATCAATTTCTGGCCTTTTTTGTAAGATAATGCCGAAAATTAAGAAATGATCAACTGAACCGCTGGCATTAATGACAATTGGCAAAAGATATAGGCCGATTGCCAGATTAGTCGAAAAACAGTGGATTAGACCATTCAACAAAATTATAGTACTGGTACCCTTTCTAGCAAAAAGAGGAGTGGGCTGCCGAAAACTACTATAAAAATTACAGTATTTTATTAAAAAGAATTTTATGGACCGATGAATCCCTTTTTACTTTATCATACGTAGTATGTACTAAAGGTATCGGGACGAAACTTCATATTTAGAAGTTTCATGACCAAACTTAGAGCTGAAAACTTTTCTGTTGAAAAGGGTCCAAAGGAACTGGAGGTTTAGTCTTAGCATTTTTAAAAGATTTGCAAATCAGCCGCCATTTCTGATATTTCGTCGAAATAGTTAAATAATAACTTAAAGTAGAGGAAATTCTGAATAATTTATGACAATGAAAGTTTTTAGTACAATTGATAGTTTAGCTGCATGACCAAATTCTATTTCATCGAGATCGGTCGTACTGCTTTAAAACTAGTAGCCAGGATATGTCAGATTTTTTGATTCTAATGACAGTAGCTAGTGTCAAACGCTAATGTTTTGAAAATACTATTGTCAATATAGGCTGTGTTCGGATATTGAACACCGTTACAATTTTTACAGCCACTAACACGTAAGTGTCATTTGGACGGTGTACCCGGTGTCAACGGAGTACAATATCCGAAAGCAGCTTTAATCGAGATATCTGTCTAGTTCTACTAGTTTTATTTTAATGCAGACATAGCCGATCTCGATCAATAGAATCTCATGCAGCTAAACTATTAATTTTATATAGTATGATAAAGTCATGTGCCTGGCCACATCAGATTTTTTTTATTTATTTTACGAATATTGACTACAAAAGGACACAGGAATTAAACAGGGACACCTTTCGGTGTGGCTAACGAGGCAAACAATGAGGGTCACGGAGTTTACAGGAATTTATTGCTTTATTTGCCGGTTGAAGTTGTTTATAATCGGTTCCCGCTCAAAACTTGAGACTTGGTACCGGTTTATATTTCACGAATGGAAAAACTGACGGTATCGGCTATGCAGTACTTACGGTTTCAGTAACGTGCTTAATTTGCCTGTTTCTCTCTTGTTCCTTGCGGCACCGCAGCCAACTGTATCTCAAGAAAAAGCCCACGCAAAACACTATTGACCACTACAAATTTTATTTTGCTATTAATGTTTACACTCCACCAAAAACTCTCCTAAACGCAGAGCACATGTAAACAGTACCAGCTCGTAGCACTGCTCTCTTTTTTTCCATTTCAAAGGTGATTTTCTCTTGAGCCACCCATCCGATTTTGAGAGAATCTCATGCAAATAAACTATTAATTTTATATATAGTATGATAAAGTCATGTGCCTGGCCACATCAGATTTTTTTATAATGCCACCCACAGTAAAAGTGCCAACAAAACACCCCCAAATCACTACCGAGCCTCCTCCGTGTGATGGTGACTACAAAACACTGTTTCGACACGCGCTCTCCAACTGACCTGTGCCCAATCACGCACCTTCTTGAGTTGTAGATTTCAAATTTTGACTCAAAGCACACTTTTTTTACATGTTCTTATGTTTAGGCTACAACATTCACCAACGTAACGTAGGATTTTTTTTGTTAACCAACGTAACCAGGAAAACGGCCAATTATGAAAAATGTGCTATATAAACTAGGAGAGTAGGATTTTAGTTATGGTAATCGTGGATTATGTGTATTTGTCCGCGAGTTTCTTTATTATGCATGTATTTATTTGTAATAAGCCAATTTAGTTTTGAATTATAATTTTTAATCGGTTGGCAAATACTTATGAGCGGTAGTGTATACAGGGTGTCTCACGGAACTGGTACATTAGAACTTTCTCATGTTCTACTATTTCTGGAAACTTGAAATTTTGGTGCTACAATTTACTCGATCTGAGCTCTTCAGCTAAAATATTCTCAAGTTAACTGTCACGTCCGGTCACCGGAAGTCGATATCAACTTTGTTAATTTAAATGGAATGATATAATTTTTATTCTATTTTTGGTTTCTACGTATCAAAATACATCATTTTTGATAATGTTTCCCTATACCTAAATATCACCATTTTGAGTTTTTTTATTTTACTAATTTTTGGTCATTTTCGCGGTTATGTTTAAAATTGAATATCTCGGTTATTATTGAAACTAGAAGTTTCATTATTGGTGGTCTAAAACTAGAAACATAACCAAATAAGACGATGTTCAGTTCATCATGATTTCTTATACAGGCTGTTCAAAATTTACAACACATAAATTGAAACGTAAAAAACTATTTTTTTTCAAATGGAACCCCCTTTTATACCCATTCGATAGGAAATCTTATTCCCTATCAATCAATATTAACGTTCCCTACATCTATCTTTAATAGTTTTTGAGATATGGTCAGTACAAAAGAATGCAAACTAAATGCAAAACGATTTATTCTTCATTTATAGGAATTTAACAACTTTGGAACAGCACTTTGGAAAAATATTGAAAAGGTTTATTAAAACTATAATAATATATTTAGGATATCTAACTTAAATTGAAACTTAATTATGTTTTTCGAAATGCTGCCCGTTCTGATCCAAACATTTTAAAACTCTTCGCTGTACTTCTGTCATCGTCGTTCTTCGGATTTATTGTCGCTGAAGTCCATTAATGGCGGCTACTATTCAGTTAGTCAATTCTTCTCGAGTATTAACTGGTGTGGAATAGACCTGACTATTCATATGACCACAGAAATAAAAGTCTAATGGTGTTAAATCTGGTGAGTTTGGTGGCCACCGCCAGGGTCCCCTATTTCCGAACCACCTATCGTCAAACATCTGATTAAGTTGAATGGATACCACATGCGAAGAATGCGCTGGTGCACCGTCCATTTGATAACAGGTAAAATATTGCGGCGAAGAGTTTCGCAAAAATTGTTCACACATCCACGTAAAATTTCTAAATATCAAATTTTCGTTGTAAA
Source organism: Aphodius sticticus (assembly GCA_963966075.1). NCBI lineage: Eukaryota > Metazoa > Arthropoda > Insecta > Coleoptera > Scarabaeidae > Aphodius > Aphodius sticticus. The sequence continues at coordinate 36,479,925 of OZ014507.1, read as the reverse complement.
TATCGTATCTAATTTCGCCCCCCATTATTATTAAATGGGAGTACATATTCAAAATGGATTTCAAGAAAAACAGAATATCTCAAAAAGTATTAAAGATAGATATACCCTAATATTGATTGATAGGGAATAAGATTTCTCATCGAATGGCGTATCGGTATACAGAGTGTTCCATTTGAAAAAAAATAAGTTTTTTACGTTTGAAAATGCAATTATTGTGTTGTACATTTTGAACAGCCTGTATAAGATATGATGAACTAAACATCGGCTTATTTGGTTGTTTCCGGTTTTGGACCACCAATCATGAAACTTCTAGTTTCAATAATAACCGAGATATTAAATTTTAAACGCAACCCCGCAAATCACCAAAAAATTAGTAAAATCAAAAAAACTCAAAAATGGTGATATTTAGGTATAGGGAAACATTATCAAAAATGATGAATTTTGATACGTAGAAACCAAAAATAAAATTAAAATTATATCATTCCATTTAACATAACAAAGTTGATATCGTCTTCCGGTGACCGGACGTGACAGTTAACTTGAGAATATTTTAGCTGAAGAGCTCAGATCGAGTAAATTATAATTCCAAAATTTCAAGTTTCCAGAAATAGTAGAACATGACAAACTTCTAATGTACCAGTTCCGTGAGACACCCTGTATACTCCTAATACTCGTAAGACTCTTAACCACCGGTCGAGGATGTGCTAAATCCCAAAAGCCGGCGATACATGAGATTTTGCTCTACTGTACTGCCAGAAAAGTTCTTGTCAATAAAAAGTCTATCTTAATTCCTTAGGTCCCGGCTAGGATACGAGCGGCGAGCGGCGGGCGGCGGGCGGCGAGCGGCGAGCGGCAGAGCGGCGACCTGGCTACGATGTAAGCGGCACCATGAGCGGCACGACAATTTGTCGTGGCAATTATTAGTAGTTCGTAGGTCGTCGTCCGGTAATGTTGTCAAACTGCTACTCACGGAAAATTATAACCTTCGGTTGAATAAGATCCGTAGGTTAAAACGTAACTACAAAGTGCATCCTATTAATGCAGTGCGTCAGCGGTACGGCGATTATCACCATTTATTTCACTACTTAAGAAAATATAGAAAACGGGTTTTTAACTATATGAGAATGTCAATTGCAACGTTTGACTATATTCATGACAAACTCAAGAAATATTTAGAAAAATAGAGGTCTGGACTGCGACATTTGTATTATTGTAATATTAATAGTATTTTTACGACGTAGTCATCCACATAGATTTAGACAGACTTTGACAGTACGTTCGTATAATGATGACTGTTCGTTTGAATAATAAAGTAATTATTCGAACGAACTGTCATTATTATACAAAGCTACTGTCATCATAATCATTCATGTGTATCATGGTAGGGATATATAGTCATAGATACTAAATAATTCTCCAACCGTAAGAAATTTAAAAAAATGGTTCAACCAAAAGTTTTTTTGCTTTAAACTACCTATCTTCTAAATATACAAGGTGCTCATTTTATTCTAGAAATTTGATAACCTCTCATTTTTTTAAAATAAAACAGGCTATATATTATTAAATTTTTTGATTCTAAGATTAATTCTAAGAATTTTTTATATGAATCATTTTTTATAAAATGCATTAATTTTTAATTATAAGCTATTAACCAAAAATAGTCAAAATTATCGGAACATCTAAATAAATCTCAAACTGCATAAAATGTCAAAAGCTCTGTGTTCTTTGGGTTAAACAACCTCTAGTTCAAATATTTTCTTAATATACAGGGTGTCTATTTCATTATAGAAATTTGCAAACTTTTCTTTTTCTAACAAAGCCTGTATATTTTTATATTTTTTAATGCTAGGATTAATTCAAAAAATTTTTTGTAGGAATTATTTTTTTTATAAAATGCTTTATTTTTTAGTTATAAGCAATTAACCAAAATAAACTTTTACTTGAACCAAACGGGTTAAAAATAAAAAATCCAAGAAAAAATAACACAATTAAATAAAATTAAATCAAATGTTCAACCTGCCACATTAAAATAAATGTGTATGTATGTGGCAAAATATTTTTAATTTGAAGTTCAGGAGTTTTGATTAATTACTCATAACTCAGAAATGATGCATTTTCAAAGAAACTTATTTCTACAAAAAGTTCTTAGAATCAACCTAAGAATAAAAATATAAAATAGGTATGCAGGATCTTCTATTAGAAGATGGAAAGGTTTGCAGATTTCCATAATAAAAACACCACACTGTAAATTAAAACTATATTTAAACCAACGGTTGTTTAAACCCAAAAAACTTTTATTTGAAACATTTTTTGAATTTTTTGCAGTTGGTGAATTTTTTTGATATTCCGGTAATTTGACTATTTTAGGTTAATAGCTTATAAGTAAAAAATAATGCATTTAATAAAAATATGATTCCTATAAAGAAATACTTAGAATTAATCTTAGAATCAAAAATGTAATAATATATAGCCTGTTCTATTTAAAAAAGGAGAGGTTACCAAATTTCTATAATAAAATGAGCAGCCTGTATATTGAAGATATATTTAAACGATAGCCTGTTTAAAGCAAAAAAACTTTTGTTTGAACAATTTTTTGAATTTTTGTACGGTTGGAGAATTATTTAGGTGTTCCGGTAATTTTTGCTAACCCTGTATAATTCTGCGGTGAGCGGCACTAGTAAGCGGCAAGGTGGTGCCGCTCACGATGCCGCTCTGCCGCTTACTGTATCGTAGCCGCTTTGCCAAGTTAAGGCTTTGAAACAATGTAAACATATATCATTAACGGCACCGGTCTGCCGCTAGCCGCTCGCCGCCCGCCGCTCGCCGCTCGTATCCTAGCCGGGACCTAACTAATAATTTCTTTTAGGTTAGCTTCAAATCTGTGCGTTACACACCATAAAATGCTAAGATTTCTAGCAAAAAAAAATCCTCGTTGGTATACTCGGAATATGTTAAAAACAGACACTCAAGAAGGTGCGTGATTGGGCACAGGTCAGTTGGAGAGCGCGTGTCGAAACAGTGTTTTGTAGTCACCATCACACGGAGGAGGCTCGGTAGTGATTTGGGGGTGTTTTGTTGGCACTTTTACTGTGGGTGGCATTATAAAAAAATCTGATGTGGCCAGGCACATGACTTTATCATACTATATATAAAATTAATAGTTTATTTGCATGAGATTCTCTCAAAATCGGATGGGTGGCTCAAGAGAAAATCACCTTTGAAATGGAAAAAAAGAGAGCAGTGCTACGAGCTGGTACTGTTTACATGTGCTCTGCGTTTAGGAGAGTTTTTGGTGGAGTGTAAACATTAATAGCAAAATAAAATTTGTAGTGGTCAATAGTGTTTTGCGTGGGCTTTTTCTTGAGATACAGTTGGCTGCGGTGCCGCAAGGAACAAGAGAGAAACAGGCAAATTAAGCACGTTACTGAAACCGTAAGTACTGCATAACCGATACCGTCAGTTTTTCCATTCGTGAAATATAAACCGGTACCAAGTCTCAAGTTTTGAGCGGGAACCGATTATAAACAACTTCAACCGGCAAATAAAGCCAATAAATTCCTGTAAACTCCGTGACCCTCATTGTTTGTCTCGTTAGCCACACCGAAAGGTGTCCCTGTTTAATTCCTGTCCTTTTGTAGTCAATATTCGTAAAATAAATAAAAAAAAATCTGATGTGGCCAGGCACATGACTTTATCATACTATATATAAAATTAATAGTTTAGCTGCATGAGATTCTATTGATCGAGATCGGCTATGTCTGCATTAAAATAAAACTAGTAGAACTAGACAGATATCTCGATTAAAGCTGCTTTCGGATATTGTACTCCGTTGACACCGGGTACACCGTCCAAATGACACTTACGTGTTAGTGGGTGTAAAAAGTGTAACGGTGTTCAATATCCGAACACAGCCTATATTGACAATAGTATTTTCAAAACATTAGCGTTTGACACTAGCTACTGTCATTAGAATCAAAAACTCTGACATATCCTGGCTACTAGTTTTAAAGCAGTACGACCGATCTCGATGAAATAGAATTTGCTCATGCAGCTAAACTATAAATTCTACCAAAAATTGTCATATACATAAATTATAGAAAATTTCCTCTCCTTTAATTTATTATTTAACTATTTTGACGACATTACACAAATAGCGGCTCATTTACAAAATCTTCGAAAAATGCTAAGAGTAAACCACCAGTTCCTTTGGACCCTTTTCAACAGAAAGCTTTTCAGCTCTAAGTTTGGTCATGAAACTTCTAGATATGAAGTTTCGTTCCGATACCTTTAGTAGTTTCTCCGGAATCGTCGCCACAAAAAACGGGTACACACACATACACACACAAACACACACACACACACAGACATTTTTTTGAACCTTGGTCAAAAATGTTCAGGGGACTCAAAAAGACATAATTCCGCTAAAATCTCAAAAAAATTTTTTGGTACGATTACTATACTTTACATACTGCGTATGATAAAGTAAAAATAAAAAAAAATTAAAAAATTATAATAATAAAAAAATATGTCTAAGGGTAAACCTAAAACTAGAAGCACAAGAGCAGAAAATTCGAGCGACAGCGAGCTAGAGCCAAATAAACTGGATCAACTAAACAAAACAATGAATGAATTAAAAAGATCTGTGCAGTTCATATCGGACACCGTCGAGAGAATTGAAAAAGAGAACAAGGAACTGAGAAAAATTATAAAAGATGACAGAAAGGAGAAGGATGTTATGAAGGAGAGAATTAGGGTGTTGGAAGAGACGGTTGAACTCATCGAGAAGGAAAAGATAAAAAACAACATCTTGATAGCTGGAGTCGAATGCCAAGCGGAGAGAAATGGGAAAGAGAAGGTTGAGGAAATCGTAGAAAGTGTATTCAGGGGGATGCATGTAAAAATAGACAAAAGTGACATTATCTCATGCAAAAGAAAACAGGGAAGGCAGGAATGTGGGCCAATAGTAGTGGAATTAGCTAACAAGGAAATCAAAGGCAAAATAATATATATATACAGATATTAATGAACAATTGACTATCCAAAACCTAGACAAAAAATAAACGGTAGTAACTTTATTCATCGACATGAAAAAAGCATTCGACACGATCAGTAAGAGTCGATTATTAGACAAGCTAGATGCAATAGGGATCAGGAAAAAATATCTAGCACTTCTTAGATCCTACCTCTATCATCGCTTCCAGGTTACAAAAATAAAAGACGGTACCAGCGAAACCGAATACGCTGAATACGGTTTACCACAAGGAGGCAATATACCACCGATTTTCTACCTCCTGTACACGAACGACATAGAGGACATTGGACTGGAAGGTAAATTATATATGTACGCAGACGATATCTGCTTAGCGTATACGAACAAAAACACCGACGATTTGCAGACCTGTATCAACAGCGACACTAAAAAGCTTGAGGAGTGGTGCCAGAGCAACATACTACCAATTAATAAAGCCAAGTCAAATTATATGATATTTAACCCAACAAAAAAACAAGTACATATAACAATAAATATCAACACGCCGAAATTGCATTGCCGAAATTAATAAAATCAGAAAGCTTATTCCGGTGAACCTCAGAAAGACTATCTACAACTCTTTATATGCATCAAAATTAAATTACCTAAGTAATATTTGGGGTAACACAACTAAAACAAATATAGACAAAATACAGAGACAGCAGAATAAAATACTGAAGTTACTATACAAACTACCGATGCGAACACCAACCAATGAAGTACTGAAAACAACAAACGAACTAACGGTAAGGAAAAGAATAACCCAAGCCAACATACTGCTACTCCACAAAATCTCCAACGGACAAATCAAACGTGATATTACACTACAGAAGAACAACGAAATACACGGCTACCACACCAGAACAAAAACCTATCTAAGAAACCATAAATATAAATCAAACAAATACTCCCAATCGATAACAAGTACGATACAAATATTCAATAAAATTCCAAATGATATAAAAAAAACTAAGTTATCAGACGTTTAAGATCAAAATTAAACATTTGCTGATGAACGGGTTTATTTGAATGCAGACACATGATTATTAAAAGAACAGGACACCCTCAATACCGCCCACCGAGGAGAGGTCAACTCACACCACGGTTGGACGAAGAAGGGAAGTAGCATATGTGATCATGGAATATTATATATGTGTTATATATATATATATATATATATATATATATATATATATATATATACAGGGCGTTCATTTCAAAACTTCCCACCCTGAATAACTTTTGACAGAATGACGTCACGATATTTAGCAAAAACACTTCAATTTTTATTTAAAGGGGGAACTTTAAAATTAGTTCTAATCTAATCATAGGTCCCACCCCTTCACCCCCAGCTACCCCTACTTTCGATTTTCAAATGGGACTACCTATCTTCATATACCTCATTTTAAAGAGGATAAAAATGTCTACTCACCCATAAAAAATAAATTAAATCGGTTCATTCGTTTCTGAGATAGAACAAATAAAGTAAGAGTTAATGTTCTATTTTTGACAGAAAGGAAATGCCACTTTGCAGAATTTTTGCATGCTGTTCTCTTAAAAGTTTTAAAGTTCAGGTGCACGGTTTCAATTAACCCTGCTAAAAAAAACCAATAACGGTTTCTTAAAAGAAAATTGCACGAATTTTCAAAATGTACAGAAGTTTTTTCATGAACCGAAAAAACAGAATTTACTAGAAGCTAAAATGGAAACTTCAAAATCCCTGTCCTCAAAGATAATTTTAAGTAATTATATCTAATAGAATTTTGGTTCTAGCCCCTTCACAGCTAGCCAAACCCACTTTCAATTTACAAATGAAACTACCATCATTTAGAGGGCATGAAACAATATTTTCATTTTTAAATGTGATATCTGCATTTAGTATCTTAGCAGAAGCAACATCGTGAAATTATTATTCACGTCATAATTCGGATACTGTTTATTTTGTAAAAATAACTAATAACAACGATTTAATTTTATCAATTAGTTTATAGGCTGTTTAAAATGTGCTGCATTTCTTTCTAAGCATAAATAAAGTCTATTCTCGAAGGCACGTCGCTCTTTTCTAAATGTTTCTCGGGATATCTGCCGGCACTCTCGGGCTATCCGAGCTTTGAGTTCATGTAAATCTTCTGGCGGCGTTTCGAAAACTTGAGTTTTTAAATGACCCCAGAGAAAAACATCAAGTGGCGTTAAGTCCGGGGATCTTGCTGGCCATTCAGGGCCCCTCTTCTTCCTATCCACTTCCCATAAAACCTTTCATTTAACCATTCTCTCACAGGAAGTGGATAATGTGAAAGGGCTCCGTTTTGTTGGAAATGCAGTTTTTCTTCATTGAGGATATGGCGCCCTTCTTCATCAACTTGGTTCTCCAAAGATTTAATTATAAGTGGAGTTATCACATTCTCCAAGTGTTCCAGATAAAGCTGGCCCGTGAGATTTTCTTCAATAAAAATAAGACCGATTATTTCATCCCCTAGAAGACCAGCCCACACATTGACCTTCTGAGGGTATTGTGTATAGTCTTCCCGAAACACATGTGGATTTTCAGTGTCCCAGTATCTACAATTACTTTTGTTGACAAACCCGTTCAAATATAATGTCGATTCGTCACTGAAGCAGATGATTGTTAATAGATTTGGATCATCAGTGATTCTCTGTGTAATCTGCTCACAAAATTCGATCCTCCTATCAAAATCGTCTTCAGCGAGCCGTTGATGTATAGAATCTTGTAAGGAAAGCACTTATTTAATTTTAATGTTTTATGTACGGAGCCAAGAGATATTTGGGTTTGCGCTGCAACCTTTCATGTAGATGTTCTTGGATCCATTGCAAAATGACCAACAACTTCTACCTGCTCCTTCTACCATAACTCTCGGTTGCTTGTTCTTCTTATTTTCTACTGAACCAGTGTCAAGAAATTTTTGAGCCAAATCAATTACATAACGATGGCTTTCATTTTTATCGGTATACTTATCGTTGAAAACTCTTGCCGCCCGACGAGCACAACGATTTTCACCGGCGTAAATCAGAATTATATCTATTCTTTCTTCTAAGGTATGTCTTCATAAAATGATCTAAATACTAAATACTAGATTTTAGCAATCGAATATAGCTCGATCAAGCTCGATTTTATAACGTAATCTAGTAAATGTCATAATAGTAAACATGGTAATTTACAGAATAAACTATCTGTCGTATGTGAGAGCTATAGGCTAACTCGATAAAATTAAATGATACGCTTTTAACTCTATCTCGGAAATGGATAAACCGATTTAATTTAATTTTTTATGAGTGAATAGACATTTTTATCCCCTTTAAAATGAGGTATATGAAGATAGGTAGTCCCATTTAAACATCGAAAGTGGGGGTGTATGGGGGTGAAGGGGTGGGACCTATGATTAGATTAGAACTAGTTTTAAAGTTCCCCCTTTAAGTAAAAATTGACGTGTTTTTGCTCAATATTGTGACGTCATTATGACAAAAGTTATTCCGGGTGGGAAGTTTTGAAATGAACGCACTGTATATAATAAAGATTATTATTATTATTAAATTGAGAAATATTTTGTGCGCTAATTTTTAAATTGGTGTATCCGATATCGGGCAGTTTAGAAAGTAAATTATATTAAAAACTTTAAGAAAACTTTTAAAAAAATAGAAAAGAGTCCGCTATTATCAATATCAACTAATTTATTCGCACTTCACTCAAATTCATATAAATTGTAAAATTTGATAATTGCAATCTTAGTTTCCACCAAATTTTATAAATCATACAATTTTTCTAAGAAATTAATAATAGAGGAATTTGATATTTGTTGCAAACTTTCTGGAACACTTTGTACACACGTCAGATGGATTATTACACTTTATAAATCATGTAATAGCAGTAGTAAGTACTACCATCGTGTACTTTCGTTCTTGTATGTCAACTAGGACGCATTTAAGAAATATGCACGACAAATTATCGATAAACGGTCGTTAAAAATCGTTCAACAGGGATTGCCAAAAATGATTACCTCGTTTGCCAAGTAGGTACAAAATAAATCGGTGTACGGAGAGTCATCTTCTCAGAGCATCATGTGTAATATTAATCGTTAGCAATTTGCAAAATCTCCAACTTCACCTGTCATATTCAACTCTCTCGTTCGTTTCATCGCCAATTAAGAATCCAAAAAAGGCGATGGACAGAACGAGAAAATAATTAAAAGTCATCCGAATAACGTGCGTAATAACCAGCGGAAAGAAACGCTGCCACGATTTCCGGAATGATTACCCATTAAGAAAAAGATGGTCGAAAATTCCAATTATTACACGGGGAAAGGTCCAAAAATAAGATTTATCCAGCACATATTTTATTAATTGTAAAATTATTGTAAGCCAAGAGATGTAAACAGTTGAATGCGAATCAAATTATGCAATATACATGAATTACAACTAATTATAATTAGAGATTATTAAAAAACTAATTTTATAAACAAGATCAAGTTCATAAACTCGTATTCTACATGCCACGAACCGAATGCTTTCCAGCTATTGCCGGACCTATCTGTTAGGTAGGTACTGTTTCAAACTTTAAAATTTTGGGTTTATTTCTTGAGACTCATTACTTGTGTTAATGGTTGAATACTCCCTATATACCTATAGTTGAATGAAATAAGTGCTAAACTTTACAATACTGGAAAAGAGAATTAATGTGAAATGTTGGTAACTATGCACAGAGCGTGATGTATAAAGGTGAAATGTGTAAAGCACCGTTTAGGCAGCCAAGTTTAATGGCGGTAATTGGTGCCCTCCACTAAACTTGTCATGTCTAAACCATAGGAAAGTAGAAAGTCTACTTTTCTATGGTTTAGGCATGGCAAGTATATTGGCGGATAGCACCGCTATTAAGGCTCCGTTTTAAAAACATCGCAACTTCCAAACGAAATATTTCGTTGCGATGTTTTTTTTTGCTGGGAGTGGTCTGCCTGGCCCCCACCAACGTCAACCAGGCCACAGTTTTACGATAAGGGGAAGTTGGGGGGTTTAGAGGAAGCAGGCAAAGGCGGAGCATAGTCGACGCGAGTACATTCGAAGGGGAAGTACTCAGCCAGTTTGTCGCCGCGCGTCGGTGCTTTCGCTTTCGCTCAAGTTACAATGTATTAGTGTTCTCACTCATCACGGTCGCATATGCATACCGGACTGCATACAGCTGGCTGGCGGCCGCCAGGCGGTAAAAGAAAATATATTGATTTAAGTTAGAGAGAGCGCGCTTGCTATTATAATATTTAATCTTTTTAACAGGGTGACATACATACTGTATAGTAAATTGACAAAAATGTATTACCTAACTCATGATAACTCATCGGTGAATTATGGACTTCAATTTAGAAAGGAATTAATTAAAATCGAGCAATGAGGACCCAATACATCTATAAACATGCTGGATATCGAACGAACGCACGGCAGTGATACACGAAGACAAAAATAAAAAAATTAATCTGATGCGTTCAGGCACATTACTTTATCATACCATATATAAAATTAATAGTTTAGCTGCATGAGATTCTATTTGATCGAGATCGGCCATGTCTGTATTAAAATAAAACTACTGGAACTAGACGGATATTTTGATTATATTGACAGTAGATATTGTCAAAACATCAGCGTTTGACACTACCTACTGTCATTAGAATCACAATATCTGACAAATCCTGGCTAACTAGTTTTAATGCAGCGATCTCGATAAAATAGAATTTGCTCATGCAGCTAAACTATTCATTTTACCAAAAAATGCCGTAGTCATAAATTGTTCAGAATTTCCTGTACTTTAATTTATTATTTAACTATTTCGACAAATTTCCAGAAATGGCGGCTTATTTGCAAAATCTTTCAAAAATGCTATAAGACTAAACCTCCAGTTTCTTTGGATCCTTTTCAACAGAAAGCTTTTCGGCTCTAAGTTTGGTTATGAAACTTCTAAATATGAAGTTTCGTCCCGATACTTTAGTAGTTTCTCCGAAATCGTCGCCACATAAAATGCACACACACATACACAGAATTTTTTTTTACCTGGGTCAAAAATGTTCAAGTGATCCAAAAAGACATTTCCGCTAAAACCTCAAAAATTTTGTTTGGCACGATTACAATACTTTACATACTACGTATGATAAAGTAAAATCATAGCACATAGTCCAAAGTTCCCCAAACCATTTATATAAATCCCAAATATTTTGTCACCTACAAGTTCGCTATATTTTATAAACGTTCTGGGCGCCATGAATGCAAGATTCATGAATGAAAACAAATTCTGGCATTGGCTATATCCAATTCCCGCTGTAATACTGCCCAATACAGTCGCTGAACTAATATTCATTAGAACCGACCCAAGTTCGTCACTGCTAATTGTCTCTTCCTGTCCACAAAACCGACATTTTAAATAAAATGTTCATTTGAGTCCTGTTCTGGTCTCTTTGTCTCATTTGTAATTAAATAATTACAATATTGTTCTTTTAGATTATCTATGCAATATTTTAACTTAGGTGGTACGTAGTCGTCTTTTACTAATTCGTCTAAAGGACAGACGCGGATGTTTAGGTATTTTGCCACGACTTCTACCCATTATTAAACAAATGTACCTAACACCTAGCAGGTATAACTACGCTAAGTATAATATCATACAGTATATGACTTTTATCGTGTGTTAAATTTGTAAACCGTGCGTATAAATGTGAAATGCGAGAACTCTGTTCTCCCGATTCAATATATCTACGCTACGGTCATAACACTCATAACTTGTGAACAGTCTAATCTAAAAATAGCAGTAGGCGTGGCGTAGTTATAGGCGGTGTTTAAAACTCCTAACGTCTGCTGTCTACACCGGGCCCGTAATATAGGCAAATTACATACATTTCTGGCAATTACGCTTTGTTATCGCAATTATAATGTTTAGATTAAAATTGTACTTAAATAAAAAATCTATTTTTGTATCATGAGTTGGGCTAAATGTTTTATATTTGAAAAAAAACCAAAGATGTAGAAGTAAAATTGATTTTTATCTTTAAAAAATTTTTTTTTTCATCCAGCCCAACTCGTTATTTATCATAGAAGTTACATAAAAAATTTCATAAACTTTGAACAATAAATAACGCCTTTATTTGCAAACGCGTTTTAGGAGAGGTAGAACTGGGTCTTAAAGTTGCACTGTCTAAACTCTAAAGTGTCTAAAGGGTCTTGCATTTGATATGGTACTTTGTTGTTTCTTATAAGGAATAGGTGTGATATTTCTGGTGGGATTTTTTTGCAGTTTTTATGGATACGGTTTTTAGTCTGTTGGAAATGGGGAGGATGTTTGTGGTTTCTTACAGGAATATATTAGATGGGTTGTGGACTGCATTGTTAGGGGTGACGTATCCTGGTTACCTATGTTACGCAGGGCACTTCTCTCTCCAACATCGATGTTTTTTATCGCTGATGTTGCAATGTTAAGTAATAGCGACCCGTACTCAAGCAAAGGTCGACATATTGCCTTGTAATGCGCACGGCTCCTCTTGATACATGGTTCTCAGGTTTAGAGGATAGGTCAACGGACCTTTAGTCTCCGGTAGCGGGTTTGGATCTCCAAAAACATGGAGGTGTATTAGGCACTCTGGATATTATGCGTTTACAAAACCTACGCATAAGTCGCAATGAATTTAAGTAGTAGCTTATTTTTTCGTCTGTGATCTCCAAATCTACATGGGCTATTACAGCAGAATATTGGAATTTTCCTGTCAGTTATGCAAGTCTGTATGGATTCTCTGAATTCTTTTACGATCTGCTGCTGTTGTAATTGTTGTGGATTTCTTTGTAGTTGTTGCTTAGTGAATTCTGACTTAATTATAAAGCCGGATTTTCTTTTTATTATTAAATCGCGAGGATTGAAGTTGTTAGCCGCCCACGCATCAACCAATTGAAGTCTTGTCATGTTGATTATGGTTGTGGCATAGAACACGCAATTGTACTTGGTTTGGTATATTGCGCGAAGTCGTTCAGGGTAAAGACTTTTCTTATACGTGGTATTAGGTGGTGGGGTAAATTGTTGTTGTTGCTGTAGTTGTTTTTATTGTTGTCGTGGTAGTTGTTGTTTTTGCTGTTTTTGTGTAGGGGTTGATGTTGACGGTTGGGAGAGAGAGCTCACCTGGGGTTTTAGGAATGTAGGTCACAGTTGCTGTTGCTTTTTAACCGGGCGATCGTTGTGAGTTTGGGATTTCTTTGCGCTACCTCTTTTTTTGGCTGTTCGGAGTTTCCCGTCTGGTTCATCATCGGATAAGGACTGCATCAAAGTGTCGTTTGGAATTGTCCATTATTGATGTCCCTCGAGGGGAGCTCAATTAAAAGTTGTCCGTTGTAGCTTGCACTGTGGTGTACCTACAGTGTACTAAATTTTTGACAAAATCTAATGAGAATTTACCCACGAAAACTACTTTTGTTTTAGACACACTAGACTAAACTAACACATTTTGACGTTTGTTCTCGTTTGGCCTACTTAATAATGAAGTAAAAAAAATGCGCTGAAAAATAAACTAAAAAGAAAAAAAATAACAAAAGTCTTTATTTTTATTACGGATTGGGGAGTGCCTGGTCGGTTAGCGATAGCTCACTATAGTCTTGAGATTAGTATGACTTCCGATTTTTCCGAAAATGATGTCATCATTGAAATTTTAAATGGAATTCTATATAATTATATACTTCAATCAGGAACATTCTGAACACAAAACATATCAATCGTCAATTTTTGTCACCAAGCCTACAAAAATATAACGTTCTCGTTTATTAATCAGTTGTATATGAATGGTAAGAATTATCGAAAATTGCAAATAAAAACTAACTAAATTGATGGTGGCATATATTGTATTACTGGCGCCCGCTAACGGGATTTAGTTGTTTTTTGCCAATTAGTCATTTTTCCCATGTACTTTATGGGTACGCCCTACGTGATCAATAGATAACTTTTTTCCTATTACAATGACACCAAATACTTGATATTTTGTTGAAAATCGTAGCGTGGTAATGTCGTTTAAAGCAAGGAAATAGAAAGAAAATCTATTGGGTTAATGACCAAATTAAATTTATCTGTAATCACTAATCACTGATAGTTCGCAATTATGATAAATATGACCAATCGTCCTGTAATAAAAAGCAATTTTTATCAGTTTTATGAATTTGTCAACGGTACATTTAAATCGAAATGGTGCAATGACAAAAATTTCCGACTCAGATGGGCAATAATTTGGGGAGAGTTGTTGAAAATAGCTATCATCATTTAAGACTATAATAATTGACATCTCTTTCATTTGAATACAAAGAAAGTATAATTTGTATTATGATACAGGTTCTGTCCCGTACGGTTGTCACATTCCTTTCTTTCACTTTGCCAGAAAATTAACATAAAAATTACTTACTAAATATACGTAATTAAGATAAGATGAACCGCCTTGCTAAATTATATACTTTGAGCAGCACGTGTTGTGGCGTCAATGTGGGTCGACGCAGATTCTTCCTTATGAATACTTTAACTCGCCTATATTAATATAATAATTTAACCGGGTAGCGCTGTCATGCCACATGGTCTTAATTCAGTTTTCCGAAAAAAGGCTGACAGACAGGCAGATAATTGCTTTATCGGAATTTTTCACCTACCTTATCCATGTATATATCGCTTCAGATAATTTGACCACCGATAATTATACGTTTAATTTTTATGTTATAAGAAAGTTAAGACAAGATAAGCAACACTCCTTCCAGATTTAAATACATTACAGTCATTACACATTTGCTCATTTTTATAGCAGAATACAGAACGAAGTTTCGCCGCCGTAATAGAAAAGAGCTTAACATGGACATAAATTTATATTATTAATGTCAATTCTAACAAATAAATAAATAAATAATTTTTTAATTGGTATAAGTAGAAATATTTAGAAATACAATCCAAAATAACTAAAGTTTAATTGCTTAATTGTGCAGAAGAAAATATAGCGACAAGTAATTTTGAAGTGCGTCGAAAACCGGCAAAAAACACCGCGGAGAAGTTAGCCATAAAAGACAGCCATAAGTTTTTTTTTTCGAATTTTGTTATGAAACATATATCAAATGATAGGGGTGTTCAAGTACTATACGCCATAGTTTTGCTCCGAAAATTCATTAAACGGTGTTGTCGGAAATTTGATTTATTTCGTTACGCGTTACCTTATAAGAGCTGTTGTCATCTCAATAAAGAATTGCCCATAACTTTTTGCAACAACCCCATAGAGAAACAAGTGATACAAATTCGGAAAGCGCATACAATTTTGCATCCAATAATGGTATTGGGAAGGTGCTACCCCTAATATCACCTACCCCAATACACCTATAATACAAGAAATTGCGCGGCGGTCGACTAAGAAATGGTATTAATGAATATAACTCACGGTAAAATTATTGCATAACTTTCCTAAATACGTCAAATTATAGGCAATTAAATGTACTATTTACCTTTGAAAGCTCGGAGTTTTGCTCGACGGCGAACAACCCTTGAATAACGATCATGTCCGTACGCAACCGTCCCCGCCGGCAATCATATGTCGGGTGGTTGTGGCAGGAAAATGTCCATTAGACTACACCCCTACCTTTAATCGGCCTAACGTAATTTGCGTAGCAATTTCGAGTTTAGATTTGATCTCACACGCAGTAAACTACGGAGTAGTTTAACGTTGGCGAAATGCACATATGTAGGGTTGCCACCTTTTTTGTTATAGAGGAGGGGAAATGCTTTAGGCACACCACCGACGGAGTGTGATGTCGGTGGTAGTGTGGGACTCCATCCGCTTCAGCGGAATGTTTACCCACTAAAACCCATCCTGGGTCCTCCGTTGCGACCAGGACAGAACTACTCATCGGGGTTTTGACCATTGCCTTGGATCAGGACATATTTGTCTATTGTCTAATTGCGTGGTTGCTTTCTCGGTCTTTCATGGTTTTCACGACATACTCTTCTATCACCTTCCACTTTGCATGGCTCTCCAGCATCGATGAGATTGTTTTCGTGGGTCACTTCTTTACCTAATGTCGCGTCGAGAAGTTGCCTGCTGTTTGTGGTTTCCGGGCATTCGAACATTGCATGTCGAGGAGTGTCCTCTTCCCCGCAGTGTAGGCATCTGTTGTGTATTGCCTTTTTATGAACTTGAGGTACGTACCAAAGTCTCCATGTCCCGTAAGTAATTGCGTAAGATTCACATGCCCATGCTTTCTTTCTATTGTCCCATGATTCAATCTTGGGGATTAGCTTCTTCGTCCACTGGGCTTTCGTTCTTCGTTGTCCCATCTCTCTTGCCATTTTTGGATGGTTTGCTTCCGGATGTTTCCCCTGCTGTCACCTCCTTTCCTGATCCTACCCCTATCCTCGATCAGAAGGTCAATAGGCCAGGGTCAGAGTTGCCACCTAGCCGATTTGAAGCCTACCTGGCCGGTTTTTTGGATTGTTTACCGGGTTCCGGGCAAAGGGCTCGAAAAGCCGGTTTTTGACAAAGTGGGTTATTTGATATGCTTGCAAAGTTTCTAAGAGTAAGAACGATTTTGAAAATATTTAGTTACTAGAGTCTTGTCAGCTTGCGAATATTCGCGAATATCTCGTGAAAAGATTTTAAGGTATACTTTAAGACCATTTTGATGTTTTTAGTAGGGTTGCCAGAGCATCTGTCTTAAAGAGAACATGTTATCTTTTTTGTCGCAGATGATGATTTCTTTCTTTATATCTGCTTGTTGTCTTTTGTTCTGTTGTTTTTTGCTTAGAATGTTTGTGAACTCGTTAATAGCTTTACTTTTAATGACAAAGTAAAAAATAATGGTATATTTTTTGAAAAAGTTGCAAAGTTGCACTAACTAAAATTATGGACAGAGATTTCGGGAATACGATTCCGGTGTCCTATCACGGAAAGTGGTCGACAAAGATTTTTTCAGCAGCAATAAATCGACAAAATTTGCCAAAATCGTAATTCTATACAATCAAGTAAGTACGTAGGCTTTCACGGCCAGAATCATTTAGAAAATAAACTGCTTCCGGGTTATGCCGTGTGTCAAGATTTGTTAATGCTGACGTTTCGCGAACCATGTTGCTCGCTTCTTCAAAGCTAATTGAATTCAATTATACTATGTAACATATACTATGTAACACAAAAACAGAGTAATTATTATTATTTATTAAAGCAAAATTAAACCCAGCCAAATGTTCTTGCAGTTGAATATCTGTATAAGTTACGCTTCTTATTTGCTTAACATTTTTGGTGTGTAATTATTTTTGAACTGGTACTATTTTGAATAACTTAATGCGTATGTAGGTTTGTATTTTTTTACAAACGTCCGGTACAATTATAAAGCAATGTTTAATATGACAGGATTAAAAAATAAAAAGAAGATTGAACTTCATAGATGCTTAACACGTGGTCAACCCTTCGATCAAACGGTAATAAAATGCCTTACCATACCGGCTGATATCAGCAGGGGGTTAGTGTCGTTACCTGAAGCGATTTGTAGGCGCGATAACCGGAGCTACCAACGTAATAATCTAATAATTTCGGACAATTTACGATGAGAACTGAGCGCCAGCTCGTCATGTTTATAACCAGATACCATCACTGGCAGCGTAATCGCCGGGAATCATTTGTAAACCGGGTAGTGTATTATATAGAAATGAGTTTAAGAACGGCCGACCGATGATAGGTAGGTATAATGAAGCCACCCAGTAGCTTTCCGATGTATAATAAGGTACGATCTCGTTTAATAATAAATACTCCGCCGTTACCGTGGCGACATTTCAATAATTGAATTATTTATATGTGTGTACTCAGCATAGCCAGCAATCGTACATACATATCCGTCTCTTATTTTGTCCGTTCGATGAATGCGATAACGATAATGCTTTTAACATATCTGGGTACCTAAATCGAATATAAACTGACTGCGGAACAGTGGAACGGAACGGAAGCTTCTATTTTGCACACTGTAACTTCAAATTATACTAGCAATTACCCGCGGCTCCACCCGTGACTTTTGGATTTGGTATAATTGTGTTAAGATTGTGTAAAGATACATTGTTTTTGTTGGAACTCTTCAATATGTGTAGGGGACAAAAATGAAGAAAGCATGAATGCACCTTTTTATGAAATACCTACCTTATGTTTAGAGTAATTGTCCAAAAACTGGGAACATAAATTACTCAAATTGAAAACAATGGCAATCTAAAGGCGCTCCCACACTGAGCGGTGTGGCTAATGTTTGTCATTGGTGATCACCGTAAGCTGTGGGATTTTGCTAATAAAAGGTAACACTAATTAAGTAGTCTATTGACTAAAACACAAAACAGAAATGTTTACCAAAATACAGTAAATTAAGGCTCGCGTAACGGAAAATACGTCTTCTTCGTATCGATAGCAACGACTAGCTCCTCGCCTTATTCACCACCTCTTCAAGCCTTCGCTCCCATGCCTCCTAGATCCCCACATCTCGGAACCACAATTTGTATCACCAACATGTTGACATTCGTTTAGTGCATAACACGCCAAGCAGTTTTACTAGAATCTACATTCGTACCGACGGAAGGCGACTGTTCTTGTACTAATTTCTCGCCCGCTCTTTTGTCGCGAGGGAGCTTTGTTGTGCCACGTGTGAACGCTCGTCGTACTAACGTTTTCCAGCTGCCTCGTTGCCGTACTAACATTTTGAAGAGAGCGCCGCTAACTCAGATGTGTTTGAACGCGAATAAGCTGGATGTAGACATTTTTCAGTGATTTGTATTTATCTCTTACGTTTTTACCGATTTGATATTGTGTTGTAATTCATTTGAATACTTTATTCATAATCTTCTTTGTATTGACAATTTACTTATTTCTAATTTTGTCCTGTATAATGGTGCGCTGTTGGGCAATAAATATATATATTATTATATATATTATTATTATTAATTTCGGGTATGTATGCAAAGGTTACAAGAATAAGAAGCGTCATATCTCGGAATGGGTGAATTTTACAATTTTTGACATAAGTTTTTGTTTGTTCATAAAACGGGGTCACCCCTATAATATTCCGGACGCGGAACGACACGCCCTATAAAATATATAACGATCAATCTAGCAAAAGAAACTAATTTGGCTTTTAGTGTGAAACATCCCTTTTTTGCTTTCACTGTGGACTGAAAGAGCAAATAAGGTAGATTTGTGGTTTCAGGATGGACACGCCTTTATCCCGTACAGCCACTTCCATCAATCCCATTCCTTCGTTTCCCTCTCTTCTACGAATCCAAATATCGATTTTTCACTTCGGTAACATCTTTGGATTTTGACAAATAGCTTACCTTATTATAAGAAACACCACCTGCGTTTATTTCTGTAGTATTTACGGTTTTTGTAAAATGATTCACCGCTATTTTTACCCGTTAACAGCATTTTAGAAAAATGGTAAAACAAGTGGTAGGTAATTAATTTTTAACGAAAAATCTAAATATCAATTGACTGGAACATTTTTGTTTATTGAAATTTAGATTTATTCATTAAAATTATACCCCTTATGTTTTTGGAATTAAATTATAAAATCTTCCCTACTTGGCCCATATCAAATAAAAACAATGTACCCCAAAATGACATTTTAGGTTTAAGGGTTTGAGTTGGAGTCAGTCAGTCAATAGACAGTGACGTCATTTAAGCAAGAAGCAGATTGTTGCCACGCATGTGAATGAATGTACTCTTACGTCGTTTATAACCTCACTCATGTTAGAGTACGGTGAGAGAAGACATTATATGGTTAGATCAACCTGAGGGAGGTTAAATACGCCCACAACGGTTAAACAGTTTATCTACGACTCACATATAATAAGTTCATTGCATACGTCCCTATCACTATATAATCCCCATCATTATACGCGCCAATGATTATAATGACACTAGCGTTCTATAATAATGACAGTTCGTTCAAATAATGACTTCATTATTTGAAGGAACTGACATCATTATACGCATGTACTGTCAAAGTCAGGCTAAACCTACGTGGATGACAGTTATTTGACATTTCGCCTCGCCACCATTGACAATAGTATATTATTCTATGAGCAAGTAATGTAAGCAATTACTCACGAGAACGAAGTTTGCAGCACGAGCCGTAGGCGAGTGCTGCAAAACGTTCGAGTGAGTAATTGCCATTACTTGCGAATGGAATACTATACTTTTTCTACGACTATACAATATTTTTTTAAAATTAATTTGGTCCGTATTGGGACGGCGCGGCGGTGGCGCGGTGGTACGTATAGGTATTCTGATGTATGACATTATGTCGGTATTACAGATTTTTTTCTAAAAGTGTCAAATATTGACAGCGAAGAAAAGATAACAAGGTATCTAACCTACAAAATGACAGATAATTATTATCTGATGTATTAAATAAGTCACATTATTACACTTTTTGGGCGACTTAAATTTGTCGGCAAGCTCACCAAAATAGGCTATCAAAACATTTTCGGAAAATGAGCTTACATTTTTTCTGATTCGCCAATCCTTAAACGCTTTGTAGGTTTTTTCGTATTTTGTCCTCGATTTTTCCTGCAACAAATTTAATGTGCGGATTTGCGCGGCTTGTATTACATCAGGTGGAGTACACATTCAGAATGCATTTCTTTGATAATTATGATTAACGAATTACAGTAATTACTGTACACTGTACGTATGTGGCGGTATGTGGTGGTGGTAGTGTATGTCGTTAAAATATCTGACAGATTAAAATTGTTTGTAGCGATCGTCGTTTAGCGACGTTGTCAACGTCGCTAAGCAGTCTCTCTAAACACGATGGAAATGAAAATCCGCGCTATGATTGGTTCTACAGCCGTGAGAAATGAAATATTGCCGTGAGAAATGAAACATTTCTCACGGCTCGCGGGGTATGAGGAACCAGGAATGAAATATTTGTCATGTGTGTGGGGAATAGTTAGTATTACTTATCATAAATTGCCATGATAATGAATGCATTCATCAATAGGAGTAGAAAAATACATTTAAAAGATTTGATATAAATCGGAATTTATGAGTCGTAGATAAAACGTCGTATTCGACTCGCACACAACTGATATAAATCGCTCGCATGTTTATACGCTCGCCTACGGCTCGCGTATAAACTTCATGCTCGCGATTTATATCCTTAGTTATGTGCTCGTCAAATAATATACTATTATTTATTGAGTTGTGGTCTGATTACTATTAACTAAATAGTGACTGCATGATGACTGATATCAATACTGAACAAAAATATTCCATCCTTTGTAGTGGGTCTCGAAGGTGAGATATTCGAATGTCGTTCAGTGGCTTAGTTTATCTGTTTGTTGTTCTTTCAATTTCTTAATACACGAGCCCTGGCCATGGCACATGTTCATGAAATCAAAGCTGACCTTAGTAATTGATTTTCTTATGCCTCTAAAATACTCAACGTTACAATATTCCTAGCATGCAAATACTATAAAAATTCGAAACTTTAATTAAAATTTAGTGATCGGAGCACTACTATTTGTGAAAGGCAACGATTTGATCTGCAAACATGCAACATTGTAAAATAGAATAGAGAACAAATTTTTCTCACAATCAGCCGATAATTCAGAATTCTTTTAGTTTGGAATTGTTCATCGATGACATAATAGTAAATAAAATGCCGTAGTCGATGAATATCATTTATTTAGGTTTCTTGCAATAATAGATTTTCCAGAGTTTACAACTGATGACGAAAATTTTTCTCGAAAATCGATTATAGCAAGAAACCTAACTAAATGATATTCATCGACTACAGCATTTTATTTACCATCAGAATTCTTTACCTACTTGGACTATTGTAATCTGTTATATACGTTAACGAACAAGTTGTGCAGATGACAGATAACAGTATTATAGACCTAGTAAACCATTTACCTACTCGACTTTATATCTACCGCTTCAAATGTTGCACAAATACAACTTGTATCTGTGCAAACTACATGGCAACAACTTGGAAGGGTTACGCCGATCATAAATCCCCTGAAAGCCACACACTTAAAAAGAAATACTTGGTATATGTGCTTCAGGTTGAGTAAATGGTAAGATCCTAAATTGATTAAAAAAAATTAATTTATTTCAAAGATTGATTGAGTAACATAACACCATCGTCCACCCACAGCTACATTATTGTTAGTTCAATTTAAGAATTTTGATACATATCAGATGCAACAATAGGTTAATTATACAATATATTGTTTGTAAAGAAATAATTTATTGGGGACATAAATATATCTTACAATTTTACAGTCTCTTTGTACACTAACACCACAATATGCTAAATAACAACACTAACTATGTAATTAAAATATGAAAATGATATTGTAAATAACATTTTGGTATTTCTCTTCCTGTTCGATATCCCCAGGAGTCTGAAATAAATTGCATTAGTCATGTTATCAGTATAGTATGAAGTATAATCTACCTTAACAAAACTGATTATAGGTTATTCCGTTCCGGTAGTGAAGTATATCCAATGTTTGTTTCTAATCGTGCTCCTACATTTGTGGGAATTCGGTGAGGCACATGTAGCTAAGTTGCAAACGAGTTGCAAACTTAGCATGTATAACAGTAGTTAACGATAATATTTGCTAATTATTATTTTTATGGAGTTACTGTCATCTGTGTAGCGCATCCCAACTAGAAGCTTTAAAATATGAAGTTCTTTTACACCATTCGCTTTTACACCATTGTAAGATTGCATCAAAAAAATACATACGTATATATGACTCTCTGTGACCACGTAAATAACGGTCTTAGTTTTAATATACGCAGAATTCTCTTATTTATAAACAAAACAAACACTTTCAAACCCCCATTCCCACAACATAAAATTCAGTGAATCCATTTTTTTTCAAAAGTTCAATCGTTCAGGTAGATATATATCATTTCCATAACACGCTGTCACAATCCAACCGGAACGCTGTTCAGACGACCACAAACTGCACAAACAACCATTACAAGATAAGCGCTGGGTCACATGGGTCTTGTACGATGGGGTTAGATGTTTAAAATCTTTTTAGATGCATTTGAATATACCGGATTTTTACCTCAACATTGAATATACATATTTCTTCAATTTACTCCTATAGATTCCTTGAATTGACGCTGTAGACACAAAGACACTTTAGTTTCCCTGTTACATTATGATCTGTTCCTTATGATTAAATCTATTTTTGGTTGGAATAATCGATATAGTCCACATAGTTAATTCAGTTGAATATCTGAACTATTTAAAACAAGAAACACAAATCTTAAATCTATTAAATAAATTGATAAAATATTCTTCTTGTAGGAAGAAACATGGTTTATCTGAGGCGATCGAATCCTCTTGGTGGAATCATACGTATATTCCAAGTGAATATATATTTCTGAATAAATATATACATTTGAATTGAGCATTTGTACCCACCAGTAATGCACTGAGTAAAGTGACAAATGAAGGCCCGAAGTAATACTTGGTAACACTTCAACGAACCGTAAAATAGTACACGAGGAGTAACCGAAAATTTTATTCCCTGCGCGCCTCATTTATAGTTAAAATGTAGTAAGTATTTACGAATTCCTTCGAAATATTTCAAAATAAAACCATACAGTATACGTCCAAATATTACATGAATAATGTAACAAGCAATTTTTGCGATCAGTATATCTGTAATACCTTCGAGGCACATGTGAACGGTGTTTAATTTGCTTAATCGGAGCGCACCTGAGCGACATTTACATCTCAAAGCTTGCTAACGACCCCTCGTCACGCTCTGTGACACCAGTTCACAGCCCCATATTCTCGACAATCGCAGAGTCGTAGATATGTATTTATGTAAAAAAGTACGGCCGCGACTGAGGGTTAGGGACAAATTAAAGCACGCATAAACCACCCACCACAAAAGAGCACAAAATTTCGTTTCACGCTAATATTACAGCGGTAGCCGTAATCGTGTGCGGGCATTATTTTTCGTTCTTAATATAGCACGACTGTGACCGCCCTTCCCGAACATAATTTGCATATCTCTAATATTTACTGGAAAGGAATTAATTTCTCTCAAGATTTGTGATAAGGCCTAAGGTTAATGGTTCTAATAATGGGGCCTTGCTTTTTATTTTTCATAATTTTCCCATTTTTCCGATACAGTTACCCAACCGTGCTTATAAGTTGAAGGAGCGATGCGATAAAAAATATATCAATACTTTTCCAAGCTATTAGTAAGTGTTGGGTATTAAATCTGATTGAATTTGTTGTTGTATTCTCAAACATTTATAATTTTCCATGTATAATACTGATATTCGAACAACTATCGTGAGTTAGGGCGGTCGTTAGCGTAATGGGTTATACACAGATAAGAAAGTCTTGTTTCATTCCAAAAGAAACATGCGTTGACTCAAACAAATCTGTTGTTTCAATAGATAGGCAAAGAAATATTTTTTTTGCGGATAAAGACGCATTTGACGCAAAGAAAATTTATTTAGTACAAATAATTATTATTGTGTTGGGTGAAAAAATTATGATTTGAAGTATTTGTGTTAAAATGTAATATTTTAAGTTAGCATGAAACGGTAAAGTTTTACATTGGTACATTACCAAAGGTAATTTAAGGTGTAAATTGTGGTAATTAAAAATCCGCCAATTGCCATTACCTGCGGTAATTTATTTGTTAATTTACCCAGTCAACTACTTACAAATTTGTAAATTTTTGTAAATTTCATTGACGGTACATTACCAAAGGTAATTTAAGGTGTAAATTGTGGTAATTAAAAATCCGCCAATTACCATTACCTACGGTAATTTATTTAGTAATTTACCCGGTTAACTACGCTTTTACATCACTGGGATTTAGAAAAAAATAGGTTAGGCAGAACCCAATGCCCCAAAAACTTCCATTGTGCCACAAAGTAAACTTTAATCTCAAATTAAATAAATACCTCATGTGATCTGCAACCTTTGAGTTCGGTTTCGCATTCGGCACAAACAATTAAAACACGTTCATATAATAAGCACATGTTTTTGTTCTTTACTCCTTTCTTTCTTTTCATATTTTTGTAATGAACAAGTTATTCATAGTAAATTTGAAATACTATGGCAGGGTATTATAAACGTCTAATAAGATTTTACCAGCAATGTATTTTTTTCACAATATCGGAATCCTAGTGTGAAAAAGGTACTTCGCTAGTAAAATCTTATTCGACGTTTATAATACTGGCCGTTAGAGATTTTGCTTATGTAATATTCTAGGTCGTAAGTAAATAACTCACGACATTTAATTGATATTCGTTTTCTGTGTTTCAGGATTGACAGGATGCCACATACGGGTATGTAGCTAAATGTTTATAATCTACTCTAATAATAGTAGCAACATTGATGAAAACCCAAAAAATTACAATTAACAAAAATACTTATTAGAAAAAGTTTTAACGCTATGCAGTCTAATTTAGGTACAGTCGTTAGTATAATTTAAAATAAAAAATACTTATGTCTCATTAAATCGTTATTACCAATAATATCAAGCAAACCTATTGTCGTGTACATCAGATAGTCAATGAAAAGATCCTATGATTTAAATAAAAGGACATTTGATTGTGGTAACACTGTCGGGACATTAGTGACCGGGAAAATATACAGTGTGATTTTACTAAGCTAATATTAACTTTATTATAAGAGAAGGACCAATAATACACCCAATAATTCTTAATCAAAACCGCATCGAAAAAAACATTTTTGTATTACAACATTCTTGTTCTTTCTAGGAATATTCTAAAAAAAATTCTTTAATATAATATAATTATCTTTTAAATTCACAATAATGTTTTTTAAATTAATATACTTACGCAACCTTAGTTAATGTAAATAAAAACATTGGTCAGGAAATAGCAAAAGTTGAAAATAACGATATAAAATAAGAATAGACTATACAGGGTGAGTCTTTCCGTAGAATTTTAGTATGAAAGCCGATATTCTAAATTATGTCCAGTTTTTGACTAAATCAGTGCCAAAATGTACCAGAGAGGTTTCTTTGGAATTTGGTTTTCCCAATAAATGGAGTCGATTCACAATTTATATTTTCTGTTCTGATCCAGAGTCTATGACAAAAAAAAACACCAGAACCGGTTATAATTTGTTCGATATTTTTTTATTAATATTGTACTTATGGAAACTTATTAAAATAAATACGCATAAAAATACATATTGTTACAATATTGTTAAATACAATGTTGTTTTTATTTAAAAATAAGTTTGACAGCCGCTAGTAACCCCTAAATATCATTTTAGATTATGAAATAAATGCTGTAATTGTTCCAAAAATATGTTTGGGCCAAAAAAAAAGCTTAGCCTAATCTACAGTTTGTTGACACATGGTTTACACCACCGTAAGAGTCTTTTTTAAACTTCCAAATCCATTATTTTCCTAAATGGAACACACAACGGTCAACTTATTATTTTAATATCTCTGAGGGATGGTAGCCATTATATGTTTAATTTCTGAAAAAAGAATAAATATATATTGAAAAACTTAAAAAGGTGGTTAAGGTACCTAGTGTTACAGACTGTTGCAGTGAGATGTGAAGAAAATAATAATAATTATTCGATACATCGATACAATTCCTGCGGTTTGTTAAAATAAGGATTTACCTGTATGACATGATAAAAGTTTTCCCAGATGTCGATTAAAATTACAAAAAAATTTGTTGTGTATAAATAAAATAACTACGAAACGCGTCGGGACTTTCCACGACTTTATCGGGACGTCGGGACAACTAGGCTAATATCGGTGACAGTCCCGATATATCGGGACGGATGGCAACTCTATGCGTGATCCAATTTGATGAAGAGTCCATAAAGGGCGGGCAATTTTATGAACATAAACTAATATTTTTCTCTCTTCCAAGATATAAAAACGATACTATTTACTTTATGAATACGTTACCAGTGGGCGCCATACAAAACAAATCAACAAGTGTACATTTTGTTACAGTACAGCATCGGTATGGTCAAATCACTATTAGCAGAGCGCTGAGAGAGATGGGATCCTTCGTGTATTTCTATATATCTGAGAGTGATACTCTGACAGGTACTCTGCGAACTGACCTATATGTAAAGAATAATCATAACAACAGAGCTGCATTGTGTAAAGAATAATAAGGACTAAGAATAAGAATGCACCGAATCTCCAATGTTGCCTTGGTGTTCGGCTGGCCTGCCCGTATATTAAATATTTGGATTTGCTGACGCGTCTCCATTTTGTTAGCTAAAAAAACGACATAAAAATATAGTTAAATTTGTTCGTTGGTTGAAGAAAAATCGTTTTGCAGTTTATATATAGTTTTCGGAGAAAGGGTAGAAAGGGAAATAAGTAGGAGAATTACGAACGCATTGAGAAGATACTGGTCCTTACGAACAATGTTTAAAAGAAATACCTAGATGAAAATCAAAAGAAGGGCCTTCGACATGTGCATCAACCCCATTTTCACGTACGGGTGCCAAACATGGACGTTAACAGAAAACTATTAAATAAAATAACGACTCAACGAAACAAGATGAAACGACTATAAGTGAAATAAAAAAAAAATAACTAATATATAGTCGACGTCTAAACCACAGCAAAAACACTGAAATAGGCTGGTAATATCATGAGAAGAAATGGATGGGCTAGAGATATGACCGACTGGATACCATTGGATAATAACAGAAGACGAGGTCATCAAAAGACCAGGAGGTAAATTTTGTACGCGTGAATTGATAAAAATATTCGCTGTCCTCCCCACCATATGCGTACGTGGTTTCTATTCCTCTATAGAACAGTAATGGGTAGGAGGGTAGTGAATATTTCGGGCGTTAATTCACGCGTATAACATTTACCTATTCATGGGCAATTGAAATTAGAAAAGTAGCTAGTTATAGCTGGTCAACCAGAGATCTTCAACCAAATTAAATTTGTGTGCGTTAATATTCAATTTATTTCGTTTGGATATCGGAATAAAATAAAGGCTGTATTATTATTATATATGTCTGTTACTTTCATAGCCTTCACTTCATAATGATGGTAACGTGGCAAGCGTTACTTCCCGATCGTTTTACTATTTTTACATAGTAAAATATTTATTGAAATCCCGATGAAAATTGGGTGCGTTGACCGTGCCGGCTTCTTTGTAAATTAAAAATGTAACAGGCCTCTACGCATACGTAGATATAATTGGATATATGGAAGATTTTTTATTTTTTCGATAAATATTAATGAATTCTCTACGGAATCGCTGTACTTCACGTCAGATCGTATGACTGATATCCATGGGGACGAACAACCTTGTTATGCGCGTCTGCCAAACGAATGCCGCATACATACATAGAGCATGTCGAGTTCAAACCATCGATGACCGTATAGGATTAGCTTCTCGTATAATGACGTTGATAATGATACGGATCGCATTATATTTTCTACGGATATCTTGGAATTGAAAATCAGACCTCATACCAGATTAGTTGAGGGCCAATTTAAACAGTTACGGTATTTTTCATAAAACAACCATGGCCTCCCTTCTAGAGTGATGGCTCAAGATTTAAAAGAAGAATTATGGTGAATTTTTTAAACAGAATTAGTCAATTGCCAATGTACAATTGTACAAGCTCTACTTAACACACATAGTAATTTTCTCCAATTTTCAATTCACTCATTTCAAGGAAGTAATTTTTTCGTCCAAGTTCACGGTTACATCATCCAGAGCCAGGTGTGTTTTCGAATTAGGGTCCACTACGACTATTATGTTTGTCGCGCACTCGTCTGAAATAGTTATGAGTTGTTAATGCACGCAACAGAATGTTTTCCATATCTCACAAAATCCTAGTCAATCAATAATTTACAATTTTCAATTGTCTTTTTTCGCAAATTTTTCTTTGAACATTGTTGATATTCATAAATAAATGGTCTACTAAATTAAAATCATATAAGGATATGAGGTCGAGGGTCAGCATAAAGACATTTTAGTCAAGTGTGTGCAATTATTTGTTGAATATAACGTTATTACTTTGAAGCATTTTTTTATGTCTGTTTTGACGTTTCATGTCTATCTGTGTGATTATCACATGAATAAAGTTTATTCTTTCTATGCCCCCGGATAGAGTTACAAAGAGGAAAAATAATGTGATTACTAAATTTTCACACATATCAACATATCTCAGCATAAATAATGCGTCGGATACTCTGACTATGAAAGTTAATTAATAATTCCAGTCAACTCAAATTAAAATAGGACGAAATAATTGAGTTAAATATTTTAAACGTATATTTATGTAATAACACTATGTAAGGAATACATAATTATTATGTATATTATATTTCCGCCAGAGGTAGAAATTCTATCGCTTTCATTATTCTTAGTTTTAATAATTCTGCATCGTCTTGTAATGGTTCAATGGAAACAATTTATTTCAATCGTTCCCAAAAATATAAATCCATAATTGTCAGATCAAGACTAGGCGCTGGCAATAAAATAGGGCCATTTCGTCCAATCCATTTTTGAAGAAATTGTAAATTTAACCATTTGGTGACAATTTTTGAATGGTGATCTGGGCAACCGTCTTGCTGAAAGTACATTGCCCGTATAAAACTGAAGGGTAATTCGTGAAGTTTTGATTAAAATCATTTTGTAACATCCTATGTTGATTAACATATCCATCAAAGAAATATGGCCCAATTACCGCGTGATATGTTATAGCACACCACACGTTTACTTTTCGTTTTTTTCTCCTGTTTTGCTTTGTCTAGAGCAGTGGTTCTTAATTTAAAAAAAAAATGTGTTTAGGATAATTTTTTTAAATCTTTTTATACTTTCTTATTATTGTTTGAATATTGTTTTATCTTAATTGTTAGTTTTGTTGAAGAATGTTATTTTTTAATAATAATACACAAATACATCTTTTTTCGTGCTTTTTCTTTTCTGCATTATTGAGCCCATTTGCTTTACTGATTATGAGCCGTTGGATATCGGGCATAATGTTTTACTAACATAGCCAAGGATGACGGAGGACGTTGTCGGTGGAACGCCTGTATGTTTATGACTTTTTAATTTTGGTGCTCCGCGAATTTTTCTTATGATCTAAAGTGCCCCTGACTTCAGAAAAGTTAAGATCACTGGTCTATAGAGTCTAAAATGTGGATTTACATCACTTCAGCAGCGACAATGCTATGAAGAAACAATACCGTTTGTTCAAAAGGTGCTTTCATACGAACGTACAATAAATTTATGAAAATTTTGGTTAAGTATTTAATATTTCGTTACCAATCTCAAGATGGAAATGCAAACGTTTCGCATCATCGCAAGCATCCAAAGTCTGTTAAATTGTGGTCTAAATGGTTTAATTTTATTTTCTTTGTAAATTCTGGACAAATTCTGCACATATGCGATATACTATTGAATCCCACTGTTTGTTCCACTTATTAGCTGTTGTGTTGTCATGTGATGTATTAAAATGTGTCTGAACAATAAAGCAATTATTATTATATTTACTAATTTCAATTTTTAACGCTCTTGTTCGAAGGGATAATTTTGGAATTTCTTGAACGGAATGTAATGCTATTAGAGAAGCAACGTCTTTCTAGTTCGTTTTCTGCTTCTTTATAGTTGACAGAACACGTTCCCAAAAATTTGTTTATATGTTTGCGAGCACCATCGTGAGATATTCTTGTAAAACATGATTCACCAGAATCATAACCAATCATAAGGCTGTACCAAATAAATTGTCTCCTTCACGGTTAACATCACATGAAAAGACAATAACCAATAGCTCATCGAGCTTATATGACTAGAGGGAGCGTGACGGGCTTTGTTTGTGGCCAAAGATAATAAGGTCGAAAGTCGTATATTTTCTCGTTCCCAATGTAACGCACCAATGAGCGGTCAGATTAAACTGGCGGCTATATGTCAAATTTGAATTAGGTAGTCGCGCATGGCGTGAAAGGTAACCTCACAAAATAAAAATCCTTTTCTGTTTTTGAATGTCCATACATTTGTAGTACCTGTTATAATTGTGACATTTGTTAAAAAAGCAATTAAACCATCCAAGAGCAATTAATTCGCTATTCCAGTTCTCTGCAAAAGTTTTTTTGAGTGACATTTGTTCAACTTTTATATAGTAACAACAGAAACCATTTTTTTTTATAGGTTTGGACAAAATGTATTCTCGCGTGTAAGATTTTATTTGTTTTTGTATATGATTTGTTTATTTTCTTTAATAGGAATATTGGTAATAAACTACAAGCAAAATGCAACTTATAATAGGAACATATTTTATTTGAACAAAATTTAACTACTGGTTTTTAAACAAAATGGTCTTGGTGTAAGAACTTCGAACTCTTTTTTTGATTGTAATAACATGGTTTTACACAAATAATGCTCCATTAATGTTGATAAATTGCACACGTCTTAATCGCATGTTGTAACGAGACAATTGGCGAATTCGAGCAATTTTCTTGGTTATGGTAGTTCTTGCTAATGCTAAAACTGCCCGTGCTTGAGGAGACGAAGATAAGTCTGAAGTGTGTACATCACCCATATATCGAGGATTGTACCTACAATAAAATAACGTTAAAATATACCTAAAACAAAGTTAGATATTACATAAATTTTCTCCTTTTTCTTGGCAGTGCTGAAGGATGTTCCGTTGGTCTTGCGCTGTATGGCACTTTCAAAGCTCGTAGTCGTGGCAGTGATTGTTGACTCTGTGTGTCGACTAGTGTCTGCTACAACTGCATCTTCTGCATCGCTCATACTATCTGTGTCCGTATTTTCATTTGGTAGATCACTCATAACAAAAATACTTGGCACCGCACTACGGGAGAGGTATGGTCTTCTGTCTTTTCCCAGTTTATAATCGCTATTAAAAAAGTGTCTTGAACACAACACAGTTGTTTGAAAACCCCGACTTTTTATAGGTATCGCTTCAATCCGAGCTTGTTTTGAGTCCTGAACTGTTGGAAATCTACGAGAAGGTATATGTTATAATTTAATATTACTGTATTGCGGTAATAAAGGTCATACCTGTGTCACGTTATATTTTTTGATGCTGCCTTTTTACAAAAGCAGCAGTTTCGCCCCATTGTTACCTCTTAACCATCCAAGGTACCATCTACATGCATCTACATAGGTAAACAAACTCATAACCTCGATGTAAACATATGATCAAAATAATGGCGGTATCTAGCTTCTGTGCGCATGCGCGAACAATGTGCACGAGAATCTACACGAAATTCGACCTTATTGACCGAGGTATGTTGGGCCAAAACAAGCCAATGCATTGGGATAGGCCGTACTCCGTCTAGTTATAGATGGTCTAAGCAATAGCTAATAAACAGGGTTATGACAATAAACGTCAATGGCATAAGATGTGACTATTGGCCGGGCGCGCGATGCAAGCGTCTATACAGGAGGTGGCGGTACTAGTATGTCCACGAAACGTAAGTGGTTCAGTTTGCTACTAAATGTTACATCTGTATTGTATAAAGTGGACCGATCAAATTTGTATTATTTATTACAATGTTTCATTTGTTATTATTTTTTCCTGTATTATTTAAGTTGACAACGTAACACTTATTGTGTCCCATTATAATTATTTATACAACGATCTGTTATCAGTTCTGACAGATCGGAACACAACATAATGCGCTGTACACTACTGCACATAGTGTTGGTCGGTATGCCTCCGCTACGGGCGCTTAGATCATTTCTCAACTCCCTTCCACGGGGTATGCACAGGGCCAATAGCTGCTTTCCAATTATAAAAAAATAAATAAACTTTATTGTATACTAAGGTACAAAAGGTGAGTATAACACTAAAACAGTCACTTAAAATACTACCCTTCATGAAATTGAAATTAAATTAAAACATATATTCTTGATGCAAAGATTGATTGAGGCGATCACGTTGAGTGACCTCATGATTACGGAAGGAGTAGTGAGTCCCATTGTATTCAGGACAAAGTTTACAATATATGCTCCAGTACAGATGCCATGGTAGACACGTGTCGAAGATCTCTGTCGTGGGCGGCGTTACGAAATTGGATTCTTTCAGCCAAGTAAGGTGGAAGACCCTGGGCCCTGCCGATCGCACAATGCCAACATAATGCAGGAGGCGAAGTTCACCCATCCGGAGCCAGCCATGGTCCCGCAGAATCCCAGACATATGCTGACGTCGAGGACAACCCACAGCAAATGACATGGTGCTGTATTGGACGCTTTGCAGGCGGCGACTGCTGGCCTGGGTTAGAAAAGGTCCATAAGCGACATCCGCGTACATCCGGTTTGGGGACAGCACGAGGGAATCTGCAAGTTAAAGTTTAATTTTAGTAGGAAAAACAGATTTAAACTGGTAAAGCATCTTCAGTCTGGAGTATGCGCGTCGGCAAATACTGCCAACATGGGATTCAAAGGTAACCCTGGCCACTGTCGATAATGGCCCCCAAATTCCTCGACTCGTCCACGACTGGAAGACTGATACCATTGAGGTGAATGTATTGGACGCTTTGCAGGCGGCAACTGCTCGCCTGGGGTAGAAAAGGTCCATAAGCGACATCCGCATACCCCAAACCGGACAGCACGAGGGAATCTGCAAGTTAATGTTTAAGTTTAGTAGGAAAAACAGATTTAAACTGGTAGAGCATCTTCAGTCTGGCGTATGCGTGTCGGCAAATACTGGTAACATGGGATTCAAAGGTAACTCAGGCCACTGTCGATAATGACCCCCAAATTCCTCGACTCGTCCACGACTGGAAGACTGATACCATTGACGTGAATCCTGATTTCTGAACTTCTGTCCGCTGCAATATCCTCGACACGTCCCCCAACGAAGAGCACCTGGCACTTGATGGGGTTCAAGGAAGGAGAGTTGGAGGCTGCCCAGACATGAATTTGATGCAGATCATCGTTGATGGCCATCAAAGCTTGATTCATATTCTTCGTGGAGATGGGAGCGCAGATCTGAATATCGTCAGCGTACATGTGGAGGCGACAGTGCTGAACTTTGCTAGGTAGATCCGCCGTAATCAGATTGAATAAGAGTGGACCAAAAGCTGATCCTTGAGGCACGCCACTGTTAACCGTCGCAGGTTCCGAGATGCTTGAGTCATTAAGCCTAGTATGAAACGATCTGCCACGGAGATAATCCCCGAACCAGCTCAGAATAGCATTCTCGATTCCGTGGTACTTCAGCTTGGCAAGAATACAAGCAGACGAAACGCTATCAAAGGCCTTTGACTTGTCCAGCAAGACCAAAGCTGATGTCGAGTGGCTGGTGTGGGATGTCACAATATCGCCCAGAACACGCAGACATGTATTACGCACTCTATATGTGAAACTTTAGCGTCCGCTGTGCTAAATAGCGCTGGCCCGTTCGTCAACGTAATGGGCGTCGAGAAAGGTCGGAACGCAGCAACGTGAAGCATAACGTCAAATATAAATGACATAACAACGATAATACAAACCTTCAAGGGCTTCGTCCTAGTCTTGTATATTTAAATATATCGAATATGTTTCATTCGTTAATAGTTATTTAACCAACAAGTATATTAAAAAGAGCGATTAATGATCGAGACTGTTTAACGCTCGAGCGTAGCGAGAGCGTTAATTGTCGATATCATTAATCGCCGTTTAATATTTGAGTTGGTTACAAAATTTTTTCGTCGATCGTATTCTTCTAGCGTCGTCTACATAGATTTTTCTTCGCCAATGCCTTTTTAGGTTATATGACAATTTATGTAATTTGACACTGACAGTTCTCGAGGGCGGCCGTTTTGATTGGAAGGTTTCATTTCACATATGTTCGATTGGCCAATCAAACGACGTCTTTACGTCGTGTGATTGGCTATAACAAATCATTCATTAATAGAGTTGTTTAATAAACGATTTCCTATTCACTAAACTGACTCATAAATAAACGATCGACGGAAATAGTTATTTAACCAACAAGTATATTAAAAAGAGCGATTAATGATCGAGACTGTTTAACGCTCGAGCGCAGCGAGAGCGTTAATTGTCGAGATCATTATTCGCCGTTTAATATTCGAGTTGGTTACAAAATTTTTTCGTCGATCGTATTCTTCTAGCGTCGTCTACATAGATTTTCTTCGCCAATGTCCTTTTAGGTTATATGACAATTTATGTAATTTGACACTGACAGTTCTAGAGGCGGTATGTTTTGATTGGAAGGTTTCATTTCACATATGTTTGATTGGCCAATGAAACGACGTCTTCACGTCGTGTGATTGGCTATAACAAATCATGCATTAATAGAAATCGTGCATTAATAGAGTTGTTTAATAAACGATTTCCTATTCACTAAACTGACTCATAAATAAACGATCGACGGAAAAGGTCTTTTAACAATAATGTAAATCGACCGAGTAAATCAATTTTTACAATAAATTTTACCTTGTTAACAAGCACCTAACCTATTACAAAATGTCAAATGTCACTGATGTCAGTTGATCGGTGTTACAAGCACCACTCGAGAAGTTGGTGTAATAGGGGGAAAAATTCGGCGAGTTGCACTAACTGCAAATGTGTTTAAGGTGCGTATACACTAGAGCGAACGAATAACACCGCACGCATTCGCTGAAATGTGCGGACGGTTGATGCAATATTCGCATAGACGTCCACATATAGCAATCGTACGCATACGGGTGTCGTTCGCGGACATTCAAATGCAGTTTTAGCGTACACACTTTAGGCCGCACGTAAACAATTTCTCTTTGATGTACCGCCCGACGAGCGAACCCTGGCGCACCCGAACGCATACGTTTGGCGCCTATATTTTTGGCGTATACACTAAGCGAACGTATGCGTTCTTTATCGTGCGACCGCATACATTCGATATATGTGAACGCTCTCCCATTCGCCCCAAAGAGCGCCAGGGTTCGTCAGAGCATAATAGGAAGTTACTACTACATATTTCATGAATGAAGTTTGGTTTAATAATAATCTCTTTATTGTCATGAAGATCTCATAGAGATATTGACATAGTCACATTTACAAAAAATATATATATATATACAGGAAAGTATATGTCCGGAAAGTAATGGGACCCGGCTTAACCGTATATTCTTGATGTCAAATGGGACCGATTAAACCAAAAATCCCATAGTAAAAAGTGCTTCCTTAAGAAGTTATAAGGTGTTAAAGATAGAAAATATATTTCTTGTTTTGCGTATATTTCAGAAAAGAAACCGCCGATCAAGCTGAAAATGGGTACCCTTAGCCTTTTGGAGAAGCCAAACATGATAAGAGTATTAGGACATTTGCATATTGTAGAGGGAGCTGTCGGCAACTTTTCTGGGGTAGTATTATTATGATATTTTTATTATTATTATGACTATGGGCGGTATGACTAAAAATTATGATACGAACGTTAATTTCACATAAAAAATGTTTACCTAATTTATGCCGATAAAACCCACCGTTTTCAAGAAAAACGCAATTAAACATTTTGTGTACATATTTGCTAAAAGCTATATCATTATAAAAAATTTAACTTAATTTTCTCTTATTCTTTATTTGTAATTTTTAAAAATGGTTAAAAAGGTAAAAAAGGTTTTAAAAATGTCCACCGTTTAGTTTAACACATCTTTCACAACGTTTTCCTAAGTTTTGTCGTACTTTAAAAAATGACTCAAAGTTATTTCTAATTTCATTTCCTGCGTCAATAATCGTTCTTTGCTAATATTGCCTAGTATTAGTAGACTTGCCGGTATACAATAGATTTCATAGAGCTCCATATCAAAAAATCTAATGGGTTGAGGTCTGGGCTTCTCGGTGGCCAAGGATAATCACTCCAGCGGTGCGGAAAGTGGTTGTCTAAATAGTTTCGCACAGTTTGCAGGAAATGAGCGGGAGCACCATCGTGCATAAACCATACACTCCCACGCAGGTTTAAAGGGATGTCTTCTAATAACGTAGGTAGAACGATGTCCAAAAAAATTGAATACGATGCACCATTTAATCGAGGAGGAAGTTCGTAAGGCCCGATCAAATGATCTCCAACAACGTCGCACCATACATTTACTGAAAATTCGTGTTGGAAATGTTTATTTCTGGATAAATGTGGGTTTTCTACATTCCAGCAGTGAGAATTGCGTGTGTTTAGGATACCACGGCGTGTAAAAGTTGCCTCATCGGTAAATAACCAACGGCCAAAAAATGTTGGGCCGTGAGTTTGTTTGTTTCGTAGCCATCGGCAAAGCTTTAGTCTTTGTGGCAAATCATTTGGTAGCAATGCCTGCACATTAGTGTGGTGGTAGGGATAAAGCAGAAAAATGTTATGCGCGCTTGTTCGGGGTACTACAGTAGCTGCACATAATTTCCGTACTCTTGCTTCAGGATCTTCTTCTATTCGGAACAAAATATCTTCCTCCTCCTCAATGGTTGGCGAAGTTGGTCGTCCTGCATGGCGCTTTAGCGCCGAAAACTTCCATGTTCATTCAGCCGTTGAAATATATTTTGGAAAGGCTTTCTATTGGTTGGCGACGATTTTGGTACTACTGCCTGTATGTTCCCGCTGCTGCTGCTCCATTAAATTGCTCTTGAGCATAAACAGCAACCATATCGGTCATTTCCGAGTTTGAAAAAAAAATGTGCTGAGGCATATTTTTTTTAATAAAAAACCACAAATATGTAATGAACTATGAAATAATCAATTGAATACAGTATCGTTAAGCAAACTGACACATTTACGTTTGACACGTAGTAACTTGATAGAATAACATTGCATAAACTACAGTTATTAAATACACAGTACGTGTAATTGCGTTTTTCTTGAAAACGGTGGATTTTATGGGCATAAAATAGGTAAACATTTTTTATGTAAAATTAACGTCCGTATCATAATTTTTAGTCATACCACCCATAGTCATAATAATAATAAAAATATCATAATAATACTACACCAGAAAAGCTGCCGACAGCTCCCTCTACAATATGCAAATACCCTAATACTCTTATCATGTTTGGCTTCTCCAAAAGCCTAACAGTACCAATTTTCACCTTGATCGGCCGTTTCTTTTCTGAAATATACGCAAAACAAGAAATATATTTTCTATCTTTAACACCTTATAACTTCTTAAGGAAGCACTTTTTACTATGGGATTTTTGGTTTAATCGGTCCCATTTGACATCAAGAATATACGGTTAAGCTGGGTCCCATTACTTTCTGGACACCCTGTATATATATAAACATACATAAACGTGATATTTGCAAAATCATAACTAATTTCATGTCCATAGAAAACATTAAAATCAGTATACTTATATAAATATGACAGATAAAAAATAATAAAACAACAAAACACCGTCTGACTATGATACATAGAAAATATGGAGTAAATTTACACATTAAACGCGCACACATATACTTACATTTACACACACAACAATAGAATATTTATAGAACAACAACAAATTCAAAAACATTTGTGCACTTCGGACACTAGCAGTCATAAGCCCATATACTCCTCAATTGAATAAAACGCTGCATCAACCAGATATTTTCGGAGCACTCTGGTTTCAGAAACTATCGAGAGGGGCAAAGCATTGTAGGTTTTTACCATCATGTAATAAGGACCCCTCTCAAAAACCGACGAGACGTGTCCTGGCGTGACCAGTCGTAATGCACCCCGCGTGGACATTGACCTGGATATGTCAGCATTTCTGGTGAAACCAGAAATATTCTTTTTGCAATAGCAGAGAAGACGGAATAAATATAAGCATGGCAGAGTTAGAATATTTTGCGCTCTAAAATGTGGTCTACATGGTTCACGATAATCAAGGCGCAGCATGCATCTGATAAACTTTTTTTGCAGCTTAAACAATGTTATTGACTGAGGTGATGATCCCCAGAGGATTATTCCATAGGTCAGAACCGACTCAATCGAACTCTGGTAAAATGTTCTTAAAACATGCAGCTCTACGGCAGATCTCAGTTTATACATTGAATAGTATAGACTCGACAGTTTATTCCTAGTACTATTTATCTGACTGTCCCATTTCAGGTTATCTTGTAAGAGCACCCCCAGAAATTTAACCTCCCCACTTAGAACCATTGATCTTCCACCACTCCGCACCAGTATGGATTGGCTTGGGGACATTAAAGAAAACTTTAGAAAACGTTAGAAAAATCAGTTTCTATGGTAACTTATCTTTATTTTAAGTTGAAACATTTTTTAGTCCAATTTTTACATACAAATCTGATGTGGCCAAGCACATGACTTTATCATACTATAACAGCAGTGTTTCCCAACGTGGGTCCTACGCTCCACAGGTGGCCAATATAGGGGTCTTACACTAGGTCCCAAATTAAAAAATAATACGCTATTTTAGTGCCAAACGTATACTAGAACCGCCCGCAAACTTACGTACACAAATAATAATATTAAAATCAGGCTCGTCTCTTTAAATATGAGTCAGACCAGAACGTGCTGTAATTGGTGTGACGAAGCATGCTTGGTCGAAGGGCACGTGACATGAGCTAGTTACAATGCGATTGTCATGCCTTCACTCTACCTACAACATGTGAAAAGGTTGGCATTAACGTTGGACGTACGTCGTCTCAGACAAGTGTCAATTTTGACAACGCGCAAAAATCCCTTGACCCAACGATACTTATTCGTTAACACAACGCACACAACGTCCTCCAGATACTATACATACTTTAAACTCGATGCCGTTCTCGTGCCCGTAGGTCCTGTTTCTGGCTGCACTCTATGGCCTAGGCTCGCTGAGCTGCTCACCAATCTTATGATGTCAGAGAGCGTTTTGGCGCGCTCTTAGTCCGGTTTAAACTTTGATGTTGAATAACAATTGAGTACAACAATATTAAACGGAAAGATTTTACACACGGTTTTCTTACCACCTAATGATTTTATTTGCTGTTAGGTAATATCATGCAAGACCCGGAGTGTTGGAGTGTTCAGGAGGGCAATTTGAAAGTGCAGGGGGCATCCATATTTTTTACAAGAAGAATTATTTTCATCTAAACTTGAAATAAGAGTGCGTTAAGTGTTGCACTTTAAAATTGAAGGTAATAGTCCCTACAATTTTAATGCAGACACTAGCGATTTCGATCAAATAGATTTTGCTCATGCAGCTAAACTATTAATTTTACCAAAGAATGTCATAAATTACATAACATTACATAAATTATTCCAAATTTCCTGTAGCTATCAGTTTGGTCGTGAAACTTTTAAATATGAAGTTTCGCCCTGATACCTTTAGTAGTTTCTCCGGAATCGTTGCCACAAAAAAACGAAAAGATACACACACACACACACACACACACACACACACACACACACACACACACACACACACACACACACACTCGGCGCACGCACACGCACACACGCGCGCACGCACACACTTTGTCATACTATGTATGATAATGTAAACATGAGAATTATTATTAATTAGCTTCTATAGTTAAAGTATAAATTTCACGCTATTTAGGATTGTGAACATATCCGACGCATGATTTAAATTGAGATATGTTAGAAAAATCAGTAATAAACATCTGCTTCCTCTTAGTAACTCGATCCAGGGACATACTGTATAACCGTCATAGTTGAAAATGAAGAACTGACATAGCGCGGTGAATAAATATGGTGAGTTTACGATTTCCATCAATTGAGTAACAATAAAATTAACAATAGAAAGCAAATAGGCATTTTTTAATCATTTCCTTGCGCGGAATAGTTGAAAAAGAAGAACTGACATAGCGCGGTGAATAAATATGGTGAGTTTACGATTTCCATCAATTGAGTAACAATAAAATTAACAATAGAAAGCAAATAGGCATTTTTTAATCATTTCCTTGCGCGGAATAGTTGAAAAAGAAGAACTGACATAGCGCGGTGAATAAATATGGTGAGTTTACGATTTCCATCAATTGAGTAACAATAAAATTGACAATAGAAAGCAAATAGGCATTTTGTAATCATTTCCTTGCGCGGAATACGAATCCGGGCTTGAAGGTTTATTTGTTGTTCTTTTATAAAGGCTCCTGCACGTCACAAAGAACTGTCATAAATGCTTAAAAACTCTGAACAAACTTTTAGGATTCATGAAAAAATACAATGATTAAAGTTGTTAGAAGACACATTTGATGTTTCTAGGATAATGGGTGCAGATGGTATCAATTTGCAAATTTTAGAAAAATTGCGTTGTTTTTACATTTTGACCTAACTTCTTCAGCACCCTACGCAAAAGAAAATTTCTGAGACCCGATTTGTCTTCAGGGCCAATAATTCTACCCAAACGTAATGTCATATTCGATTTACAATATCCATGATCCCTAGAGTTATCAACATTTTTAAATGTTCAATTGTGTTTTCACGAAAATGTACTTATGTAAGGTCATAAAATGCTCCGTTACCATTAAGACAATTAACAAATCTAACAAAATCATTAAGAAAGATATAGCGTTGCCACCAAAAAAAGTATCTATAACGTCATAAATCAGGAACAATTGACGGTCGAAAATTAAATTTTTCATAAACGTGTATTTTTATAGTAATAACAAATGCACGTGTTGGGCGATTTTTTAAATTAACAAGCTATCAAACAGATTTTCACATGCTGCCATTCTTTACGCGCTCACATTCTAATAAATAATTAGACTCACCAATTAAGTATCGCTTAATGCGCATAGAAAGAGCGAACCATCGCATTATTTGGTATGCAGATCATTTAACAGTAGGTGTCAAAGGGTCAGCAGCTGAAATTGACTTTAAATCGAGTTACTTACTACGGTACTTATGAAGTACGGCTTTTAATACTGGCTTAACTATGACTACCAACGTAAGATTGCCTATTAAACAACCATAAAACGAGGAATTGAAAACTGTACACTCAGTTACAAATAACATTCCCATTCTCTTCATTTGAGTTTTTTTGTCAGTATTTTTTTACATCGCTTCTATTTGCGTTTTACAATCGAATACCAATTGCGGGTAAATTATTTTTTAATCAACATCGAATCGTTAGCCTGACGAAAAGAGGTAATTCCAGGTTTGATCGCCTCAGGCGATAGAGGCTTAAGTGACGTCTCGCGATCGGTATGCGTGACTTTAAATTATAATTGGCAGCCGATTTGAAATTCAATTTCGCGTATTGATTGGCAAAACAGAAACGCCTATAAATCAATATACCATCAG
This sequence comes from Aphodius sticticus, assembly GCA_963966075.1. Classification (NCBI taxonomy): domain Eukaryota; kingdom Metazoa; phylum Arthropoda; class Insecta; order Coleoptera; family Scarabaeidae; genus Aphodius; species Aphodius sticticus. Next base: position 36,437,662 of record OZ014507.1, on the reverse strand, counting down.
CAGAGAAAGAAACGAATGATGCTCATTTACTGTTTATATCCGCATAGCCGTTACCTGTTTAAGACCAGGCTTCCTGTCCCAGCCAGTATACACATCAGTATTTAGATAGCATTTGTATCAGTTGTACAATAATATTACAAAATGACAGACTAAGTAATAATCACTTGTACAGGATGGTGCCGAGCTGACTTATATATTACATATTACTTACAAAAAGAAAACGCATATACCATGAGAAATGACATTCATTACGTGCTCGGCAGAAGAATTTGAATATACAGTGTGTCTCACGGGACGTTGGATTGTATGGGTACTTTTGTTATTATTAAAGATAGAAAGTCAATGGTCAAAGTAGTCCATATTTATGTGCTCTTTCATAATCTGTTCAGAAAACAGTTGAATTCCAAATGGTTTCCAAGTTATTTTTTAAAAACCAAAAAATGTATTTTTTTAATTATGGTCATAACTTCTTTATTTGTGATCCCATCCAAAAAGCGTTTTGACATTATAGAGGCACTTTTTTGTCTTCAATTTGATTATGTCAGTTCAAAATTTTTTTCGCCAATGAATTCGTCAGAAACAAACGAAACTTTTGTTTTTCTTATAGATGCCATATTGGTTTTATACATGTTTGGATTCAGAATTTTTTTCTGAGTAATTTGGAACACAATAAGCAGAAAGAATTGAAGTTTTTTCTTAATATCTGAAAATCGCATGGTACCATGAAAAGCACATTTGAGTGATACAGTATTTATGTGCCCATAGTCAACATAACATAAAAAAATAACAACATTTTAACAAACTAAATAACGTTTTCAAAAAATCGCGCCATTCTCGTGGGGGCATTTTTCACAGCATTCTGTAATACGGTGACCTTACCGAGGCTTCATCTGTCAATCGAATTGAAAGCGGCGATGACAGTGCCACGTAACTCCCCAACGTTTCCAAAATTATAAACACCATTCACCTTGTTTTTTAAGTCACTCCATAGATGAAAATCATAAGGGGTAAGATCCGGCAATCTTGGGGGGTCATAATACTTCTGAATAGGTAGCAATTCCTCTCCGTTTATGTCGTTATATCTAAATAGTTCCTCACAATTCGGGCATTATGTGCAGGTGCTCCGTCTTGTTGGAACCTCATACCTTAGCGTAAGGCCAACGGTTTATCGTCCATTTTTTCTTCCACGTCATCAGAGAGCAATATTACCGATACCTCTCCGAAGTTAAATTTTTGTTATAAAAATTGGTCCGATTAATCGGTTGGCCACTATACCGCACCATACATTAAAACCAAACCGCACCTGATTATGGCGCGGTACAAAAAGGTGCTGATTTTCGTGGGCCCAGTACCCAGAAAATATGTTTCATCGGACCATAATTTTTTTTATAAAATTCTGGGTTTTCACCAATTTTGGTTAACAGATGGGTACAGATAGGTAGATATCACATTGTTTCACAAAATGTCTTTCATGGCACCATGCGATTTTTAGCAATTCTCGAAGTGTACAATTTTTAGTCAATTCTATTATCTTACTGTATTTAAAACATGGCATGTGGCATACCAAATTACTCAAAGAAATGATGAATCCAAACATGTATAAAACCAATATGGCGTCCATAAGAAAAACAAAAGTTTCGTTTGTTTCTGACGAATTCATTGGCGAAAAAGATTTTAAACTGACATAATCAAATTGGAGACAAAAAAGCGCCTTTATAATGTCAAAGCGCTTTTTTGATTGGATCACAAATAAAGAAGTTATGACCATAATTAAAAAATGACATTTTTAGGTTTTTCAAAATAGCTTGGGCACCGTTTGGAATTCAACTGTTGTCTGAACAGATTATGAAAGATCACATAAATATGCACTACTTTGTTCATTTAACCGACTTTCTATCTCTAATAATAACAAAAGTACCCATATAATCCTCTCATATAATAAAGGATTATAAGAATTGCGATCCATGGTCCGCTAAATTTCTGTCCAATGCTAGGAATTTTGTACGATTGGGCATTACTATGAGAACAATAATAAACCCTTATATCACGCTTTTCGTTATTGGTAAACGGCATTTTACATCCACAATCAACCACAATTAAGGTTTATTTGGTTAAATTTCAAACCCAACGCTGAGCGCGCCGCTTGATCCAAGTGCATTTTGTTGACGTTGCTTGGCAACGAGTCCGGCGGTCTGTAACCAAGCTCCAGTTAGGTACCGGAAGGTTTTTTTATTATTACACCATTATTTTAAAAAATAATGTTAACATGTTATACATTGCGGAAATCAGAAAAAAAGACGACTATCGGAAAATGCCAAAATTCAACATGGCGCCCATAAGAAAAACAAAAGTTGGCCATGGTTACGCCGCCATCTTTAAAGTTATTTCAAATTAAAAAATTTCACTGCATTCCTTGTTAAAAAGTAGCTGTAGAATGTTTTTGTTTCAAATGTCTAGCTACGTTTGGTTTTGCATAAAAAATTAAAAACGATATCTTAACATTTCAGTTTTTTTGCGGATATCTTTAAAATGGAAAATAATTGCTAAAATTTCTTTTCAGATAATTGATCAGCACAAAAATACGAAACTTTGCCAAATTTAAACATAGCCTCTATCTCCACTAATAAGCGAGATTGAATCACCCGGTATATCTACCTATTATTTTTATCTATACTATTCTCATTTTATATTTATATTATTTTTGTTGTATACATAATTATATGCATAAATAAAATATATAATATCCATCGAAGTTTAAAATATATAATATCCATTTTTTTGTAGTTTACGGAGTTGCCAATTTTCAATTACTTAAATTCATCATAACTTAAATTAAATATATATAAAAAGTTTTTGGATAAAAGTATATTATCTCGGTCTGCGACGAAGTAGAAACTGAGTTAGATTTTTTTCACTTACATGAAATTCTTATCTGGGATTACCTTCCTTTAAAAATTATTGACAGTGGATATCCGATGTAGTAATCAGTTTGCCTTTAGGCGACGTAGCCATGATGATAAAGTATTTTAATATGTGCCTAATTCAAATTTTTATAACTATAACTAACGTTACTATGTATTTGAGTATAAATGAAATAATATTGCAATTGCAAATCGAAACAAAAATATTAACGAATAACAATCTTTAGCTACGAGCGGCAGTTTCGCTCGTTCCAAATATCGAAAATATATTATATTAATACGAAACTCAATTTCATGCCATCTATATACAGAAAACTTAAAATGAAATGAAACAGAAGTGACCCTTCGGTTTTATGGCTTTAGCAGGTATATACGACGCCCGACAATCTCCGACCTACGCTTGGTGTAGGCTTGCCGCGCTCATGTAAAGATCTTTTTTTCTTCGGCTGTACATAATATACTATTTTAGCCTACACAATGCGAAAATATCATTTTCGCGTCTCTATATATGGAGACACCAAAGATGATATTTGTCCACCAGGCGTGTAATGAACACTTCTCACGACTAGGCGCAAAAATAACTGTACACAATGTATCCATGAAATGGCCACCGAATGGTCTACCCAATCAAAACACAGGTTTCAATTCAGTTTGCGATTAAAACTTCAACGTTGTTGTGGCGGTACGATACCTCACCTATGCCGTAACAAAGAACTAAATAAACCCTTTGCTCTAAAGTCAACATACGCTGTTACTACTGTCAACTGACCAATCATAATTGTGGCCTCTAAATTTTTTGTTCACCTTTATGTAATGTCTTTTCACTGGTCCGAGATGTAAAATTTGAAATAGAACATTTAAGTTTGATATTTGAGCATAAAATTAATTGAAACTATGAAACTAACTTTTACCTATAACATTTTTGTTCTAATTCCGAAAAACCGATAGTTTACTCTTCGGCCAATTTAACATGTTCGTGTTTTCTAACCATCCTGTATGTTAAATCAAAATATTAACAATGACTTTCGACTTTTTAAGACATCCAAAACTCTTTATAAAGAATGACTTTTTCTCGAGAAATTAAAAATTACGTCCATTATAGGTATATTTAGGTCAATCGGGGGACACACTGTATATATGAATAAATTATAAAGGTTATCTTTTTCGTACTACTATTTTTTTTGTTATCCGTTAAGATTGCGTGCGCTCTGGCCGGAGCCTGCATGCATTTCTATGAGTCCACCTGCCAGAACAGCTTATAAAAATTATGCCTACGGATGATTTTAGGGACGTTGGACCTATGCATGAAACACTTTCGCGTAGTCACGCCAAATTTTTAGAGCACATTTTAATAATAGGCCGACTGAAACGCCGAGGTATCTTTTCCATTAACGTTAATTATAACAATACAGGGCTATTATAATTATAATGCTAGTAGACCGATAGGTAGCACCCGCAGATGTTTGGTAACAGTTAAATTGAGTAATTAGATTCTTCCATTTGCTAAATTTTGTTAAATTTCAGTGTAAATTAATTTAATTTATCTCAAACAGAAGACTATTCGAAAGCTAGTACCTATACTGCTCAAAATTTGCTAGCATTACGCACCTGCAGTTATTTATATACACTTTAGAAACACGACACGATAGCTCTGCAGGTGGATTTGTTTCTTGATTTCTAAATAATTGAGGTTCTGTTGTGGTCCCCTGGGACGTTCGAAAGACAAAATAATACTGTTTTTGAGTCATTTGTTCTGCAGATAATATTTAATGAACCACTTAAATTAAAATGTAGAAAACATACGATATGACTTGTTTTTATTACAATAATTTTATTTTAAATTATTGATTTTAGGACAAGCAGGAGTGAACCAGTTGGGTGGTGTATTCGTTAATGGTCGTCCCCTCCCAGACTGCGTCAGAAGAAGAATTGTTGAATTAGCATTGCTGGGTGTTAGACCTTGTGATATATCTCGGCAACTACTGGTGTCCCACGGTTGTGTTTCCAAAATATTGACTAGATTCTACGAAACGGGATCCATCAGGCCTGGATCAATTGGCGGATCAAAAACTAAAGTAAGTATATACATATACCTATAGACTTACTATCTTGTATATAGGCTATATATCTTGAAGTTAGTGGATAATGTAAACCAGTGTATATATGATATGGTATCCTCCGATAATTTTTAAATGAAAGATGTGAAAGTTAAATGAAGCAATAACGAAACGACAGATATTACAGTAGTATAGGTAAAACCACGAGAGCTGCAAATGAGTCATCGCTTAAAATCGTAAGAACAGACGCATTAAAATGCATGCTGTTTCTGTCTAACGCGCGGGAATGGTCTGTAACGTATCACCAAAATAACAGCTGAAATCGATGACTCATTTGCCGCTCTCGTGATAGTACCTAACTTTACGTTTTGCAAAGAATAAACAAATATACAACCATATGGGAAATTCCATTACAAAAAGGTTTATATCGCGTTCATGACACTAGCGGCTAGTCCCATATATAAAAGAATATGAAAAGTGCACTTTTCAATAAACTAAATATTAAGCAAAGATTAAAATGCCCCAGCCCTATACAACATAAATATGGCTTCTCTTTAACTAAACTACGAATATCAAAAGCAGTTGCTATTATTATCGTAAGAAGGTCCTAAAATAGTACAGTTTGAACAAATTAACTAGGAACAGACAACAACTTATTGCTTTTTTAAATTAAAATTAATTTAAGTCTTTTATCGTTTTGGGAGAGTTTGAATGACATCTCACTTAACCTCACTCGTTATGGTTTCATATTAACAACAAAAATTTCTTGTAAATAAGGTAATAGCGTTTTTCCTTTTTTTCCGGTAAAAGTGCGTACTAGCAATTTTGTTGGTTGCTTTGACAGAATAAAAAATATAAATAATTTAAATAAACAAATTTAAATTAAGGATCATAAAATTCGCTATTATGTACTCCTTACTGTGTGCTAACAATCTTGGTTTTAGAAATTTCTCGTGAACTCAGATACTCAGAACTCTTGGTAAAATGCTTAGCTACATTTATTTTGCTGTTTAAATTAAAAAAATAAATATTTTTCTTATGATGGGTTGGCCAAAATATTGAGTAGGATTCGACATTTGGAGAACTTTTTAATGAAATTGTCATTATGTTGTTACATAAACCACAAAGAGAACAAATAGAAATCAGTGCAAGGATAACTCTTTGTATGCTTTTGTTGTTTAATCCGTAAAATAAATTATCTTCAAAATTGAAACGAAAATGTTGAACATATATTCTATATAGCATTGGGTCCTTTGGGGATAAGTAATTATATAAAGTGAGAATATAAAACACTGTTTCTTATGTGACGTGTTAATGATGTTTACTCGAAACAATACTTACGTTTAGTTAGTATCATATATTTATATTGTGGACCTACTACATACATAGTCTAACGAACCCGATGTCTCTACGATTGGGAATAAACCTATTACTAATAAATTACAAAAGTTCGTGTGGCCCTTCGCGCCAAAGTTTATCTGTTTCCCAGTAAATTTTTTGTGTGATAAAATGAAACAGTCACGTAAAGGAACGTTTACTATTCCTGTAATAGTCTCCCCCAAAGAAAACGTTTATTGATACACATGGTGTTGATAATGCGCGATAATGAACATGTTAAACGAAGTGTATTAAATTCTGTTCTGTGTAAAGTGATGTTCGGCGTCGCGTTTCATTAAGCCATGTAAATGTTATCCGATATCGCTGTACCATTGTGTGTGTTGAGAGCATGTACACACACAATACTGCACGGCAAGCACTAGGCTATGAATGACTGTACCCGCGTCCCCGCGTTACCAACATCAGATAATGAGTTTACTTTGCTCTGATTGAGACCATGTTCCGTATTCCACTACACAACACCTTATTAAGCTGTGCTATCAAAATATATTGCTAAAAATATACCTAAAAGCATGTTCTAGAAAACAATGCTTAAATTTTGCTATGATAACTTTTTATGTTCAAATTTTAGGATGTTCATAGTTATTATTATCATGGTAACATATAAATTACTCTGAGCAACATTTTACGAACTATGTTGTACTCAAAAGGAAGGATAGATGATAGGTATCGATAGGGGTTTTATCGTAGATTGCAAATATGTTAACCAAAAGTTTGTTTGTAACAAATCTTGCTTTTTGCACTCTTTGATGGTCACTAAAAAATAATGCAGCCTGATAGAATTCTGCAAGTAGGCTGATGCTCTCAGAAATACGACATCATAGAATTCTCTAAGTAGACCGACAAGAAAGCTTGATCCTCCGACATTCCATCGAAAACGGTGTTTCAGGACCGAGCTATTATATAAATAATAATTAATATCTATTTTGTCAAATCATCTGTCATTGTCAAACATCTGTATATAGTTCGATCAATGGATCTTTGCCTCCCTGTCAACGTTAGCCGAATCTAGGTACGGTAAGGCTGTCATGCGATCACTCTTTCTACGACATGTGAAATTATTGACACTAACGTCGGACGTACGTATGGCTAAGACACACGGTCTCGGATACTAATGTTAGGTACTAATGTGTTGTTCATGGAAGTGTTATTCGTAATTCCAGCGGCGTCGCTTTCAGGGGTTCTGTCATTGTGACCTTCAAAATGCCAGGAAAGCGTTTAAATTCCCAGGCACGAAATGTCGCTACTAATCTAATAGGCTATTTTACAACTGAAACGGCAAACAACGGCCCCTTATGTTCGCTGAATACCACTAATCGGGTATTATTTTGTTATTTATAAAATGTGTAAGTACGCACATCTTAATGGTCATCCTTACTTAGAGAGTTGCGAATGCATTAAAAATAAGTGTGAGGACTGGCATAATATTAAAATTGCCAGAGGGGTAAATGAACCACTGTCTACCACTGGTAAAACTAAACCACGAAAGAACCACATCGACGATGGCGCAAAAATGCAAGTTCGAAACACAAAATATAACTTATACGCAGCAAGTAACAACATTGAGTATTATTTAATTTCAGAAAAACATGTTACAATTACATCTTTGAAGAAAGAGCTGCGTGAACGATCTCTTTTGAATTTTAGTTATGGCTCTCTACGAACACTTTTATTTCATTTAGGATTTACGTGGCATCAACACATCAATGTTTAAAGAGGGACGTTTGAATCTTGCAAATTTGCATAGAAAACCGAGAGAATATAAAATAGATAGGATATTGCAAGAACATGGGCATGAAGTTCTAACATTGCCCCCTTACCACTGCCATTTCAATACTATTGAAATGAACGTGGGCATATTCAAAAAAATATTGTGATGACCGCATAGCAGAAGATGGTTACGGAGATGCCAAAGTGACAGATATGTGGGAAAGGCATTAGAAACATGTACACCGGAAATATGGAATGCAACAGTACGTCACACCGAAATTATAATTCAAGAATGGTACGCTCGAGATAGAATTATTGAAGATATTCCTCTAATTATTATCCAACTATCCTATGAAAGTGACAGTGATACTGATTTAAGTTCAAGCGATTAGGCACATCAGTAGTTAAAATAAATAAGATTGTTCTGTTTCTACCGTTATTTCTAAAACAAATAGATAAACATATAAGTAAAAAGATGGGTAAGTACGTAATTATGTAAATCATTTAAATACAATGTATTTCTCCTGGTCCTTACATGTACTTATGCTTTTCCTGGTCCAATGTATAAATATACTTAGTAATTCCCATAATTCAAAACATCATACTCTACTACAAAGCCGAATTAACTTAAGCTATACTTTAGTGCAGGGCTGATGGTTATGTTTTTGGACAAAATTTATTTGACTACGCCACAGACTGAATGACATGCGTTGATTGCACTAGACTAGTGTCATTATTGACAGGGAGACAAAGATCCGTTAATCGAACTATATTTTATCATATTCGCATCAACCTCCGTAAAGACGTTACACTAAACAAAATGGCGGTCCGTTTTAAGTTCTTGACTATATGTTGTCAGACCTCTAGTATTGGTGTTCGTTTGCCCAATGAATTATCTTATATTATTTTCAATATCATATTTTGTTGTCTCTGTAATTTGTCTACGTTCAGTGTGGTAGGTACTGTTGTCCCATAATTGAATTAAATAGTTGATATGTTCGAAATAAAATGTAAGTTATGTATATCGATGGGCTAGCTGCAATACCACGTACCACCTTGGTGAAAGAAAGCATGGAAACAATACGTGGTATTGCAATTAGGCTATCGATATTATTCTGTGATTTTTTGTACTATTCTTATCAACCTATTCATCCCACTTCATATTATTCTGTAGTTGTAATCCCAGATATATTATTGTCTTGATTGCTGGTATTTCTGCTGTTGTTGAATATCATGTAGTCCTCCGCACTATTTAGTGCATTTATTGTATGCCACTTTATTCGAGACCATTTTGTAAGACTCAGCATACCTTCATTCATTTACATACATGTTTCCCTTTGCATGTATGTCTTTGACGTCATAAGCGTACAATAGGTGTGGGAGATTTCCACCTGGTTGGATTTCAATTGCACAAGGTCCTAGGTAGCCTGTCCTTGCTTAAAAAGCGTATTGTTGCTTGTAGATTATTGTATGACTTATAACATGGTCTTCAGTTCTTCGTTTGATTAAGGTTTCCCATTTTCTCGGAGATTAGTGTTATTTGTCGGTAATTCTTTGTTTATCGCCTTTTTATGCAGAAGTTTGTCGAAGCTACTTGTAAGGCATATGCGGGATATGTGCCATTATCTATCACTTCATTCACCAATCGTGTTATTAATGGTGTTAGGTCCGTGCTGTTCGTTTCGTTACTCTATCATGACCTGGCACTATATTTCTCTGTAGATGGGATATTATATCTAGAATTCTTCATTGTTTGTTTTTCGTAGGGACATTTCTGATAGTTGGCTAGTACTTCGTTCTTGCGGGGCGAATGGCTCTACTGGTAGACCGGGGTTCACACCCAGGAACAGCCGAAAATTCGTCCGCCGTCTTTCGGAAGACACGAAAAACCGTGGGGCCCGGCAACCAGTTGAACATCTCTGATTGTCGACATGACTGTATAGTATTGAGGGGAAAGCTCAAAGGATCAATTGTGGCCTAGGAGCTGCGCGGAAAAAACCGCACTCCTACCACATATTTACATTTACTTCGTTCTTCTGTGTTGTTAATTGGTGCTAATTGTGTGAGCTGATTAGCAAGTTTTTTCCTATTGTTGAGAAATATGTGTTGAGTGCGCTATTTATTTTATATCTGTTGTGACTGAGTTGCCGTTTCTGTGTATTTTAGCAATTTTTAAGTCATTTGTTTGTCTGCCACTCAGCATTTTGTTAAGCATATTCCATGTTTTACGTGGGTGACCATTGCATCTTGTGCAATTTTTTCTTGGGCGATGGTATAATATGTTTTGTGGTGTTTTTCTGTTCTCCATATCTGTCATTTAAAATGCTGTTATTGGGGTACGTTCTTAGCATTTTGTATAGTCCTGAGTTTTATTTTTGTTATCAAGTCCTTGCTCACACATGGACAGTCGGCTTCTTATTTTAGATGTTGATTGATTCTTTGTAATCATGCTTTCCATACATTTTGAGAGGTCTTCGAAATTTATGATTGTCAGCTGTAGATCATGTCCTGGATTTCCCTGTTGACGTTTCCGTGGTCAGTATGTTTTGTTTTACTGGTAGCCATACCAGGTAAGTGGTCCGATATGTTCATCGTCAGCATGGTGGCCTTTCCATTTGATGGGGTACATTTGTTACAATACGATTAAGTATCATATGGTTACCGTTGCTGTTTATTGACTGATTATGTGCGCACACTGCACACACAACGAAACGTTGTCTCAATTCAAAGCAACCTTTGTTAATCCAAAACAACGGTTGTTGTATACATACGCAAGAATATATTATTTCGTTCATTGAAGAAAACTGTTGTTTTAACGGATTGTCTTATTTTAAGATTGTACAATTGTAAATGGATACTATACCTGTTTGCCTTAAGAATTTGATCTTTTAAATCAACAGGTTGGGTAGTTAAATTAATTAATTAATTAATTAATTAATTAGCCCATATTCTTGAATTAAACATCTACCTCCTTCTTTTAAATATTAACATGTTATTATGAAAGCAACATATAAAAACACTTATCTGAAACAAATACATATTAAATCATTATAATATAATGATATCAAATAATAAAATAACATGTTATGAACATAAAAACGTTTATAAACATATCAACTTTATAAACTAATAATAATAATAATACATTTCAAATGCATTTTAAATTTCAATATAAAATAACATTTATAAATGTTTTAAAGTTATAAACTAAAAATTAATACTTGAAAATGCTAACATAACTTACATTTTAAGAGAATGTTTGCGCTTATAACTGACCAAAAGTCACAACTGTCTGCTTCATTGGATTTGTAGCTGCTTCGACTCATGCGCGATTTTGTTCTTACGTACAGGTTCCTTAACAGAAACGCGTTTTTCAATACCGAAAATTATAACAACCTTAACAACCTATAACCCTATCCACAAACAAAGAAATTATTTACTTATCGAGGATAATGGGCAGAAGCTTCGCAGTAGCACTAGAAGTAAAAAGTTCAAAATGGCGTCTTGTGAGTTGCAATAAACGGTATTAATGTGTAATCGTACTTTTGCCTTCTGACACTATTTATGGCTAGACTATGCAATAGTCTAGCTCACCTGTACCAAGCTATTACAGAATTTAAGCAATATTGCTTGCAAATATTACAGTTTGAGGTAAAATATGACAAAATAGAAAGGAAAAAACATACATTTGTTTTAAAATTTATCTACCAAACCACTTTTCAAAAAACACAAGATCGTTACCGTGTATGCCATATACCTGCTCCGTTGCCTCACCACTATCCATAAAACCAGAAACAACATCCTCACCCAGACCGATCTCCATGATCACGCCACAAGAAACTGCGACAACCTTCGAGCAGAGTTCTACCGACTATCTACTACGGCTCACTGTGCAAAACAAATAGTAATCTACAACAGCCTCTATCTTTAAAAAATCCTTAAGGAGCTCCTACACGCAGTGCCAACGTCTCGCCAACGTTGGTGATGTGACACGCTGCGCGCTGTGCGCGCATTCACTTCGCCAACATGTTGGTATTGGGCGCAAGGTATTTCTGTGTATCGTAGAAGGCTCGTAGCGTCCCGTAGAGAATTAAAAACGAAGTGAATACGATATCATTGCTGTTGCCGCAGCTCCCATTATTTTAAGCAGTGTTGTTGCTTAGAATTAAAAAAAGGAACCCTCGAAAGAGGACACTGCTTAATAAGGTTGTTAAATATTAAGCATGCTTTTCAGTCATTATTTATACAGTACATTCGAAAATATTAAATACATTAAGGAATACAAATATACAGCAATACAGGAAACAAAATTATTTAGTTATTTATATATGCTACGTGACATTAAAAAATCTCCCTTTTTGTTTCAAGCAACAAATGCTGAAAAAGATGGGATAACATCTGAGACACTGAGTGGTCTATATTTTTATGCAGGGCCCTGTTAATTTGTGTCGTTTCTTTATGTATATATATATATATATATATATATATATATATATATATATATATATATATATATTTCAGTCAAATCGATGAATTCATAATTGGGAGAAATTGAGAACCCTTACATACACGGAGTTTTAATTATATATATTAAAACTCCGTGTATGTATATTATGTAGGTATATTTATTATCAACCCAATATTTTTAGTAACAGATATACTTTTTGATATTTTTCTGATAATCAAAATAAAGAAAAGCATCCAGTATAGCTTTTAAACTTTGTTGAATACATTAAATACATTAGATTATTTAAATTTGCCGCTTAAAACTAATCTATAAATTGTTAATTAATAAATAGAATTCATTTGTAACTGTAAGGTTAATATAATGCTTATAAGAACCATAATTATTGTGAATAAATTTACAAAATATTAAAAAAAGTTTTCATGTTTTTACATTTGGGTAATCAGGCATTTGGGCAAATAATAAATCATCATTGTCCTTATTGTACGTACAAACATAAATAATGCAGTATATATGATAAAACATAGATAGATAACTAAACTTTTCATCGGTAGTACGTACAATGCTAAAACAGAATGAAATAAAGCGGACAAGGTCGACATATTGGCGATGTGCATTGGCACAGTTGGGTCTCGCTACGCGAAGCACTCCGATGGCCAATGGCTCCTGTTGGCACTGCGTGTGGGAGCACCTTTAAAGTCAGTGTTTTACGTAGAACAGCCTACAGCACCGATGAATTTACCAGCGCAGCACACGAAGAAATAAACATACTCACTTGATTGTTAATGCTATGTATAACTAGTTTCTGTAGAGATTCTGATATATATTATTATTATATTATTATTATTATTAGCACTATTTAGCTTTTAGTTAAAAACTACATTCAATAAACTATGACCTCCGACGTGCTATCGAAGGCACGTTTGCATGTCGGTTATGCCATCGTGTCCATGCTGAGGAACTGGACAGACAAAGCGAATATTAGGGTTAATGTCATTTTTTCTGCTTGGCGGAAACCTTATGTAGCGAGATGAAGGGACGAGATAAGGAAGCCATAAGGGTCGTTGTGTCACTGCAAACACCGGGTTAATGCCAGGCCGACACGCGCGATGAGCCCGGTTGTCGTCCCTCCCACTTTTAGACGGCGTGGACTGCGAGAGCATGTTTCCTCCGTTTCAAATGTCATGTCAAAGCAGGCCGGCGAAGACTTTACATTACCTCATACACTGTTTACTGGGGCTTATCTACGAAATGCACGTGGAAAATCGTCATGTGAATATAATATCAGCTATTATGAACTAAATAAAACTTGAGAGTATCACTGAAGCCGCTTTCATCTGCATTTAATGTGGGAAACTAACATAGCTGCACTGCGCATGTAGATGATCATGAATATTGCTTGGAAGAAAGGAAATTCTATGTGTGGATGTGCAAAAATGTAACTTTCGTTTTACTTTTACAGAGGTGTACCTATGTGATTACCATTATGTTTTTAAAATAGAAACATCCACATGTGAGATGGCACTTAAGTGTGGATTTTCTTCTGAATGGTTTAGTAAATAAGCAACATCTGGAACGATACCAATTCAGAGCTTTCGTTGCATTCAGAAATTTCCCTGGTTGGTGAGATTTCAGGCCCGGAAATGATTAATTTAACAATATTTTATAACTAAAGATGACTGTACGGACATACCGTGCCATACGGAATGATAAAATAATCAAAGGTATAGAAAATAGTGATGTACAGGTGAAATATAAATTTTTAAATAAATTGAAAATTAGAGCCACAACCTGTGTTTGAACCAGGGACCTCTTGGTGATAGGCCCGAATAGCTCAGTTTGTGAGAGCATTGAGCATTGTGGCTGTAATTATTAATTTATTTAAAAATTTACATACGACCTGTACATCACCATTTTCTATAGATTTGAATATTTTATAAGTTCTGCTTAGATTGACTGGACCTGTCATAACTCGTGAACTATCGATAACCCAACACTGCACAGATAGAAAATTTTGTTTAATTAAAAAGAAATAAATATGCATTGACTCGAAGAAATCTGTTTTTTCAATAGAAGCAAAGAAATATATTTTGCGGATAAAAAAAAATATATTTGTTTGGAAGATTTGTTTGGTAGAAAGAACGTTTATAGAGTCAAACAATTTTTCAACAATATTTTGAGTTAAAAATTGTTTATTATACAATAATGAGAGTTCGTTCAAATAATGACTTCATTATTTGAAGGAACTGTCATCATTATACGAACGTACTGTCAAAGTTATTTGACATTTCGCCTCGCCAGCATTGACAAGGGCATTTAAAAGATTTGATATAAAATGGAATTTATCAGTCGTAGATAAAACGTCGTATTCGACTCTCACACAACTGATGTTAATCGCTCGAATGTTTATACGCTCGCCTACGACTCGCATATAAACTTCATGCTCGCTATTTATATCCTTAGTTATGTGCTCGTCAAATAATATACTATTATCTACGACTCACATATAATAAGTTCATTGCATACGTATCTATGACTATATAATCTCCATCATGGTACACGCCAATGATTATAATGACACTAGCGTTGTATAATAATGACAGTTCGTTCAAATAATGACTTCATTATTTGAACGAACTGTCATGATTATACGACGCTAGTGTCAAAGTCTGTCAAAACCTACGTGGATGACAGTTATGTGACAGTTCGCCTCGCCATCATTGACAAATACATTCAAAATATTTGATAGAAAGTGGAATTTGTGAGTCGTAGATGAAGCGTCGTATTCGACTCGCACATAACTGATATAAATCGCTCGCATTTTTGCACGCTCGCTTAAACTTTATGCTCGTGATTTATATCCTTACTTATGTACTCGTCAAATATCGAAGTGGAAGCTTTGGCGCTATGACGTTGATCTTGTCAAATTTTTACACCTTCGATACCTCACTGACTCTGTTGGAACCGCCGGCTCATGTTCGCCAGGTATAAGAGAGTAAACTATAAAAATATAGTTAAATAAAACAGCTCTTGAAGTAATATATGGAAGGTTTTTATTCAGATGAATATTTGTGCGACTATTGATTTCGATGCTACGGGCATCATCATCAGGTCGACACTGCAAAAATTAAGATAGACAAGGTAAAATTTTACAAGGTACCACAACAGAATACTCACTGTCAGAAACTACAGGGTAAACACGAGATCCCACATAACAGAAACGGTGACAACCATCGATGTAATCAGTTATTACGTAACGTCGGGGTCAAGGATATGATAAACACCAAACCGCGTGTATATCCACAGTGTATATCTATTTTAATTTTAGTACTGTCGTTTCTGATGATGATGTCCGGAGCATCGAAATCGATAGTCGCACAAATATTCATCTGAATAAAAGCCTTCCATATATTACTTCAAGAGCTGTTTTATTTATCACATACCAATATGGAATCGGTGGAAACCTTCATCACCAATAATAAAAATATAGGGTTTAACAAAATACCGTAAGTCTGCCGGCCACTTGCTCTTAAGGGTCGTACGCACACGGCTAGTAGCTTAGTACAGTAGCGAGTAATTTAGTGAGTTTCTGTGTGCGAACATGTAAATTTTCATGTCCGTACATGGAAATTAAACTACTAGCCGTGTGCGTACGACCCTTTAGACTAATGCACCTATAGAGAGCTGTTTAATAACGATTTTCTATTCACTAAACACTCATAAATAAACGAACGACGGAAAAAGGTATTTAGTTCGTTGACCAAATCTATCTCACCCTCAAACCCGCGTTTCCTTGTCTAATGTCGTATCTTATATTCTTTAATCTTTGCTAAAACCGCCCGTGTGTGCTAGTAGTTAGAGTTTCATATGCGAATGATTTGGGATATTATATTTTATTTGATTGGAATATTTTGATGCTCCGTATTTTGCAATTTATTGCCAATTTTACCAAAGTTTATACCATAGAATTAAAAGAAAAATTAAAATTTCAGTGCTTTTGTTGATATCTTCAAAAACATGTTATATTTATTTCTCCTGTATAATTGATCGGCGTAAGAAGATTCTATTTTAACTGTTTTTGTATCTTCAAATAAACTATATCCTCATGCATTCTCACAAAAGAAAATAAAATAGTTCTGTATGTGAATATTCAGGGGTACTGTCTAGCAAAGTTTGTTTCTAGTTTCTCATAACCGCCTCAAAATAAACATAAATGCCAAAGTATAAGCTCTTTCCGATCTTTTGCGACCTCAACCTTGTTTGTTACTATTGACTGAACTATTTGTTTTTAAATCTAGTTGTATTTTATGTTTATGATAATATTATGTACCTACTTCTTACTAACTATGAATACTAAGCCATGTTACCATTGCTGAGTTTCCTACCTATCTATACAATTATATGTTTTCTGCCTTAGGTAAATTACAAGTCCCGTGTCAGAAATTTATTAGATAGCCGTCGTCAAAAAGAGCATCATACTTCCGGAACAACGATCGACCTTTACACAGTAAGACACCTTAAATCTCTTATTTAAAAAACGCACAGTACTAATACTGTTTAATTATGTTTGATTTGCTTAGCCGAAAACACACGTGAAACACATTTCAGCAATCGATAATTGAGAATTTACGTTGCTGAAAAAACTTTTATTTTCTATACTTTGTTTTACCTATTCAACATAAATAGTCATTTTGATAAAGCAATCCTGATAGATTCAAAACTGGCTACTATTCAAAAGTTTCTATCAGATTTTGTTAAAAACTGGGCACAAAATGTACTTTTTCATGATTTCAAAAATAGGCTGATATGGAAGGTTAAACCTGGTATAAAGAAAAGAACTAAGAGCTGTTTTACACGACCGAGAATTATAACGAAAATAATAGCAAAAATTATCGCTATAATTTTGGTGAGAAATATTGGCAAATTAATTTCAAACGATAGTTAACAGTTGTTTGACACACGGCAATTGATTTCGCTATTAATGTAGTCATGCGCATGCGTACTATAGCAGATTTTCTGATATACGCGGCTGTAACCAACAGTTGGATAAAATAAACATAACCTATACAATCGTTGGTTGTATTTCTAACGAGGGAAGGGAAGAAAAGTATGATAGATTCTTTGGCAGCTTTCTGCTTCAACGACTGAAATTTGTTTTGTAACTCCTGCTGCGCACTTCTGAATCGCATCCAATGCCGTTTTTCTGCGATTTTTATAGTTTACGGCCTTCGATTTGTATAGATTAGGCCACTTCCTGTATTCCTCAATTAAAACCATCACTTCGGCACGCTTCCACGACGTCATAATGCAGTAATGTAATAAATCCTCACACAACAACAATTCTTTTTCGGCAATACTTGCACAATACCAGATTCCGCGTGGTTTGTTGTCACTCTTTTGAGGTTAACTGCGCGGGCAGACCAATATCCAATATGATCGTAAATTGTACGAAGTGCGCACGTTATCGCACATAATCTCGCGGTGAATAGACCAAGTCTGGTATTTTCTCACAAAAAGTTTCGCTATTATTTTTTATATAAAATATTGGTTTTACACGTCCGATTTTCATCGACAAAACTTTTGGTTATTATTTTCGCTATTATTTTCGTTATAATTCTCGGTAGTGTAAAACAGCTCTTATTGTGCTAATTTAACCGACTTTCCATCTCTAGTAATACCGACGTTAGAAATGTTAAAACTATCATTTTGGACATTCTGTATAACTCGACCAATTGAGAGCGACCTGGTCTTAATTATTTAATATCGATGGCTCCGTAAAACTATCTATTGAGACGTAATGTTAAACATTCTTGATGAAACGAAAATAAGCTAAACGTTTATGTAGAAAATCATGATTCTCCAAAACTTAATACGTGAGCGCAAATTTTGTCGGACACAACGGGCTCCGTTAATATCAACAGGGATTTTACCTCGAGCGCCAAACGCATAAAATCATGATGGACGGCCAGTAAATATCGTAAAAGTGCACTTAGGTAAGGTCATTTTTTATCAATGAAATGGATAAAACCATCCAGGCAATCTCAAATTATCTGCAAGATGTTCAATTATTATAAAAATATGTGCAGTTATGTTGTTAAGTTATAAGAAATAAATTACTTTTTATTGTATTGATTTATCTTAAAAAAATTTAATTTATACATTTATATACATATAGCATATATGAGTTGAGAAATAATAAGACATGAATTGACATTTAAGTTAACAATCGGCCAATGCTTTTCTTCAAACATATATATTTATTATATATTAAAATATTAAATATATTAAAAAAGTTTTCAACAAAAAAGTTGAACTCATAAATACACTCAGTTCTCAGTACTCATTACTGTATGAGCGTATTTGAAAAATGCGTACGATCTCATGCCACGTGTACACTGTACATTGATATAGTTACACTGTCAACGATATAGTTGCTACTTGTTAGAGTTGAAAGCACTAGCACAATATAAATTGCGGTAGAATATGCAGATGGAACGATGGAAAACTGTACAAAAGAGTTTTAACATGCGATGTGCCTCCCACTTAAAAGTACCACATTATTTTTTTAGTTTTATTATGGTTTATTGTTATTATCATGGCCCGCGTCTGCGACACGTCTTAAGTTGTTTGGCTTCCAACATTCTCCATGGAGTAAGGATAACCACAGAAAAATCTTCACGCTAGAAGCAAGACGTGAGACTCCAATTCACGGCCCCCATACTTATAGCTAGGCGCTCTACCTCTGAGCCATATTCTGAATAGGTATATACCGTGTGTTCATTTTAAGTATTCATCCTTAATAACTCTTGACCTGATGCAATTATTGTTTTGAGTGGAAACACGTCGATTTAGATATCGAGGGGGAAGTTCAAAAATGGTACCTAGAGAATTTTAGATTTCATCCCTTCACCCCCAGCCACCCCACTTTGAAATTTCAAATGGCACCCCCTACCTTGTGATACATCATTTGGAAGGGCCCAAAATTCTCTACTCAACTATGTATAATAAAAAAAATGAAATCGATCGATTGGTTCTTAAGATAGACTACGCGGAAGATGGAAGGTATGAAATAACTCAAACCTTAATAACTCTTGACCTGATGCGAATATTGCTTTGAGTGGAAACACGTCGAATTAGATATCGAGGGGGAAGTTCAAAAATGGTACCTAGAAAATTTTAGGTTTCACCCCTTCTCCCCCCAGCCACCCCACTTCGAAATTTCAAATGGCACCCTCTACCTTGTGATACAGCATTTGAAACGGCACAAAATTCTCTACTCAACCATGATAAAGAAAATGAAATCGACAGATTGGTTCTTAAGATAGACTACATAGTAGATGGAAGGTATGAAATAAATTATTATTAGCGAAACATTGCGGATTTTTTTCACCGATTGGCTCATACTGTGTCTGTGTGGGTGTATACTTCTCAAGGCACTATGAGCTTTCCCGAGACATGTACCAACGTGCTTTCCAAACCGAAGTGATGAATCCAAAATTATACCAAGATTCTTTGCCTCACTTGTTATGCTCAACTTTTCATCATTTAGAAAAACCAACACATAATCAACATTGACGTTACCGAACTCAAGCACCTTAGATTTTGCTGGATTCAATGAAAGTGATATCCTGTTAGAGTAAATTTCAAATGGCACACCTACCTTGTGATACATCATTTGAAAGGGCACAACATTCTCTACTCAACCATGATAAAACAAAATGAAATCGATAGATTGGTTCTTAAGGTAGACTACACAGAAGATGGAAGGTATGAAATAAATTATTATTAGCGAAACATTGCGGATTGGATACACTGTTGAATTAAATTACAGTCATAAGAAATAAAAAATAAAATAAATAATAAAATATAAATTATTTTACGACATGTTCGAAATGGCCACCATTATTTGCTAGACAAAAATACATTCTGTTTTCGAATTCTTCGAACTTTGACGAATGTTTCACGGGTGATTTGTCTACATTTTTGCGTAATTTTGTGTTTGGGCTCTTCGATACTGGCGAGAGGATTTTTGGAAATTTTAGTCTTTTTTAGTGACCCCAGAGAAAAAAGTCGATAGGCGTTAAATCTGGGGATCTTGCAGGCGAATAGTTCGAAAACAGAATATATTTTTGTCTAGCAAATAATGGTGGTCATTTCGAACATGTCACAAAATAATTTCTTATGTCTTATTTTATTATTTATTTTATATTTTTATTTCTTATGACTGTAATTTAATTCAACTGTGTATCCAGTCCTCAATGTTTCGCCAATAATAATTTATTTCATACCTTCTATCTTCTGTGTAGTCTATCTTAAGAACCAATTGATCGATTTATTTTTTTTATCATGGTTGAGTAAGGTAGGGTAGGGTTGCCATTTGAAATTTGGAAGTGGGGTGGCTGGGGGAAGGGATGAAACCTAAAATTCTCGAGGCACCATTTTTAATCTTCCCCTTCGATATCTAAATCGACGTGTTTCCACTCAAAGCTATAATCGCATCAGGTCAAGAGTTATTAGGGGTTGAGTTATTTCATACCTTCTATCGTCTGTGTAGTCTATCTTAAGAACGAATTGATCGATTTCTTTTTTTTTATCATGGTTGAGTAGAGAATTTTGTGCTCTTTCAAATGATGTATCACAAGGTAGAAGGTGCCATTTGAAATTTCAAAGTGAGGTGGCTGGGTGGCGAAGGGATGAAACCTAAAATTCTCTAGGTACCATTTTTGAACTTCCTCTTGATATCTAAATCGACGTGTTTCTACTCAAAGCAATAATAGCATCAGGTCAAGAGTTATTAAGGGTGGAACTCTTGAAATGAACACACTGTATATTATAATTTTCTAGGGTTACCTTATTTCCGAATATATAAGAACGTAGTCCGACCCCGGAAATTGAATTTTATATCAACATACCATTTGTATTTTTAAATAAATGAATATATTTTGGCCAAGAACTAAAAAAATCAAAAATTTAAAAAAATAATTGATGCTCAGACGGCCGTTCACCGTGTTCGATCGTAATAAATCAAAACCGACTTTGCATGCATTGATGCATGCTCATCAGTCATCTCTCGCACTATTAGCGATGAGTACAGTAGAGCGTCGATAATCCGAACCCCGGTAATCCTAACGCCCAAAAAACAAATAATAAAAAAATAAATCACTGAGTAACCCAATAAAAAGCCATTTTTTGTTGATTCCTGATATAATTTGTGCGAGTAACAAGTACTAATCATTAGTACTAAGTCCATGTAAACAGGGATTAAGAATCAAAGCGCATTGTCGGCGCTTATTTCCACGCGCACCGACAAAACTGAGCTCCACGAACACCGAAGAACACACCAATCCGAAATTCGGCAATCTCATCGATGGCTTGTGGCCCGTGGCACTCTGGATATTCCGTTTTAACCTCAATTTCACGATAATTATTTAATGGAACGCGATGGTCCGGCTAATGAGTTTTTGATATGATGCCAACCGTTGATTGTTCGCCGCACGTCGACGGTCATCGGGTTAAAATGACCGAACGGCGCGGCGATAGCAATTGTTTCCTAATGACATACTAGAAGGTTTCGCGTTTGCCGAACCAGCCCACTACGCACGTTTACCGGAAAGTTTGCCGTCGTTATCTTCTCGGGATCGAGTCGTCTATGATGCCACGACATAGTGGGACCAACCACCGGTCGGTAATTTTTTCACTCTTATATTTACACAGGATACACCTGTGTATTTGTAGTGCCTATTATTTACACGAAACGTCGATTTGATAGTTAATAAGCTTCTAGTTGGTGAAATGAATGTAAAAATAATAACCATTTCCTATTGTTCCAGCAAGTAGCAACACCCACTGTTGTCAAAAAAATCCTGAAATTTAAACAAGACAACCCTGGTATGTTTGCGTGGGAAATTCGAGAGCAACTAATATCGCAGAGAATATGTGAACCTCACAATATTCCGTCTGTCAGCTCGGTAAATAGGATCTTGAGGAATAGCGGAGCTTGGCCAGATCCACCAGAAATTCTTCACCACAGAACCTCTCAATCAGGTAAATATTCGTATCCTATTGATGATTATTTACAGGATGTGGCATGATAACTAAATTTGCTAAATGCACGGGTGTCACTGAAGAGGTAAAATCTGGTTGTTAAATAACAATACTTTTAGTTTTAACAACTTTATCTAAACTACCATAACCCAACCTAAAAGAACCAACCCCCGCTATAAAATGTATTAACCCTTCTACACCCACTCGGCACGTATAGGCTCTTATAAAACTCTAAATATTTTCAGTTGTCAGATTATATAAACCATACAAATTATATCAAACCAAATCAAATTTATTTATTCAACACATAAATACATATACTAGTAATGTTACAAACAATAAAACAAGCTCGCCTAGGAAAGATTTGTGTGTGTGCGAGATGTACTATCCGCGCCAAAAAAAAGTCGTACAGCTAAGTTTGATATCATGTAAGACTGGGTTGTCAACTTGACAGCTGGTGCATGTTTCATCCCTATGACTAATGTCAGAATGACAGCGTATAGGTTATAAAAGAACCATTTACAAAGCTACAAGGTGTACGACTTTTTTTTGGCGTGCATAGTACAATTGATTTAGCAGCATCACTCTCAAGATGCTCTTTTGCGTAAATTCTGCTACTCTAATATTTATTTTATATGCATCGCCCCACACCATTATACCGTATTGCCCAATTGGCTCCACCAGAGCGAACTAAATGTCTTCATAAGCCTCAGTGCTAATATATTCTTCAATTGATGATATTTATGGACTAATTTTCTAACTTTCTCAGACAAATAATCGGAGTGATCATATCATTTAGGATGTTAATATACAGGGTGAGTTATTAGTATCCCGGTGGTAGATAGTTATCAAATCGTTTGAGAAAGAAAAAAATGTTTTATACAAGAGTTGTTTGACGCATTAGTTTCTATAAAGTAAAATTATTTTCTTTTATACAGGGTGTTGCATTAGGTGTGACGAACAGCCACTACATTTTTTTTAATGGAACGACCTGTATATCATACCATATTGTGAATACTAGGGAAGTAGTCTTTCCAACTGTTTAAGTAATACCTGTGTAAAGTAAATAGTTTCTGAGATATTCAATTGATTGACAAAAAATTGGCAATTGCACGCTTTTCTTAAAAACTACTTTAACACCGCATTTTTGCAGATATTGTCTTAAAAATGTTGTCACATAATAACTAAACCCATAGCTAGATGCTGATGTCGTGAAAAATTAGATACGCTATAGAGAGTGGTCGTAGCATGCACTACTTTTTAAACATTTTTAAAGAGCTTTTCTTTGAGATTTTTAAATGGAACATCCTGTATATTATTTACTAATTGAAATGTCTCTTAAGTTCTTTGTAATTTATATTCACTATATCGTATATCTATTTTTACTAGTTTTTGTGATATTTGCAATTTAAAGAGTAGTATGCTAGTTAGTACCTTAATATTGCTCTGTATACAGTGTGCTGGGTAGGATGATGAAAAATATTTAAAGGGTTATGGAAGAAGTTATTTAGAACTTATTTAACGACATTTATTCATATAAAAAGTATTACGGTTATCACGGTATTACGCAACTTTATAAGTATGTATGTTTTGCAATTTTTACAAACGTACAGCGAGCGAACCTGAACGTAGTAACTTCAGTTGGGGTCGAAGTAAACCAGAAACAGTGTAATTTTAGGAGGACTATCGTGAAAAATTGTTCACTTGTGTGAAAATTGGGCGGAGGCGTTTCATTGTAATAGTATGTCGCTCATACACAAAAACAAACAGAAACGCTAAACCCTGTCTTGATGAGCTACGTTTGAGATCGGATTTGTATTCAGTTCAAAAAACAACCAACAATATCTACTTACTATTGTTAATTGGTTTAAATTAGGTAATTTTTCTCGAGAGACAATTCGAAATTGGGATAATTAGAATGATAGTATGCGTAACATAGGCGTAGCCAGGGGGACGGTTTAGGGTTTACTTTAGCAGTAATTTGAAATTTATAAATCACGTGTTCGGTTGCCATACGATATACGGCAAAATATACTTACAAAATTTCATATAAAATTGTTAATATGTTGATAACGGTAATACTTTGTATAAGGATCAAGCTGGTTAAATCGTTTCTAAACTAAATTATCTCTTCTATCGCCACTTGAAGACTTTACATCAAACTACCAAATACCTTGTTCACAGCAATATTAAAATTTACAATTGCATTACGTTTTCGTTAAATTGCAAATATCACACAAAATAGTAACATTTGGTGTATGACATACTAGATGTAAATTGAAGCGAAACAGAGGGTTATTACAGTCAACACATATTATACAGGTTGTTCCATTTAAAAAACTCAAGAAAAAGCCATTTGAAAAACATCAAAATTTACTAAGTTCAATGAACACCCTGTATAGTGTATCTAATATCTTTGGATACTATCATCTACCTACTGGCTTTGAATATTGTCATAGTTTAAGGCAAAAGAGACAAAAATGTCGTTTTTACATAGTTTTTAAAAGATCTTGCAACGGGCATATTTTGGAAAAACAGTTGAATATCTCTTGAACTATTAACGCTGTGACTTAGCAACATACACGGTTGGATAAACAAATTTAGTAGTATTGATAATATAATAAAATATATAGGACGTTCCATTTGAAAAAATGTACTTACTTTCCGTCACCTTATTGAAACATCCTGTATAAATGACAATAATTTTACGTTATAGAAAATGGCGAGTGAAACAACTTTTGTATAAAATATTTTTTCTTTCTCAAACTATTTATTAACCATCTACCGCCGGGATACTAAAAACACCCTGTATAATTATGCCTAGTATTATTATGCCTATATATACTTACTTTTGTTAGCAACATACAACCTATCTTCACACTGGTTCAACAGTTTTTTTTAATGAATCAAAGTTAGGTTGATTTTACAAGAAAAATACTGGACCTATAATCGTACCCTACGGGACTCCGCATTTAATCTGCCTGAATATTCTCCTACATCTCCCACTCGAAAAGATTGTTGTGTATTTTTTATATAGTTTCGAAATAGTTTTAGGTTCAGGCCCCGTACGCCGTACTGATAATTTCGGATGTTAGCATTTATCCATAGTTCACACTACGCCCATTTTGATCATTAGCGCAATACTTTTTTCTATTTCCCTACTTTAAACGACATTTCCACACTACGATTTTCAGCAAAGTACCAAGTATTTGGTGTCATTGTAAACGGAAAAATGTTGAAAAATGTCAGGTTGTACCCACGGTCCACCACGGTCTGCTCACGCGCATCGGCCACGCCTATAAATGACGGCAGTGCGAGAAAGAAGCATAAGTAGCGTTAATGTTGCGTTAATTTCCATGGCTGCCTCAGTAGCCTATTGTAGTTGTCACGGTTGTATAGTTATTTAACCAATAAGTATATTAATAAGAGCGATTAATGATCGAGACTGTTTAACGCTTGAGCGTAGCGAGGGCGTTAATTGTCGAGATCATTAATCGCCGTTTAATATTCGAGTTGGTTACAAAATTTTTTCGTCGATCGTATTCTTCGAGCGTCGTCAACATAGATTTTTCTTCGCCAGTCTTTTTAGGTTATATGACAATTTATGTAATTTGACACTGACAGTTCTAGAAGGCGGTATGTTTTGATTGGAAGATTTCATTTCACATATGTTCGAGTGGCCAATCAAACGACGTCTTTACGTCGTGTGATTGGTTGTAACAAATCATGCATTAATAGAAATCGTGCATTAATAGAGCTGTTTAATAAACGATTTCCTATTCACTAAACTGACGGAAAATGACATTTATGCGCTGATGTCATTGCGAGAAGTAGCGTTGGTTGCCATGTTGGTGTGACGTTCAAGCCTTTTTGCCAATTAAAGCGTTGGCGTGGTTGTCAACTTATTAACTTAAATCACCTACAAAAGTCAAAAGCTAATGATGTATTTGGTTGCCTAGGTGTCCGTGTCAACATCCTTCTCGCAGTGACGTCATGCGCAGAAATAATCGAATTTGAGACACGAAGTGAGCAGACCAGTGTTGTGTACCGTGGGTGTACCTATAAAGTACACTGGGAAAAATGACTCATTGGTCAAAAACCAACAAAATCACGCTCGATGACGCCAGTATCGGCCCAAATCGATTTAGTCAGTGTTTATTTAACAATTTTCCACGATTTCCACGAATTCACAGCCGCCTACATTAATCAACAAAGATCATTTGTTATTTTTCGTTGCCTTGGTGATAAAAATTGACGATCGATATGTTTTTGTCCTAATGTCATCCTGAGCAAAAATATCACAAAAATAAAATAGGGTGTCATTTAAAATTTCAATGATATATCCGGAAAAACCGTCAGTAATTCTAACCTCAAAGGTACCCAAAAATGGTATTTTTTCTCTATTAGTATTTCTCAAAATTTCATCCATCCAGCGTCATAAATAAAAAAATCTGATGTGGCCAGGCACATGACTTTATCATACTATATATATAAAATTAATAGTTTAGCTGCATAAAACTCTATTTGATCGAGATCGGCCATGTATGCATTAAAATAAAACTACTAGAACTAGATAGATATGTCGATTAAAGCTGCGTTCGGATATTGTACTCCATTGACACCGGGTACACCGTCCAAGTGACACTTGTTATTATTGGGTGTAAAAAGTGTAATGCAATATGCGAACGCAGCTTATATTGACAGAAGTTATTGTCAAAGCGTTTGACACCAAGACTACCTACTGTCATTAGAATCAAAAAATCTGACAATTCCTGGCTATTAGTTTTCATGCAACACGACCGATCTCGAAGAAATAGAATTTGCTCATGCAGCTAAACTATTGATTGTACCAAAAAATGTCATAGTGATAAATTATTCAAAATTTTCTCATCTTTAATTTATTATTTAACTATTTCGACGAAATTCCAGAAATGGCGGCTTATCTGCAAAATCTTTAAAAAATGCTAAAAATAAACCTCCAGTTCCTTTGGACCCTCTTCAACAGAAAGCTTTTCAGCTCTAAGTTTGGTTATGAAACTTCTAAATATGAAGTTTCGTCCCGATACCTTTAGTAGTTTCTCCGGAATCGTCGCCACAAAAAACGGGTACACACACACACACATACACACACACACAGACATTTTTTTGTACCTTGGTCAAAAATGTTCAGGGGACCCAAAAAGACATATTTCCGCTAAAATCTCAAAAATTTTTTTTGGCACGATTACAATACTTTACATACTGCGTATGATAAAGTAAAAAGGAGTACCTATGGCGTAGGTCACCCGGTATCTACGTAATCATCCATACAATATTTTTCTATAGTAATTTTAGTGTGATTCTAGTGGTGTAATGCGTTTGCAATTAATTTTCAGATTCCATGATAAGCAGCGACATCTACATGAAGACGCCATTAACGCCCTCAAATTTAGCATATTTTCCTACCTTACACGATACTTACGCCAGTGGGCGGTTGGCGGCGCTACAACATCAACTTCACATATCGACTGCTTCACCGAGTACGGTAGAGCCCTCTAATAACAATTGGTCAAACCTTATCATTCCGTTTAAACGATCAACACCGTCATATAGCAATTCAACAGACGGCGATGTGGACGTAACTTCTGAAGAAGAAAATGTTCGAACGAC
This sequence comes from Aphodius sticticus, assembly GCA_963966075.1. Lineage (NCBI taxonomy): Eukaryota > Metazoa > Arthropoda > Insecta > Coleoptera > Scarabaeidae > Aphodius > Aphodius sticticus. The sequence continues at coordinate 36,409,418 of OZ014507.1, read as the reverse complement.
AAGTGACGAAAGACCACCCACCAAAAAGAAAAACCCATATTCAATCGAGGAATTATTGAAGAAACCATGCAAAAGGCCAAAACAAATGGAAGTAACGTCCATTAATTTTCACCAACCTCTTGGAACGATTATTAATAATTTAGAAACTAGTGAATGCTAAATTTCAGACTTTATAAAATGTGTGCTTGTACAAAACTTGTAAAACGTGTAATCAAAATATCGACAAGCGACTCTATAGCATTACAGTTGTAGATTACGTATTTGAGATTTGTCACTTCAGTCATAAGGACACAAAATGGCAAAATACTATAAATCCTATTTAGAATGCGTTAGAATGGTAGCTACAGAGATATTAAATACCTAATATCGATTGCAGTTATCAACAGTGTTCGACAGTTTGTAACTAAATACCGTCTTATTATACATGCAAAAATATGTTCTCTGGTAATAATTTTATTATTATACATTCCTATTTATGCCCGTGTTTTATTTTTAGTTTATAAAAATAATGTGAAATGGACCCTACACCATACTTTAAGTTGAATGTAAACTATTATTATTCGATGTGTCGCCATGTACAAGATGAAAATGTACTTCTAGAAATTAGAATTAGATTTAGCTGTACAAAAATGAAATATGTGCTGTACAAATAGTTTTAGCGGACATAGATGCGATAGCAATTATCAGTGTATTTACTGTATCTACTTGTTGTTTTTAATAAAAGAAAGTTTTTTGATTTCATTTTTATGGATAATATAGTTGGCATTTTACAAATGACAAAAGTCCGCGCCAATCCTGTGTTCGTGTGTTCGATGAACACGGGCGGCCTAATCCCAAGGGCGGCCGATCTGAATTCGAATAGAGAAAAATAATAATACTGTCCCTATAATGACACCGGAAAAACATTTTGAGACTGGCAACATGTTTTTATTGACACATGAGAAGATACATTACAAATTATAATAAATGAGAGTCTTACTAAAACGTTAGAAAAGAAAACGAGCAACATATTTTTAATCGAAGGAAAGATCATTGGTAGGAAATATTAAAACTGATAGTATATACAAGCCACAGCTGTCCCACATTTTTCGCATTATTTTTGTTATTCTAAGTATGAAAATATTAACCAAACAAAGAAGAAAAAAGAAAGTACATATTGAACCTATGCGAAAACGATGGAAGATTTGACAGATATTGTGATTCTATTCATAGATTAAGAGGAATCACTAGAGGTAGTAGCGTAGTACAAAACAACACTACATAAAACCAAACATCCTGAGCTTAATTGTGTATTAATAATCACGTGTAATACATTAAATTGTAGATAAAGGTGTATTACACCGGGCACGAATGCCACTTTTTTTCATTTGCGTTGTTGTTTTGTTTTTTACCCTTGCTAAAGAAGCCAATAATAATTGGTAATTTTTGTTATTTTTTTTTCCAAATCCGAACCAAACATCAAAAAAGCAATATTACAACATTTTGTATTGTGCCTTCATGAACTTGTGTAAAAAAAATGACAACAAAATATGAATGTTGTAATGATTTAACCGTTGCTTTTGTGAACATGTGAATGAGACGAGAATAAGATATTTTATCGTCGTACGGTGCAGCCATCTGTTGGATAAACACCACATCATTTTCTTCGACCAATCAAATTCAAATGGTACAGTCTGAAGCAGCAGCATGAATACGTAGCCAGGGGAATCACAAATATTGAGCAATTTCGGCCTAACAAAAATATTGATCGCATGTTGACACGGCAGGTGTAGCGGCGCCGCGCCCGGCAAACGAAAGCCATACGAAAAATAAATTTTACCGTGCTGGTGCTACGTAGATAGCAACGACTCGCTTATAAATTAGGACAGCATGTTCTTGCGGAAGTGTATGTGATCAACATGCATTGTTGAATTTCGACCAAAATAAGCTAGAAACCGAATACAAGAAATAATTTTTTGCCGTCCTGATGGACTCTACGCAGACAGCAAAGAGCGAGTTATAAATTAGGAGCGCATGTTCCCGCGAGGGTTTATAGTGCAGTCCCCGTACGACACACGGAACGAAGAATAATCAACAACCGCAATACCTACTTACAATGTTACAACTACAAAATAATGAATAGGAGTTATAAATTATAAATTATTACTAAGGAAATACAAGTAATTTAATTTTTAATCAGTCATTTATTTTTCGTCATAGAATTTCAAATATATTGGTATTTAGATTTAGAAAATAACATTAATACCAAACACTTGTCGCTTGGCAATGCATTCAGCGCAATCGCAATCTATGTAGGATGGTTGCCTTTAGTTCGACTTGTTGTACAACAGACGTAGAACAGACGCTAGAAATATGGGAAAATCAGCTGCCTTTATGTGGCCCGCGTTCTAAAGGTGCTCTTACACGTAGCCACTTTTGTTGCGCGAGATTCTATTTCGACACTATGAAATGGCATGTTGTGTTCACACGTGAGATAAAATCAGTCAAAAGTTGCTCTACTTTCGACTAGCGCCAGCGCCAAGTGGCAGCCACACATTTTAAAGTTGCGATGCTATTCACATAGTACACGCCACTTTTCATTGCTGCAACTTATAAAAGTGGCACGTCGGATGTCAAGAATTGCTCAAGGAACGACTGCGCACCCTCGTACCTGTAGTGGTTGTGTTTATATTCTGCCTCATTAAGTTTTATACGGCGATAGTGATACTGTGTTGTTGTTTATTCCATAAAAAAATGGATTCAGATTCTGATGCCGATGAGAAGACTAAAGCAGCTGCGTGTTATGAGCAATTGTTAATGAGCTATTCAAGGCCGCTATTGTAGGAAAAGGCTGGCTCAACTATAGCCTATCGCAGAACTTGAGGATAAAGTAAAGCAGACTTGTGGATTTTTCTACTTTAACAGCCCTACTGACTTATTGAAATTGTAACGTTGCCGCGTATTATTGCATATTTTGTCGAACCTACAGGAAAAAGTCCCCAAGAATGATAATAGGAGGATCTAAATGTAGAGAAATTTCATTTTAAGTTTAACCTAACATTCCCATCAATGTCATTTTTTATGCTCGTAAAAAAATTATTCGAACAAAAAGTCTCGTCTTGGGTTGGGTTGGGAATTACAGGTAGAATGAAAATTTTGCTAAATGTGCATTATGCGGAAAACATAAAATCAGTTGTTTATTTACGAGGACTTTAGTTGGAATATTTATTGTAATATTTATTTATCTGTTTTTTTTAGAATAACATATTTATTCGAAATTCTTTTCAGAGAAGAAGGATTTATTTTAACTTGTTTCTGTTGTTAACATTGTATGTTGAAATAATAAATATTTATTTATGTTCTTTTTTGTTTAGAGAATATTTATCGGTTAGCATCCTCTATTTACGAAATATCAATTTGATAAGTTTTTACTTTGTTGAAGTTCGATAGTTATCGATAGTATCGATAGTTTTAACGATACTATCGATAACTATCGGACACGCCAACTATCGATGTTTAACCACCACAACCGTATATACATCTACTATATGTTTCGCCACTAAAGTGGAAGTGGACCAACACGTCAGTCCATTTCTGTGTGGCGCTAATACCATGTTTGTATCTGTTTACACGCAGCAACATTTTAGCTGTACGCAACTTTAAAAAATTGCGCGCTGTACTGAAAGTGTCGCAATATTTATAGTTGCAGCGTTGTTCACACATTGCAATATAAGAATTGCGCCATTTTTTAACTTGCGCAATACGAAAAGTGGCGTCGTGTAAGAGCACCTTAAGAAAACTAATAACTTGCGAGAGTACCTGCGGTAAGTGTATTGTAGATATTATACGTGTAGTGGAATTCTTCGCTAGTTAATTTGGGCAATACTCTCTTATAGGTGTAAGCGTGCCGGATTACCATATATGGCAAAAAACTTTTATAAAGGTGTAAAATATTTGAACATGTATCTATATAATATATAATAAATGACTTATACATATACATAAAGCTGCCTGTTTTATCAAAATCGCTATTTTTCCTCATACTTACAATTGAAATTGAAGTACGTATACTACCAAGTCTATACATAGCAATAATAATTTTGAGTAAAATTTCAAAATGCAGTATCCAACTGTATCTAGAATTAAAATAGGAATATTATAGTTACTAACACCTACTTGCGTCACCCGATAAAAATTTGAATTTTTATATGAGGTGTGACGGTTAACTTAACCTCACTTGTTTGTTTGCTACAATCTTGTAATCGATATTTTACCTACTTCCCAATATCCAATCGAGTTGAAATTTTGCACGTAGACAAATTGCCGGTGACAATGCATAAAGGTATAAAAAAATTGAAAAATTTTTGGAAATTTTGCCGCAATTTTGAAAATTTAACTGTAAATGCGTTTTTTGTCATTAAGCGTTGTTTTTAAAAAATGTATTTTTTAGATAAATTTATTACTACGCTTACCTTAACTTAATCGATATTTTACCTACTTCCCATTGTCCAATCGAGTTCAATTTTTGCATGTAGACGATTTCTGGTGACAATGCATGAAACATCAAAAAAGTACCTATGGAACATTTTTAATTTTTAGTACATTTTGTTAAAGCGCAGTTTTTTGAAAATGTATTTTTTACATACATTTATTAATGTAACTGTACCAATTTATGTAAAGTAAATAAGAAATTTTTTTTATTCCCTGCATTCTTTTACGATTTCATCAAGTTTCATTCAAGTTTTTTATACTTTTTTTTTCCTTTAAAACAATATTTTTTAAAACAATAACAAAAACATTTCTGGAACAGCACCCCCACTAATATTAGCTACGAGCCGCCACTGGTTTCCTAATCTAATGTCTTGTCAGCAGATTCCTTAGCCTAGACGTCCCATCTGGGCATATAACTCATATTTGTAATTTTGATGATGGAAATGTAACTTTCATCACCTAAACGCCAAACAACGCTGTTTGGCGTATAACAGTTCCCACCTTTGGTTTGGTTAAAATGGATAATAAATCGGAGATTTGCAGAGATTTCATTCAACTACTACTTTTTGCCATTAGATAGAAAGCGGGCTATTCGAGAAATCACCATTTTCGCAAGTTTTCAATAAGTTGAGTCTGCTCAATATTTTGATGTGGCCACCAATCAAGTCAACTGTGAACGCGTGTGGCAGTTCACAATCACAAAATCCAAGATATATTGCATTAATTTCTCTACTACGACATTGTAGTGCACACGGTTTACTGTAAAATGTTGACGTTGTACAACAATCGTCGTACAAAGTAACAACAAACAAATATCGAACTTTGTACGGATTGAGGGTCATCTTTGTACAATATTTACGTTGGTCCAATATACAACAGTGCACACTATAATTCCAAACTGTTACCGCGAACACGGCTGTCTTATCGCGATTTACTCGACATTATACACCAGCTGGTATGTGCAAAGATTAATAAATACAAAAATTATAGCAAAAGAAACGTTTTATCAATTATTATAAAAATCATAAAATAAATAATGTAACAAAAATCTAGAAACCCATTAAATAATAGTTTGAGTTGTTTATAATATTGCGCTTTGACACCCAGTCATTACAATTTTATTTTTATACACTATCTGTCACATTCCTTCTTTCAATATTTATTTGCATTCGTACTTAATAATTCTTTTATAAAACCGAACTATTCATCCATCAATCAACAGCAATATGCCTAGAAAACAATAATTATACATCCAACTAAATATCTTTCTTCTACAGCATATTCAACTTTTCTACATATTAGGGTAGTTGTGATGCATGGGATGCGAATAATGCCCGGAGTGCGTTGATCTGGGCACGGTCCTCTGAGAAAATTGTGAATATGTGTCATCCTGGCCTGGATGCATCAACAAGACGGGATGCAAATTTAACGATTTTCTCGAGCCAGCTACACTTCCGGTGTCGTTGACAAATCCACTGTTCATTTCACCTGAAAAAAAATAAAATCAGATTTACTGTTTGTGTACCTACTATTAAAAATACATTAGACTTTCGATAATCCGGATCAATTATCCTTTAATCCCCGATCCGGATTATCAGAATAGTGGGATTACGTAGTAGCCTTTTTAAAACTGTCCCCGTATCGAGTTACTGGCTATGAAAGTTTAGAAATTTAATTAATAATTCATTTTGTTTTGTAAAAAATGAAAAAAAAATGTTCAAGTAGGTACCAATAAAGATATGTAACCATAGAAACCACGTCATTTGATATTTCAGTGTCGAATTGATACGTACAAATTAAATTAAAATAGAACTAAATAATTGAGTTAAATATTTTAAATGTATATTTATGTAACAACACACTATTTAAGTAATAAATAATTATTTATTATTATTTATTTATTCAATATTATTTATTTGTCAGTGAACAAATCAACATTCAAACAAATCACCTCCCAATTCGGCACACATTTGAAAACCGTTCTAAATTTATAAGAATTTCATTTTATAAGAATTTCGAATTAGGTAGAGATTATATCGCATTCATTATTCTTAGTTCTAATAGTTCTGCATTGTCTTGTAACGATTCACTGTAAACAATTTGTTTCCATAGTCCACCAAAATAAAAATCCATAATTGTCAGATGAGGACTACGTCCTGGCAATAAAATAGGGCTATTTCGTCCAATCCATTTTTAAGGAAATTGTAAATTTAACCATTCGGTCACAATGTTTGAATAGTGAGCTGCGCTACCGTTTTGCTGAAAGTAAAGGGTTTTTTACACAAAAGTTAAATTGGTTGCATAACCTATTTCAAGTTTGATAGTTGTTTGTGTATAGGGGCAAACAAGTATTACCATGGACATGGACTACTTTAACTACAATTATTTATAATGATCTTGTACATTGACCGTATAAAAATTTAACTCTCAAGTTGTTCGTTGAAATATAGCACAACAGAGGTTTACTTTTAACTTTATCATACGTAGTATGATAAAGTATTGTAATCGTGTGGAAAAAAGTTTGAGATTTTAGCTGAAATATGTCCTGTTGGGTCCTCTGAACTTTTTTGACCAAGGTAAAAACAATGTGTATGTGTGTGTAGGTGTGTACGCGTTTTTTTGTGGCGACGATTCCGGAGAAACTACTTGGTATCAGGACGAAACTTCATATTAAGAAGTTTCATCATGAAGCTTTCATGACTATACTTAGAGCTGAAAGAAGTTTTCTTCAAAAGGACCCAAAGGAACGCGATGTTTACTCTTAGCATTTTCAACGATTTTGCAAATGAGTCATCATTTCTGTAATTTCGTCAAAACAGTTTTATATGCTTAAAACGAGCACGCTCTTCAGGTGTTCACATTTGCTAGCAAACAGCATGCTAGTTTTAAGCTTGCTCCCAAAATGAGCATGCTACAACTCTGTTCACATGCGCTCTGAGCACGCCCCCTTCCACCGCACCGAAGCGTAGCATGATCGAAAATCAAACGACTATTGATTTTTGGGCATGCTCGAAAAAAGCAATGTCTTACTAGCAATGAGGCACATGCTACTAAGTAGCAAGTGCTCGATACTAGCATGCTTTCGTGCTACTAAGGAGCAAGCTTGTGAGCATGCTTAAATCGAGCATGCACGTCAGCTCTTCACATTTGCTAGCAAAAAGCATGCTAATTTTAAGCATACTCCCTAAATGAGCATGCTACAACTCTGTTGACACGCGCTCAGAGCACGCTCTTTCCACCGCACCGCAGGTAGCATGCTTGAAAATCAAACGACTGGTGATTTTTGAGCATGCTCGAAATAAGCATGCTTACTACTAGCAATGTCTAGACACACATGCTACTAAGTATTAAGTGCTCGAAACTAGCATGCTTTCGTGCTACTAATGAGCACGTGTATCCGTACCTTTATTATGCATACCTTTGAATAGACTTGCTGGTGCATAATGCGGTTCTGGTTGTAATCTAATATGTCTGGTTGCCAAAATGAACGCCAAAATTGACAAAATAACCGCATCTAAACATCCAATTGCGGCTAGTAGGTATGCCCATCGTATGTTGCATCTGTCCAGCATGAATTTATCTGATCTTCCGCATATGTTCTGGACATCACTGTGATCCCAGCCAGCTGGAAATGACGCACATCCGCCAATCATGCAAATAGCTGAAAATAATAAAATAGCTTTAGTTAACAAAATTGTTCTGGTAATATAGTTTACAGTTAATTACGTATATACTAATTTCCGACTTTCAGTAGAGGTATGCAAGTTTAATTTGCCTATAACTTTCTATAGAATTGGAAAGGAGTATAGGTAATGATTTAAAACTGTTTATTACGTAATCAATAGTAATCACACACGACCTTGCACCTATTATCTAATATCGGAAACTTAACAATGCTCAGCAGTGATTTGACACTGTCACTATCCAATAGAGCTATAAATAATTTTAAGCTAGTAGATAAAGAATGTAAATTATTATGTGTACAGAGCCCTAAGGGTACAGTGAAATAGGACGAAAAAGGGGTTAAGGGAAATTTATTTTTAAAAATTTAACTTTTGGCCAAAATCGATCATGTTAAGAATTGACAATGAGCCAAAATGTGTTAAAATTCCAAATAAATTCCTAATTTCTTAATTAACATGTTGTTAGTTGCTTACGTAACGTTTGGCTTCATTTGCAAAATTAACGCGTCCTTCAGAAACTTTTTAAGAAAGTTATTATTTATTAAGCGTACCTATTGTTAACCCGATCAATAAAAAAATAACAAACATAATAGAAGTATTTGTAATAAACTCGACATTTTGAAAAAATATACTGAGTTATTGACGTTTTAAACCATCTGTACATTGAATTTAATGAAATTTAATGGAATGCAACAAATTACTAATAAAGCATCAAGGAAAACAACACAAGGTATAACATAACACTACAGCATAACAAAATCGAAAAGTAACCATCAATGTAATTGTAATTTTCACTCGCATAATAGCTGATGTACGTGAATTTTAGCTACATTATATGTTCTCGACCAATAATACACTATTACTGCATAAGCTCGCTCTTAGTTTCAAAGCGGATGTTCAGTTAAAAAGGCAAGAATCGTTTCGCGCAAAAAGCGATTATTCTAAGGTATTTTTTTACTAAAAACAAATTCTATAATAATAGAAATATGCAGGTCCGGCGGGTGGCGTGTGCGAAGTGTGCGGGGCACACAGACGCCGTAATAAAAGGGCGCTAAAGGCTAGATTTTTCAATGTCAGTTCAAACCATAAACTGAGTTCAAATATACAAAATCGGCATTAAAAATCCTAGTCCCAAAGATCTTCAAAAAAAGTGAGAAATGTATTTATATTAAAAATGAATGATGATGATTAAACAATAATGATTTTCCCAAATTCAGACTTGTACTGACTTTGCCTATTTTAGTTGCGGGTTATGAATTTGTTATCGCCGTGGATAAAAAATTGCACCACGTATATGAGCGCCGTTCTTTACAAACCGTGTGTTTCATAACGGAGGATAAAAATTCGCTATAGGGAAAAAGCCAAGTGGCGCCTGGGTTAAGAGCCATAGAAACTTTTTCAAGTTTAAAAATGACGTATATGGACCAGGAAAAATAGAATAGTTAGGGCAATTATTTCAGTTGAAAAGGCGATTTCACAGTCAAATAAAAAATACAAACTACCAGAGAAATTTTAAAAATTAAAGCTGGATGTTAAAGCCTTACAAATAAATATACAGTATATCTCCACGGGTGAGGTACAACTTGACAAAACAATTTTTTTTGTATTTATCAAAAAGGCCAAACTCCTAGTTGTGGGTTCCGCAGTAAAGTGTCACACCCGTTTAACGACTATACATAAGCAATGGTTTTTACTTTATCATACGCAGTATGTAAAGTATTGTAATCATGCCAAAAAAATTTTTTGAGATTTTAGCGGAAATATGTCTTTTTGGGTCCCCTGAACATTTTTGACCAAGGTACAAAAAATGTCTGTGTGTGTGTGTGTGTGTGTATGTGTGTGTGTGTGTGTGTGTGTGTGTGTGTGTGTGTACCCGTTTTTGTGGCGACGATTCCGGAGAAACTACTAAAGGTGTCGGGACGAAACTTCATATTTAGAAGTTTCATAACCAAACTTAGAGCTGAAAAGCTTTCTGTTGAAAAGGGTCCAAAGGAACTGGTGGTTTACTCATAGCATTTTTCGAAGATTTTGCAAATGAGCCGCTATTTGTGTAATGTCGTCAAAATAGTTAAATAATAAATTAAAGGAGAGGAAATTTTCTATAATTTTTGTATATGACATTTTTTGGTAGAATTTATAGTTTAGCTGCATGAGCAAATTCTATTTCATCGAGATCGGTCGTACTGCTTTAAAACTAGTAGCCAGGATATGTCAGATTTTTTTATTGTAATGACAGTAGCTAGTGTCAAACGCTAATGTTTTGAAAATACTACTGTCAATATAGGCTGCGTTCGGATATTGAACCCCGTTACACTTTTTACACCCAATAACACGTAGGTGTCATTTTGACGGTGTACCCGGTGTCAACGGAGTACAATATCCGAACGCAGCTTTAATTGAGATATCTGTCTAGTTCACAGTCTAGTTCTACTATTTTTATTTTGATGCAGACATAGCCGATCTCGATCAAATAGAATCTCATGCAGCTAAACTATTAATTTTATATGTAGTATGATAAAGTCATGTGCCTGGCCACATCAGATTTTTTTTATTATTTTGATGCAACATTATAACAAAAAGACGATCATCTTTTAGAATTATTGTTGTAGATAGATGGTCAAACTGATAAGTTTTATGAAAAACCTTTTTAAATAGCCGTGACGGTCCTTACCAGCACAGCAATCTCTTGGTTTTGGTAACCTAAAATTAAAATTCGCAGAATGACCCTAGTGTAAAGTTTCTATTCTAATAAGGTTAATAAATAACTCTAGTTTTTATTTGGAATTTAGGCTAGCTACTATTATATTGATCGCATCATGTGTAGTAGCTAGTATAAGCATATAAATAAGCCACTAATCTTGTCAAAAACATTAATAACAATAATTAAAATAGTTAAAATCAAAGTACTACCTGACAATGTCACTCAAACATTTTCCTAATTATATGTAGATATTGTGACATCACAAGATACCAACTTGGCTTTTTTAATTTTAAAAAATTTGAATAAATAACTTTTTTGCCAAAATTTTGATGGTAGTTTTTCTAGCATAGCCTTGCTTTTTAAACAGCAAATCTCTGAAGTTAAAACTACGCCATGGAATAAATATTAAAAATTTACTGAAGTTTTGCAGGGAGTTTTACGTTATTTTGTGTCATCTCATGTTGATTTAAAAAAACTATTTTTATGATATTCTCATGTAGTATTTCAATTCTTCATGCAAATTTTATCATTTCAGATTATTTTTTAGAGCCGATTGATACAAAGGTAAGTATTTTAATCGTGCCACAAAACCGGTGGATTGGCAACTGAATTTTTACCGAAAGGCGCCAGAATTTTTTTCGCACACAAGAAAATTATGACGCGCCGGGCCTGGAAATATGTAATGTTACCTTTAATCTAATTAAAAAAATTCTTAATATCTATTCGTAAATAATTATAAAATAAACCCGTAAAATGTGTAAGAGGCCGATGAATCGTAAGGTATTTGTTACTTACATCTCTTACATCTCTCTATACTCCATAGTGATAGAAAGAAACAGAAATGAATACACTTAAGTACGTTCCGGTTAATAAGAGCATTTGACACCCAGGATAGCTGTAAACCGACCTAGTCCAGTATAAGCAAACTTGTATAATATACAAGTAACAGAAAATGTAGGAATGACTTTACGTTCATTTATTTACACATTATCTATGTGTCTACATACATATGCTAATCCAGACTGTAGAACGGTAATAATCTTGAAGTTACAGTTTTAAAGTGGTTTTTTGTATGATACTTCAATGCATAGATAATTGTTATTGCTCCGTAACGCTTTTGTTAAGCGTATCGCTGTTCATTGAGATATATAGGTTATGTCACAAGTTTATCTAAGGGAAGTATTAAAGGAATGGCAAAAAGCTAAATAAGAAAAATCTTTAATTTAAAAATAAAAACAATTACTCCTCTAACAGCGGACGACTACACACGCATAAAACGAAACAATCCACAACCCAACAAACTCGTTTGGACTGTACCTATACCTGCCAGTTTCATACTAGTTGCTGGTTTCAGGTTGCGTTCTTGACTGTCTGGTCAACTTAGATTTTTTTAACGGAACATTTTTGAAACACCGCGAGACGCAGGCCAAATGTGAAAAGTCGGGACTATCCCGCCGAGTGTGGCCACCTTTCAATTCGATTTTCAATTTTCTTCCTATATTTTCTTAAAATTATCTGTTATTAATTATCAAAATTAAGAGGATTTGTTCGTATTTTGCGTAGAATGAGAAGAGCACACAATAATGTGTTGAACATTTATTAAATAGTAGGTACAAAAAGTATTTATTCAATTAGGGTTAAGAAACTTCAATATATTTTACGGGCGCACCGTCTGTCATGAACCATCGCTTCCCACTTCGGAATTTGTAGAGAGAATAGGTAAATTTTGCTACTCTACAAAGGACTATTTTTCTATTGGTTGAGTTGAGTTGAACTTCTCAATGTTATTGGCGTTGGCCTGTAATCACTGAAGTTTTTACTTAATTTCCATGGTAATATCGTCAGGACATTTCTCTGAATCTATGGTATTATTTCATAGGCGGCTCTATTTATGATGTTCAATGATTTTGCGTCAAAATTGATAGTAGACTTTTATTTGAAATTCAAAAGAAGAAGCTATATTTCAAATAGCCTACTGTGTATTTTTATGTGTGATCTTTTAACAGTTTTTACGGTGCATCAAATCTCATACAGGTACATAGCCCGTTTGTTTCGGCTGCGTTCACTTGTCTATGTATTGTTTACAATTCGTAAAATGCATATTATCGTTTATTAGTCAATTTATTTTAAATTTGAATGTGATATTACAATGGAAGTATACCCACATTCTAAACCGTGCCCGCGAAGGCCAATACCAAAGACTGCAAGTATTTAAATGTCGAAAGTTCACCAAGCCTATAGTTAACTTTCTATTTACGCATTTGTTAGTAATAAAAAAAATGTTTTGCAAAAAAATTTTATTGGTTATATAAAAATTTTAAATTTGAATGGATATTTTAGAAAAAAAATCGAATTATTTCTACCTTACAATTAAAAAACCGCAAGCCTAAATTGACCCAGAATCGATTCAGATGTGCATTCATCATAATATAACTAATAAATCGATTTTGAATAGTGAACTTTGAAGCAGGATAACATTAAAATGAAAGAAAATTGCATATACATAAGTTGGATTAAATCGTCTTATATTAATTTCTCTCTGTGGTCAGGCCAAGTTTATCGAATTCCGACAGCATGTATATGTATTGGCCCTAATTGCTTATTTAGGTGTCATATACGAGATATATGAGATGCAATATATAAGGTATATCAATTCAACTAAAGAAGCGAATGATAATTAATCCAGGTGAGGATACTTTTGGAAAAAAACACCTCTGCCTGGATTTGAACCAGGAACCCTCCGATTTCCGGTTGACAGCTCTCCCATTTCAGCTACAGAAGTAGTGGAAATTTATAGGTTGTATTTGTCACTTCAATTCAATACGCAACGTATTCGTCGATTGAACCATATGATATTTATATTATTTATATTTATCAGTATAATAGGAAATTATTCATATATAGGCATTGTTATGTTTTTAGTACGATTTATAATAAGAAGACATTATGATTTATGAATTATGTTGGCGTAACTATGAAGCGATAGTTCAACGTAGTTCAAGATAACAGTTTCTCCTGAGAAGTGAAGCGGTTGAAGACAATATCCTCATTGTGCTGAGTTTTACAGCAAGAAAGAAATTCTATAGCATTGTGTACAATGTATACCGTTCAATGCATAATAAAGTCCTACCTAAAAATCGCTAAGACACTTGATGATTGGTCATTATCTTAGAAATTAGTGTTTTTATATTTACATGCTTCCTACAATTGAATCGCTTATTATTAAAAGGGACTAACTCATACTATTATCCTATGTAGTTAGTCCCTTTTAATAATAAGCGATTCAATTACATTTACTACTTATAGCCCAGTCAAATTAAGATTTCACTTCGGAACAGTTCGAACCCAACTGGATTTTTTTGTATACACCTTTAGTTGGAAATTACAAATATAATGCAAAAAGTCCCCATCGATGTCGTGAAAGATGGGCGAAAGCGTGCATGTGATAGTATCTTGCTTCCTATTGGTCTGAGGACAATTAGGTTTAGATTGAAATTGATAGATCTTTTTAATTTTCTACAATAAAGTTTCTATTCATCGTCTGCGTATGAGAAACCGTTTTTAAGTTATATAGCTGAAAAATCTGTATAGATAAATCCGTCAACAGCAAGGAGCAACGAACACATTATGAATAATATAATATCCAGGGAATCACAATCCGCATCTATCAAATATTCAGGATCATTTTAAGTCGCATCATTCTATGATTAACAGTTTTCGATGTATGTCCTTCAGATAAAAAATGTGTTGCCTTGTTTTCTATGGGCATTTTTCAAAAGTAGTATCCTTTAGTAGCGTAGATTTAAAAACATAAATTCGTTGATACTACGCGCTTTTGGCGCATCTTCAGATGTATAACTTGAAAACGACAGCTCGTAGTTAAATGATGTATACATATTTTTTATAGCTGTTTGTCATTCGATCAATATAAAGCAGGATATTGTCATAAAAGTCATTTCGGCCATCTTTGACCGTGACTAACACGCGATACAGGCAGATACGATATCGATGGGCAGTGGCGCGTTACCCCATGGGCAAAATGGGCATTTGCCCAGGGCCCCCAATAACAGGGGGGGCCCAAAGCAGTATTTTGGAAACTTCCGTAATAGACTACCACACCATGCCAGTCCTTTCCACGTTGCAAGCACATTTAGGCTCCTCTCAGCGAGGCCACAACTAATCTTTAACAAATTTATTACCGTCTCAAGAATAGTGAATTTTGTTTGCGCACCTGCCGGCTGGGGACCAAAATCAATCATTTATAATTATTTAGGTAATTATTAAATTACCGTACTAAAAATATCAAATTGAACTTTAGAGTAGTCTTGCTAATGGTACGCCAAAGAGACTGGAGGCAGTTTTAGCAGTTACACTCATTTTTTTGCCATTAAAGAAACTATAGGTATCTAATATTGTACGAGAAATGAGAAACGCTTGACTAAGTTAGAAGAGAAACTTCAGTCAACATTTTTCCTTTTGTTCTGGAAATCTATTCTGTAAAGATGAATGCTCCAGAAAGTCAGACCTGCAAAATGCTGTAAACCTTTCTTAAATTACACAGTGTGTATAAAAAGAAACGTAACCACTCAATATATTTATTTCTAAAAAGTTGACAAGAAAAAGATTCTAATAAAAGTTTTAGAAAATTACTAAAGCTACAAATTTGAAATGCTTTAAAATGAAACACACTTTATATTCAAAAGTATTTCGTATTTATAACTTAAGTTAGTTTCTAGCTTAAGTTTCTAGCGTAAGTCTTTTCCTAAACCTTTTATTTGGTTACTTTCTTCTAAACTTTGAGGATATTGACACGTTACGGTTTTTCTTGTTAAAATTGTATAGAGCAGAAGGCAATAAAGAAGGAATAATTGTATTTTTTTGATGATATGGAATCGGAATCTTAGGTAATGTTAGAAAAAGAAATGGGAAATTATATTGTATTAAAAGTAACATCTCAAAAAAACTAGGAAAACTATGCACCACAAATTTAATATGTACATTTTCAGAGGACATGTATATATTGATGATGGAGTATTTAAGAATGAACTATCACAGTTTTTGAAATATTTAAAGTATTAAAAACATATTTATTTGATATATTGATTTCCGAGTGGACACCGCGCATCTTCTTAGCACTTGCTTTGATACTTAGTCCTGAAGATGCCTCTTGCAACAGAGCGCAAAGCGTCGCGTCGTCTGGTTGAAAGTCCTCAACGCGGTTTCCACCCGGAAATCAATATATCATTGACTCAGACCGCGGAAGTCCACAATCTAGATAAACATATTTATTTGTTAAGAATACCCTTTATTTCTTAAGATAATATATTTTCCTTGCTACGAATGTTGATTTTTAAATTGTTAATCTATTAATTAGTTATTCTGTAATTCTTAAGAATAATATGTTGTTACTTTCAATAATTATGTAGGTACTTATATTAAACGTTGTTGAAAAAGGTCAATATCTTACCTATTATTTATGATTTTTTAATTGTTCCGAAATGTTATATCAGTGTTATTAGCATATATTATTTTTGTATAAAAAAGTAATTCTTCTTAATTCACCATTGTATATGGGGGGGCCCTAATTCAAAATTGCCCAGAGCTCCATGATGGCATAACGCGCCGCTGTCAATGGGGACTTTTAGCATGTAATGCCCAACCAAAGGGACATTGCAAAAGTCCCGCCCGTTTTGAATTTTTCTGACGTGAATAGTTTTTGTGGCTAATTTCATTGGGTAAGTAAGCCCATATCAAAAGTAAAAAACCCGGGAGATATCTATATGCCGGCACCCATCGCCGCTCGCGAATATTATCAGTACGTATATTGTAGACTTTATTGCTTATAATATATATATACTACTAATAAGGTACATTATTTTGTGTTTAATTGTTTATCTGACCTAGGTAATGTTGCTGTAACCTACATAAGCAGCACATAAAGTATTTCTCGTAATCCTAAACATTGTCTTGCAGCTGCAATGCCTATCATATCATATCTTCCTTAAGTCAATAAATCGTTCCTATAAAGCAAAGTCATCAATTTACAGCAAATATTTTGAAACCACAAAAAGTGTGCCACATTTAATATGGTAGATGCAGTACTTCACAATAATAAAACACAGTAATGCAATAATACAGGATCACTTAATAATCATTGCAATTGTTATTATCAGAAACACAAGAATATTACTGAATCAAATGAACAATATTACTACTCAAGTAAACTTTTCTATTTCTGGAAGTATCTTGTTTGCCAAATACCCTAAATAGGACAATTACTGTTCATAAACAAATTGGAAAGCATGCAAAAGTAAAAAGGACTCAAGAATTATTTTCGTAATTCTTCAAACAAAACCAAATGGTGGTTGGAATCCGAAATATTTGACGAGCCATCAAAAGAAGTAGTTTTGTTAGGTTTTGTAATAGCACGTGGCTTTTCATGGAAAAACTCTTTTCTTTAACTACTTATCTAACAAATTACAGTAATTTGTAAAAACCAACAATAGTGGCCTGACGGCGACTCAATCGATGCCATGGAACGGGCATCCATCTGTCTTTATCCATCTTTTTTCCTATATGAATAAACATTTTGCATAATGGTTTTTTTAAGTAGGTACAAATTATGACTAATTTTGTTACCAATGTTTTTGGTATAGCAAATTAAAAATGACCGGAAATGACTGGTACTCACACTACTTACAGTACTCTATCAAAATATTTGAATGATTTTGCTCTCAATTATAGATGAATATATGTGATCTCATAATCACTTGGTGTTAAGTACTTCGTAGTCCGCCATAAACATTTTACTTCTTCAAGGTGGTATGTCAAGTACTTCCGGTCAAATGGGGTTTGTAACACCAAGTTAGGTATTAGGAAACCAGGTATTTCCTCTATAATAAATTGAGAAAATACATCTTGCAGATATGTTGTAAGAGTACTGAATCACACAAATTTAGTCATTAATAAGACAGTATTCAGTTAGCTCTGAAGAAGCGAGCAACATGGTTCGCGAAACGTCAGCATTTACAAATCTTGACACACGGCATAACCCGGAAGCAGTTGATTTTCTAAATGATTCTGGCCTGAAAGCCTACGTACTTAATTAATAAGAATATATTAAACATTTTTTCGGCTAGAATTACTTAATTCGGCATTAGCACTTCCTTTTCTCCATAACATTTTATATCAGATGTATATTTTTCGAAGTGACATTTATGATGGTATGTTATTGTCGCGGGATCTTGGCCTAATTTGTCTCATAATTCTTCATTTAAAAATATGATTATCATAAAAATGTTAAATTCAAACACGGTGCCCAGAAAAAACAAAATTTGGCAATGGTTCCTCCACCATTTTAAAGATAACTAAAGTACACATTAGATTTCTCATGCATGTGCAATGTTTTCGTTACAAACGTCCAACCAACTCCACTGCCTTTTCAGTAAAAAACTAGTAAGAAAATTATCTTCAGCCGTGCTGAGGGTAAAATACAATTTAACCACATTAAAAAACAAGTGAACCGATTTTGCCCATTCACGAACTTGTCCTTACTTTTTAAGAGATAGAATATTTGAGAATGAATATTTCTGCCGTCAATTCACACGTATAAAATTTACCGCCTGTTCTTTTTAACCAAAACCAAACAAATGTCTATTACCTACATATATTGTCTACAAAAACGTCGACTTGCATAGCCATACATTGGATAGAAATTTAATGTTCTATTATTGCAAAATAGGAAATGTTCTCAATCTTCACAATATAAGAAATTTGTTTTTAAAGATATTTTTTAATTGCCTACTTTGTCAATTTTTAATTATTCGTATTTCCTAGCGTTTTTTTACCGTTTTTTTTTGCCCACAATGCAGAAAAACTCCCTTCTGGTGACGACTTTTTGCCGATATGTGCATTGTACATAGATGAGAAGTAACAGCTTAGTAATCAGGTACTATTCCGTATAGTAACTTATTATTGAATTAGTGATTTAAATTACAACAATACAAAAATATCTTTGATATGTTGTTCAAAATTGGAAAATTGCAATTGGTACACAACTGGGAAATAGAAGCTACCGCACTCGAAACGCAATTATCGTCATTACTTTTGCAATTAAGCGAACATTGCACTCCTAGTGCAACTGCTATAATTCTTCCAGAGATTACCAACACCAGATGTTGTATAGCGGTAGCAGAACGGTATTGATTGATCTCAAAATGACTGTGCAATTGTTATTTACACATGTTCATTCCACGGCAAACTGAATCAAAGCCCGTCAGACAAAAATAAATTAATTATCTATTCTACAAAATCTTTGTGAACTGTGTATACGCGAAGGAGGTAATCACTGTCGAAAATTAATTTAATGATTAACTGTGTTAATTTAATATAACTTTTGATAAGGCATTCGGTACAGTGACCTATTGGGTACTTTTAGGTATACTATTGGGAATAATAAAGGTAATGCGCATACGTTGTTTGAAACTTATCTTATTTGCACGCAACAGTAAAAATTAATAAAGCCAAAAGTGAAACAAACAGCAGAAGTGGAACGTTGAATACTTCAAGGAGCAATTCTTGGTCCTGTGTTCTCTACAATATATGTAAACCTCTGTAATATGGGCACATCAGGGAAGATTGTATCATTTGCAGATGAAACTGTAATCATCTACAAGTTACAGAATTGGGGTTGTGTCCAAGAGAGTACCGGTGGAGAATGTTGCAAAGAGACCGGACCACAATGCTGATAATAAATACAAAAAAAACACAAATTCTTGAGATTCTTTTGCTGTTTTGCTTTCTTACGGAATTAAAACCCGGGCATCCTCAACCAGAACCAATTTAGCGGCTCTAAAATCGATGAAGAAATGGTTAATAAGAACAGCGCATTGGAAACCAAATAAATAGTAACTGCCATTTTGGATATAAGACTAGTTTATTTGAAAGAAAACATGAATCACCTCTTTATTTACAAAGATTAATTTTGATCATGCGAGCACCATTACGCAACTAGATCCAGAACACAATTCGAAGAAAACGAAAACAGGGTTGAATCACCGCTGATAGGTATATGCAGGTCCTCGGATGCTGAATTTCCTCCCGAACGATGCGATGCCACGAACAATGATTCATATTTAGGAGTCGCTTGTAAAGTGTCCCGTCGTATACTACTACTTACTTTATTCCTAAGGTACTACCTTTTACGGGATATCACTGCAGCTTAACCAAATTTGGAAAATAAACGTCATTTATGCCCTCCCACATTTAGTAGCAAAGCAAGGAAAAACTGCAGCACACCGTGTCGGCGTTTTCAAACCGTCAAAAACTACACCGATTGAAAAAAAGAACAGAATGACGACAAAGCAGTTTATTCTATTTCATCATAAATCAATTCTTCAGTACTGTTACCATTAATATACCATCAGTAAAAACAAAAGTAGTCTCAATAATAAAATATATTATGAATAACCTATTTGTTTACCACTGACATGCTTACTTTATTGTATAAAATTATACAAATAATTTGTAAGTAATGTGTAAGTAAGTGGAGTAATGTGGAATATGAGGGCATATTGGTGCCACCGGGTATGGCTGACTTCTAAGGTACTACCTTTTACGGGGCATCACTGCAGCTTAACCAAATTTGAAAATAACCGACATTTAAGCCCTCGCACATTTAGTAGCAAAGAAAGAAAGAACTACAGAAAACCGTGTCGGCATGTTGAAATCGACAAAAACTACACCGATTGGCAAAGCTGGGCACAAAAGCGTTAATCCGTTAATCGTTAATTAACGAAGTTAAATTTTTCGTTAACGAAGTTAAATTTTTCGTTAACGAATTAACTTTTAAATTAACTTTCAAAACCATTAACGGACTCCAACCACTTTAATTTATCTTTTCAATATCATTTGTAAATCTTGCATTTCGCAATGTACGTATTTTATTTCCTTGGGTTGCTTTGGCTATTGTTAGAAATTTGTTTGTATTGTTCAGATTTTGTTGACATTTCAAACATTGAGTGTATTTTGGATGTTATTATTGTTTTAGGTACTATACTGTATACAAATGTGCTTAATGTAGGTTAGGTGATAATTTATAACTATTGCAAACGCCACCCAGTTAACCGGTATCGCTACCACTATACCTTCTTTGAAAAAATCCTAAGGTAATTTTAACTTATGCAACCAAAAGGTCCGCAGTTATTTGGGTTGCATACCTACTCACCAGCAGATCGGCACTCAACAAAACCTATGTTTTTTTTTGTAAAAGGTGTAAAAACTTAACGATTAACGGTTAACTTTAACTTCCGTTACATTTGTAACAAATTAACGGACTATCGGTTAACGATGTTAACTTTTTCGTTAACGGACTAACAATTAACGAAGTTAACTTTCTGATTAACTTTGCCCACCTTTGCCGATTGGAAAAGAAACAGAATGACGACAAAGCAGTTTATTGTATTTCATCATAAATCAATTCTACTAACATACATAAAGTTAGGCATACAACTAACACTTACTACAAAGAAGCATATTACTATTATTGCAATTATTATAATTTAGTAATAAATAAACTATTCAATAAATCAGTAATCGTTGATAATTGACAAACGTTTATTAACAATTAAACATTCTACTAAGAATCAGGATGTTTGATAACGTATGGTCTGTGTCTGGGCTTAATTTTTGTTTTGCAGAAGCAAAAATTAACATAAACGAACATGGAGAGATGGTTCTATGTGTTCATTTTTATACATAAACTGTGACATTTGTGGAAATTAAAACAAATCGATCCTAGAATGGGCATTATAGAAGTGAGAAGTATGTTCGAAGAATGCGGAAACGGGAACATTGGAATTGGAACGTTACATACCGTTTTTAACAAAATGTATTAGTCTTATTCAAGTCTATATACTTATAATGCTGTTTTTAAATCTCCATGAACAATAGCTTTTAATTCAGTTCTGTTAAGATGTTTTTAAATTAAAATACGACAGCCAATAAATAACTTTGCGAATTTTTTGGCAGTAAGCTATTACGTACGAATGACAGGATTACGAACGAACGAGTTCATATACAAACACCTCATACATACAAAATATTAATGATAATTTAGTATTGACATTAAAGTAACTCACCTGAGATCAGTTGTAACCAGGCACAAATATGGAAGACAGTGGTAGTTTGGCAAAAACAGAAGAACAGCATGGCACAAATAGTCAAAAGCGCGGTAAGGACAGCTAATCCCACACATATTGCTGCTGCCAAAAAGTATATATTTTCAATCTTCATAAGTTCGTACAGCTTTCTGTTGCAGGTCGAATTTTCAGAACCGTCTTCGTTTGCAGAACATGTCGACCATAATCCAATTCTTCCTTGGGTCTCCGACTCAGTGCCCGTGTATCCAATCCATTCGGGTGTTATCAATGACACAACCCCAATAATCGCGTAACATATCGTAAATATGGCCCAAAGGACGCTGATGGCTTTTGAATTTCGTACGTAACTTGTTGCATAGATCTGCGACGAATCAACGTATTCTATTTTTGAACCCATTGCGTATAAATAAGAATGTATCCTTTACAATTTACAATTGTTTTTACATGACGAATAAATTAGCAGTAAGATGGCCGACGCACTGTTCGATTGTTACTGAGTAGACTGCGTTGTACGCTAAGAAAGGTGACTCGATACCGTTTACCTGTGTTGCTGCTTAGGTTGCCTCTTTTGCGCACCTGGTGGCATTCTATAGCATGCGAGTTACATCTTACCAGCGGCGGACTGGCCAGGGTGTCAGTTCCACTGAAAATTTCGATGTGAATTTACACTGTAGAGTTAGCCGTTTTTTTGCCCTGTGAGAAACATTGTAATTTTACATCTCAATTGGATTTTTACATTGTCATTGTATATTCACAATGATATTTTATTTTATTTTACAAGACCGGAATATTACACCGATTTTAACGTAATTTTGAATGAAATATGGTGTAAGACGTTATAATTTTATATCTATTTGCATGTAATATTAAATGAAATGTACAGTTATTTTTAGTTGTATAATTTTATTAAAAACTAAATACCTATAACTGTAAAATATATCAATGTATGATGGTGATGGTGATATCCAGGCGGGATGCAAATTTTAAATAAATCAAAAATTACAGCCTCAACGTGGATTTGAACCAGGGACCTTTGCGTTTTTAGCACAATGCTCTCCCATCTTACCTAGATATGACAATTTTCCCTAACAACTGTCCTAGGCCTCAGTAGCTCAGTGGAAGAGCATTGTGCTAGAAACGCAAAGGTCCCTGGTTCAAATCCAGGTTGTGGCTGTAATTATTGATTTATTTAAAATTTGCATCCCGCCTGGATATCACCATCTTCTATACATTGATTATTTCATCATTACGGTAGTAAGTCCGTATGATACGGTATATCCGTATATTCATTTCTAGTAATGTAAAATATATGTATTTAAAATATATTATCATCACGACTTCTAGACAGGAACCACACTCCATTACCAAAGATAAAACTAAAAGAATATAAAGATGCGACGCTTCGAATCCTTTGATGTATAGTGGGGTCCACATTTGATGACCTTGAACGCGGGTTTTAAATCGTTGACCAAACATGGCGGAAATTTTAAACTAACACGAACGCCGGCCATGGGTTGGGTTAAGAGTTGCCAACTCTCAAAACTAGGGTTAACGGAAACTGGAGCTCGTTTATAACTTTTCCAAAAATTGTTGCATAAATTTCTATCATACCACAAGTTGCAGGTAATTAAAAGACTTAGCCCTTCGACGATCGGAGTTTTGCACCATGGACAACTAGCCCTAAATGACTAGTCCGTTCGAATAGCAAACGTATTTCAAATATTTGCTGCAGTAAAATGTTTATAAGACATGGAAAATTACTGCATTTCTATCATACCCCAAATTGTTGGTAATTAAAAGAGCTAGTAGCCCTTAGACGTTCCGAGTTTGGCTCCATAGACAACAACCCTTAAATGGTGATATGGTCCGTTCAAATAGCAAAGTATTTCAAACATTTGCTGTAGAAAAACGTTTATAACTTTTGCAAAAATTGTTACATAAATTTCTATCATACCCCAAATTGTAGGTAATTAAAAGACCTACTAGCCCTTTGACGCTCGGGGTTTGGCCCACGGACAACAACCTTTAAATTGCGATAATGTCCGTTCGAATAGCAAACGTATTTCAAACAGTTGCTAAAGAAAACTGTTTATAACTTTTGCAAAAATTATTGCATACATTTCTATCATACCCCAAATTGTAGGTAATTAAAAGACCTACTAGCCCTTCGACGCTCGGAGTTTTGCCCCATGAACAACAACCCTTAAATTGCGATAATGTCGTTCGAATAGCAAACGTATTTCAAACCGTTGCTAAAGATAAATGTTTATAACTTTTGCAAAAATGGTTGCATACATTTCTATTATACCCCAAATTGTAGGTAATTAAAAGACCTAGTAGCCCTTCGACGCTCGGAGTTTTGCCCCATGGACAACAACCCTTAAATTGCGATAATGTCCGTTCGAATAGCAAACGTATTTTAAACAGTTGCTAAAGAAAACTGTTTATAACTTTTGCAAAAATTGATGCATAAATTTCTATCATACCTCAAATTGTAGGTAAGTAATTAAAAGATGTAGTAGTCCTTCGACGCTCGGAGTTTTGCTAAATGGCGATAATCTTCGTTCGAATAGCAAACGTATTTTGTCAGTAAACTGCTTCCGGGTTATGCCGTGTGTCAAGATTTGTTAATGCTGACGTTTCGCGAACCATGTTGCTCGCTTCTTCAAAGCTAATTGAATACTGGTACAGTACACAGAACAGTATTCAGTACTGGTACAGTACAGAATACAGTATTCAATTAGCTTTGAAGAAGCGAGCAACATGGTTCGCGAAACGTCAGCATTAACAAATCTTGACACACGGCATAACCCGGAAGCAGTTTATTTTCTAAATGATGCTGGCCGTGAAAGCCTACGTACTTACTTGTATTTTGTCAACTTTTGCAAAAATTGGGTAACATAAACAGTTGTCACTTCTTTGTTTCTGTTTTCTTTTGTTAATTGAACATCTGAACTCTATCTTTCATGTTCTCCTTATCAATTATTGGGTCCTCATAACGTACGTCTTTAATAGCTCCCCAAATGAAAAAATCCATTGGCGTCAAGCAGGCCCGCCGTAAGCGGGCGTGCAAGGGGTGCACCGCACGCGGGCGGCACCTTCAAAGGGGCGGCAAATGTAGAAATCTCGTCATTTCCAAACTCATTTTCATGTATCAGTACACCATTTCATTTATAAAATATATTTTTCCTGAGTTATGCCTTCTTCTACAATCCCAATAAATGTATGATAATTGATAACAGTCTACACAGCCACCTTGGCTTCTAATCGTATTGATGAAAATATGTCCAGTAGAGGCTATTAGATGGCGGGCTTACGAACAGCATGAATGATGTCTTGATGACGAGTCTTTGGGTTTTTTGACAATCGGTTATTTAATTATATACCA
This sequence comes from Aphodius sticticus, assembly GCA_963966075.1. Lineage (NCBI taxonomy): Eukaryota > Metazoa > Arthropoda > Insecta > Coleoptera > Scarabaeidae > Aphodius > Aphodius sticticus. The sequence continues at coordinate 36,384,017 of OZ014507.1, read as the reverse complement.
GCGAGGAATGCTAAATCTTTGCAAAGATTTGCGACTCAAAGTCTGTTAATCATCTGTTATGATTCAAGAAATCAGACATTCACGGCGGCGATTTGTATAATGAAATTAATGCAGCGTTTTCTATCAGCCTAATTTTCCATTTAATATTTTACATCAATAGATGAGAATATTGCTTACTTTGCCGGTTTCGGTGGCATCTGGTGAAAGATCTTTCTCCCAAGTTGAAAATTACAAAAAAAATATTTACACTCAACTATGCACTAGGATAGGGCTTAATTTATCTATTGTTTCAATAGAACATGAAATCTAAAATAGTTTGTATATAACAGATTTCGCAAGTGTAAAATCAAGGAAAGTTCAGTTCCTATAGACGTTTTGTTTTGTTTTTTTGTGTTCCTATGTACTATGCGCGTTAAAAAAAAGTCGTACACCACATATATGCAACCAAATCTCCGGAAAATAATTGTTTTGGCTTTGTAACTGGTTCTTTCATAACCTATGGGCTGTCTGTCATTCTGACATTAATTATAAGTATGAAACAAGCAAATAATAGTATATTATTTGACGAGCACATAACTAAGGATATAAATGGCGAGCATGACGTTTATACGCGAGCCGTAGGCGAGCATATAAACATGCGAGCGATTTATATCAGTTGTGTGCGAGTCGAATACGACTCATAAATTCCATTTTATCAAATCTTTTAAATGTATTTGTCAATGGTGGCGAGGCGAAATGTCAAATGACTGTCATCCACGTAGGTTTATACTGACTCTGACAGTGCATTCGTATAATGATGACAGTTCCTTCAAATAATGAAGACATTATTTGAACGAACTGTCATTTTTATACAACGCTAGTGTCATTATAATCATTGGCGCGTATTATGATGGGGATTATATAGTCATAGAATACGTATGCAATGAACTTATTATATGTGAGTCGTAGATAAACATATACAAATAAAAACAAGCCAGTATTACACGATGGAATAATTAGCGGAACGACTTATTTTGGCGCGCATAGTACAAATTTATTTATAGAGGGTGTTAGTAAATAAGTGCGAAAAACTTCAGGGGGTGATTCTCCATGAAAAAATAATGACAGTTTGCTACATAAACGTATGTCCGCAAATGCTTCGTTTTCTAAGATACCGGGGTGTTAAAGTTTTTGTTAAAATCTGACCATTGAATCTCGTCTGAAGGTGGTCATTTACAACATTTTTTGTAGCTTTGCGCCTATTTTATTAGTGTTACTTTCTGTTATTGTTTTAGTTTAAAGTTATTGTATTAAATAGTTCTTTAAAAAAATTGAGATCATTAAGATGTTTTATTTTTTTGCATAAAAACGGTTCCCCCTACAAAAAAAGGCAGAGAGGGATTTTCTGTCACAAATTGAACGAGGAATTCCAAATGATTTTTAATTTGAAATATTCCAGTGGCGTACCATTTTTTTCTTTAAACAAAATCGATATCATTACCCGTATGCTGAACATAAAATTCTTAATTGCATGTCAAAAAATGCGCAAGAACTACCACTTAAAACCCACTAAATTTCATTTGCATATCTCGACCGGTTTCAGAGCAATAAATAAATTTTAAGAAAAACTTTAACACCCCGTATCTCAGAAAAAGAAGCATTTGCGGACATAGGTTTATATAGCAAACTGTCATTATTTTTTCATGCAGAATCACCCCCTAAAGTTTGTCGCACTTATTTACGAAGTTCGTACGTTGAGTCAGGTGCTTTTATCTCAATTTTCCTGCTTATTTAAGGAGTCAAAACAATTGATAATATGCAAGTGCAAAGTCTAATGTTTACTTTGAGCTCCTAGTGACGTTCTTGTGGCATTGAGTTCAGCTGCAATATATTCATAAATATCGGCAAAATCTAGTCGTGAAACGGACCAATTGGAACTTCGTGTATGTCACCCAAGTATGTATTTTAAACCATAACTGCCTACTACAATATAGAATAAATGAAACAAAATCACAAAAAAAATGAACCCACAATTTTTAAAGGTCATAGATTTGCTGCCCTCGCTAATTGGATAACAAAGAGATTCCAGTTAAAAAAAAAAGAAATGTTGTGCTAAACATTGTCTAAACTTAGAATTTTTAAAGAGATTCCGATCAACTCTCTACACTGTTAACTAAAAAAAAATGCGTCAAATACTCGTTGGCTTACATTTATTTTGGTGTCCTGTATACCTACCAGACAAACTTCCACAATTATTCATGAAAATCCTGAAAACACATCAGAATTATCCATATACATACATATAGACTATATAGAGGGTGTTAGTAAATAAGGGCGACAAACTTTAGGGGATGATTCTCCATGAAAAAATAATGACAGTTTTCTATATAAACGTATGTCCGCAAATGCTTAGTTTTCTAAGATACCGGGGTGTTAAAGTTTTTCTTAAAAACTGACGATGGAATCCCGTCTGAGGCAGGTCATTTTCAAAATTGTTTGTAGCTTTGCGCCTATTTAAAATTTTATTAGTGTTATTTTCTGTTATTGTTTTAGGATAAAGTTATTGTATTAAACGGTTCTTTAAAAAAATTGAGATCATTAAGATGTTTTATTTTTTTGCATAAAAACAAATTCAACGAGGAATTCCAAAATGATTTTTAATTTGAAATATCCTAGTGGCGTACCAATTTTTTCTCATTACCCGTATGCGCGCCAATGATGAACATACAATTCTTAATTACATGTCAAAAAATGCGCAATAACTACCTCTTAAAACCCACTAAATTTCATATGCATATCTCGACCGGTTTCAGAGCAATAAATAAATCGTCAGTTTTTAAGTAAAACTTTAACACCGTTTCTCAGAAAACGAAGCATTTGCGGACATACGTTTATATAGCAAACTGTCATTATTTTTTCATGCAGAATCACCCCCTGAAGATTGTCGCACTTAGTTACTTACACCCTGTATATTGAGTTCAGTCACTCGGTAGTGAAGTTAATAAAATGATTTTGATAATCTATATTTGATTATTTGTTTGCTTTTGATACAGCTCTGCAGTGAACCTAAAATTTGTACAAAAATAAGCAATATTTCTGGAAAATAATTGCATGCTTACAAGATAGTTTTAGTGCAGTTTTTAGTGTAAACATGGCCTAAAAGATGGGGACGGGGGCGGCATAGTTGGTTATGCACGCGGGCGCTCAAGTGGCTGGCGGCGGGCCTGGCGTCAAGTCGGGGAAACGCGGTCGATATTTGTATGGCCTATCCAGCGCTATCCACCGATCGTCGAACATCTCGTTAAGCAAGCCTCTTATTGCACCAGTTGTGTGAGCTGGAGCACCATCCATTTGAAACCACCCAATTACTAATAAGGAGAACATGAAAGATAAAGTTCGAGCTGCTTTCAATGTTTTATGTGCTAACTCTATCATGGACCAACAGCCACCAACAATAATATGTTAAAAGGAATTGAAGCATGTTTAGCCGAAAACGGCAACGTTTTTTAACAGTTGCAGAAATAGAATTAAGCAGGTTTTTTTTTTTTAATTTGCGATTTTGTTTTATTTTTAATATTGTGTTTTATTGTAGGCTTATAATATCTATATTAATTATAATGAAAAATGACCTAACAACTTGTTTAATAAAGTTCTGTTCATTACAAATTGTTCAGTTGTTTTCAAACACAAACTAGATTTGGCAATGTTTGCAATTTCTACTGTGCTGTTTAAAAATCGATTTCAGTAGGTACAAGTACATTTTAGGTAAAGGACATTGTACACAAAGTTGATCTAAAATTTTCCATAGAATTGAGAAATGTATTCATATGTTAGGGTTGCCATTTGAAAAAAATCGACCTTCAGTACTTTTCTCGAATTCAACTTTTATCTTATAATTTGAACACCCTGTATAATTTTTAGAAGAATTCTACCGATGTGTCGATAATATGTTACCTTCACAACAATTTTGTCGGACAACTTTTTTCGAAAAAAATGAATATCGCAAAAATGACACATGTTAGGTACCTATAGGGGATGTAACATAAAATTGACCTAAAATTTAATAAAGATTTCAAAAATGCGATAAAATACACGATGTTCCATTTGAAATATAAAAGTTGACATCATTTCCGGTGTAACCGGAAGGAACCTACAACTCAAAATATTTAAGTTGAGACGATCGTATCCAACAATATAAGTCCACAAATTTTCAGTCTCTCATTTCATTTTGTTCTCCATATACTTCTAATGGCAGCTCGTCGTGGGAGACCCTGTATAATATAAAAAGTAATAAAATTTGGTTTAACAAAACCTGGTCCGTCGATCTTATTCCCGCACAATACAATTTAATAGAGTTTAATTGATTTATATTGCCTGTGTGGCCATCTCTCGCCACTAAGAAAAATGAGTTTTGTAATTAGAAATTAGTACTCATATTTTCTGTAAGCAGTTCTGCATTTGGTTTTTATATTATTGTTAAATAGATTTTTAGTGAGGTGATCTTTAGCTATTCGTTTTAGAAACCTGTCCCTTTTATGGAGAAGCATTTTGGCTTGCAAGTAGTTTTGTGTTTGTTAGTAAGGGTTCATCTTTCTCCGACAAAGTCTCAGAGAAAGCGCCCAGATCTTATGCCCCCGAAAGAGTTCGATATATCAGATATATCAGATAGGAGCTGGAAAACCAGATAATTAATTAACGCTACCGTAAGTAAGATCAAGTTATAAAGATAAGTAAGATAGGGGTTGAGTTTCCAAATGGACACAGCGTCGCTTTGGTCGCCATCTTGAACATGTGGTTTAAGGACAGGGTTTTAGGCGAAGCCCTAAAACGGGCCCCTTCAGTTTAAAGTGTGATTTAAAATAAAATATGAGAAGGGACTTCGCCCTCGTTCGCCTACAGTACACAGGAACCGATTTATTCTTTCCAAGGACTATTTTATATTTTATTGCAAATCTAATTAAATGTTTAAGGGTAAGTGATTTTTATGTGTGATCTTTAACAACACTTGATTTATAAATTCCAACATAAAATAGTTTTATTTTTGCCAATTTTTCAAGGATAATAATTGACTCAAAAATTGAGTCTACATTTCAAAACGTCGGCGTTGCCACAGCACTACGCATTTTTTTAATGTATGCCGCTACAAATAGCAGCGGCGAGATCTTTGCTTGTACTGAAAAGGATAACAAATTATTTACGATCTTCTGTGGGAAAAAGACATTTACATGATTTGAGTACTTTATCCATTTAATAACTTAAATACGTGTGATATCAATTTGGAAAAGAAAAACCTAGGAGACCTATGACAATAAATAGATAAGTTCAGGGCCGCGTTTATCAGTAGGCAAAATAGGCACGCGCCTAGGGCCCGGGGAAAGGGGGGCCCGTAAGTGGCTCCCTTCATCCTAAACAAAATAGGGGCTAGGGCCCATTAATTGTATAATAAATAAATCGACTTAGAATTAGAATTCGAAATTATATATAATTTTAGAAAATTATATATAACAAAAATACTTTATAGCAATAATAATGCGATTTATTGCAACTCAAATTCAATTGCATATTGCCTATATCGATACTTCGGGGCCGCGTTCAGAAATCGGTCCGGAGGTCGGCGGTCCTCTATGCATGATTTCGGTGATTTCAGTAGTTTTTTTCGCGGAATACTTTTCCAATGTTTTTTTTTGTAGACGAGCCTCTATAACATCACATTTTTTAGAAAAATAAGCTAAATATTAAAAAAAAATAGTTTGACATAACTTTAGCTTCCCTAAAAAATAATTGGACTTGAGATATTAGAATTCCGTTAATTTGTGAATACCAGATCTTTTAATAAGACACGTGGCAATTTTGGCCGCTCGTTTAACAGTAATGAAATAACCCTTCATATAGTCAATGATTACACTCTTCTTTGTAAGTTTAAAGATTCAAGATTACATTTCAGCCTACCTAAAGAATGCAGTGCGAAAAAAACGGGATTGTTGGTATTTTTATACCATTTTTGAGATTTTGGGTTAAATCTAAAAAAAAAACTATCGTAATGACCTGTCTTTTCCTTGCGAGACACAAAAATGCTCGAACACAGTCGAGTATTTTCAAAACCGCAGAGCAATATACCAAACGCTTTATTTTCTAATTTGACAAAGAGCAGGTTTTTATGTTTTGAGGAATTCACGTGATGTCAATGAAAATAATTCTCAAAACTTGCGTAAATAAGATAAACTAATATGTAAAACCCATTTTTGGGAACTGGTGGCTTTTCATAAATTTGTAGATAAACGTACATTCAAGAATATTCATGTATGTACAAAATTAATAACGAAAATTCAAATTATTGATTGGTTTTTTGATATCTGGAAATTGCGTTGATCAGCAAAAATGCTTTTGCCCGAATTTAACTCTTGTATCTCTTCAAATAAACGAGAAGAAAAGCGACATCCTATATTTAAGATTTACATTCAATTTCTTTTATCTAGATCAGCGTTTCACAACCGCCGGTCCGCGGACCGGTGCCGGTCCGCAGAAATATTTGACCGGTCCGCGAAAAATTTCGCCCGTATCAAGACGGCTGAGGCAGCTACGAATCTGTGCAGCTACGAATCATTTACGGCAAGAACATACATTTGTAGGTATTTATTTATAAATATAGTAAGCGTCGCAAATTGTGTGTTGCTTAACTGTTAACACAACATATGTAAGTGGTTTTTATTGTATTTACATATATTATTCTATTAAATAATAGATAAATATCTATACTTCATAATACTTGCTATAGCTACCACTAGATGGCACCAATACCAGTCAATAGAAATGCGTGTAAAATAGGCACAAAAAGTATATTCCAAATACATATCATCTTCTTTTATTCTGAACTACAATATTGTACGACCATTAGTTTGGTGGTGGGAACATTGCTCACCTCTACATACAACATAGTTTACGACGATTCGTGTATACTCCACTCCAGTATTGTGTAAGATCACTTGTCATTTATTTTATCGCTCTCGAGCGTATTGTTTTTTAATATTGTGCGTTATAGTGTGTTGTGTGGTGCTTCGGAAAATAAATTTTCTTTCGTAAAACTGCACAAAAGGAGGAAGCCGCACAAAATGGAAGTAAAAAAAGTCAAAAGAAAAAAAGAAAAGGCAAATTGATAAGTATTTAAAGTTCGGGTTATTAGGCAATATTTATTTATTTATTAGGCAATATGATAAGGAGTATTTAAAGTTCGGTTTTATTGTACCCCTGGCAGCGAACTATCGCCACTGCCATTGTGTGTAGTATGTTCAGAAATTCTTTCAAATGAAGCTATGAAGCCGTCAAAACTAGCTCGTCATTTGTATTCAAAGCATAAACATTTTACTGATAAACCACTGGGCTTTTTTGAAACATTATATGATCAGATCAAAATTTAGAAAAGTCAAATGAAAATTATGATGACTACTATAGTAACAAGTCACTGCTTCAAGAGTCTTATTTCGTAGCTCTGCGTATAGCTAAAACAAAAACCATTCCCTATTGGTGAGGAGTTAGTAAAGCATTCGGTCTTCGATGTCGTTCAAGAAATTTTGGGTCCTCAAGCTGCTACAAAATTAGAGGCTGTAGTCTGTACTACTATCGGATACCACAACTCAGAAAAGAATGAATGACCTGGCCACCGACATTGAAATACAAGTTATAGTGTGTATACATATAAGTGTCCAGTTTATTAGGTCGAAAACAGTTTAAGCATGTACAAGTGTAAAAATCAATTTTATTTAGAAGTTACATAATTTACAGAAGTCTTTAAAATCACGTACTTAAAAAACATTAACAAAAAATTAAAATGGCAGCGTACCGGCATTTCTCCTCAAACTCGTTTTAAAATCATCAAATACGTTAAGTCGGGTATCTCAGCCAATTCATAACCGATTGACTTGAAATTGAGACAATCTTCTCCGATACATATACCAGTCCAGCAAGTTTTCTTTTACGAAATTTTCAAAACTTCTTTTTGGTTACAGATATTTGAGTGTTCAATTTGTTTTCAATAACATGCTAAACTGGAAAAAATACTATTTGCTAAAATCCTACGTACTGGACTGGGTTTTGTATCAGAGAATACTTAAAATCTGTCTATGTAGTAATTTTAAATCAATTAGGTGTGAATTGGTTGAGATATCCGACCGTTTTTGAAATGCAAATGATTATAAAGCAAACGACTTGTGCCAAACAAAATTTCTAGCAGAATATTTGATTTTATTGAATAAATTTGATTTTTACACTAGTACTAGGTACATGGTTAAACTTAGGTATCATTTTCTACCTCCAGGGTGGTATTACCCCTTAATCGTCAGCCGGTCCGCGAAATATTTCTCCCACTTTTGCCGGTCCGCAAGCGTAAAAAGGTTGAAGAACGCTGATCTAGATTATTTTTAAGGTAGCACGAATGCTAATGCTAAGGTAAAAAAAATAAGGAAAACTATAAAATAAACTGTAGAACCCACAACACTTTTAAGTAAGTTTTAAAAAAACTGAAAATGACAAAAAAAGGAAGTACACTCGCTTATAAAGCCACTGTTTAGTTTTGATAAAATAGTTTTAGTAAGTTATTGTTCCACATATTTATAGAAATAACAAAACATATTTTATAGCAGTTATCCAAATTTTATAGACTTCTGACAAAGATTTAAATGTCGATGAACAAAAAAACATAAATAGAAGTTTTATTTATTATTAAAAATCGCAGAGATTTTTGCAGGATTTGCTTTAGAGAAGTTAAATTTTATTTTAGATAACAAAATTTAATCCATCTCTCCTAATGTCAAAATAATTTTAAGATTATTTCTAACACGATCAGTCAGCAATACCGAGGGTTTATTTTCTATTTTAAGCTGGTAAAAAATTATTTGCGCGGTACACTTTCGGAGTAAAACATCAACGCGCTTGCTAAACTTGAAAAGGATTTTCTAAAAACACTCTATTATGATGATATCATCAAAACATTTATTGAAGCCAAAATTAAACAGTACCGAGTACTTGTACAAATTAACTGACAATTTCGCAGGAATGGGGGGGGGGCTTAAATCAATCCTATGAAAAGTAATATAACGTTTGTTCGAGGCAGCACCAAAATAAGTGCATAAAAGCACTTATTCTTTATTCTGCGCATCTACAACGGAAGTTTTACCCTTCCAAAACCTCCACTGCGCAGGCGTAGAAGAATAGCTAACTTTTACTACTGCTCGAACAAACCTATATTATAACATAACACTAATTTACTTTCATAACACTTATCGACACACAATATTGATATAACTAATACTTCCCTAGTGACTTCTGCTCTAATTTAAATGATACAATTTATCGATCACAGCTACCGTTGCGGATAATCAGAGCAACTTTTGTTGCGGTTTATATAGTTTTCTCCACTGCAAACACAGATCAATTTGCTTTCTCCCACTCTATACTTTACACCCAGCCATAATGGCATCTGAATGTCATGAAAAATAGGGCAGCTATTCTTTACACTTTTACCTCATTTTTTTAACGTGATGCCCAACTTTTATGAGCCAATTAATATTCGTTCAGCATCACTCCGAAAATATGTGGAGCAAGCCAGAAAATCAGTCTAAAACAGGGTAATTTGTACTGATAAATAAAAAATAACATGAAATACGATTTACTTTTATATTATTTATTATACTTCGTATCTCCAAATCGACAAAATAAAAATAAAAACAACTGCAGCATACACATATAACAATATAAATTGATGGATGAAATAAAGACCTCTGGATTTTCGGAGTCGCACTAGTAGTCTTACCCTATTATTGTGAATACTTGCATTCACCCCGCAAAGAAATAGGTGTTCTTAAATCCAAAAATTTGTTTGTTGGATAAAGGCAAGTAATAATTTACCAAGTATTATTAAATTCAACGCTATTATATTTAACCGCTGAAGGTGGCAAGGAAATCTTGAACAACCTTCTTCAGTTGTTTATCAGCATCATCGGTGATTTTGCCTTCTTTTGCAATGCTGGTCAGGATTGCTTGATGGCTGGTCCTAGAGGAGAAATTTCATTAGCAATTATACTTTATTGTGCAATGAAATGTTTAAAGTAAAAAGCATCCAGCACTATTAGTATGGTGGGTGATTTGCAACAACTTACTTAATGTGTTGAGAGAATTCCTTTTCAAAGGTGGTAATCTTTGCTGGGTCAACTTTGTCCAAGTGCCCCCTGACACCACAGTAGATGATGGCTACTTGTTCTTCAATGGCCATTGGCACATATTGTCCCTGCTTTAACAATTCCGTAAGACGGACACCACGGTTCAAGAGTTGCTGGGTGGCAGCGTCCAAATCGGAACCGAACTGCGCGAAAGCAGCTACTTCACGATATTGGGCCAACTCGAGCTTCATAGAGCCAGCTACTTGCTTCATGGCCTTAGTTTGGGCAGCAGATCCTACACGGGATACGGAGAGACCTACGTTGATGGCGGGACGGATACCCTTGTAGAACAATTCAGTTTCCAAGAAGATTTGACCGTCCGTGATGGAAATTACATTAGTGGGAATGTAAGCTGATACGTCACCAGCTTGTGTTTCAATTACAGGCAACGCAGTCAAGGAGCCACCGCCATGGGCATCAGACATCTTAGCCGCACGTTCCAAGAGACGAGAGTGAAGGTAGAATACATCACCAGGGTAAGCTTCACGACCTGGTGGACGTCTCAGCAACAAGGACATCTATACAGAAAAAGATACAATATTATTAAACAAGATAATTTAAAAAAATATAATATTATTAAATAAGATAACTTTTCGTCGATCGTTTATTTATGAGTTAGTTTAGTGAATAGTAAATCGTTTATTAGAAAGGTCTATAAATGCACACTATTAATGAATCATTTGTTATAGCCAATCAAACGTCGTCATTCTAGCCAATCGAATATACGTGAAATAAAACCATCCAATCAAAACATTCCGTTTTCCAGAATCGCAGTAGAGAACTGTCAGTGTCAAATTACATAAATTGTCATATAACCTCAAAAGAAATCGGTGAAGAAACATCTATGTAGACGCCGCCAGAACAATACGATCGACGAAAAAATGTTGTCGAAAAAAACTCGAATATTAATCGGCGATTAATGATCTCAACAATTAACCAGTCTCGATCATTAATCGCTCTTCTTAATATACTTGTTGGTTAAATAACTATTATGTACAACGTTAATGCAAGTTAATATAATCAAGTATGACTAGGTTGTTTAGTGCACAAACTTTTAACTGTAACCACTAAAACTTTGTATAATTGACAAAACAAACTGACATCTAGTACATACCTGACGGTAAGCGACAGCCTGTTTGGACAAATCGTCGTAGATAATCAGGGCATGTTTTCCATTGTCTCTGAAGAATTCACCCATAGCACAGCCGGAATATGGGGCGAGGTACTGGAGAGGGGCAGCATCGGAAGCGGTAGCGGATACAATGATGGTGTAACCGATGGCTCCGCTGTCTGTCAAACGTTTCAAGATCTGGGCGACAGTGGATCTCTTCTGTCCAATGGCGACGTAGATGCAGTACAGCTTCTTCTTTTCATCATCGGCTTCGTTGAATCTCTTCTGGTTGATGATGGTGTCGATAGCCAGCGCAGTTTTGCTATAAACGATAAATATGTTTCAGGGGCACAAGCAAGCGTTTGATATATGTACCCAGTTTGACGATCACCAATGATAAGTTCACGTTGACCACGACCAATTGGTACAAGAGAATCGACGGCCTTGATGCCAGTCTGCATAGGTTCCCTTACAGAAATACGTGGAATGATACCGGGGGCCTTGATGCCAACACGGAAGCGTGTCTTGGTGTCGATTGGGCCTTTGCCGTCAATAGCGTTTCCTGTAAACACGTAAAAAAACAATTTTAAGTAAGAAGCATAATAATTCACAGAACTTCCGTACCTAAAGCATCTACTACACGGCCCAACAACTGTTCACCGACTGGAACATCTACGATGGCACCAGTACGTTTGACGATATCACCTTCTTTGATCAACTTATCGTTACCAAATACTACAACACCAACGTTATCGGGTTCCAAGTTAAGGGCCATACCCTAAGAATAAGCAGAATTATAGTATTATATATTCTACTGTATTTTAAAGTTCAATTTGTTAAAATTACTGTTATATAAGAATTAATAATAATTGCTAGAATTACCTTTAAACCGGATGAGAATTCCACCATCTCATCAGCTTGGATGTTCTTCAACCCATAGACACGGGCGATACCGTCACCAATGCTCAATACTTTGCCAGTTTCTTCCAAGTCGGATTTTGGGGCGGATCCCAAAATACGTTCCTCCAAAATTGAACTGATCTCAGCTCCATGTTGGACACCGGAGACATGGAGTTTACGTGCTGCTACTGAAGCTGCTGGGGCTGCAACACCTGCAGCCTAAAACAGTTAAAAAATAATATGATTACATTCAGTTCTTATATAATTTACTTATAGAGACTGCAATATCAATTTTAACCTATAAAAAAAGATGGGCACAAATGTCTGTTACATAACATCACCAGGTTCATTACATTGCATGTGGGAATGAGTTTTTAATGATAAAAGTTATGTGCAATAGTTGGCGTAGACTTGTTTTTTGAAGAAATTGGAGGTTTTTACTTCATAACTTTTATGTACAATTCCTCCTCAAACAGAATAATATAAATTGATTATGTCACAGTACTAAGTGCGGACACCGGATTTTTCATAAATAATTATTCAGAAGATAAAGCAATTGTACGTGAATCAATAATTAAAGTTTAATAACTTACTTGGGAGACGGTGTTTGGTAAACGCCTGGCCACGGAGGCAGCAAATCGGGCTGATAGCAGAGACATTTTCGACGTTTTCCCAGCAGTTAAAATGGAGAGTGCCGACAGGACAGTGTGGAATTGTCCTATCTGCCATGCGCCGCAAAAACCTACAACCCACATCAATTTAAAGACTTTGGGAGGATTATGCAACTCAATTATATTATAAAAATTAATAATATTAATTAAAAAAATACATAAGGATTATTAAATTAAAGTTTCTTTGAACAGATTATATCGGCTACATCTTAACGTAGATATTTTATAAACAGGAACCAAATTTGTGCTATTGGGCGGCCTTTTTTAAATTACATTAAATGGTAAATAATGTCATACCTACTTCATATCACGACTTCCACAAGTTATAATTTTTAGGTGGTTAAGGCGGAATATAGTAAACCAGATTTTTGATTTTATTTTAGTAACCTTGCCTTTACTTTAAAACCTATTCATTTTTAGCCATTTTCCCATGGCGGATAACCTTACAACTTCAAATTTTCACAAAAAATAGAAAAATCATTTTTCTAATTTTCTTTTGTCACTACCTAACCGCATACAAATATACTTTGCATAACAATACCGACCTTGATAACATAATCTAGGCCTTTTAGGAATTTAAATATCAATATTTCCTCTTCAAAATACAAGAGCAATGACAGAATTTTAACGGACTGACACAACCGTGGACACCATGTGGACCAATGTGGACACTAACGTAAAACATTGTTTTTATCCTACACTATGTGACAATGTCATTTTCGCGTCTCTATGGAGACTCGAAAAAGATGCTGTTTGTCCACCAGGCGTATTACACACTTTTCAGAGCTAGCCACACAAAAAATTGTACACAATATTGTAATATAACCGCTAAATAAAACAATATTGCCGCAACATTTCTACAATATATTTCTGTGATTTTGTAATATTGGTTTTATGTATTATTTATATCTAGGCAACCTCCTATGTCCTACCACGGATACATAACGGCCCATGTTAGTGAAACATCAAAGTTACATATGTATTGCATATTACATACATTATTTGTAGTATTTAAACAACGTTATAATATTGTTTAAATATTGCAAATAATGTGGTGAACTTGTATTATAGCGTTATTGAAATATTATAAAAAACGTTATTACAACATCACAGGGATAAATCGGTATTTTGACCACGTTATATTTAAAATGTAGTAAAAAGTTACCTAGTTAAAATGTAGTAACATTTTGTGCATTATTTGAACAACACTATATATATATAGGGCGTATTTACAAGAATGCAACCTTTTTTTTTTATAATAATCAATGTATAAAGGTGATATACGGGCGAGATGTAAATTTGAAATAAATTAAAAATTACAGTCACAACCTGGATTTGAATCTTTGTGTCGCTAGCACAATGCTCTATCCAACTGAACTATTATTTCAATAGCTCAGTGATGCGGCAGTGCCCGCAGTATTATGTTCTCGTAGTAGCTTTGTGTTACTTCTTCCTTCGATGCCATTACCATGCTTTTACCCATTTCGTATTTCAAGTTATTTGCAAAGTCCTCACTTGTTAAATGCTCCATGCAAATAACGCTGGTCTTGTAGTTGAAATTATTTCTCCGCCGGCAGAAACTTATCCATTTCTTTAAAACGTTGGCATCGGGCAGAAATGAATAAAATCTGATGTGGCCAGGCACATGACTTTATCATACTACATATAAAATTAATAGTTTAGCTGCATGAGATTCTATTTGATCAAGCTCGGCTATGTCTGCATTAAAATAAAACTAGTAGAACTAGACAGATATCTCGATTAAAGCTGCGTTCGGATATTGAACTCCGTTGACACCGGGTACACCGTCCAAATGACACTTACGTGTTATTGGGTGTTAAAGGTGTAACGGTGTTCAATATCCGAACGCAGCCTATATTGACAGTAGTATTTACAAAACATTAGCGTTTGACACTAGCTACTGTCATTAGAATCAAAAAATCTGACATATCCTGGCTACTAGTTTTAAAGCAGTACGACCGATCTCGATGAAATAGAATTTGCTCATGCAGCTGAACTAAAAATTCTACCAAAAGATGTCATATACATAAATTATAGAAAATTTCCTCTCCTTTAATTTATTATTCAACTATTTTGACGACATTACACAAATAGAGGCTCATTTGCAAAATCTTTGCAAAAATGCTATGAGTAAACTACCAGTTCCTTTGGACCATTTTCAACAGAAAGCTTTTCAGCTCTACGTTTGGTTATGAAACTTCTAAATATGAAGTTTCGTCCCGACAATTAATCGTCGCCACAAAAACGGGTACACACACACACACACACACACACACACACACACACACACACACACACACACACACACACACACACACACACACACACACACACACACACACACAGACATTTTTTGTACCTTGGTCAAAAATGTGCAGGGGACCCAAAAAGACATATTTCCGCTAAAATCTCAAAAAAATTTTTGGCACGATTACAATACTTTACATACTGCGTGTGATAAAGTAAAAAAAAACTTCATTTTGCTGTTTTGTTTTGTATGTAAAGTATTGTAATCGTGCCAAAAAAAATTTTTGAGATTTTAGCGGAAATATGTCTTTTTGGGTCCCCTGAACATTTTTTACCAAGGTACAAAAAAATGTCTGTGTGTGTGGATGTGGGTGTGTGTGTGTGTGTGTGTGTGTACCCGTTTTTTGTGGCGACGATTCCGGAGAAACTACTAAAGGTATCGGGACGAAACTTCATATTTAGAAGTTTCATGGCCAAACTTAGAGCTGAAAAGCTTTCTGTTAAAAAGGGTCCAAAGGAACTGGAGGTTTAGTCTTAGCATTTTTGAAAGACTTTGTAAATAAGCCGGCATTTCTGGAATTTCGTCGAAATAGTTAAATAATAAATTAAACTAGAAGAAATTCTGAATAATTTATGACTATGACTTTTTTTGGTACAATCAATAGTTTAGCTGCATGAGCAAATTCTGTTTCATCGAGATCGGTCGTACTGCATTAAAACTAGTAGCCAGGATATGTCAGATTAGATGTGATTATAATGACGGTAGACAGTGTCAAACGCTAATGCTTTGACAATACTACTGTAAATACAAGCTGCGTTCGGATATTGAACACCGCTAAGGTGCGCTTTCATTAGTGCTAATGGCAGTGGTAGTAGACGCCATTATAGTATTTCTAATAGAATTTCATCACGACATGTGAGAAACACTATAATTTCGTCTGCTACCACCG
This sequence comes from Aphodius sticticus, assembly GCA_963966075.1. Classification (NCBI taxonomy): domain Eukaryota; kingdom Metazoa; phylum Arthropoda; class Insecta; order Coleoptera; family Scarabaeidae; genus Aphodius; species Aphodius sticticus. The sequence continues at coordinate 36,367,927 of OZ014507.1, read as the reverse complement.
CCATTACAACCATTGCCACCAATCGGAACGCACCTTCACACTTTCTACACCCAATAACACGTGTCATTTGGACGGTGTACCCGGTATCAACGGAGTACAATATCCGAACGCAGCTTTAATCGATTTATCTGTCTAGGTCTACTAGTTTTATTTTAATGCAGACATAGCCGATCTCGATCAAATAATATCTCATGCACCTAAACTATTAATTTTATATATATATAGTATGATAAAGTCATGTGCCTGGCCACATCAGATTTTTCTTTCCATAGTGCAAATGTATTTGGTTATATCTATATGTCAAGGTGTTGTCAAAGTATGTTGTATTTTGTTGTGAACGTACGTAGTCAGGAAGCCTACGGTCCCAGGCCCAAACAAAAAATGAATAAACAAATGAAGAAATAAATAAATATGAAACTAATCATTGTTTTCTCGAAAGTGTAATTGTCATTCTGAGTAAAATGCTTCAATTGGTTTTTCGATTACTTAAGACGGTTTTGTATTATTTCAAACGGCTGTAACTTTTTAAGGAGTTGGAGAACGTATATATACATTTTTTAATCAGTATGACATTATAATTATATAAAAGACGTATTTTTTAGGAGAAAAAGTGAGTCATGCCTGTACATGTGTGCGATTTTATTTTTTTGTAGTAAATCAGGCTAGAAACATTAGAACCTGTGTAGGGGCTTCTACTTCTGACCCATACCGCTAAACAACATGCGCAAGCGCAGAAGACTTGGCGCCGCTGTCAAATCTGGTAACATAATATTGCTTAAATTCCCCAGAAAACACGCATTCCATGTAAAATTACCAATTTCGGCTTTAATCATGAAGTATTTTGTATCTACGTATCCCAACTCAAGGAACGTTGCCGCGGGTGTACTTGTTTCTATGTACTTTGGAAAATTTGCTGAACTGTCCTAACCTAAAAACACAGTAGGTATTTTGGTTATCATGTTCACTTCCATATAATTATTCAGTTTTCAATGAATGCATGTCATTCTCAAACTTATCTTTTATCGATTACATTTCATTTGATACTAATTAGGCTTTTTACAAAGCACAGTTGCCAACTTAATTTATTCCTGGGAGAAATGCGCGCGCACATCGTCAGATAAAAATACAGATCGAGGAACGTCTATTAGATTTATTGCAGTTCAGACTTCAGTCCCAAATGCTAGTTAATCAAATTAGTATTTGTTATTTTTCATTTAAGTTATACAGTTTAGTGTGTTGCTATCCAAACTATGTTGTATACTTGCAAATGACCTTGTGTTTAAGTTAACAATAAAGTGTCTGCTGGTTCACACTTTTGCCAAAACTGTAAGGGTGCAATAACATATGCAATATAATAGTAATCAATCAAAAAAATAGAAACCAATATTGAAAATTGTTAAGAGGGGGCGGGCAGGTTTTTATTTTAAAGTTTATTTTAAATACATATATCTGGAAAAGGGTAGTGTTGCAAACAAAACTAAAAATGACGCAAACTAGTGCAAACCATCTGTATAAATAGAATTACAAATTTCGAAAAAGTATGGGCTACTGTGAGTCTGCCATCCCCTGCGCAAAAATTATGAAGTTTATATACGAGCCGCAGGCGTGTGTATATACACGCGAGCGTTTATATCCGTTATGTACGAGTCGTTTTATGTACTACTCAAATTCCGTTTTATATCAAATATATTAAACATATTTTGTCAATGATGGCGATGCAAACTGTCAACCATGTAAGTGTTGACAGTAGCTTTGAATAATAATGAATTCCTTTGAATAAAGAAGTAATTATTTAAATGAACCGTCATCATAATCATTGGTGTGTATTATGAGTTGCATATAAATAATTTTACTTACCTTATGAGTTACGATGCGCATAATGTCTGCAACTACAAATGTCCAAGGAAAAAAAAGATACAACATCACAATTATGAAATACTTTAAATTATAATTAAGAATTAGACACAAACAATATAAAATTAGGATTTTTGCTTCTGTTCTTTCTTAGCTGCTTCCAAAGCAGCTTCAACTTTTTCATGGTCTGTTATCAAAGCTTCCACTTCCTTGCTGGTCAAGATATTAATAATGGTTCGATTATCCACACGACTCAATGTAGCCATTTCAATTTTTTCAGAAGTTAACTTTGTCATATCCAATGTCTTACTCAAGACCTTAATAGCCAATGCTTTTGCATCCTTCAGAGTCATGTCTCCCTCCTTATACTCCTGCTTTAAACTGGAAACGGCAGCCTAGAAAAAAAAAAGGGTAATTTACATCAAATGATACCAATACCAATAAAATGTAACTTACTGAGCTATTATTTCCAATGCAAGTAGCCTTCCAACCACTATAGTTTCCACTAGGATCAGATTGATACAACTGGTATCCATAATGTTTATCCCATCCCATATACAAAATTGATACACCAAATGGTCTTTTTCCTAAAAACAACATATTTAAATTAAAATGTACGGTAATAATTTTCTGAACCCGGTCTACTACAACTTTGCAAATGCGGCTAAATCAAGTGCAGCATCAAGATGCAAGTGCAGCTCATGAACTTATACCTATGTAAAAAATTCAATCCTCTACCTCGTAAACTAAATGAAACATACGGGGTCTTGCATCAAAAGTGGGCCAAACTACATAATAAAAATTCCAATAGGAATTTTATCATAAATGCATATTCATTAGGTAATAAAGGCTAATCAATAATGATGGTAGATATCTATTTTAATTAAGCTGCACAAATTAAGAGATAAAACACCTTATATTAAATTTTGAGTATCAATCAGGGCTGTGGAGTCAGAGTCGTGGAGTCAGAGTTCAGACAAATTTCAGAGGAGTCGGAAAAAATGTACCGACTCCGAGTCCAGGATTCATGACTGTAGCAAAAAACATGCAAGATGGACGTTGCCTCAGCACAGCAAACAAATAAATCCAAATATTCTGAGGTCTTTTACAATGTACCTACATACATATGTAAATATTCAAATTGCAAAACACACTTTCCAAACAAATGTGAAGACGATTAACAAAAGCAATCTGACAAAAATTTGAAAAAGGCAATTTGAACAAGAGAGTTAAAATGAGATGGGGAAGTAAGCCATAGTTCAATGTATTTGGTATTTGTTCAGAAGTTATACCTGTAGCCCTAATTATGATTATTTTCAGCTTTGAAAATAATTAAAAATGATTTAAGGGCATCTTTGCAGGAGAATTATTTGGAACTATACTGTCCCTCATAACAATTTTATTAACGTAATTGCACTTAATTTTGTTTTTATTAGAATGAATTTTATTTCATATTATACAATGTATCTTATGGGTGTTATTGATAATATTAGAGATAGAAAGTCGGTTAAATGGACAAAGTCATGCCGATTTGTATGTTCTCTAATGAGAAAACAGTTTAATACTACTGATTTCAGAGATATTTAGAATAAACAAAGAAATTACATTTTATAAATAACGTTTTTATTTGTGGTCCATTTATTTGTGTTTAAATAACTTTTTTATTTGTGGTCCGATCAATAGGTCTTTTAGATATCTTATAGGCCGTTTTTATTTACATAGAGTAGTTAATCAGTTTAAATATTTTTGCCAACAAATTCGCTGGACACAAATAAAACTTCTGTTCTTCTTATGGGTTCAGCATTTGTTAGTGACTTTTCTTTCCTGGTAGTGTTTTTGTTTTTATAGCAAATTTAATATTACACGGTTGTTTTATTCTGTGTCAAATTTGTTATTATTTACATGTAAGATTTTTATTTATTTGAAAATATTTTTGTATGCAATTTTCCTAGAGTCGGAACACGCTGGAGTCGGAGTCGAGAATTTGTATACCGACTCCACAGCCCTGGTATCAATAATATTCTATTGCATTACCTCCGTACTGGGTGTAAGCTTGCTTCACATCACACAACCATGAAACCAATTGCTCGCATGGAATAGATTCGCCATACTGAAAAAGGTAACGTTGACCAAGAAGACGCAATTCATTAGTTAGAACATTAGCATCAGATGTTATACCAGCAACACTGCAGACCATATCACTATAACAAAGTAAGAAGTATAAGAAATTCATGATTCTTATATAGTCCATACTCATTCAGTTTGTAAATTTTTTCAGAAGAGAACACCTCATCCAAAAGTTTATTTGTATTACGACGTTCCGCAGCTAGAAGTATTCCATCATTTGCCAAGACTCCCAAACAGGTACCCGCATGACTAATAGCCTCCATAGCATATTCAACTTGATATAAACGCCCTTAAAATACGATAGTATTATGAGTAAAGCAGTTAATTATGAAAACATATAATATGAACGGTATAGAAACCCTGTTATACCTTCTGGGGAGAATATAGTTGTTCGTGTATCATACCGGCGAGCCTAAGAGGAAAAATAACAAATGTATTAACAACTATCATGACAGTGCATCAAATGAAACATAACCTAAGCCTTTCAATTGATATCCAATATTAAAAAAAAACAAGAAATGGTCATTAATGTATCTGTTACAGATTCTGGCTACATTCTAGATGCTACTCTATATAAAAATTTTACGTACCATTTTGATAATGTAAGTTTTCAGCGATTGCAAACGAATTCCTTTCAAATAGGTAAATGATTTGTCAAAACGCCGATGACAAAACGCTGAAGAGAGCTACGTATAGATGTGGTACGACATCTTGACAACGTAAAATACTAAAATTCCGGAATGAATTTTGCTATTGACGAACTTCACATTGATATTGTTTTTGATATGAAATGGCAATGTTCAAGTGATTGTACTTTGGACTTTTCAACATTGATCGAACATGCAAATTATTAACAGTTATTGCAGAGTTTTGTTTGACCGGTTTTAAACATCGTTGCACTAGTTACAAGTTGTGTGTAAAATGACCTCCGCTGTTAAAGGTATAATGTATTTTTTAATTCTTATCGAAGTATAAAGGTATTGTTTATGATTGATCAACAATATGAATATTTACAACTTTTTTTTTAAATCACATTTCTTTTTTATTTTTTCTTCACAGATCCTCTAATAAATGTAGGGGAAAGATTTTTAATGGTAGCATTGTTTTTATATATGATGATAATAGGATTGCTAAAAACACTTTTTTTATGGAAATTTAAATAATTTTTTCTTTTGTTTTTTCTTATTAATATTAAGATATAAATGTTGTTAAGTTAATACAACACATAATTGGCGAGTTTGATACATATGTATGTTTATAAAGTGATAAAAAGTAACAGATAAATGAATTATTAACAACTAATTTAAACATTAATTACTCCTATACAGTTCTTAAACACATATCGTTAACAATACCAAACATAATATTCGCCATTTTCTGCATTTTAGTGAATAAAAAGACTGATTATTTATTAATGTTCTCAATAAATATATTTTTTAAATATTTTTTTATATGTATTATATCAGAATGATGTAAGTAGATATATTGTAACATCATTGTTGAAATCAAGTAGTGTTACCTTTACAGCAATATATTATCCTAATATACAATACCACAGAGTATTTATTTCATATGTTTTTCTTAAGCGTTATATAAGAGTGCACAAGGTACAAAAGTCCAAGTCTCAAGATATAGGCATCGAGATGATATAATATATTATATCTATATATATATATATATTCATCTCGATGGATATAGGACAAAATGATGATGCATATTATTATGTATTTAAAAACTATAACCATTTTATTGAAAAATACATATGTACATGTATAAACTTACGTTACAACTACATATAACATTAGTGAATAATTAAATTATTTTTTATTCAGGAATTTTTATTGTTGGTGCTAAAAGAACACCTTTTGGCACTTATGGAGGAAAATTTGTTAAAACAAGTGCAACAGAGTTACAAGCGGTAGCTTTTAAAGCTGCTATCGCACAGGCAAACGTGAGACCGGAGATGATTGATTCAGTTGTTGTAGGCAACGTTATGTCGGTAAGTATCAATCTATTCGGATTTCATCATTTCCTATTAATTAAAAATGAATTTCTTTAGCATTCATCACCTGATGGAATATTTGTTTCAAGACATGCAGCTCTCCGTAATGCTATTCCAATAGACAGACCTACTTTGAATGTAAACAGATTGTGTGGATCAGGTTTCCAGTCTGTTGTTAATGCCTGTCAGGTGAAAAAAAATGTGAAGTTATTTATAATAACATTAATATTTAAATTTTTCCAGGAAATTCAATCTGGAACAGGAAAAGTTATTCTTACAGGTGGAACAGAGAACATGTCACAGGCTCCATATTGCGTTCGTAACATGCGGTTTGGAAGTCCGTTGGGCGTTTCCCCTGTTATGGAAGATTCCCTATGGATAGGACTAACGGACACATACTGTAAATTGCCTATGGCACTGACGGCGGAAAAACTTGGTGCTCAATTTAAAATTACTCGCGAAGAAGTTGATAAGTTTTCTAACAGATCACAACAAAATTGGCTGGCTGCTCATGAGGCTGGAAGATTTAAAGACGAATTAGCTCCAGTGCCAATTACTGCTAGGGGAAAAACTGTGGCAATTGATGTTGATGAGCATCCAAGGCCAAAGACCACCTTCGAGAGTCTTCAGAAACTCCCCAGTTTATTTAAAGAAAACGGTTTAGTCACTGCTGGCTCTGCTTCTGTAAGTACTCAAAATTAGTATAGTTGACCCACGGTAATCCGACAAACGTTTTGCAAGGCGGTGTCGGATTATAGAATGTGTTGGACTATAGATTAATGTAATCCGACAAATTATGTATGAACAGTAGAGAGTCAATAATCCGAACTACGGTAATGAACGTTTGCTAATCCAAACGCCCAAAAAACAAATAATACAAAATAAATCGCTGAGTAACCGAGTAAAAAGATATTTTTGTCGATTCCTGCTTACAGATATATTGCTTTTGCTCTATATCTTGTAGCCAACACTAGTATTTTCTATTATTTAGCTGCAATATTTGATAATCCGAATCACCTTCGGTTCCAATTAGTTCGGATTATCGACGCTCTCTATCATCTCTATATCTCTTATCAGTCTTATTTTTTCTTTAATTGTTAATGTTTTGTGCTTATGCTTTTGGGTTTGCGACAGGGTTGTTATATTTAAAACAATTTGTTTTAAAACCGTGTTTTAAAACAAATATTTTGTTTTAAATAATTTTGTTTTAAACATGTTTTGAACATGTTTTACCGATATTTGAAAGGTTTTTGTAATTTTTCATAAAGTATTACTATACTAGTGGTGGCAAGTAAAACAAGGAATGAAAAGATGCTGATTAAAATGCTTACAAATAAAATAATTGCATAATTTTAAACATGTTTGAAACAAGTTTTATTTCATGTTTAAAACAAGTTTTTCTTGCGAAATGTTTAAAAACATTGTTTCGTTAATAAACATGATTTTATAAAAAAAAACCATGTTTGTTTTGTTTAAAATAAAAAACGTTTTTTATAACAATCCTGGTTTGCGATTGTGACACGTGTAGATATGCGTTGTATACTGAGACAATACATTTTATTCATCGTTTCGTCGAGCAAAAGTTAGATTGTCGTTTGTATGTACATTCTTATAAGCATGTCGGATTATAAGGGGTGGCCGATTAGACAGGGGCCAGATTACCGTGGGCCAACTGTAGTTCGCAATAACGCGACTAGTCAATTTAAGATACCACATAAATATGGCACGGACACTCAGCAGAAATAGTGAAAAGTGATAGAATTCACTAAGTAGCATGTAATTAATGCTTGGACCTCCATCTTTAAAGCTGCAAGGAAAGGAAACAAATGATAAATCTGCGATGTGGTGCGGTAATTTACAAGTGGCAAATCATCCTCTATTTCTATCTAGTCATGTGTAATTCAGTACCTTTGAGCTGTTTAATAGTAAATTACACAACATGTGGTCTCTGTATTGCGCATCTTGATGAAAAATTGTATTGTATTTAGTAAAGGCATTTTTGAAATTGCAATTCAAACAACAATAAATGCAATATATACAACAAATTAAATAAGAATCAACAATAACCAACAATTAATGACGAACAATAATTCTATTAATAATCGAAAGTACCTGGCAATAACCTTAAATAGTAAGAAATACAGAGGACTGTCAAATTCGGATGTTAGCATTCATTCATAGTTCAGTACGTTGACTGATCATTAATAGTGATGCAACGGAACTGTCATAACAGAAGCAGAAGCGGAAACAGATGTCCAAAAGGAAACAGATGTCCAAAATATTTTTTAGCGGAAGCGGATGCGGAAATACTATAAAAAATAATAATTTTTTATGATGTGACATTTTATTTATTAATCTAATATAAATCTAACAAAGGCATGTTGTACTTCATAAAAAGTAATTTTGCCGCTACACCCTGTTTCTGTGATCTTCGTATATGAGGCCAGCTCCACTGAATATTTGTTCACTGGCAACGCTACTGGGAGGAGTTGATAAATACTGCCGCACTAGTGGTAAGAGGGTATCACTTGTGTCCATTTAATTTCCACCACATTGCACTCTTAACTTATGTTAAAACACAAAACTATTATAGTTATTTAACCAACAAGTATATTAAAAAGAGCGATTAATGATCGAGACTGGTTAATTGTCGAGATCATTAATCGCCGTTTAATATTCGAGTTGGTTACAAAATTTTTTCGTCGATCGTATTCTTTTAGCTTCGTCTACGTAGATTTTTCTTCGCCAATGTCTTTTTAGGTTATATGACAATTTATGTAATTTGACACTGACAGTTCTAGAGGCTGTCAGTGTACATAGTTTTGATTGGAAGGTTTCATTTACCATATGTTTGGTTGGCCAATCAAACGACGTCTTTACGTCGTGTGATTGGCTATAACAAATCATGCATTAATAGAAATCGTGCATTAATAGAGTTGTTTAATAAACGATTTCCTATTCACTAAACTGACTCATAAATAAACGATCGACGGAAAAGTAAATGAACACGTAATTATTCATAAGTGCAAAATGCATACTACAGAGCCCACGGCGTAGTAATAAACTACAAAACAAAACAATCGTAACGCGTGCAGCCACGCGCCCCACTCAACCCTCGCCGCATGCGTTCGGCCAATTAGCGCGTATCTCGTGAATCACACCATATCTGGAAACTTTCGATACACTTCTGTTATAAAATTGCGGAAACGGATGCAGAAGCAGAGATGAAAAAGTTTGCAGAACTTCCGCAGTTGCGGAAGCAGAAGCAGAGGTCTGTTGCATCACTAATCATTAACCCAATAGTTTTTTCTATTTACCACTTACGATTTGCAAAATATCAAAAATAAAAAATATCAATACTCATTGGCCAAAAATCAATTAAATTAACCTATCGGCCAAAATTGATTTAGTTATTGTTTATTTGACAATTTTCGACTATTTTCACCAATTCATAGCTAGATTCATAACCAAAAAAGTTATTTTTGTTGGTATATTGGTGATAAAAATTGACTGGATAATTTCTTTGGTGACATTTTGTTATAACTTTTTTGCAGGGTATTTGTGATGGAGCTGGTGCTGTACTTGTTGCTAGTGAAGAAGCCGTTAAGCAATATAATTTGACTCCACTAGCTAGAATTGTTGCCTACTCTTATGTTGGTGTGGAGCCGTCAATTATGGGTATTGGACCAGTTCCTGCTATACAAAACATACTGAAAGCAACTGGAAAATCAATTGGCGATATTGATTTAATTGAAGTATGTTGATATTTTTTTTTTCAAGAAGATTATGAAGGTATATAATTTCCTTTTTTTCTAGATAAATGAAGCATTTGCAGCACAAGCATTATCTTGTGCTAAAGAGTTGAAAGTGGATATGGATAAGTTCAATGTTAATGGTGGTGCTATTGCTTTAGGACATCCTTTGGGAGCTACAGGATCGAGAATAACCACTCATTTGGTTTATGAATTGAGAAGAAGGAAAGCTAAATATGGAATTGGTTCTGCCTGCATTGGTGGTGGACAAGGCATTGCAGTTATGATTGAAGCTATGTAAAAACAACTTATTTCTTGTGTAGGCTTCCTTAATTAAGATCACTTATCTATGTACTATATTCTATATTATATTTTATAATGTTTTATACTCATATGTGTGATAAACTAATAAACTATATTGTAAAACTGGTAAATCATACGTATAAAATTTTCAGTATGCCAATTACCATCAAGTTTGCTTAAGGGGGTCTTCTGCTTTGTTGGTTTTAAAAAATCAATTTTTTTTGCTTTGTTCTAACCTAGAGGGTCTCAGAATTGTTCCTGTAAGAGGGTTTTGCAAAATTTCCCATAGTTCTGGAGTTATAGCCGGTGATTTGTGTGTGCGTCGACCAGTGTTGTGATACGGGAGGAAGAAATCCCTCCAACCGTGCGAAATGCGTACGGTTGGATTACATGGATTACATTACACGGTTGGTTACATTATAACGTCGAAAACTAAACGTTTTGGTTGGTCTTCCATATAAACTAATACATACTAAGTCTGGGTTTAGCGTCACCGGATATAGCAGCAAAGTCGCATGTAGCGACGCGCACGCCATGGATTTTGAGCATGTTATGGTTAGTTATAGCGTCCGACTGGAGTGGATGACGCGATTCGACTTGCGTACGGGTCACTATACTACCCCTTTCGGCGTTGGTATGATGAAATCCTCATGTTAGTTCACGATGGCGGCACCTGTCATTTGCCGTGTTTTTGTTTGTGCGGTTATTGTGCACATAATATGTAATACGAAACTATGATACGAAATGTCTGGCTACAAAAGAAAAGTATTAACCATGCAAGACAAATTTGCGATCATTAATAGATTAGAAAATGGAGAAACAAATGTCGCTATATGCACGTCTTTTAACTTGGCACAGCAAAGCATTTTTAGATGAACATCTCGAAAAAAAAAAATAAAAAATTGCGGCAATCTACACACGGCCTGCACAAACCTAGCTAGTAGAGAGAGAGCTACAATCGGTTGTGAAAAATAATTGGCTACATAACAATGAAAAATGACTAATTATTTATTTGACTTATTATTTGTTATACCACAAATGTTACTGCAAGAAGAGTTATGTTTCGTTTGTTTCTTTGTACGTGTATAAATATTAATTGGATGTATAAAACTGATTACTGTGAACATATTTTGAATGAATATTGTTTTTTCAGTATTCAATTAGCTTTGAAGAAGCGAGCAACATGGTTCGCGAAACGTCAGCATTAACAAATCTTGACACACGGCATAACCCGGAAGCAGTTTATTTTCTAAATGATTCTGGCCGTGAAAGCCTACGCACTTACTTGAATATTGTTTAAATTAAAGTTCATGTAAAAAAATACATTTATTTAACTTTTTTGATTTTAAATAAAACTTTAATTGCGTCCGGATTTAGCGTCCAAATTCCGCCGTCCCTTCGCGGACGTTATATACGACTTTCACTGTATACATATTGGTGTCTATACCTTTTGTCATCTATTCATTCAGTTTTAAACCGATCATCACGAGATCATCTCAGCCGTTGCGGTATTTACCAAAGTTCTTGAAATTTCGGTCGCGATTTCCCAAAAGGCGTGTTTTTCCAATTGGTAACTACGTTTTTGGAAAATGTATTTCATATATCTAGATGACTCTTTGTTTTCTATGTTCAGCACACATCTAGTTTTCGTTCAATCGTTCATTTTTTTAAATTTTTGGTTTAGTTCATTTTTACAGCGTTCTATATCACGAAAAGAGCAGCAAAAACGGACCTTTTTTGGGCATACAACCACCATTTTGTTAAAAATCAAAATATTGTGAAACTGAACGATCGAACGATAGCCAACGAAATAACAATTAAGAAAAGGTTTCACTCTTTGTATCAGACGACCTGCACACGTGTAATCGTGGTTACCGTTAATGTTTGCACATAAGCGCGCACAAAGTAATCTGCAAGGTCACCGAGATCAGCTCAATAATTTTTAAATTGTTAATTTTATACATCAATATTAACAGAATAGAATAAAAAAACTTTGTCTTTAAATCTTGTGTGGTTCTTTCATTATCAATTCCTTAAAATAGGCTCGAAAAGCGGCCAACAAAGCGGAAGATCCCCTTAGGGTATATATATATATATATATATAAAAATTTGAAAATAGTTAATACAAGATGGCAGTAATTTTTTAAGTTAAAAAACTACAGCCACGCCTGGGATTCGAACCCAAAAACGTCGGACCGGCAATCCGTACATCTGGGTTCGAATCCCAGGCGTGGCTGTAGCTTTTTAACTTAAAAAATTACGGCCATCTTGTATTAACTATTTTCAAATTTTCATATCAATATATGCAGGTTTCTGCGAGAATTAACATCCATTATATATATATATATATATATATATATATATATATATAAAAGGAAAGCTGGTTAATCGACCTCCTATATATATATATATATATATATATATATGGTTCAATAGGCTCCAAATAATCTTTTCTATAGTCCCTCAAAAAACTGCATGAAACTGCCAAATACTCTGTATACAGGATGTACGAAAAGGGGTAATTCTTTTACTTATTTAATGACTAAAAATTCATAAACATAGGTCCGCAAACGCTTCGTTGCCGATCTACAGGGTGTTGAAATTTCAAGATTTTTTTAGTTTTTTCTTTATAGCTCTTGTAGTTTTTGAGATATTTAGCTCTAATTTGCTAAATATAAAGCTCATTAATTCAGTATTTAAAAATATATTCTTGCCACGAAAACTTCTTGTTTGAGATATTTGCTGGGTCGTTTGCTGGCCGATTCATATATTTTGCTGATAGTTCACAATACATCCGGTGAACATTGAATATATGAAATACGAGCATGTCGCCGGATGGGGGGATCGGCCGGTGAACGACGGACAGCGAAGATATAGGATTATTTCAATTTATTCATGCTGTTTCACAATGGTTAGCACAGGTCAACAAACTGTATATACTTAAATACAATAAAATATCTCATGCAATCACTGTGCTGGTAGATTAGTCTCCACGAGCACGCACGCAATTTAAAAAATTAAAACCATACCAAACAACACTACAGTGAACAGTCAAAAACCTGTCGATGCTGTAGTATGAGTTCTCGGTGAGCAAGTGCTTTATACGAAGTTTGTAGAGTTTTAAAGGTAACTCTCTTATGTCTCGATCCAATCTGTTGAAGAATTTTATTAATCGAATATATGTAGCGTAAGACTTAAGTGTAGACATAGAAAGAATAAAGGGTCTTGTGACAAGGGCTTCGAAGCGTATATATTATCCCCCGACTATATCCAAGTGATTGCGAGGTGTTAGCGAAGTCTGCGAAGTTAGTATAAGGTAAGTGCACGTTCATTATTATTATTGGAATATACCAGTTGGTACCTCAGCACTAGATTAGTGGATTAGTAGCCAAGCGAGTAGCCTAAACTAGGAAATCACGAGTTTAACGTGACATTATCTAAACAGGATTCTTCCCTGGAGGGTTCGGCAAAGGTTTTTTCCATTTTGTATATTTCCATATAACATTGAGAAGTGATTGATGTGCCTTTGATTGTACTGTAAAGTTGATATTGTAATCTCCAACAATTATAAGTCTGCCCGTGTGAAATGAACTCATCTTTACCAAAGTCTCTTCCAGTCCCTCCAAGAAAGTGGTAAGATCTGTATATTGCCAGTATAATGGTATTTTTCTTTGGTATTCTTATTCCTGTTATTTCAAAGTTTTTCTCTTTTGACTGAGGGATATGAGCACCGATGTCTTCAATTTGGTGGTTTATTTGCACCAGTAACATTACTTCACCATGTATGTGCGTAGATTGTGAGAACCATCCTCCCACCTTATAGTTACATAAAATGCACTGGTCCACATCCTCCTTGGCAGTAAGCCAGTGTTCTGTGATACAGATAACATCAATATAATTGTACTGGGGCATGGTTGTGTCCAGATTTTCTAACTTATTTCTTATGCTCTGAATGTTTATATTCATGATGTTGAATATGCTGACTGTAGGGTGTTGGGATATCCCTTGCTCTGTTTGTACTGCTCCTTGTGAAAATCCTGGGTGTTGTTTTTTTTTGGAAGATGAACCGGCTAATTTTTATCCCCATTGGCCAATTGTTTCCGGTGATTATCGTGTCATGGTCTGCTAGGGGGACCCCGAGTTTGAAGCAGTTGCTCTGGTATTTTGCTTGCATTTTTTCAGTTACAAACTTTTCATTTTTGATTAGATCCTTGACATACTCTTCCATGTCCCTATCGGTGCATTTTTGTTGCAATCTACCAACAGAAAAACCACATTTTCCTGTCTACGGCCTTGATTTTGAGATCTATGTCGTGTTTGGATCCAATAATTGGTTGTACCCTATTTTGAATTTTATTTTTCTTCCTAACGACTTCCGTCCATTTGGATTTTTCATTGGGTGTTTCATCAGGTGTGAGTATACGTAGCGAGCGGAAATATTTGTATCTTTTTCTATCACTTTACTACTATGCGTAGAAGGTATTTCCACACCTTATCAATTGTGGACTGCTTTAGAACGTACAAGTTATCTGAAACGGACAGTACAGGATACTTACTTTTAGTCAAATCATGAGATCTGGCACCCTAACAGGGGTCATTTTTAGTAAAAATGTTTTGTATCAGCACGTCCTATATTATTTTGATTTTCAGCTATTAAAATCAGAACTAGGACTTTAATGAAGGAAGGTATGGCTATACCTACACTAAGAAAATGTAGGTAAGTACTTCCAAAATCTGAAGTTTGCAATAATTAGATGCTAGTTGAAGAAGCAGCAGATGCTTCTAACTATTTTAAACTCGCGAGGTATCACATTAATGAAGGAAGGTATGGATAAGAAAGGGTAGGTACTTCCAAATCTACAGTTTGGCAATGCAATAATTAGACGCTAGTTGAAGAAGCAGCAGATGCTTCCAACTATTTTAAACTGGGAATTATCATGTTAATAAAAAAAGGTAGGTATATTGTAACAAAATGTAAATAATTGTAGACTTTGTAATAAAAACCAGATTTGTTACAAATATATATTTGTAAGTTGCACAAAGAAAAATGTTTAATAAAGTACAGGAAACTCATGCCTGAGCATCAGAATACAATAAAATTGCATAATGCAATATCATAGGTTTACGTAAGACTATCGAGTTGAGGAGGCGCCAAAGATTGATAAAGTTTTGTTACGGCAGTTTGAACAATCTGCTGAAAGGTTTCATCAGTTGGACAAGATACTTCCTAAAAAAAATCATTTACAAATATTTTTAACAAAACAATCACATTTAATAACTTACTAGGTTAACAAGATCAATATCAGCCCTATTTTGTTTGACTGTCACATACAATTTTTCACCTTTAAATATTTTTGGCACAGAGTCTTCGCCAAACATATCTTGTAACATTTCAATCAAACATTCCTAAAGTAAAAACAGAAACAGTTATTATTATTCACTTGTTTGATATGTACGCATACACTTACTTTGAAATGCATTCGGTCAATTTTCGCACTCATTGAAGATGTCTTAATTGGAGCATCCAGTATATCTGCTTGAAGAATTGCGGCAACAATTGCATCAGCGTACATATCATTTATGGGATTGGCTACCCACTAATAAACAATTTCAAAATTAAGAAGAATTGCGGTAAGCTATAAATGTTGTAAAATGGTATCTCTGAGTTGACAAATACCAAAACAAACAGAATTATTTAAATATGTGACTAGTATCTCACCTCTAAACTGATGATTTTATTCTCAATCAGAATATCTATTGCATTGAAAGCTCTCATTTTCTTGTCACCCTCAATTGTCTCCACTATACCAGCAACCTGCGTTATCAAGTGCCTTAAGACTGTTAGAGATCCGGAAAAGTGCAAGCTTTGCCTCTGCATAACTTGGGTCATACTCATATCGGTATATTCTAAGGAAGAATTCCATTAAAGTAAATAAACATCATATTGTAGATATCATATTTTAACGTACTTGACAAATCATTTGCAGCTAATATGTGGTAATTGAAGTTCCTCTTGACTAAAATACCAGAAATTGCCTTCCCAGGTGTTGGACAATCAACCGCTAAAGATCCCATAACTTTTGCAGTCTTCTCACCTTGGAAATACAATTCGACTGCATGCGTGTTTCTGGGATTGTGTAAATTAATTGTTGTATTAGGATCATCCTCATATTCCCTTTGCAAAGCAGCTTTTAGACGACTCATTTCATTTTGCTCCCCATGGACTAAAACCTGTAACAGCATAACAAATATGTTATATACTGTGGAATATAGAATTTAGTAATAAAAAAAATAAATATATCACTCACCACATGAGGGGGTTTAAGTATCCTGATAAATTCACTGGTTTGTTGATAGTCTGTGTGAGCTGAGAATGATATATAATCCACAGACATTTTTAAAGGCAATTTCTGACCCACCATGGTTGTAATTTCCTCTGGTTCAGAAAGAATTGTCTTAGCTAAAGTTCCTTCAACACAGTAACCTAAAACAACAAAACAAATAAATTTGCTTAGTAAAATTACAAACAAAAGATGATAGTTTGCAGCTGACAAATTTTATTTTTGTCTCTTACTTTCATAGTAGTATTTGTTTTTGAAAATTTTACTATATCACTACAATACCTTGTAAAATTTATTACACAAAATGTTACAAAAGATATATTGGCTGTATATCTAGTGATTTGACTTTATTATTTGACTTTATTATCTATCTAATTATACTAAAAGTTATTTTATTTACCTGCTATAATGACCCCGTTTTTAGAGTCAGTACACCACGATTCAAATAATTCTCTGGACAAACCGCTCTGCATCATTCCAGGGGATGCCATTACGACACATGGTCCAATATCTTCAAAATGGTCAATGCCCTACAAATATTAAAATTATAGGCAACTTTTTGACACATTATTTTAGGCTTGTTTTTGAATGGCTCCAAAAAATCAAAAATTTCGGTTATACAAAACGTTAAGCATTACACAGATGTAACAAAAAATACTTTTCTTGGTCAAAACTCTTTGGCGTCTGCTACCGGCAACAAAAGCCCAACTGGTTAAGCTTTTCTACAACATTTTTCCAAAAGGATAAATGCCATAAAATCTCTGCAGATTTTGTATATATTTTAGAATTGAACAATCCAACCTAACAATCCGCATAAAACCAATGATTACTGTTCGTCAGATAACAGATTACTTTTGCTTCCAATGAGATATACATTAGCTGTCACTCTGGAAATAGCAGATGCCACCTTGCTTGGCTTAGCAATGGAAACTGGCATGACAACGTTGTAATGGGGGGGCGAGGTTTCTTCTCAATATTTACTAGATCACACTTTAAACTGAAGGGAACTGAGAAAGTTTACGAGACACTACACAGTTTACAGAGAATACAAGCTCTCTGCGATACACAAGTTTACCCCATGGTGGCTAGAACAAGAAGAAGGCCGGCCTCCCTCGTTTAAACGCCTAGTCGACGCAACAATTCGATCGCAACGTCACCTCAAAGCGTCCGTTAGGAGGAATGGCCGTTTCCGCCCGGAAAAATGCAAAAAAAACCATTTTTGTAACTTTATAATTTGCATAAGTACTAGCCGTCATGAATTTATCGTTATTTTAACCTTTTTTTTTCTGCCCGAGATAAGCCTTGCCACGGCAGACCAACGTTTTGTTGATTCTTATATCAACCTATTTTATTATCACAAAACCATACATTTCTGTAACTCGATAGTGTCGTTTATTTCTTCGCCTCCCAGTCTAATGAATACTTATATACCATATGACTCCTCATCATGTGCGAAGTCATGATCCCACTCTTACGACCCCCTCAACTCCCACTCTTACGTCAATAATTATAGGTGTTATGTATTGCATATTCAACAATAACATCTGTCCAAGAGATATTGGGCTAAAATTAGAGCAAAAAAAAGTTGCCGTATATTGGGGTGGTCGTAGTTTGCGAATCGCTGTATTCAAGGAAAAGTGGTACATACCTTTTTAGTGCTGAAATTTATAAACATTATCTTTGAGCAGGGGCCCAAATTACGAATTTGTAGCCGCTTTGCGATAAAATGCGAAAAACCGTAAGTGTTCACGTGCGATGCTGGCTTTTAGAGGCCACAGGCTTTGATAAAAATTTGCGCTCGCCATAGATAGTTGAAACCCAACACTTGCGCGTCAGTTCCCAAAAGGGCAACTATATTGAATTTATTTCCCTTATATTTGCTAGTTTCACTGTGTTACAAATATTAACAAAGTTATCGATTTTATTCGCTACCTACTTAATTTCCACACGTATACTATATATACATACGTGTCGAATTGATAACCTCCTCCTTTTTTTGAAGTTGGTTAAAAAGAAACAACTTTCAGTGAAAGTTTTTTTCTAAAGCATATAATTGCACTTATAAGTGCACTTACTACAACATGCAGTGTATTCCGGAAATCAAAACGGATCATTTATAGTCTAAGGCCTGTTTCACACGGAGAGCCGTAAGGCTCTCGCTCGCGATCAGGAGGAAGGCGCGCAAGACTGAAATGCAAAGAGTACAATGGAGCGTTCACATGGGGAGCACGAGGGAGAGCCGGTACGGCTCGCGCATCTCGAGCCGGGCGCTTGACAGCGGGTCGCGTCTCTTCCTCTAAATGCAAAGGCAGGAGTGGGGCATTCACACGAGGCGACGTTTTGGCTCTCTTGTAGCTTATTTCTTCTTGCGTGTTGAATATTGGTGAATGTCGCAGTCAATTCGAGAGGGAATTAAAATGGTATTACATCGTATTTCACAATGTTTAAGGAATTTATATCATAAGTGAACAATGCTGGCGTTCTGATTTTTGCGATAGAGTTCTACAATTTTGAAGATGTAACGTGATTATTAGCTTAAGCCTGGCTTAATTCATCAAACTCTGGAGACAGACATCTGTCTAGTGTACGATGCTCAAGTAAATGAACTCGTACAAGTTTTTCTTATTAACAGTGATTAAATTCAGTCAAGTAGTGCTCATCCTTGATTAAACTCGTTGAAGACGTTGATGATCGTTGATGGTGTACCTGGGGTGTACCAGTCACCTCCGGCGCGACGTCACTTCTTGTCTTCGAATCCTGAATATGTTGGGACTGAAGCACCAAATTGGCGACATTGGTCACCCCCTTTAGGTCTACATATGAGTGTTTTTTTTCCATTGAGTGTCCATCTTGCTCCTTGGCTATACCGTACTGATGAGGACTAATAGTCCGGAACACTGTGTCTACGGTCGCTTCTTCGATCTTCGTATGACGGAATTGCCCGACAAATGCCTTTCTCCTTATATATCTCACCGTCGATTAACCAGTTTTTCCGTCAAAAGTAACATATACGAAATAATAGCCATCTACACCTGGTGATTTTTTTTATTTTGAAGCTGAGGAGAGAAGTTTGCTAAAGTGTAGTGTACATACTGTGTAACGTCTCTCAACATTATTGCTTCTTTTTGCAATATCATGTTGACCATTTTTGTAGGTCGCATAGTCTTCTAAATATCTTCGTCCAACAATCCCAGGCACAAACAGTGGCGTACCTAGAGCTTTTGCCGCCTGGGGCGGTCACCAATTTGCCGCCCTTTCTAAGTCAATCAAAATTAAGTGATGGTGGTTATTAACATTACTGGACAGCAACAGAAATTAATAAACACAAATTTTATGTCTTTTGGTTAAACAGATTCCTTTTTGTCCATTGAAATACATTTGCTTTAAGTCACATGGATGGATATTTAACCCTTTTGTTTGGAGATATTGTTATGGGTCGTTACCTTCCAAAAGGACGGATATGCAATAAAATGAGCTAGCACAGAAAAGACGAAGGTTCCAATGAGTGGAGTAATATTCCAGCGTCTGATCGTGGTTTAATATTTTTTTCCTCAGATAATAGTTTGTCCAACGCACTTAAAATGTTTAAGAAATGTTTTTTACAATTATTATTTCTACTTCTACTCTTGCGTTCCAACGAGTTTGTACACTGTGCTTAGCACCTTGACCAGTGACAGAAAGTAAAATATCTCATCAATGAGTGGAAGACAAAAAAATCTGATGTGGCCAGGCACATGACTTTATCATACTATATATAAAATTAATCGTTTAGCTGCATGAGATTCTATTTGATCGAGATCGGCCATGTCTGCATTAAAATAAAACTAGTAAATAAACAATATAGATAGATATTCAAACATAGATAAACACTAAGTACTCTCTAAAATATAAATTATAAAGTATACCCACTAGATATAGAAAACACAAATTAAAAGGTACAATTTAAAAACTCATCGAAGTTATAGAATGGGTTTTCCGTAAGCAATCGCTTTATACATTTATTGTACAGATGCGGCGGTTTCATCTTTATTTCTGGGCTGAGTTTATTTGAAGAAGCGCACGGCAAAATATCTCACCCCGGTACGCGACTTCTCCAATCTCCCGTACGGTATGCGAATGTCATTATGCCTTCTCGTGCCGTACTGGTGAAGATCTCCGTTCCTAATTAGTGATGTTTGGTTGGTCCTTGCCCAGATTTTGTGGGTTTGAAATGCATGTCTGCAATCAGCGCGATAAGGCAGACCAGTAATTACTCGTAATGCCCGTCTCTGAATAGCAAAAACCCTTGATAACAGCGACGAGTGTCCCCAGACTAATATTCCATATTTGAAATGAGATTGGCAGAGCGCAAAGTATGTGGTCTTTAGTACGGTCTCTGAGACAAGATCGCGTAGATGTCGGAGCAGACATATGTTTGTGTTAACCCTCCACGCCAATTCATCGCCATGATCATGCCAGTCCAGATTTTCGTCAATTTTGAAGCCAAGGAATTGTATGGTCTGTTGCAAACCATCAATATCACCCCGCTGGCGTAAAGACATCATCATTCTTGCCGTTTTGTCAGCATTTAGGGATATCTTGTTTGCGAGGAACCAATTTTCGGCCACATGCTACGTCCTTTCAAGTCGTTCTAACGCCTCCAGTTCCGTCTCGCCTCTGTTTACTATTGTCGTATCGTCAGCAAACAAGATGACATAGCCATTCGGGTTTATTTGAGCCAAATCATTAATGAAAAACAGAAATAAGATTATGCCCAATATCGATCCCTGGGGGACTCCATGATTCATCGCAAGCTCTCCCGACGTCATCCCCAGGTTTGATACCACTTGCGTCCTGTTCGCAAGATAAGAGGAGATCAGACGGCAGCTACTCGGATGGAAGTTGTAGTAGTAAAGCTTTCGAATTAGTATTCCATGGGGAATGCAGTCGAAGGCCTTGCTCAGATCGAGGAAGGCCGTCGCCATATATTCACGCCATAGTAGTTGACTTGCCCTTCCTGAAACCATATTGGTTCTGTGAAAATAAGTTGGAATCTTCCGCATACGTCACAATCAGTCCGGAAACACACCCTCCAGTATACACGAGTTGAACAGTGCAGTTAGGGCTGGTGCAATTATATCTTTAATTGACTTTATCATAATGATATCAAAACCATACACATCTCTGCTTCTCTTGTTGGCTAAAGACTCTGTAGCCTGCAGCACATCAATGCATGAGGTCGGTGCAAACTTAAAATAAGTGTGTATGTCGATGTCCATGTCATGCATGTACGCTATGGGGTCACAATCGACTGTAGGTATGGAAGACAATATATTTTCTGCGATCGAGGTAAAATAGGCATTAAAAGTCTCCACATCAATACCACAATCAGAACTGGAATCGCTCTTATGAACCGCCCGAGAAGCATTAATAATCGACCACATGGCCCTGGTATTATTTCCGCAGGACTGAATGAAGCGGTCAGTTGATGAGACTCTTGCCTCCCTTATTGCTTCTCTATACTTGTCTCGGGTGACCTTCCGCTGAACGTGCAGGTCGTAGTCTCTTGATATTCGACACATATCATTAAGGATCCGCAATGTGTGTCTCATGTCCTTCAAATTGTCTGAAACCCACGCAGTCGCTATATATCCATTTCGTGTTGTTCTCCTCATAATCTTCCTTAAAGGAAACGCAAGGTCAAAATTTGTTTGCAGAATGGTTAAAAATTCCTGAAATCTGCTGTTTATGCTCATGGACTCATTTGTGACTTTGCTCCAGTCTACTTCCTCCAGCAAAGCACAGTACTGAGAAGTCGCCCTTGGTGTGATAGGTCTGGACCACCCAATCTCATAGCCCGGCGTAAAATTGTCAACCGCGATGCTTACTTCAATACCCAGATGATCGGAAACACATGCGTCAACAGTACCTGCGACAACACCCATAAAATTACAGAAAACATTGTCTATACAATTTTGTCCACGCGTTGGACCAAACACAAATCTCGCGAATCCAAAACTACTCATAACATCTAACAATGTAAAAGACTTAAAATCGCGGACGCTAAAGTTGACATTAAAGTCGCCACACATAACAACATTACTGGACGTAACAATACTACACGTTAAAACTTCCGTCAAAATTTCCAAAAACTTATTAAAATCTCCGCTTGGGGATCTATAGACACCTATTATGATGATGTTTAGGTCGTTGATATGGATTGCAGCAATTTCACAGTCCTTTTCCGTTGATTTCGCTTCTAAGTGATCAACTTTAAGACATTGATATCTTGGGGACGTCATTATTATAACGCCGCCATGGTTTGATGACTCTCTGCAGTAGTAGCTGGTACTGATCAAATCCCTTACTTTATAGAGCATTGCCTCAGTGGGCGACAGCCAGTGTTCAGACAAGATTAGGATATCCCATTTGTTTTTTTCACTTTCCAGTAAGGCTTCCAATTCCCCTGATTTGCATCGGGCACTTTGTATGTTAATATAAAATATATCTAGGGTAGTTTGTTTTGTTTGCTTACGTTGGCCTTTGAATGCGAAGCTGTCGTTTAAAAATATATCTGCTGATCTTAATGCCTACTGGCCAAGCTTTCGGTTGCAGTAAAGTGTCGCGGTCATCAAAAGCCACGCCAACCCTAAAAGCGGATCTGATTGATTCAGGCTTTGCCGGTAACTTTTCGCAGATTATATCGTTCTTATTGATTAGATTTTTGACGTGAGAAATTATTTGGTTCACAGCAATATCACTTCGAACGTTTCCCACATAGAACCATGCTCGTTTTGGTACTCCTGCAATAGCGAACGTGGGATCGTCGGCAGTTCCAATCACGACGTCCTTTTTTCTAACGAGGTTTTGGGAAGTTGGAGTGTTTGATATGTTGACACTTGGAGATGAACCTAGACTTAAAGCGTTTGCTACAGATTTCTCTCTCTCTGCGTGTTACCATTTACAGATTACTTCCTGCTTGGTTTGTTCTGATTCTTGTTTTCTTGGTTTGCAGAGGGAGCATTCGATGGCTTTACAGGTTCCGTCAGCGACCTCTCTTGCGACCTCTCCACAGTAACATCTGAGTAGCGTACCGGTAATTCAGGAATCTGTAAATTTGATAATTTTTTTGGCACTTTGGTGTTGTTGTTGTTAGTATTTGATGATAGCACAAATTCAATCTTTTCTCTTAGCAGTGAGCAGTTTTCAGAAAGGATACAATTTTTAGATTTGACTTCTTCGATCATCTGCTTCAGATAGTGATTTTCCTGCCTCAAGAGATTTAATTCCTGATCTACTGCCATTGATGATGTTGAATTAACGGTGACATCAAGAGGTACGGCTGAGCGATCCTTGTCGGTGATGTTAAGTTCGGCAAGTGATTGTTCCATCGCCTTTTCATTTAGAGTCACAATTCTCACTTTTAGATCCGCGATTTCAAGATCCTTTTCCGCACACTTGCAAGATTTTGAGGTTATGCCCTCACAGCAAATAATGTTTCCACAATCATCGACATACATTTCCCTTACTTTTGTTATGCAAGTTGGATGATACTTAGTATTACACTTGTCACAATTTACGGAACTTTTAACAGTAACGGAACACTCCGCACACACATTTTCCAAAACTCTGCATCTACCCGACCTAGCCATTATTTTGTAGTTGATTGTACCAAAACATGTCATAGTCATAAATTGTTCAGAATTTCCTCATCTTTAATTTATTATTTAACTATTTTGACGAAATTGCAGAAATGGCGGCTCTTTTGCAAAATCTTCAGTTCTTTTGGACCCTTTTCAACAGAAAGCTTTTCAGCTCTAAGTTTGGTTCTGAAACTACTAAATATGACGTTTCGTCCCGATACCTTTAGTAGTTTCTCCGGAATCGTCGCCACAAAAAACGGGTACACACACACACACACGCACGCACGCACGCGCACACACACACACACAGACACACACACACACACACACGCACGCACACGCCCACGCGCGCACGCGCCCACGCGCGCACACACACACACACACACCCACGCACGCACGCACGCACGCACGCACGCACGCACGCACGCACGCACGCACGCACCCACGCACCCACACACACACACACACACACACACACACACACACACACACACACACACACACACACACACACACACACACACGCATACACGCATACACGCACACACGCACACACGCACACACGCACACACACACACACACACACACACACACACACACACACACACACACATACACACACACACACAGACACACAGACAGACAGACACACACACACAGACAGACACACACACACACACAGACAGACACACACACACACACACACAGACACACAGACACACAGACACACAGACACACACACACACACACACACACACACACACACACACACACACACACACACACACACACACATTTTTTTGACATTTTTTTGTACCTTGATCAAAAATGTTCAGGGGACCCAAAAAGACATATTTCCGCTAAAATCTCAAAAATTTCTTTTGGCACGATTACAATACTTTACATACTGCGTATGATAAAGTAAAAACGAAAACGTGAAAAAAATGTTCGATAGTCCCAAAAAATGTTATGAAATTTACTGTAGCAGAAGCTGCATGTACTGTACACATATCAGTTTAAAGAATGATTTGTACATGTTTATCCACTTGCAGAATTTTCTCTTATTGCAACGTCCTTGACCGATAGAGTCGCTGGTTGCAATAACAACAAAATCGCTAAAGAAATTATTAGCAGAGTTGTTTATAATTCTTAATTCTGTTGATGACAACATTATTATAGTATTTTTATTTTTAAATAAATTAGAAATATAAAAAATGCCGCCCCAACACATGTGCCGCCCGGGGCGAACCGCCCCCCCACTCGGTACGCCACAGGGCACAAACATCACACAAATACTCTTTGAGGTTTGTCCCACAAGATCTAGGTAATACGCACTGCACAGTAAGTATTCATCCAGATGACTGATTTTCATTATTGGACTTTGCGTTCCATTGGACTTCCTTGACATGTTTGCTGCTTTGTGGCAACTTTATGAATGGCAGTCTCGACTTTTAATAAACAACAATTTCAGAAACCCTTCGTACCTATACTATACAAAATGTACTTTGATCTGCAAATCTTATTATAAAAGTCGGCTGATCGATGTTGCAAATCCTGAGTGGAATCTATTATAATAGGTACCCAGGTATTTTGCTTCTTGAACTTGTTTTTAGTACGTATTTTCCTAACTAATGAATAAATTGGTCACAAATAGTTATGAAGTACGACACATTCCCACGTCCACAATTTGCGAAATCAACGTAATCAACGTTTTGAAATTTTTTTTGCATAAAATAATCCAAATGTTATAGTACTAAAAATGTTATGATCCAAAAAAATTTAGCTATATACAAAAATACAGGTTATATGTTTACAAGATATTTCGTAAGCTGCATAAAAAAATACGGGCAATTTATTATTTTTTCTGAGAAACTGATAGTTTTCGTGATAATCACACACAAAAAAAACTCAATTCCTTTATGTTTCACTTCTGTACTGTCTAGTATCAAACACACTTCATCAGAAAAAAATGATATTGAAATCTGCCTAGTTGGCTCTACAAACAGCAAAGGTTCTATCATATATATATATATATATATATATATATATATATATATATATATATATATATATATATCAATTTTGCTTTACTTCAGATCATAATCAAATCATGCCATGATGTCGGACTAGGTATAACATCCGTTTATCTATACAAAATGATAAGAAACACCTGCTAGAGGGAACAAATTATTATCGAAATATCTAAATTCAAAAGTTTGTAATAGTTGACCGGCTAGAAAATCTAATCTTAAGGATCGGTCTCGAGGTCCAATGCCCGACAGGAGCATCACCAGCCACCAGCAGTGTATGAGCGACCGTTGACCTTGTTCGTTAGATTACCCATTACGAACGGTAGAAATACGAGGTTAGTACATAAATAGCTTAAATAAAAAGTAGAAAATATTCAACACGTTTTCTTGTAGCTAATGATCAAAAATGGGAGTTAAACAACGATTAATAACACTTCTTGAAGACAATCGTGGATTGGTTGTATTACTTTTCTGCTTGCCGGCAAGTTATATTTTTAACCTTATATTACTCACGCGTAATTGGTTATACAGAAAAATTTATGGAAGCTCGATAAATCACGACAACAATGTCGCAGAAATTCAGACAAAAATAAACTTGTGGAAGCAACAGAAAACGAAGAAATTACTCTGCACCTCTAGGCCCAACTGGTTAAGCCTTTCTACAAAATTTTTTGAAAAGGACAAATGCCACAAAATCTCTGTAGATTTGGTCAATATTTTAGAATTGGACGAAACCAACCTAACAATCCACGTAGAACCAATGGTTACCGTTGGTGAGATAACAGATTATTTGATTCCAATGGGATATACATTAGCTGTCACTCTGGAAATAGCGGATGCCACCTTAGGCGGCTTAGCAATGGGAACTGGCATGACAACGTATTCCCATAAAGTAGGTTTGTACCATGAAAATGTAGTATCATACGAAGTAGTTCTTGGAGATGGAAGCTTTGTGGTAGCTTCTAGTGAGCAAAATTCAGACTTATACAAAGCACTGCCGTGGTCACATGGAAGTTTGG
Organism: Aphodius sticticus; assembly: GCA_963966075.1. Classification (NCBI taxonomy): domain Eukaryota; kingdom Metazoa; phylum Arthropoda; class Insecta; order Coleoptera; family Scarabaeidae; genus Aphodius; species Aphodius sticticus. The sequence continues at coordinate 36,340,877 of OZ014507.1, read as the reverse complement.
GATTCCTGGTGGCACTAACAATTAAGATTATTAAAATTAAACCATATGTTAAACTAACATATGTACCAATTGAAGGTCAGAAAAATTACTGTGACATGATCAGAAAACTGTCGGGGGGTATAGACAAAAAAGACCCTGTGCCTGATTACCTTGAAGCGACGGTATACAGTCGAAATAGAGCTGTAATCATGATTGGAGAATTGTCTAATGGAGACCAATCATTGCCAATTAATCATGTAACAAAATGGTACAAACCTTGGTTTTATAAACATACCGAGTCTGCATTGACAAAGGGCAAGTTTTCAGAATTAATACCCTTGAATGAGTATCTGTTAAGGCATAATAGAGCTATTTTCTGGGTGGTGGAATCAATGATCCCTTTTGGAAATAACCCTGTTTTTAGGTAAGTCTATCAATTAATGTTCTTTTTACATTATGATGAAAATATAATACATGCAAACATGACAATAAAATTCAATTTATAATCGTAAATATATAACCGTAAATTTGGCGGATAAAATAAAACTCGACCCCTTATTGTGTTTATAATTTTTATATCTTCTGGATATATCAACTTTACCATTGTTTAGAACGAGAAGATAGGGGATAACGACTCTAGGCTGTAAAAAAAATTCACGCAGTTTAGAGATCTCTGTGGGGTGTACCAGATAAAGCCAATGAACAGTAGCTAGTTCTTTTATCAAGATTTTTTATTGTTGATTCACGTCATTACTAAAGAGATGCAACAAGAATAGTAATGAACGCGCCCGCTTTTAAAGAAGATACACAGCTTGTATGCTCAGATATAGTCCAGTGAGTTGCAACTGACGTGATATGATACACGTTCGCAGTGAATTCATCATCTTTAACCCGTTGTATCCTAGCGGTCACACCGTGCGGAGGACACATATTTTTTTTATAGTGCGTCCAGCGTCCATCTGTGGCAATGGTAATGGTAGAAGTTCATGCTAAATGGCAACACGTCTTCCTGCTTGTCTCCTATTGGCGAAAATTCTGTACATTTTGAACATGGCGTAAAGCTGCGCGCGGTGGTCTGAGTAAATCTTTCCGCCAACAAGAGTTTCCGTTCTGCTTGTTCTCTTTTCTGTGCCATAACACTCAATCCGAACAGTTATACAACGCTCCCATATGTCAAACTTCTACCATTACCATTGCCACTCCACTAACACTAATGCGAACGCACCTTTATAACGTGCACAAATTACCGATATTTCAACACGAGGGTGCGTTTTTGTGTCACAACTTAAGTTGCCCAGCCACCTAATATAAATAGACACATATACGGGTATTTTCATGGAGCTTATTTTTGCAAGCTTTCACATTTTACTTATTTTAGTTTTATGTAATTATCGATATGGCTGTTAAGTTCTTTTTATACACTAGTTTTATAAATTTCCTGTGAATGTTCGTAGTAAGTATTTAGCAAAGCAATAATCAGTTTTACACACGAGGTAGTTAAGGTAAACTGTAAGAAATCTGTAAACTCAACAGTAAAGTTGAGGTAACACAATTCCTGAAGGAAATAAAGTTGGAAGAAGAACTATTCGGCAGCCCGTCAGAAGAGGAATATTTATTTCTGAGGATGCAGAAGAGACCATTCGTGAATTGAAGGATATAATAAATCAAAGTATAAGAAATATAATATAATAGAATACATTTCATTATTTCCATTTAGGAGAATACATAGCAATATAAATATACCAAAATAAAATAATAATAACATATTCTTGGTTATAGACCTGAAAGGTTTCGAGGATTGTGGGATATTATTGATTTGGTTAGGATATTTTTGGAAGAATACTACTGCACTGCTAGTGCATATCAGCAGGGCCACCCTAACCACAGGACTAAATGGGCTATAGCCCTGGGGCGCCAACCTATTGGGGGCGGCAATTTTTATTGGCAAAATCAATCAAACAACCTCTTCTAAAAGAAAAAGAAAATTGTATGTCTACTCTTAGAATATCCCAAGTTACTTATATATGGAGTATCAATGTAAAACATTCGGGTTTGGTTCGGTTAGCGCAAGTTTTCTATGTTGTGCCAGCCTAGATGTGCCATATGTTACTTATCAAAATATATGAGACATCCAGTAAACATGTATGAGATCATGAAAAAATATATGAGATACTGATCTACTTGATGATGGTTTCATTGTTGTTCATTGTTAATAATGATAACTGCATCTTTTACTTTGGTGTTCCAAATTTACTGTGCTTTTATTTTATATGGGCTTGTTATGAGGTGTTATTTTTTTAGAAATGTTAATTACAGTTCATTAAAGTTATTGGTCAATTATGAACTGTTCTTACTTATTGATGTTTTTGTTATTTTTTAAGAAATATTCAGTGAGCGCGCAAAGTAGGAAGCACGACCAAATCTCGGAAACTGTTTGTTAACTACAAAAATTCTTGAACACGTCGATTGTAAATTATACACATGTTTGTAACAAATTCAATTTCCTGTTTTGTACTTATGACGTCATCGACAAATGGCAAACTCCATATTTTTCTTGTTGATTATAATAGATCTGTTAATTGTCTTCATGGTAGCATACAAATTGTATTGTTTCAGGATTTCAGGTAAACGTACAAAGTTTAAGGTTTACTATGAGGCCGTTTTGAGGTTTCTAGAACATTGGGTTCAGGTTTTTGACATTTTTATCTCACTTGTTTCAACAATCTTACGGGAGAGTCCGTGTTCGTACACAGTGCAACTAATTTTACCCAAAACGCATTTTCATATATTCTATTCGGAATATCCATGTTCTCAAGAGTTAAAAATCAACGTGTTCGAGAATTTTGTACAATAACTAACCCTCATTTAGACTTTCTCATATTTTCATACTTTACGCGCTCAATGTCTACCATAAATATGAAAATAACAACTTCCACTAAAATGTTGAACAGTGTCGTCCTAATATTTAAATGGCTTAAATCCAAAACAATAACATTTACAGTAGAGAAAAAGCGGTGCAGATTGGTATAGAACCAGACGGAGACCACCTGCTTTACTTATTAGGGATGTAAAGACGTACTATATATATCAAAAATTATTATGATACTTATTGCATCCTTTAATCGATGTGAAATTTGCTTAGCGAATTATGTAACACAAAAGCTATGTTGGCAAAATTTGAGTATTTGGACTATTTTCGTACAAACTAGGCTGACAATATATTATATGGAAGAATGGTTTAAAAGGCAATTTATTCCCAATTTCTTCCTTAGGGAATTTGTAGGAATTCCCGCAGTACAGGAACTGCTGATTTGTGTTTTTCTAAGATTATCTTATATTTGATGGCAAATCTAATCAAATGTTTCAACATAAAGTTTTTGGTAATTTTTCAAGGATAATAAATAATTGACTCAAAAATTGCGTCTACTCTATTTCCTAACGTGGCCACAGCACTACGCACTGAGCATTTTTAGTAATGCTACTACAAATTCTTTAGGGCAGAGCAAATCAAATTATTTGAGTAGTTTATTTATATAGAGTGACCTATTTAATAACTTAAATACGTGTGATATCAATTTGTAAAAGAAAAAGCACGGACAACAAATATATACTTAAGTTACTTTTGTTATTGTTTACTATAACCGTTGATTTTTTCATTTCGTCTTTTTTTTCGAATTTTGTATAAATATTATGTTTATGTTTAGTATAATGATAATGAATTGGCTTTTTATACTTCTGGCACTTTTGAATAACTTTGTCGGTCACCCCGCGCCCGTTAGCTATCTCGTGTATTTTCTTATGAAGAGGGGCGCATTAATTTTAGTAGCCCACGGGCGTCGAATATCTTAGGACGGCCCTGCATATCAGCTAGAGCCATTATACATTGAGCGCATAAAGTATAGAAACAAGAAAATCTCTGAGGCGGTTTGTTATTTTAAAAGAATCCTCGACCACGTCGATGTTTAATTATTAAAATACGTACGCATTTCTGTGAAATTACACCCTTTTTTCTTTCCGGTTTTGGTAGATCATTTAATTGTCAAAATGGTATCGGAAATATTTGCCTTACATAAGCAAATTTTCTAGAAATAGACAATTGAAAATTGTAAAATATTGATAACTTTGGGGAAAATAGCTTTAGTGAATTGAATATGAAATTGCGTTTTGGATAGAATTAATTGCCCTGAAAATGAATCGGAGCTCCAAAATTTGATTTATTATTGTAAAAACACGTTATTTTGGTAATGTTTACAAATTTATACCAGCTGAACCCATTGTCATAGAAACCTCAAAATGGTCTCATACAGCAATTCTTTAAGTGGGGTGCGGACGACTCCATAAAAGAAACCTAAAAAATCTGATGTGGCCAGGCACATGACTTTATCATACTATATATAAAATTAATAGTTTAACTGCATGAGATTCTATTTGATCGAGATCGGCCATGTCTGCATTAAAATAAAACTAGTAGAACTAGACAGATATGTCTATTAAAGCTGCGTTCGGATATTGTACTCCGTTGATATCGGGTACACCGTCAAAATGATACTTACGTGTTATTGGGTGTAAAAAGTGTAACGGTGTGCAATATACGAACGCAGCTTATATTGTGTCAAAACATTAGCGTTTGACACTAACTACTGTCATTAGAATCAAAATTTCTGACATATCATGGCTACTAGCTTTAATGCAGTACGACCGATCTCGATGAAATAGAATTTGCTCATGCAGCTAAACTATTAATTGTACCAAAAAATGTCATAGTCATAAATTATCCGGAATTTTCGTCGCCACAAAAAACGGGTACACACACACACACACACACACACACACACACACACACACATCCACACACACACACACACACACAGACATTTTTTTGTCCCTTGGTCAAAAATGTCCAGGGGACCCAAAAAGACATATTTCCGCTAAAATCTCAAAAAATTTTTTTGGCACGATTACAATACTTTACAAACTGCGTATGATAAAGTAAAAACGCAATAACCTGACGAGATATGCAACTTTTGAGATCTGATTCGCATTCAGCGTAAATAAATCAATCGAAAACGCCTATTCGTTGCCCATAAACAAACAAAAGTTATCAATGTAAAGTTAATTTTGAACTGTCTTTTTTCGAAAATTGTCTAATGCAAGGCGATAAATTTTGTGAATTACCTTGAAGACAATTAACAGATCTATCAATAATGTACAAAAAATATGGGATTGCCAATTAAAAAAGTGTCGATGACGCCATAAGGCAAAAATAATTGAAGATCGGAATTTAAATTTGGTGTCTATATTTTGATAATCGACGTGTCCGAGGATTTTTTCAAATAACAAACGTTTCAGAGATTTTGTCATGTTTCCATATTTTACGCGCTCTCTGTATAATGACTCTAGCTGATGTGCGGTAGCAGTGCAGTAGTATTCTTACAAAAGTATCGCAACCAAATCAATAATATCCTACACCATCCCAATTCCACAATCCTCAAAAACATTCAGGTTTATAAGCCAGACTAAGAGAGCAATCGCCAAAAATATGTCCTTATTATTTTATTTAAAATGAATGTTTGAGTTACATCCTATGCACCCAAACTATCCGTAACAATTCAATGTGCAGTGTTTTGGATGATTTTATTCCAAATATTTATTTACTTATTCTACAGCTTTTATTTATTATGTAGTTATTTGTTTATTATACATCTACAAGTATTTATTTATTTTGTAACAAATAAATAGCAAAAATAAAGTATGTTTTATAATGATATTCTTATTTATGTGTCTGGTGTCCGGTGTATCCATTCAAAAACCTGAACCTGAATCCATTAAATTCAGTTAAATTCCTCGCCAAACAATTATATAACCTTCACTATTTTGCTATGGAGCTTTACGAACATTGGACTATAACACTTATTCGGTAATCAGAAAATCCTTTCACAACGATTTGAGCTGCATAGGCAAACACCTATACCAATAAATTGGCAAAATCTTTTAACAGCTTTCGCGACTTGTTATTACTTTTGTTGTTGTATCTCTTTTAGTAATAGCAATATACATTCCAGGGAACAAAACTATATTTTCCGGAAATAAAGGAGATGTACGAAAGTTTTAAAACTTGTATCTTGTTAGGCCTTACTATTGAACCTATGAAAAGTCTTGGAAAATTCATTTTCAGCTACCACCGCTGTCTTGGAATAAATACATACTTGGTGGGAATTGAAAAAAGTGGGGTTACATAAACTAAAGAGAATTAAACTCTCAACAAGAAAGTATTGTACCTACCGGTAAAATCAGTGTTCCATTAGTAAATGAAAGACAAACGAAAAATATTTATTTTACTTACCTTACTATGGTAGGTAAATTTACCATAAGTAAAGAGAATAAAAATAATATAAACATTGTCCTACAAAAGTTTATTAACTAAATTAAAAATAATACTTGATTTCTTCGTCCATAGGTTATTGTTTGGCTGGTTGCTACCCCCAAAGCCAGCATTTTTGAAATTTACAACAACTCCAGGAATAAGAACATTTACCTTCACACATCAAGTCTTTCAAGATATTGTGCTTCCAATTAACAAACTTGAATGTCAAATTGATATATCTGAAAAACTGTTTGACACGTACCCCCTGCTAATATACCCATGTCGCATCTACGACCATGGTCCGCATTCTGGACAATTAAAACGACCAGATAAAAAGTATATCATCCCTGGTACCAATTATGCCATGTACAATGATTTAGGTGTGTATGGGGTACCAGGCCACGTGAAGCATAAAAGAAAATACAACCCAATTCAAGCTATGCGTGATATGGAAAAGTTTACCAGAGATGTGGGTGGATTCTCATTTCTTTATGCTGATATTTTCATGACAAAGCCAGAATTTGAAGAAATGTTTGACCTGAAGCTCTACGAAACAGTTCGAGAAAGGTATTTTGCAGAAGGGGCTTTTCCACATCTGTACGACAAGGTTAAACCAGAGATAGATGTATTTGAAATTGAAAAATATTATAAAACGTAAGTTGGAAAATTATACATGCAATTAAATAAAATTTATTAATAAATAGCATACATTTGTGATTCTATTTTTATTTCAAAGTATGTAGTACCGTAGAAAATCATTGTAATATAAGTAGTATAGCCGAAAGTGTGCAAATCTACGAGTAAAATCTATCAGTATAACTGCAGGGTGTTGGTTTTTGTGAGAATGCATGGGGATCGATCTTTTGAAAAGATGGAGAAACCTAAATCACATATTGTTTATATTAGAACTGACATGTATGTACTACAAGACTATGCACGAAGAAGCTTATATCACATCACGGTATTTTCCATAAATTAAAATTAAAATGGCCACAATGGCGTTTTTCCCATTACTGTTTCTTTTTTAGAATACTATGATCACTTCAACATTTATGTCTTCAGATCCGATTTTCACAGAAAAAACCTATCCAAATCAATTGTCCGGTAATTTTTTTATTGGTCAACTGGTCAGTGTAGTAAAAAATAACGGAACAAACCATGCTTGCAGTCAGGAAAACCGCCTGACTCATCAACTAGTAGGCAGTCCTATAAAAATGTAGTGCAAAGTAGGTATGTTGGATACGACACAATATTTTATTCTGTTTTGTGTTCGTTATAAACTCATAACGAAACCGCTTTCGGTGTCGTTATAAAAATACTAGATCACTAAGATAGTGAGCTTCATGTCAAGTGTAAAATGACATTTTAATCGCTTTTGGCTCGCCTCAATCGTATTTGGTAATTTTACCACAAGTACCAACTGTTCAAGATAAAATTACTCTAGATTCTAACATGACCGTCGAAATTTTCAAAATTTATGTAAAATTAATGTCGCAAAGTAGAAAAAGTAGTATATAACACTCGTTTTATAAGAAGTATTGGCGCACGCGTTCAATTTATTCAACTATTTTACAAAACAACTCGTGCGTCAATTTTTGTCTTATAAAACTTGTATATAATATACTATTGAAGTACCGGTACTTTACATTCCAATACCCTATATTTTTAAGCGGTACTATAGCATCCAATCTGGTACGATACGATACGTTTTTGGTCGATATTCTATCGTATTATCACTTGGCACATATATACCCAGTGAAATGTAAAGACATACGTATAACTGGAAAGGACGCGACATGGACAATAAATGAGGCAAATGCATTTGGTATGCAACCCGCAGTGATGTGGGGTAGCCATCTCTTTCTATCTCGTACAGTACCATGGCCGTATGCGGTTTCACATTTTTATTTGAGATATCGTTTCCAACTAAAAAAACACTACTGCATTCCGCTATCTACCTACGGTAGTCAGACAGTGACACATACCCCACATCATCGCTCTGTCTCTTTTGCTTGTGCCTGCCTCAAATCTCGCCAGCTAATGTAAAGCACGCGTACCTTCCAGTAAGATTAGAGTTTAGTGTATATGTTTAGGGATGGAACGGATCGGGCATTGGCCCGATAACCGGATATCCGGCTAAACCTTAAAACCGGATACCGAATTATCCGGCCTAAATTCGGCCGGAAACCGGATATCCGGCCATTGTCTAAAACTGTATCGGCCGGATCTTTTTACCGAACCATCCGGCCAAGATCCGGCCGTATACCGACGTATCCGGCCAAGACCCGGCCGGATATCCGGCCATTATATAAAACCGGATCTTATTATTATTATTAGTATCATTTGACTAGTTTTTTTTTTAAACAACAATTAGTACTGTGGAGAATATTTGAAGTTTGCAAGTTAGTTTATGCTCTTGGGTGTAATGGGGTATTCCGGTCATGTCAAAATTTCAGCAGATATTCGGTTTAACCTACTGTACAATTTATGAGGCCTCATAAAGTTAAGCTATAAGCTTTTTGATTTAGTTTTTCTATGAGATAATTGCAATTAAAAGTGCATTTCGTTTGAATTCACCGACCACCCTCGGAAATACACGATGATTACCGATCCCTAGTAGCGCTGGCAACAGCGGACAGCTCTCGAACAGCTGATCGGCCAAGTTGACGGTTGGCGACCCTGTTGTTTGACAACGAATAAAGGTAACTTTTTTGAGAGACGATTTGGTCATTCCCAAAGCTTGAAGCCAAACATCTCTCATCTCGCTACTCGGAAATGTAAAGAAAATCTTATCAGTAGACAGTAGTTACTGTTCTACTGCTGTTACAGCCCGGCACAGAACAATGTCGGCGTTGGAGTTTGAACAAGTGTTTGATATAACCTCAATAACCAAAGCAGGTGTCAACAAACGAGCGATTCTAAACGTTGACACAACAGAAGGCAAAAATTCACTACTTGCACCCTAGATATAGCAACGTTGTCAAGTCGCTCACTTTGGGCGGTCTTTGTAACTTCACAAAGACCAATCCTAATTCAAACTTCAAACAACGATTTCTCTTAATTTAAAACAATGTTTGATATTTTACTTGTGAAGTAGCAAACAGTAGCACCCATAGTTTGTAAAAATGACAATTTCAAAAACACCGGAATACCCTATTCAGAGTTTCAGTATTCAGGTTTTTTTTTGTATAGGTTTTAGACAATTCTGGATAACGATTACCTGTAAAAATATTTCTCGGTTTTTCCTTTTACAATTATTTTTGTTATTTAAGGGGCTTGCATTTGTAAAGAATAAATTTGTTACACTCTTAAGTCAGACTGTAAAAGACAATAAATAATCTTGCCTGGCAACTGCAGTGGATTAATATAACAATTATAATAAGAAACAAGCCTGATTCAAGTTGATAATTCCACGAAGAAATCGTTTGTGAACAGAAGAATCTGGCAATAATGATGAAGAGAAAATTACAACTTATTTCCAAACATGTCGATTTATCAATTATCAACTTCAGTGAGTTCCATTTGCACAGAGCAATTACTTTCAACATACAAGTCGTATTCAAAGCAATTCAGAAACATTACTTTTTACAAAAAAAGATTTTTATGTGTCGATTATTTCACGAATTAAAAAGATATCAGCACTATACTGCTGTGTTAAGTATTGAGGTCGTAACTGTAAATTTGTTTAGATTTTAGTTTTCTTCGATAAAATCTCAAGATTTCCGATTTTTTGTTGACGCATTTGAACATTTCTATCTGCGAAGTAACAACACAATATATTCTTAAACACAACATTTTACAACTTTTGACAAAATACGACATCTGTTCAAAACACGGCAGCATAGAAAACTTGTTATTTTATTAAGCTATTATTTTTTAGTAGATTATATATTTTTAATTGAATAATTAATAATATTAATTTATTACCATAAATGGAAAATATTTTTCTTCAATATAAAAATTGATTTCATTTATTTTTAACAACATGCGAAAAGATCGCCCGAATTTTTATATCGAGATCCGGCCGGACCGAATATCCGGCAAATTACCCGGATCGGCAGGACTATCCGGCCGGGCTGGATATCCGTTCCATCCCTATATATGTTACAGTAAAAGCGTAAACTGTAGTAAGTGTATACACTTACTAGTCCGTGTATACATTTACTGACGATTTTAGTAGAAGTATCAACTCATTAGAAAAATGAATATTATTCCTAGTAGATGTATACACATACTAGCTGATGTACACATCTGCTACCACTGAGTAGTAAAAGTATCAAGAAAATATAAAAATGAATTTTAATGAATACTAAGTGTATAGTTGGCCCATCATATTACAACGATTATTTAAATTTTCAATTAAAATGTGTCGACTCTTTCTATAGAAGCTAATATTATATATTCTGCCTTTTATATTAATATTTGTTACAAGCTATATTTCCCATACATTATAAATTTTCAAAATGCATTAAAATGGCATTTTGAAAAACCTTGACCTGTTCCTGTAGATTGTTCATTTGCTACTGATCTGAGGGGCAATTCTTTTGTTGGAATATTGATGAGATGATTCAGAAATAATTTTCATGTGTTTTGCTTGATCTAGATTTTCCTTAGCTTTCTTTCTACTGTTTTCAATTTTCATTTCTAGGCAGCAAAGGTCACAAACTTCATTGTCATTAAGGAGATTAATGGATACTTTACATATTTTACAAAATGTACCAAATTCCACATCAAAATTTTCTTTATCATCGTCCATTTTGTCTTCCTGTTCTAATAATTCATCCATTAGCAAAATATCTTCTTGAAGTGCTTTTCTGCGACGTTACGAAATGAATCTTGTTCTATTGTGCTTTCTAGCAATACTTTCTCCAGGGAGTCTACTCTTGTCATCCTTTTGAAGCGAATACGAGACTTCTCGAATTGTTAAGTGGGACGACGTGGGGATATCAGCGGTTGCCCTCTGTTTGGAACGTATCTATGAGCAAGTTTGCTTGTCGTTAAGAACAATAACGCACGCGCCACGCCCATACGTTCCAAACACCAGGGCAACCGCCAATATCCCCACTCCGCCTCACCTAACCTAACTTATTTAGTGTTACTAAGATGGTATGCGTGCATGATGCAGGTTATGATCACTGTCAGATACCATAGTGAACTCGTCAGTAAGGGTTACGTTCCTCTGCAACGATATTTCATCTTTTTTCTCAATAAAGGATGTCATCTTAATTTACTAACTGAAGTCCCACCTTACTCGGTAGGGGAATTCATCGAGTCATTACAAGTGTAGAAGAGTGCCCTTATTACTAATGTACATACATATTTACCATATATTTTTTGTGACTTATTGGCGACAATCAATAAATATCTATCTATCTATCTATCTATCTTATTATTTATTTAACCGTCACGGGAATTAATTTGAATTGAAACTATATATGTTTCAATTAATTCAATTAATAGTTTCAATTTAATATACCTAATTATAATCAGAGAATGAATCCCTTTACAAGATGGAACACCTATGCCACTGGACCAAAATAACATCTGTCATTTGCAACCATTGCCAACATCACAATTATTCAAATTGGCGGGAAATTCAACCTCAATCGTCAATTGTCCTCAATCATTTTAGATCACTGTGTAGAAGTGTCCATTGATAGAGTTGTGAATACTTTTACTATACAAATCAGTATGTGTAAACACAGACTAGTAAGTGTATACATCTACGGAGTTGATGCTTTTACTGTATCATATATACCTTGGTTATATTGGTCCGGTATTTGTTGTTGCCATAATTGTTGCCAACAATTAGCGTACTCTTGTCTAGCGGCAAACAAATATAAGTCTATTTTACAAGTGACACTGATTACAACAAAGGAATTTGTATTTAGGTTTTTTTGCAGTGTCGGTAAACAATCAGGGAAATTCGGACTAAAATTTAACCTAATTTTGGTATGCAAATCATTGAGTGCGAAAGTCATTGCATCCATTAGCCATAGTGCTTTTTACAAGCAAAATACATACAAACATGTCACATTCGTCGAGTAGCGTATGGAAAGTGTTTATTAAACCAGGTTGGGTCATAGATAAAATACATATATACCATGGGCGTAGTCAGGGGGAGGGTTTTGGGGGTTCAAACCCCCTCTCCGAAAAGTTAAGATATTAATTTTTTTTATATCTTCAATATTTTTCTTATGAATATAAGGGTTATTTTATGTACTTTTAGTCGTTTTATTTTCTTAAACCCCCCTGATACTAAAACCTGGCTACGCCCGTGGTATATACTAATATAGATGGGCAACTCAAGGCCACCTTTGTCGACTCTTTTTTTAGTTCACCCTCATCCGGTAGGAGGGGCTAGTAGCACTTCCCAGCTCTAGCCTTCACATATTATATTTTAATTAATTCATAAAAATCAGGAAAATCGCGTGATGGAACTAGTACAGTACAAAAATTACCACAGAAAATTTAAAGTTATATACATCACCCATATATCAGTGAAAACTATAGTCTGTGGTAAAAATTAGCAGTGTCACTAGACAGTTAATTGACAGTTGTTGATACGTTGACAGTACTTTATGGTTGTTTTCTAACGCCATGACTACACAACACGCGACATCCAGTGACGGTTTGAACGAGACAATAGAGGTACAGGTATGGTGCACTTAATACTTAATGCAGGTAGGTATGCTGCACTTAAAAACAAAACATTCCTGCACGCCGCGAAGTCTGACAAAACATATATAAAAAAAAACAATTCCATGTTTATGTATATATGTGTTCACCAGTCTCTATTAGTTTTTATGACAAGCAAAAATGTGTCATGCATCCTCATTTTTTGGCCTGCGAACACAATTTTTGGACCTGAGAGTGAGAACTCTAAGCCTAAAATGAAAAGGTTCAAACTTGGATTTTGTCCTACTTACAACCTTCTATTACAAAATGTAATTGTTATGGCAAAAAACGTGCTTTTTGCATCTTTGTGACTGTTTTTCTAAAGATTAGATCACTATTTCTCTTCACATTCGGATTCTACAGCAATAAACCTATCGGAATCAGTTGTCATTTGTCCGTCACTTTGAAATTAATGAAATTCTGGTTGCCTGTGTCTTTGTCATCAAGGTTCTACTGTACCCCACCCTTATCTTTTGCAACTTTTTCTTCAGCATATAAAAGAAAAAAATCTTACCTTTAAGTTAGATATGTGTCTAAACACAAATGGATTGTTGATCGCAATTTGTCTCCTAATTTTGTCATTCATTGCATTTATGTAAGTTTGATATACAGCCATACATTTCTTCGCTAGAGATGAAGCATAATAAATTGGAATATCGTGTAATTCCGGGTGTTGACTCCAGTATTCATCTGAAACATAAGAAATAATATCAACTACAAAAATGTTGCTTTACTGCACATTAGGGTTGTGCAAAAAAAGAATCGACTATGTCAAAAGAGGTTCGATCTATGACTACGGTTGTCAGACATCCAGATTCAAGCAGTATTAAGCTTTCTTTCTGTTTCTGAATCTAGGTAGAAATGTACTTTTAGAAGGCTGCTTGGCAGTGTTATGTATAGTCAGACCCGGCACTGGCTCTAATTACTATCATTTGCAGAGCAGTGCATTAATTTCAATAATATCGTGTACAATGCTGTTAATTTAGAGAAGGTGAGTATAAGATTAGATAGGACTTAATTGTTGTTTTTTCTATAACAAAACCAGTTGTGCATAAAAAAATGTGTTGGTTAACAGATATAAATGACAAGATGACAGTACCTAATATAAGCAGAAGTTCCTGTGCTCGTCCTAATGCGAAAACTGGTATGAGACATCGTCCTCCTCTATTGACGATATCGTGCACTAGATTAGTAAATCTGCTTTCACGATCTTCCCGTTTTTCATGAATATGTGTCCCATATGTAGATTCCTAAATATTAAACAAAATTATAAGCATTATGAAACAAACCTCAAAATAATTACTGACAGTAATTAATACATCTGGATGAATGCTTGGTATTTCCGCAGCCATTAAATGTCTATCCTCTTGTCTCGAAAAATCGCCAGTATAAAGAATCTACAAACATAAAGTAACGTAAGTAAGTATTAATTATTATTATATTGTTGAATATAATCTAAAAAATGTATAAAGGTACTCACCTTCACTCCAGCTATTTCAATCATAAACATCGCAGCTCCCAAGACATGACCAGCATTATATGCCCAAAACTTTATGCCTAGAATGTCTTTCTCCTCGTGAAAATTGATGGTTTCAATCTTATCCATGCTTGCCTCTAAATCTGACTCTGTGTATAACATTTGCTCAGTTGCAATGTTACTAAAACAACAAATATATTAATATCTAATGCCTCAAGTTAATACACGTAATATTTTACCTAACTTTTATGTAATCGGACAGGAGCCATCTGTATATAGCTTTTGTAGCATGTGTCATGAAGCATCGACCTTTGAAACTTGTTTTTAACAGAAACCATGGAAGGGCACCACAGTGGTCTAAGTGGAAACTGCACATAAAATTAGTACCTATATTTGTACACTAGTTTTTTAAATAACACAAGGGAATGAATATACATACCATCACAATCATAAGAAACTACATTTATATTCTGGAGATTTCTAATTGTGAATCATTTAAACGCGATTTGATGATGGATCAGCATTCAAGCGATTATAGCTAACTTAGGTAGTAGTAGCATTCTAATTTTCATGATAGTATTAGTTTCAAAGCTTAGACTTTAAAGGTTGACAAATACTATCAAACTTTATTACATAATTAAAATTATTGTTATTTTACTTATTTTAGACTAAATTCAACCAAAACCCAATTTAGTGCTCTGAACAACATACTAAAAGTCCTAAAAAGTCCTATGTCTGTATCATGCCTTTTTAGGGTATTTTACCCCAAACTACCTTGTCTGAAATCGCTCATAACTCATTCAAACTTGGCATTTAGGTGTTGAATGACGCTTAATCTAATTCTGTCATAACATCGCAAAAGTCAAAATGGCGGACTACAAAATGCAGATTAAGATTATTTTCGGAAAATATAGTTTATTAGCGTTTTTATGGGTTTTTGAGGAACCAGATCCAAATCTGGCATAAACACTGAAAAATTCAAAATGGCGGATCCAAAGTGGCCGACCAGAACATAAACTTGAGGGTATTTTTGGCAAAATTTAGTCTATTAGCAATTTTTTTAATGTCTAAATTTTTCTTATTTTTTAGATACTTAGTCAGAATACATATTTATAGGATTTTTTAGTTAAAATTTAGCACATCGACATTATATTGTCGGATATCTGCTTGTGCAATTATAACTCAAAAACGGGAATATTGAACAGATCAACTTGAAATTTTTACCGCATGTTCAACAATCATTGCTTTGACGCCTGATGGACCCAGAAACTCAATCTGTTATGTATTTTTTATTTAATTGCTAAAATATTTTTGATTTTATGAGCTAAATCGATAATTTTGCTTTGACAAGTCACCATTTCCTCAAATATAAATATTTTTTATTTCCGGTTCAACAAGCGATAACTACTTGTGGATAGAACACAACAGCATTAGATATTTTATTTCAGACCACTTTGAGTGGAGAAATCATGTCAACCAAAGACTGCAGATTTCCACACAGCGTCATGGTCGAGGGAGGTTTGCGGCCCCAGTTTTCAATGAAATTTTATTTCTTTTTGTGCAAAACCAGAAATGTTGGTAAATATATGTACCAAATTTGGAATCAATTGATTGCGTAGTGTCGTCAATAAAAAAAATCTGATGTGGCCAGGCACATGACTTTATCATACTATATATAAAATTAATAGTTTAGCTGCATGAGATTCTATTTGATCGAGATCGGTCGTGTCTGCATTAAAATAAAACTAGTTAGCTAGGATTTGACAGACATTTAGATTCTATTGACAGTAGGTATTGTCAAAACATCAGCATTTGACACTACCTACTGTCGTCTGTCATTAGAATGAAAATATCTGCCAAATCCTGGCTAACTAGTTTTATATTAATGCAGACACGACATCTCAATCACGACCAACCTCGATCAAATAAAATTTGCTCATGCCGAAACTTAATTTTATTACCTTTAGTAGTTTCTCCGGAATCCTCGCCACAAAAAATGGGTACGCAGACATTTTTTTGTTTCTAGCAAAGGTCCCTGGTTCAAATCCAGGTTGTGGCTGTAATTTTTGATTTATTTAAAATTTACATACCGCCTGTATGTCAACGTATTATTAACCTATGAGATCGGTCGTGTTTGCATTAATATAAAACTAGTTAGCCAGAATTTGAAATTTTCATTCTAATGACAGTACGTAGTGTCAAACGGTGATGTTTTGGCAATACCTACTGTCAATAGAATCAGAATATTTGTCTAAGCTTAGCTAACTAGTTTTATTTTAATGCAGACATGACCGATCTCGATCAAATAGAATCATGTAGCTAAACTATTAATTTTATATATAGGTTATCGCCCTATCAGTCATGTACCTGGCCACATCAAATTTTGTTGTATGTTGAGATAATTTTCTCTAAGTTTGACATTTGTTTTGTCCCAATGTGAAGAAAATACATATAACACAGATATTATGGTTTGCTGTGTCAAATGAGCAGTATTAAGTATAAATAAAATGTAGAAAACAACGGACAATCATATAAAACCATTTTATCAAGGATAAGAAATTTAAAGAGATAAACCGAATATCTATATCTCGATACCCAAATACAACAACATACTAGAAACTGTACTAGAAACCGTTTTAACAAATGAAATATAAACTTTTGTAACGATGCAAACCGTTGCTATGATACATTGCTCGCTGTCGTATATTTCACTCCTCTTAAACCCAAGTGTACACTCATGGCTAATAAAATTGACTCGTTGGTCATCATTGAATAGAGACAAATGGTTTTGCAGTCAGAATAATTTACCAATTATGGTCATTACATTAAATGACTATGACTATGACTATTACAGCCAAACAGCAATGGTGTAATTGTGACAGGTACCTGCTTTTTCAGTATATTGACATGTGATATTGACGAAGTATGTATTCATTTTTCTCTGTTGATATTTATAGTCTGAGATATATTCCAAAATTGTTGATGCCACAACGACTGTTTCATTTAAATAAGTAAAAATCAAATTGTTCCGAATTTTGCCACGTGTAATTGTTAATACTTTGTCATTTGGTAACCATGTTGTTATTCACAGATTACCGGAGAGCGGTTTTCAGTCATTTCAAGTCGGGCTGGTAATCGGACAAGTGGGGATGCCTATTTGTCGCAACGGCAGGTGCAAAAGACCAGTGGGCGACTAGCTCCCTCTCTTTTAAACGTAGTCTCCGCTCATGGAAAGAATAAGTGAACTTTATGTCCGCGCTGTGGTGATTACTGAATGCTCGAAAATATTTTCTATATAATTTATATTATAGTTGGAATCTTACTGTGAGATTAAAAGTAGATCAATCTCATCCGCTTCGATTAAATCGACAAATGGTAGGGCATCCATTCCTGATAGGCCTGGGTGAATTCCACAATCCAGCTATAACGGAAAACCAAGATGTAACAATAATTTTGTATGTTTTACTGTCTATTATTATTACCATTATCTTCTTTCCTTTAAATTCTATCATAATACATGACCGTCCTACTTCTTGGCCGGCACCTCTAAAATATCAAGATACAGCAAAATAATTTAATATGTGAAATAATGATTGATCTTACAGTGGCCGAATAAGAAGCTGATCGCTTTCTTCGGCTGGCACTTGGGCCTCCGCTTTTCTTTTGGAACCCATTTAACTATTGGATTATGAATATGAATAGTAACGTCCAGTAAACAAACTATAGCTAGATATTCTGCGACATAACCTAAAACACAACACCAGACACTATCTGCATTGCTGCAAACATAAATCAATTCAGTGCTGCCACTTCTACAGATTTTTCGATAGATCTACCAATTTCAACCTCTATCTAACGATCTACCGAACTGTAATTGTTTTCTACCGAATTTGCAGGATAATGGTTTTTCAATAAAACTTCGTGTTCAAACCATAGAGTATAATATGATTTTTATACTGCACCTCTGTGAACTTGGTCCTTTTCGAAATTGGGAATTCTGTTTCTACAGATCGTTTGCTTTGCAATTGTTTGCACCCTTTTTCTTTTCGTTTGCACCCTCACCGTTTTCGAGATAAAATTAAAACAAATTCGGAGGGGCCAGATTCACAGTAGCCCCTCCTTTTTCGAAATTTGCAATTCCATTTCTACAAATCGTTTGCAATTCGTTTGCAATTGTTTGCGCCCTTTTTAGTTTCGTTTGCACCCCCGCCGTTTTCGAGATAAAATTAAAACAAATTCGGAGGGGCCAAATTCACACTAGCCCCTCCTTTCTCGAAATTTGAAATTCCATTTCTACAGATCGTTTTCAATTCGTTTGCAATTGTTTGCACCCTTTTTAGTTTCGTTTGCACCCCTACCGTTTTCGTGATAAAATTATAACAATTTTGTGCAGTGTGAACTTGGCCCCTCCTTATTCAAAATTTCAATATTTTTTTCTACAAATCGTTTGCAATTCGTTTGCAATTGTTTGCACTCATTTTAGTTTCGCCTGCACCCCTACCGTTTTCATGAAAAAATTAAAACAATTTTGTGAAGTGTGAATTTGGTCCCCCTTTTTCAAAACTAAATTTTGCTCTACAGATTGTTTGCAATTCGTTTGCACTTGTTTGCACCCTTTTTAGTTTTGTTTGCACCCCTACCGTTTTTCAGATATATTTAAAATAAAGTTGAAATATAAACCCACCCCCTCTTTTTACAATTTTCAAAATCATTTTCTATAGATTTATTACCATTGTATTACTTATGCTTGCACCCTTACAGCTTTGGAATAAAAAAAACATAAATACAATTAAATAAGTGTGGCCCAGCCGACACTTAATTTTTTCGATATTAATTTAAACGAAAAATAACGAAATACAAATTGCAATAAATTGATGGGACAATAATTAACCTGAATCGCACACACATGTACAGGCTATCCCATTTTCTCTCCAGCAAAATTTTTCTTTTATATAGATACATAGTTATAATGTCATACTGAATAAAAAAGTCACATGGACTTATCGTTTTGCATCGGCTGTAACTCCTTAAAAAGTTACAGCCGTTGGAAATATTAACAAACCGTGTTATAAATGGCTCTACTTTCTTAAGGAATCGAAAAACCAATAAGTCTATTATATAGAAACATTTTACTCAGAAGGACGATTATTTCCGAAAAAAAAAAATAAGTTTAATATTTATTAAGGAATCCTTGTTAAGGAATTTATTGTTTATTCGAATCCTTCTTAACTAAATTGACACCCGATAAATAATCAGATTACTCGCTGTTGAAAGCAGTGAGGAAGTATGTACAAGAGGCCAGTGGCTCATGTCCCACCTATGAGACGAATAGACGGCACCTGGGCAAGAGACAATAAACAGAAGGCTGAAACTATTGCAGAACATCGAACAGAATTCTTCAATTCCCATAAAATCGAATCGGAGCCAATCACGGACGACGATATATAACCTATGACGAAGAAGTCGTGCATCTAGTTAGTCCAAACGAAATTGCCAGAGAAATCAAGACAAACCTGAATCCAAAGAAGGCACCTGGACCTGGATATGATCTTTTCACAGGACAAGTTCTTAAACAATTACCTAAGAAAGGTATTGTTATGCTGACGTAAATAATAAATGCAGAGTTTATATTAAAATACGTCCCCCACGTCTGGAAAGTAGCAGAAGTTATCATGATACCAAAAGTGGGCAAACCACCAAATGAGGCCAAATCATATCGCCCAATATCATTGTTACCAATGATATCGAAGCTCTTTGAAAAGCTGCATCTAAAGAGAATGAAACCTATCGTTGAAAGAAAGGAACTAATTCCTAATCACCAATTTGGTTTTAGAGAAAAGCATTCCACTATAGATCAAGCCCATAGAATAACGGATATCATAGAGAAAGCATTAGAAGCAAAGAAAAAATGTTTATTTATTTCTTCGTTTTTAAATATTTTAATTTTTGTTTTTTTTGATGATGTTCTCTCTTGGGTTTATATGTATTTTATTTAAAAATGTCTTTATTTTGTAAATACTTCAAGCGGCTGTAACGTTTTAAGGA
The DNA here is from genome assembly GCA_963966075.1 of Aphodius sticticus. NCBI lineage: Eukaryota > Metazoa > Arthropoda > Insecta > Coleoptera > Scarabaeidae > Aphodius > Aphodius sticticus. Next base: position 36,320,334 of record OZ014507.1, on the reverse strand, counting down.
GTTGAAAAAACAAATCTAAAGAGTCCATTGACTTTTCTTTTCTCAGTATGACATAACTATCTAAAAGAATTTTTTTTTGTGGAAGAGAAAGTGGGATTCCTGTACATGTGTGTGCGATTTTATTTTTTTGGAAATACATACGCAGTTTAAACATTAGAATCTGTATTAAATTTCTTTAAGTTCAGTCCTAAATTCTAGATTATAGGTCAGGTTAATTCATTGTCCCTTCCATTTATTGTAATTTGTATTTTGTTATTTTTCATATAAGTTATACAGTTTAGTGTGTTGCTATCCAAACTGTGTGGTGGTTAAATTAATAAGTGTCGGCTGGTTCACACTTATTTATTTGTATTTTTGTTTTTTTTTTCCAAAACTCTAAGGGTGCAAAAACAAAGAAAGTGCAAGCTTATGCAATACAATGGTAAAAATCTATAGAAAATGTTAAAAAGAGATGGGTAGGTTTTTATTTCAAACTTATGTCAAATATATAATCTGACAAATGGTAGAGGTGCAAACGAAACAAAAATGGGTGCAAACAATTGCAAACGAATTGCAAACGATTTGTAGAAAAAAATGGACATTTTCAAAAAGGAGGGGCCAAGTTCACACTGTCCAAAATTGTTTTAATTTTATCACGAAAACGGTAGGGGTGCAAACAAAACTAAAAAAGGTGCAAACAATTGCAAACGAATTGCAAGCGATCTGTAGAAATAGATTTTCAAATTTCGAGAAAGGAGGGGCTAGTGTGAATCTGGCCCCTCCGAATTTGTTTTAATTTTATCTCGAAAACGGCGGGGGTGCAAACGAAACTAAAAAGGGTGCAAACAATTGCAAACGAATTGCAAACGATCTGTAGAAATAGAATTTCAAATTTAGAAAAAGGAGGGGCTACTGTGAATCTGGCCCCTCCGAATTTATTTTAATTTTATCTCGAATACGGTGAGGGTGCAAACGAAAATAAAAAGGGTGCAAACAATTGCAAACGAATTGCAAACGATCTGTAGAAACAGAAATCCAAATTTCGAAAAAGGAGGGGCCAAGTTCACACAGGTTTATACTCCCCACCTGTGCTCCCCACATTTACTGTGGCGAGGTGAGGGGTATATTCACTGCGTATATTGAGTTTGGCACAAATGTCTGTTTGTCTGCGTACTGCGTACTGCCGTAATTTTGAAGTTATTGATCTGAAATTTGGTATAGAAGCTTATCTATTAAAAAGTAAGGTCCAGTTCGTTGAATGGGCACAATCGGTTCACTTTCTTTTTATATTTTCCTGTGGGGGGTATTTTAACTTCAGCACGGCTGAAGATAATTTTCTTACTTGCTTGCTAGTTCTACTTTGCGGTCGTTAAGTCAACGAAACCGCCTTTCGTGTCGTTGTGAAAACACTAGATCACAAACTTTTAGTAACTTTTAGTTTTACAAGATTGATGATATTGACATCAAGTGTCAAATAAGGCTGACATCTCAATCGGTATTGGCTCGCCTCAATCGTATTTGCGATTTTTGCGAATTTTACCACAACTAAGATGACAAACGCAATTTTCTAAATTTATGTAAAGTATATAACACTCGTTTTATAAGACGGATTGGCGAACTCGTTCCATTGGGGCACTCCTCGCTACGCTCGTCGTGGCCAAAACAACTCGTGCGCCAATTTTTGTCTAATAAAACTTGTACTATTTATATACTATATTGAAATAAGGTTAGAAATTTGTTAGGTTACAAATGTTTGTTTACATCGTCGGCGCATGCTCCAGGGTGGAACAAATTTCCCAAATTTTGGAAATTTTTTAAAATTTTGGAAAACTTTCCAAATAGGTACTTTTTTTTAAAAAAAAGTCAATTTTTCTTATTGACTCATGCATTGTCATCGGAAATCTGTCCACACGCAAAATTTCAACTCAAGATTTGAACATAACAAACAAACAAACCAACTGTGGTGCGGTGCATCTAATAGATATTGCTTATAAAACGTTGACTTGTTCTTTGATGCCATCCCCTCTTGGTAGTAGTTTTTCTAAAGCAGTAGCGGGCTATGTGCAGCGAACGCATAACAGAAAAATGCTTATAACTCCAAATCGAAAAGAGCACCAAACTTTGCGGCACAAAACTAGCACAATACTTTAGTATTAGAAAATTTTGATTTTATTTAAAATTTGGAATTTGGGTCCATATATAGACGCAGCAAACAAACCTTAAGAAAAATTTGAAATTTATAATGTGGGGGGTGGCTGAGGTCATGTACCTTCAAACATGGCCAAACAAATGCTTTACGATGCGATGGTGTAATAAATTTAAAATGCTATGATGGGGGGGGGGGCAATTTCGCGCACCTAAAAAGGTAACAAACACTATATTAAACAAACAGAAGAACACACACAGTAACTTTCAACTCAAATACTCCACTGAAAACAACCGCACTCTCGACCCTAACGGCAGCAGCTACAGCGAACGTGCAGCGAATATGTAGGCCATATTGGTGATCAGGCACACCGCGCGAACCTACATACATGTCTCTTATTAAACATTGCGATTTAAAAGTATAGTTTGGTTTAATATATTTATTTGATACAACTCTTATATAGATAAACAGTCGTTGTTCTAATGGACGGAATATATGAACCCCTATATACATAGGTATTTAGATATAAATTACCAAGATAAACTTGATAAGCCATGACAATTTTTGAAATTCTCGAACCAACGCTTACTGGCATTGAATGCGTGTTCCCTTATGCTTCCTGCACATCCCTCACGGCAGATATTATTGTAAATATTCCTAGCCTTCTGGCGTATCATGTTTGCATCTATATGTTCTAGTTTGTGTCTTCCCCATCCATAATTCAAGTAATTTCTCCATCTTTTCTAACATATGATCGCGGACATAAAATGATGCTTTCGAACTTTTTCTGGTGGTGCTTGTAAAACTATCATCTTTAACTCGTTTTTCTTAATTGTACGTACAGATGACTCCTTCATATTTAAGGTCCTTGCTATATCTGCGGCAGACTCGTTGTTATGCAAACGACGCAAAATGTCGCTTTTCTGCAATAACGACAGTACTGTTTTACCTCTTCTTGAATTGCCGTTCGTTGAGTCCATTGCTAATCAGGGCTGTGGAGTCGGAGTCGGAGTTCAGACAAATTTCAGAGGAGTCGGAGTCGGAAAAAATGTACCGACTCCGACTCCGGGTCCATGTTAAAATAATGTAGAAAAAGACATGCGAGATGGCCGTTGCCTCAATAGATAGTAAACGATTAACTAAACATTATTAGGTCTTTTACAAAGTAGATAGTTTAACTACAAAACACAGGTCGGTGGTGAGTGATGATTAGCAAAATGATTATTGTGAGTCGCTTGCCGCGTCGCATATACAGTTTATGTATTTCCCATTTATAACCAACTTCAATATGCTAATTATGATAGCTAGATCATCTACAAATAAAAAAATCGGACTTCGATGCATACTTATAGACGAATTAGAACTTTCCACAGTGAAGCGTCAACGATTACGAGAATTACGAGAATTTGCTCCTATTCGTTCAGCCACAAAGAACAGTTGAACAATTCATTAAATATTGCAAAAGGTATTTTAATGATACTCCCTTGCAATTTTAAAAACACCTCCAACAGCTTTTGTACCAGAAGAAACAACGTGATGGTATTATCGTATTATCAACTCTCAACATTTTTTTTTTATTTGTCCCAATATCTGAATGTTTGTAAAAGATAATGCTTTACTAGGAGAACTTTGCAATTTTAGCTTTAATGTTTGATAACTTTAAACGTTTAACCGAAATTGATTCTTTTTTTTGGCACATGAAAAAATTTATCAAAAGTATCACCCTTGATTATACAATATTATGGTATAATCACATCCCTTTGTATTTAACAAAATATGTAGAGATTTTAAATTGTTACTGATTCTGTCGAATGTAGGTTACGGCTTTTAAGCTTATTGGTGGCTATGTCCTAGTCTTCTTGCGATCAACTAAAAAACACCGATATTCGCAGATTTCATCACATACACTTGACAGAATTGAGCCAGATATAATATTTTCATTATTAGCAAAGGTACAAACTTCACTCTAACGTAATTTTTAATGCATTAACTTAAACATGCATAATATATGTATAATAGCTGATTAAAAATTATAACTGCGTGTCCGATTTAAACTCTACCTTAAGTTTAATGCCGGAATATCCATGTATGCAAGTCATACTCATTGCAGCCAGAATTGTGACGTCATTACCACTAACAGAAGTAAGAGGTGAGATTATTTTCAGCTTATTTTGCACTGAACGTTGTATTCATTGAAATAAATTTTATTTTGTACTATACAGTGGTTTTGTTGTACTATAGTTTTGTTATTATTAAAGATAGAACATCGGTGCAAGTGACAAACTAGTTCAGAATTATGTGCTCTCTAATGAGAAACCAGTTGAAGTTCTAATGATTTCAGAGATACTTTGAAAATATAAAAAGCGTCCTTTTTAAATATGGCCATAATTTTGTGGTCCGATCGGGCTTTTGATTTTATTTACAATTAGATTATGTGAGATTTAATTTTTTTTGCCATTAAATTCGCTGGAAACAAATAAAATTTTGCCGGAGTCGGAGTTGGAGTCGGAGTCGGACTACCAAAATTATCTGGAGTCGGAGTCGGACTCGACAGATTTTTTACCGACTCCACAGCCCTGTTGCTAATTACTAAACGCCGAAAATAAAACTAGGAATATTCAAAACTCTACAGCGTAATGTATAGGTAGTATCAACAAGTTGAAATTGTCTAAACTGCAGCACACTATGCACATCCAATTTTAAAGGCTTAATTGCCTACTTAGCTGTAATGTAAATACACATGTATATGTACATGTATATGGAGAACCAAATAAGGGTGTAAAGTGTAAAGGTTTTAAATAAGGGCCTGAACTCCGTTATTTAAAATAAAAATGCTGTATTTTATTGAATGTTTGAAACCGTTTCTACGTTTTAGTTTACATCATTGGTATTTTAAATTCCTTATACTTACTACCGTCGCATAGACGGAGCGTGTATGTAGGTTAGGTATGTTTGTGAAAAGCAATGTTGAGTTTATGTAATATATTGTTCCGTTACTTCGCTGATAAAAGGGGTCCATGTCCTCAGCCCCCCACATTCGAAATTTCAAAATTTTTTTATGTCTAAGATTTGTGCTTGTTTTGTGCCGCAAACAAAAAGTTTTGTGCTCCTTTCGTTTCTGAGTTATAAGCAATTTTCTGAAGGGGGGCTGTGGACATGCCCCCCACTTCCGAATTTCGTTTTTGTTTTTCTAATGCCAAAGTTTTGTGCTAGTTTTGTGCTGTTTCGTGCCGCAAACTAGTAGTTTTGTGCTCCATTCGTTTCCGAGTTATAATCATTTTTCTGAAGAGGGACTGTGGACATGCCAGCTCCCCCACTTTCGAATTTCGATTTTTTTCTAAGCATTTTTCTGAAGGGGGGCTGGGGACATGCCTGACCTAACTTCCAAATTCGAAATAAAATCAAACTTTTTTCGATGCTAAAGTATTGTGCTGTTTTGTGCCGCAAACCAGAAGTTTTGTGCTCTTTTCGTTTTTGAGTTATAAGCATTTTTCTACTTTGGAGCTATCCGTCTCGCTCTTTCGTACGAATTTAACGGCACTGTTTGTGGCTATATAACTTAATAACTATTCAAAATTTTTTTATCGGAGTTTCGCTAAACTTTTCTTTGTACTTCAATCATGGACACGTGGAATTGCGATTAAATATTGTTAAATAGTTTTTAGTTATAACGTCACAAATATTTAATATTATGTATTCTTTTTAATCTCGCAATACCAAATCTCGTTGCTACACTAAATAATCATTGAGCAATTATCACTTAACAAATAAATAGTTATCAAAGGACATTTGATAGTAATGATTCATTTAGAGGTATTTTTCAAAAATAAAAACAAATGTCAATTTTTTCGGGTAATCTTTGTTATCATACAAAAGAACCATTCTTTACATTTATTCTTTAAACATTAGCTCTTTCAAATGTTCTCGAGCATTTCGAGTGGTATTTGGCGAATGACGTGAGCAATGTGGGCTTCCAATTTCTCAATCATAGCCGGCTTATCCACGTACGCTTAGGACTATAGGTAGCTCTAAGGGAAAAAGTCTAGAGGGGTGATATCACGTTATCTAGGCCGTCAATCCATTATGGGAAATTAACCGTTCACCGAGTTGTTCTGGCAATAAAGCCATGTTTTCACGTGTTGTTAGTTGTGTGGCAAGTAACACCGCCTGCGCCGTCTTGTTGAAACCAAATGTCGTGGAGAAGTACGCTGTTATCATGGTGCTATAGCGGGCGCCATGATAACAGACTACTTGCTTCCGTAGAAGCTGTTCCGGGCTGTCTTTCCATTTTGAAATGTCAAACAATACTGAACTAAACTTCCACCACAACTTCACACGTTATCTGTCATAAATATCCTACGGAAAAAAAAAGTATCTCTAAATGATAATAACAATATATATTGTTATAATATAAATCTCTAAGGCAATTTTCAGATGTTGGTGTGTATTACTGGCATTCTGGTATTCTAAAACTAACAGTCTATTATTTAGCAAGATTGAGTTTATAAATGTACGTAATTTGTGAATATGTTATGATTGATAAATAGAAAATAAATTGCTTCCGGGTTATGCCGTGTGTCAAGATTCGTACATGCTGACGTTTCGCGAACCATGTTGCTCCCTTCTTCAGAGTTAACTGAATACTGCAACGTGAAGCCTACGTACTTACTTAAATGATAAATAGTCTGTAAACTTTCGTTACCATTTTCTGTATATACTATAGTAACCATTTCTATTGGTGAGTTCCTCCAACCAAACATTGCAAATAACTCGAAAACAAAAGGAGCACAGAACTCCCGGTTTCGGTACAAAACAGCACAATACCAACACAAAACATCTGCGTAATAAGATAATTTAATTTTATTGAAAATTTGGAATTTAGGTCCATAGACGCCGCAATTGAAAATTGCTAATAACCCGGGAACGAATGGAGCACAAAACTTCTGGTTTGTGGCAAAAAACTAACAGAAAAGTTTCGTATTAAAAAACTTGGATTTTATTCAAAATTTCGAATTTTGGTCCATAGACGCAGCAAACCAAAATTGCTAGTAACTCGAGATGGGAAGGAGCACAATATTTCTGGTTTGCGGCACAGAACAGCACTTTTATGTACACGTACTGTCAAATATCTGTGACACCTACATATTTATTTGTTAAGTGATAATAATTGCTCAATGATCATTTATAGCAGCGTCGAGATTTGGTATTATGAGAATGAAAAGAATATATAATATGTATGTATAAATAATGTATAATGTATAACTAATATTAAGTCTTTGTGACGTTATAACTACGTACAAGGAGCAGTTCAGTAACATCCCGATAAAAATCAGTTAACTAGTTTTTGAGTTATAAAACCACAAACAGTGCCGTTAAACTAGTACGTAGTAGAATTAACAACACGCGGGGTCCATGTCCTCCCCCCACATTCAAAATTTCAAACCAAAGGTTTTGTGCTCCTTTCGTTTCCCAGTTATTAGGAATTTTCGTTTGCAAATTTTCCAAAATTGCAAATTTTAAATAAAATCAAAATTTTTTAATGTTGTAAATTTGTGTTAGTGTTGTGATGTTTAGTGCCGAAACCCAGAAGTTTTGTGGTCCTTTTGTTTTTGAGTTATTTGGAATTCTCGGTTGGAGAAAATCAACAATAGAAATGTTTATTATAATATATACAGAAAATTCCAAACACGTTTTTTACCGACTATTTATAATTTATATGTGAAATCGGGACTACATATTCATAAATTACGTACCTACATTTATAAACCTAACCTTCCTAAACGATAGACTGTTAGTTTTAGAATACCAGAATGCCAACAGATGAAATATTGTCTTAGTGATTTATATTATAATTATAACAATATTAATATGTGTTATACCTATACTGTCAAATATCTGTGACAACTAAATATTTGTTAAGTGATAATTGCTCAATGATTATTTATTGTAGCGACGAGATTTGGCATTGTGAGATTAAAAAGAATGCATAATATTAAGAAATAATATTAAATCTTTGTGACGTTATAACTAAAAAACTATTTAACAATATTTCATCTGAATTCCACGTGTCCATTATTCAAGTACAAGGAACAAAGAATGAAACCCCGATAAAAAATTGTTGAGTAGTTTTTAAGTTAAATAGCCACAAACAGTGCCGTTTAAAGCTAGGATCCCACGGTGCGTAAATCCACGGACAACCACGCACAACGCACCGTGGGAAGGGTGCCGTCCGGAGCTGTGCGGGCTCGTCCGTAGTGGTGCGTCCGAATCCGTCGCAAGGTGGTAACTTCAAAGGTGCGTGCATGTGCGGATTTTCTCCCTAGTTCTAGGGATATTTTTGTAGAAATGGGAAAATGGAATTTTACTGATTATTTAGGGAATTTTTAAATATTTTGGCGATTTTTTTCAATCATCGTATGTTAATAATCAATTGTACATAAATATACATATTTCCTCCGTCTTGTACTTCGCCGCCCATATAAACCCAACAACAAAACGCCAATACGCAATACGCTCTGTGTCACTTGGCATTTGAGAACCTTCTGGCAAAATTTCTCTTGCGATAAGTGCTGCCAGATGGCTGAAATTTACGTCGCTAGCGCTTAGTACCAAGATTCCCTAGATGTACGTAAAATCGACTATTAAAAATAGATTATTAACATTTGATGAGTTGGGTTGGCGTTTTGTTCTTGGGTTTATAATTATAGGCGGCGAAGTTGAAGACGGGGACTTCCTTTTTTTTATTAATTTACAGCACCTCATAGGTACTTGTGTATAACACCTAAGCTATCTAGCTATATTGATCTAACCTAAATTGCTACGTTTAAAAAATGTTGGATATTAAGTGTTCCCCATTCGTGTAACTTAAATTTAGTTTGGATGCTGACGCTTTAAACTTCACACACTGCACGTTGTTCTGCTTTGTTCACCTATCACTCACATAACACTGTGCTCTGCTTTTTTAGCGTTGCTCCTTCAACATTTGTATCTACTGCCATGATAGCAGTAACATCTGCAAAAGTGGCAACGGTAACACCATCTGGTTGCGGAAGATCATGTGTGTAAAGACGGTAAAGAAATGTATGAAAAATCGACTATTAAAAATAGATTATTAACATACGATGAGTTGGGTTGGGGTTTTGTTGTTGGGTTTATATCAGCGGCAAAGTTCAAGCCAGGGGACTTATGTAGATTTATGTAAAACTGATTAACACACAATGATTGGAAAATTCCCCGAAATATTGAAAATTCCCCAAATAATCAGTAAAATTCCCATTCTCCCATTTCTACAAAAATATTCATAGACCTAGGGAAAAAATCCCTGGCAACACTGCTTGCGATGCCTTCGCGCCGTACACGGGTACGCACCGCCACGCACCGTGGGAGAAGCCTCGGTGCGGTGCGTGGTCGTCTGTGGTGCGCGGTACCATCCGCAAAATCACGCACCGTGGGAACCTAGCTTTACTCGTACGCGCGCTGCCTTCGTGAACCCGGGCCCTAGGCGATGCTAACACGCGCAGCGTGGCGAAGTGAGTGCGCGCACTACGCCCAGCCTCACATATGGTCAACGTTGGCGACACACAACACATTGTGAAGGAGCGCCCTTAGAACGCTTTTATCAGTGAAGTAATGGCGCAATATATTACATAAACTCAACCAGGGCTGTGGAGTCAGAGTCGTGGAGTCGGAGTCGGAGTTCAGACATATTTCAGAGGAGTCGGAGTCGGAGTAGGAGTCGGAAAAAATGTACCGACTCCGACTCCGAGTCAATGTGTAAATAACGTAGAAAAGACATGCGAGATGGCCGTTGCCTCAATCGATAGTACACAATTAACTAAACATATTATTAGGTCTTTTACAAAGTACCTACCTACATATGTTAATAAAATTAAACTACAAAACACACAGGTCGATGGTGAATCATAATTAGCAACTGATTATTGTGAGACGCTTGCCGCGTCGCATATATAGTTTATTTCCAATTTCCAACAACCAACTTCAATGTGCTAGTCATGATAGCTCGATTATCTCCAAATAAAAAAAATCGGACTACGATACATACTAGACGAATTAGAACTTTGCAAAGTGAAGTGACAACATGCGGTTTTCTTTAGTCATCAAAATTAAGAGGATTCGCTCGTATTCGTTCGGTCACAAAAAGTATTTTAATGATTTACTCTTAAAAAGAAAAATAGTTTCCTTCAGCTTTTGTACTAGAAGAAAAAGCGTATATGGTGTCACAGTCGTATCAACTCTCAACTTTCCTTTTATTTTTATTCGCCCCAATATCTGAATGTTTGTAAAAGTAAAAGATACAGCTTTACTAGTAAAACTTTGCAACTTTACCTTTAATGTTTGATAACTTTAAACCTTTCACCGAAATTGATTCTCTTTTTCGATACATGAACAAATTTATCACATCCCTTTGTATTTAACACAATATGTAGAGATTTTAAATGGTTACTGAGTTTGTGAAATACGACCGTTTATGTAAGTTGAATATAGGAATATCCATGTATGCAAGTCATACTCGTTGCAGCCAGAATTGTGACGTCATTGCCACTAACAGAAGAAAGAGTTTTGATTATTGTTAGCTTATTTTGCACTTAATTTTTTATTCATTGGCATGAATTTTAGTTGGAATGAGTTACTTTGTACTATACAGTGGATTGTCATTACTTTTGTTATTATGAAATATAGAAAATCCGTTAAATTGACAAACTAGTTCAGAATTATGTGGTCTCTAATTAGGAAACAGTTGAATTTCTAATGATTTCAGATATTTTGAAAAAATAAAAAAGCGACATTTTGGAATATGGTCATAACTGTATGTGGGCTAATCAAGAGATCTTTTTCATTTTATTTACAATTAATGTGTCTGTTTAAGTTTTTTCCCCAACAAATTCACTGGAAACAAATAAAATTTTGCCGGAGTTGGAGTCGGAGTCGGACTACGAAAATTATCTGGAGTCGGAGTCGGAGTCGAAAGCTTTTTACCGACTCCACAGCCCTGAACTCAACATTGTATAGCTTTTCACAAACATACATACATATAAGTTCCGTCTATGCTTAAGACGGCGTATAAGAAATTTAAAATACTAATGATCTAAAAACTAGAAACGGCTTCAAACATTCAATAAAATACAGCATTTTTATTTAGTGTAACCTCATGGTGTTTATACAGGGTCTCCCACGACAAGCTGCCATTAGAAGTATATACAGATAGAACCAAATGAAATGAGAGATTGAAAATTTGTGGACTTATATTGTTGGACACGATCGTCTCAACTAAAATATTTTGAGTTTTCTTTTACTTCCGGTTACACCGGAAATGATGTCAACTTTTACATTTCAAATGGAACAGCCTGTATTTTATCGCATTTTTGATATCTTCATTAAATTCTAGATCAATTTTGTGTTACATTCCCTATACCTAACATGTGACATTATTGAGATATTCATTTCTTATTTAAAAAATGACAGTGGCGCGGTTACTTTCAATCACTTATAAATTTTCGCCTGTGACCGGAAAAAAGTTGTCCGGCAAAATTGTTGTGAAGGTAACAGATTATCGACACCTCGGTAGAATTCTTCTAAAAGTTATACAGGCTGTTCAAATTATAAGATCAAAGTTGAATTCGAAAAAAGTACTAAAAGTCGATTGTTTCAAATGGCAACCCTAACATATGAATTCTATTTTTCTATTTTTGAATTCTATGGAATATTTTCGATAAACTTTGTGTAAAATGTCCTATACCTGAAATGCATTTTTACCTACCTAAATCCCTTGGTTTATGACAATTATATCTAACAAATGTCATAGGCCTCAGTAGCTCAGATGGGAGAGCATTGTGCTAGAAACGCAAATGTCCCTGGTTCAAATACAGGTTGTGGCTGTAATTTTTGATGTACATATTTAAAATTTACATCCCGCCTGTATGTCACTATATTATTAACCTATGATATCTTTAATGTTGCTATTATCCAAATTATGACATTGTATAAATTTGGGTTGTGATATAGTAAAACCATTATTTATGTATGGTTATTTTTATATTTTCCGTTTGTTTAATTTATAAAAGCGATGGAGTTTTTAATTTTATATTGTGGTCTGTAATTGTTTTTCGAAATTATCTAGTTTTATGTAATTTTATCAGACTGTAACTTATCTTTTAGATAAAGCCTGGTGATGTCAAAAGACAATATTGATCGCTCTACTTTTTAACATAAAATTACATACTCGGTTCTCCATGCAACGTTTTCTTCTATTATTGATAGTTCACGAGTATGACTGGATCAGTGGCGCATCACCCTATGAGCAAAATGGGAATTTGCCCAGGGCCCCCAACAACAGGGGGCCCTAAAACCAGAAATGCTCCCAGTACGTCGAAGGAAGATGTGACCAGCATTAGAAAGATGCCACATAAAAGAGAGTATAGTTCAACTTTAACTTCGAGACGTCCGTGTCGTAGTGTTTATAGGCATACATTCTCAAATCTGATTCCAATCACCCAATCACATAAAAAGTCAAACAATGTTTCGCAATGTAATTACTATTAAAAAATACAAACAGTAAAGGAATAAATTGTTTATTTGTAAGTAAGAAGTAACAAAGATCTGGTCTAAATTTACATTGTTAAAATGCAAAAATATCATTAAACTAGGTGATGTATAACAAACTCATATATTACATATATGTAGATATACCAAAATATTAATAACAATTATTAAAACTAAAAAATTACACCTATGTTATAAATAAAGTCAAAACAGCCTGTACAAAACAGTCGACTTGTATACTGTGTCTACTCTGTCCCTTAACACTAACAATTAGGTAGGTAACTAGAATTTTCAATATATATGCATTTTTAGTTTTTGTGAAGTTCATAATTCTGTATCCAGATAAGTACCACTCTGTTTGTAGTCAAATAAAAAAAAATTCTGCCTGCAAATCAGCCAATACAGCCACATTATTATAACTTATATATCCAAACAGATGTAAACTGTCAATCTATTTACAATTATGTATATCTAAAAAATATAAATTATATCTGCCGGTTGCTACAAACATTTTTATGAATACAAGAATCAAAAATAACCATAGATCTTAAAAATATGTATTATTGTTTGCCGTATCGCCTGATAGTATTCTTTCTGATAAGTGTTCTTGTTTGTGATGTAGCATTAACAGGACACAGTAAACCTAGACATATATATTTAGAGATTCGTATCAGAGATTATCACATTCGAATAAATTCTACAGAGATTACTATGCCAAGTTTAATTTGTATTTTACTCTACAATACCACTGGAAGGCGTTTGATTAACTCCACAGGTTCCATCACCACGATAAACTCTATAGTAACCTTGTTCGCCCCACTTAGTGCCCCATGAATTTTTCACAGTCCAATAAGGAAGTGTCTTATTGTAGACAGGATATGCTAGAAATAATATAACGATAATACTATGACACTTATGATTATAAAGTAATAAACTTATACTTACTATGTACACCATAGCCAACAATTAAAACCCCATGATCTAAACTCTTTGGATTACATAAAAATTTCCAAGGATGAGATACACCACCAACATAAAACTGCATAGCATTAGCATTAATTGCAATTGCTATAGGTCCATTCTGTGTCAACCACTTTGCCATGTCATCTTCATTTTGGCTGATGTTTAATGCTCCACTAAGTTGGACTTTAGCTAAAGTTTTATTGAAGTGACACTTTTCATTTTTTGCGTCGTATGGATAGTCACTTTCTAACTCCAATCCACCTAATTTTTCGATTTCTCTGAAAATAAAATAATGCATGAATACACCTGCTCCACTAATTATTTGTATGTAATGCCTATCATAGTGTATGACGAGTATAGATAACATTGCCCAGGCATTTTATATATTGTCAAAGACTCATTCAGCAAACTAAATTAATGAGTTAAACCACGGTCCACTACACCGGTCTGCTCACTTCGTGTGTCAAATTCGTTCATTTCTGCGCATGACGACACTGAGAGAAGGATGTTGACACGGACACCTAGGTAAGCAAATACATCCTTAGTTTTTGACTTTTGTAGGTGATTTAGGTTAACAAGTTGACAACCATGCCAACGCTTTAATTGTCAAAAAGCCTTGAACGTCACAACAACATATTGGACCATGGCAACGAACGCTACTTCTCGCAATGACGTCAACGCATAAATGTCATTACAACCGTGACTACAATAGGCTACTGCGGCAGCCATGGAAATTAACGCCATATTAACGCTACTTCCGCTTTTTTTCTCGCACTGGCGTCACTTGTAGGCGTGGCCAATGCGCGAGAGCAGACCGTGGTGGACTGTGAGTTAAACCGTGGTATGAACATTAAAGGTATGATCAATTTTTGGACGAATTTACGACCGCTACTGCGCAGGTGACATATAGACAACCAACATTGCATATGTCAAACATAGGGGTTATGTCACTTACAATTTAAAGAATATAACAGACAAATGTACTTGTATAAAAAGAAAACTTTCAAGCATTAGCATTATGTACGCAGAAATAAGCATAAATAAGCAAAAATTAGTTTGGTCCTAGTTATGTTTACGTTATTATTCTTCAACCATGCAGCGCCGCCCAGCGGATAGTCCATGCGGATAGTTCATAGTCCTGCATGTGGTCCTGCGTATAGGCGACGATTACTTGCTTGTGTGGTAGCACAAGCTACTTTTTTAGAAGCATTAAAATGGCACCAAAAAATGTTGACTACATTATTCTAGCTACTTGTATTCTGCATATGTGTATGTATGTAAGGAGAAAGAGGTAGAGTAAGAGCCATTGCCCCTAGGCCTCAGTAGGTCCTTTGTGCAGACCTCCCCTGCTCACCCTGGTCTAGTTAGCCAGTCCATGCCCTACTAGACAAAGGCACCAAGACAAGTATACTGCATAATTTTCTACGCGAACGAAACGACAATACGGACACACATGAACGGACTTTTTATCAAACTTGGTCCGCCGGGTCAAATTTTTTAAAATCCCATGTTTGTCCGCCTAATACCTACTCAAAACGCTACAACACAAAATGAGCAAGCAGTTAGGGAAATTATTTTGCGTTGCCAACTGAACGTATATTGTAATAGTCAATTGGAAATAAAATAAATGTTACTTTACATTTTTTAACTCTTGCCAATTTGTTATGAAATGTTGCCCACCTATGTTGGCATCAGCTTAATACTTGCTTAATATATACTTTTGGAGATATTGATGCAAACATAAGTGGACCAAGCGCTTATAGTTCTTAATTAATTTCAAAATAATGTCATCAAACATTCAGTAAACAGTTCGGTATAGTGTTCAGGACATTTTTTTTAAATCTACTGTTTTGTTTTTATAAGGGGGCATTACATTTTGATGATCAATTTGATATTTCCTTACGATTTCAATAAGTTTTTCATCCATGTCTACTATTCCGCGTTGTGATTTGTACAATACTCATAGTTATCAGGTAGTCTCTGCCAACTCTGCCCGTAACCGTGTTGCTACACAATTCATGCTACGACGGAACGGCGACGATACGGCGCGGCTCCGGCAAAACAATGTTCACCGACATTCCGTCGACGGGGCCCGTGACTAGCACGTCCCATGTTGCAGTCGTGACGGCGTAGCATGAATGGTTACATATAAAATGCACATGACTGATATATATTGAGTCTTTGTATATTTGTTGAGTGAGTGCCGAGAACGGGTTTTTGGAAATGTGCGTGTGGACTCGAGTCAGTTTTGACCAAGTTCGACCAGTCGACTATGTAACGTTCTAGGTATCTGTTGTAGACATACAGAAGAATAAAGCTGTGTTAAAAGTACTGCCTCGTTTAATTAGCAGCGATATATCAATGACGATCTTTTCCCGCTCGTTAACCAAATCTATCTCACTCTCGGACCCACGTTTCTTTATCTAGCGTCGTATCTTATATTCTTTTATCTTTGGCATAACCTCCAAAATACGACATTAGTCGGTGGCTGAATAGTTTCGATCTTTAACTGAATAAACATAGCTGTTTGTTAGGTATGGCAAAAACATTGTGGATTACATCAGCTAGAAATGAGCAATACATATGGCGCTGCCTGCGATTCGCTCACTGTGATTGAAAAATAATAATTGATCATATCACCCAGTCACTGTTCAAACCAGGGCTGTGGAGTCGGAGTCAGAGTTCAGAGAAATTTCAGAGGAGTCGGAGTCGGAAAAAATGTACCGACTCCAAATCCAGGTTCAATTACTGTAGAAAAAAAACATGCGAGATGGACGTTGCCTCATCAGACAGTAAACTAATACAACCAAATATTCTATTATTTCTTTTACAAAGTACGTTTTACATACATATGTAAATAATAAAATTACAAAACACTTTCCAAACAAAAGTGAAGACGATTGACAAAAGTAATCTGACAGAAATTTGAAAAGGGAAACGTGAACAAGAGAGTTAAAATGAGATTGAGAAGTAGGGCCGTCCTTCAATGTAGTATCATTTATTCAGAAGTTATACCTGAAGCCATAATAATGATTATTTTCAGCTTTGAAAATAATAAAAAATTATTTAAGGACATCTTTGCAGGAGAATTAGTTGGAGCTATTCTGTTTCTCATAACAATTTTATAAACGTATATTGCACTTATTTTTGTTTTTATTAGATTGAATTTTATTTCGTATTATACACTGTGTCTTAGGGTGGGTTTATGTTGGAGCTGCGATAAACGATAAGAGCGGTGATGAGCTATCAATATCGATACCGACGAAAGTTGATAGAAGCAGAGAAATTGGACAAATGAGTTATCGCCACTCTTATCGTTGCTCAGTTACAAAACGCGCCTCAACGCGTCGCTCCAACATATGTAGATAAATGCGTACAAAATTGCAATCATGCTCACCGCTTCGCTAGTATCGCCGCTCTTATCGTTTATCGCAGACCAACATAAACCCACCTTATGGGTGCTTTTGTTATTATTAGTGATAGAAAATCGGTTAAATGGACAAAGTCGTGCCGATTTGTATGTTCTCTAATGAGAAAAGACTTAATGATTTCAGAGATATTTTGAATAAACAAAGAAATTACATTTTATAAATAACTTTTTTATTTGTGCGTGTCCGTTTATTTGTGATCTTAAATAACCGCTTCGCTAGGATCGCCGCTCTTATCGTTTATCGCAGCTCCAACATAAACCAACCCTTATGGGTGCTTTTGTTATTATTAGAGATAGAAAATCGGTTAAATGGACAAAGTCGTGCCGATTTGTATGTTCTCTAATGAGAAAAGACTTGATGATTTCAGAGATATTTTGAATAAACAAAGAAATTACATTTTATAAATAAGTTTTTTATTTGTGCGTGTCCGTTTATTTGTGATTTTAAATAACTTTTTTTATTTGTGGTCCGCATCAATAGGTCTTTTTGATATCTTATAGGCCGTTTTTATTTACATTTAGTTAGTCAGTTTAAATATTTTTGCCAACAAATTCGCTGGACACAAATAAAACTACTGTTGTTCCTATGGGTTCACCATTTGTGAGTAATATGATAAGCACAAGCCGTATGTTTAATACAATCAGAATAATCGAATAGAAATTTAATTTATTAAATTTGATTATTTTTTTCCTGATAGTGTTTTTGTTTTCATAGCGTAATATTATACGGTTGTATTATTCTGTGTCAAATTTGTGATTATTTACATATTATCTGAAAATATTTCTGTATGCAATTTTTCTGTAGTCGGAGTCGGAGTCGGACCACGAAAAATATCTGGAGTCGGAGCCGAGAATTTTTTTACCGACTCCGCAGGCCTGGTTCAAACTGCTATTGCGATTTCACTCGCAGTCACTATTTGTCGGCCATTGACTGAATCGCATTCGCCAATGCCCGTTAGGTACTGGTTTTGATGATACGTCCGTGACCGGACACGTATTGTACGTATATGGTAGAACTAAAAGATCGATCAGACCGCTCTGTTCGATCGATTGATCTCTTGATAATCGATCAGATCGATCTTTTGATGACTGATCAGATCGATCAATTATGATCGATCTTTTGATGAACGGTCTGATTGATCGATCTGATCGGCAAGAACTATCTGATCGATTGATCTGATCGGCAAGAACTATCTGATCGGCAAGATCGATCTTATCGATCATGATCGATGGACCGATCAGATCGATCCTCAATTGTGATCGAAAGATCGATCACAAATTTCCAAGATCGCCCACTCCTAGTTGCGACAGCTTAGTACAACGCCGCCTGTCTATAAAAGATTGCCGAGATAGCGTTCTAGTACAGATATTCTATGAGTTTTGCACCAAAGTGTCTATGCCATGGTGATTTATAAATACTACAACATCCGAAAATATTGCTAGTATTTAGACCATTTCAAAGAATTTTATCTTGTTGCCTCATTTTATCACTTTTTAATAAACAAAAATCCGCAGTCAGGTGTTCGATTTAATTCAAATAGAAAATTCCTTGACTCTCATATCAGTTGTTTCTATAGAGGCAAAGAAATATTTATATAAAATGCATTTGTTTGGTAGAAATAACATTTATTTGTGCTATACAATTTATGTTTTCGCTAAAATTTACAATTTGTATCATAATTACGAAATTGTTGGTTAAAACAAAATGCGATATTTTTAGGTTTGCAATAAATGGTTCAGTGATTAAAGAAATTATTAATTTGATTGACAAACCTTCACGTATTGTCGCCTTCTGGGATTTCGCACATCCCCGACCGATGGCGTTCGTCCTCCCCAACAACGCGAGGACTATGTCGTTGTCGACCGTATTACGACTAGGTACATAAGAAAACGTTAAACTAAATTTAAATCGTTTTTCAGTCAATTTAAGACAACAACAATTTTATTTTGTGACAAAATTGAGTAACTTATTATTTGATGGGTAATATTTACATGCTTTCTTCTTATATATTAATGTTTTTTTTATAAATGATTGCTTGTATTTTCATTGTGAATATGTGTGTGTAGATGTATATTAAAAAGGTACGTATGTATTATAATTATTTTTCGTATACGTTTAATAATGGCTATTATTTTTATTATTCTCATATGTGCTGTTATAATAACTTGGTCAATTGACCGGAAGTGTATGGCAGACCGCCATAATTATAGTACCTCTTCAAGGCCAAGCACTTCTGGCCTAAAAAGCTCTTTTTGACCAATACTGCATCTTCAGTTATTTTGCAATAAATTTGATGATATACGTATAGTACATACTCGTAGAGTATCAAGGTCAGGGGCGCCGTTACATATGGGCAAGGGGGGGGGGGGCGCTTGCCCCCCCTGGTCGCCGCCCGGCCTGTGTGTAATATATTTTCGCGGCTAGGCTTGAAAGTTATGATATAAACGCCTAGCGGGCAATTAGCATCTTTCGTGTCCCCACAAAATAACAAAAATTACATTTTCGAGTGAGGGATAAATAAAAATTACTAGATAAATGGTGACAATAGCCGATAATTATTATCGGAATAGTCATCAATGTCAGTTTTATTAGATATTGCGATATTGCCCTCTCGTAACAGGCGCAAAAGAGCCACAAGATTATAAGATACGGTATCTACATTTTGCGCTGTAGTCCAAAATAAGTATTGTTGTATGCACTTTTATTTGATCATACTTATTATATTCCATTACTTCGCAATTTTTGGCACTGCTAAGCAGTTTATTAATTACACTGGGCGTTAAACTAATAAGCGTAGAATATATAGATAAGGTATAATAGTCAACTTTTGATAGTAGACCAACTTTTGATAACGAACTCATGTCCAGATAGACGCCGTTTAGGAACTGCAGAGAGCCGGAATATTGTACCAACTTTAGAAATTGCTTTAGTAAAGTAGGTTGTATGAAGTATCATAAAATAACTTTTTCAAAATCATATAATTTAAAAAGATTTAAGGATCATTATTGGCCAAAATTGGTACTAAACTTACAAAACTTCGGTTAATGAAAAGGGAGCTTTAAAAACGTTAAATAATAAATCCATCCTATGATACATGACAATAGATTCTCTACGCTGTTTGTAATATTGGTACCATTTTCTGACTCTCTCCAGCGTTGACACAACACATTTCCGTACATGAGTTCGTTCAAAAGTTAGCAGTTGACCTAACATTGTCGCCTTGCAAGTGTTCAACTGTAATAGTAAAATAAAAAAAAATATTATTTCGTCATCGATTATCCTTAACACAGAATTTTCAAATTAATCCACTTTTCTCTACATTTAGTTATTATTTCTCGTTAACTCGTAAATTTAAAACTAATATTGTAGCCTTTTTATTGTTTATCAATTTGTTATTAAGATATTGTATCAGATGCTCGATGACCACGAGCTAGAAGTTATTATAGGAAATTAACAACAATTTCTCCTAGCATATTAAAAAATAATAAAAAGGCTACAATATTGGTTGAAAATCATACGAAACCTTAAATTCAAGAATAAGAGTTCAATGATTCAGAAACAAAATATAATTGCAAACAAGTATTAATTAAAAATATAATTACAAACAAGTATTAATTAATAGTTATTTAACCAACAAGTATATTAAATAGCGCGATTAATGATCGAGACTGTTTAATTCGAGTTGGTTACAAAATTTTTTCGTCGATCGTATTCTTCTAGCGTCGTCTACATGAATTTCTTCGCCAATGTCTTTTTAGGTTATATGACAATTTATGTAATTTGACACTGACAGTTCTAGAGGGCGGTATGTTTTGATTGGAAGGTTTTATTTCAAATATGTGCGATTGGCCAATCAAACGACGTCTTTACGTCGTGTGATTGGCTATAACAAATCATGCATTAATAGAAATCGTGCATTAATAGAGTTGTTTAATAAACGATTTCCTATTCACTAAACTGACTCATAAATAAACGATCGACGGAAAAAATAGTAATCCCACATTAATAAACGATAGAAAGACAGGAAAATGACTTGAATTTCTATGAATATCAATATATAATAAATAAGTGTTGGCGAGCATACAGGGATCACGACCATGGATGGCTATTAGCACACAAAAATATGAACAAAAACATTTCACTACCTTAAAGCGATAGAGATTTTTCAGAGTGTATGCAAAATAACACAAGACGAAAATGCTGCAAAACAGTTAATGGCATAGACCATAAATTACGTCACCATTTAATACTAAAAAAAATTTGCCCCCCCCCTGGAACATTTTCAAACGGCGCCCATGATCAAGGTTACTTATAGTTACTATTGTTAAAATCTGCCTGTTTGAATGACTAATTTATTGAAATAATTAATAAATTATATTGGAAAGAAAAGTGTCACAACCCGAAAATAAAATAGTGTTCTTGTATGTTAACACTCACTCGTACACGTACTCTATGTACTAAAGTCCCACAAATAATATAAGATATTGAGATGTAATTTTACAATACCGAGCGTTTACAAAAAATACCAACTATGAGTATATGTACTTCGAATCTTTTAGTTGTATAACTTTTCTTTTGTATAAGCAATATACTAACCTGTAAGCGTTGTCCATAAGACCACCTCCACAACCCTCATCAAGTGAATCGCAGTCAACGAGTTCTTGTTCGGAAAATTCCAACAATTTTCCATGTTTAATAGCATATTGTCCTTCAATATTTCCCGTTGTACTAAATGCCCAGCAGCTTCCACAGGATCCCTGATTTTTTACATTCGTTACTGCACCTTTGTCTCTCCAATCAAACTCAGTAGGCAACTCAATATCAGGTATTTTAGCTTGAGCCATTGGTATTTCATTTTCAGTTATTCTGTCTGTGTTTAATCCCAAGTGGTACTTTTTGAACTCTTCAGGAGTTAAGTCTGCAAATATTGTAACACCATATTTGGCAGTGCCAAGTTCAAAATCGTTCAGTAGTTTTATCTGACGAAGGTTCTCTAGAAAAATTGCGTATCTTTTCTTTAGTTCCACTTTTGAAGTGTACTTCTTGTTAAACTGGGTCATAAACTTCATAAAATGAAATGCCGCCGGTTTGGTATTATCTAAGGAACGTCGACTTCTAAATGCAGAATTTACGCCATCACAAGTAACGTTTGTTGCCCTGCCGCTGGGCAACCATGGTCTATCCCAAATTTCAAATTCGCAAATTTTGGGCGATACTTCTTTTTGTACCCCGCATTCATTAAGCTTTGTGTTGGATTCTTTCGGGCAATCAGAAACGACAACTCTTGCCCTGATTCTATAAATGATTCCTGATACAACCTGTCTGCTAGCTGCTAATATTTTATCAATTTTATATTTATAATTATTGGTTGATTCGCTGTCCAACTTTGCTAAAGTATTTTCTGTTAACTCCAGAATAAGTGGATCATCTTCTGGAATTGAATTAATACCTCCAACAAGAACCTGTCTTCTTATCCTAGAAAGCACAAAATTTATCTTAAACTGGTTTACACACAAAGGGCGCAAAAGAAGATAATTGCATTTGCAAAAAAAAGTTTGCTTGTTGTCTTCGACTTTCGATTTGACAGGGCGATTTAGCGTTATGTATTTCCGGAAACTGTAACAGCATTCTAAATTAAAACCAAATTGTTAAACAAATCCAGCTGCACCTAAGGAATCAAAGTTAAATGAATATATTCGATATATTTCTAAACCAATCTTTGGAAGATAATATGATTATGATTTAATAGCATAAAACGTTAGCAACAATTCGAATACAAACTAATTCACATACACATCTCTCTGTCCGCAGATTTAAAGCTGTTGCGAGAACACAAAAATTTCAGCTAATATTTTAAATAAATTCTGTTTATTCGATATTATTTATAATTAAATAATGTGATGCAAGCTAGGAAAAGGTACCATTGACGTATTTTTTAGTTTTGATGTTTCTTATTTCCAAAATTGTGAGTATAATGTTATGTATAGGTGACAGCGGCTTTTGTCGTTGTTAATCAATTTCTTATTTTGCTATGAATGCAACAAAATGTACTGATGTTCTTATATAACTCAAATATTTCACATTATTTGTAACCAAGAGTACACATCTACAGTTTTTTCCAGATAGTAAACGTCACACTGAGTAAAAAGTTTCATATGGGCCCACCTATTTGTTTTCTTTATTCCTTAAAAACTTACAACCGAAATAATTGTAAAATAATTGCAAAGCTGTAAATTAAATGACTTAACTTCTTTGAGAATTGATAAACCCAATAAGTCGGCATGAAAGAAACTTTCAGAATGACAAATTACTTGTAGAGAAATAAATGTCTAAAAAAAATGTCTTTCATATGTATTTTGTTTTCGTTCATTTGTTTATTTAGTTTATTTTTAACATTTTGATTTTTTTACTTAAATTTATTTACTTTTAATTTTGTTATGGGTATTGATTGACATTGCTTGTGCTCTTTCTTAGTTTTAGCATTGTTTGATATGTAGTTTATTGTTTCTTTTTCTTTGGCTGTAAGTTGGCGTTGAGAAAACAATTAGGTCCATATGAAAAGTTATACTCACAATGACATTTACTATCTAAAAACAATTCTTGCGGGAAAAAAGTGTTAAAAAAGTGTGGGTAAATGGTGTATTAGGGATAAAAAGGATAATTACCTAAAACTTAGGTATTTACCCTAAGTAGGGGTAAATACCCGGGTAAATACCCATTTCCCACCCGGCGGGCATTTACCCGGCCCACATTACTGTTCTTAAGTAATTTTTTTTATTATGTTTAGTTTAGAAAGCGATCTATCGCCCGCGCAGGTAGCAACAGTTATGGGCAGACTTACTTTTGGCCCAATGTTTAAGGAGGTAATGAATTTAAAAACGTCAACTGGACCTTCTGGAAACAAGGTCTATAATCTAGTCATTTTAGACGCAAAATCATCGAACATGATAATTATATCGCCCGCCTATGAACATAATACCATCATATCAAAATGTTTACTCAATCGTTGATGTTATTATTATTGAAATCAATTAAAAACTATCAGTGTTTAAAAAACTCGTCATGAAATGCTTGCATCAATATCTCCGAAAGTAATAACAGAGCAAACCGACAATTAATACTAATGCAACTAACACTTACTAATAATAAATTATGTAATTCGTAATATGTCGAAAACGAAGCGTTTCTGGACACATGTTTATAAGACTTTTTACATTTATTTTGTTAGTCGAATATACCGTTAAAGTTTCCCGAAGTAAAAGTGCATCACCCTGAATAGGACAATTATTTCATACAATGCTTTTAAATAAAATGGTGGAAATCCACCATGTGTAGCAAAAAAATGAAAGAAATAGGTTTTGTACAACCTGCTCCAGTGCCTACCTCCATTACAACAATTATCCGCAATTATCTTGAATAAAACTACGCTATTAGTATGCTTTACATTGTCTAGTTTCAATATTTTTTGAGTAAAACATAAAAAACAAAAATTAAAAGTTATTTGTTGAAATTGAATCATAAAGTAAGCAACAGAGGAAACTCACCTAAATTTATGCTGTTTATCATCGCATTTAATAGATGTTTCACGGCCTCCAGGTGTAATCCACGGCCTATCCCATATAACAAAAGTACATTTTTTCACAGCTGAATCTTGTAAAAGTCCACAAGTTTTTGAAGTTTTGGTAGAAGATTTTGGACAATCAGACAAAGCAATCTTAGCATTTATTGTATATTTCATACCAGCAACTACTTGTTTAGTTACTGACTCTATTTCCACAAGCTTGTATTTATTGGAGTGCTCCGACTGCCCATCTAATAAAGCTAATGATTCTTCCACAAATTGTGTATGTTGGTCGGTGACAGCCGCAGGACTAACGCCACCTGGCACCATTCTTCGCGTTCTAGCTTCTCTATTTCTTTCACATTTTGAATCAAGTAGTTTAGGATTGGTGAATGTTTCTGATACGTGCACGTGAACTTTACAATATGTAACAATATTGGGCGATAATAATTGTTTGCATTCTTCTATATCAGATGAATCAAAATCTAATAAATTTGTGTTAAGTAAATGCTTCTTTTCTTCTTTACAATTCGAAAATCCAATTGTTAACTTCAAGCTGTAAACGTATCCTTCCAGAATTGACTTTTGCTGTTTAATTGCAGATAAAGGAATCTGTCGGTACTCATCGTCATCTAAATAGTCAAAAAGACTAGTAACATATTTAGCTAAATTAAAAATGAGAACCTTTTCATCATATTCATCTGAATCAATTGATCTTTTGTTTTTATTATCACGTCCATTATTGTCTTCGGAAGTACTGGAATTTGGATCATTATCTTGGTTAACATCTTGCGTCTTCAAATTTTGCTTGTGTCTATTATTGTCAACATTATTATTATTATTGTCATCATGTTGGCTACTACTACTGCTGCTACTGCTACTACTACTGTCAGCATTTCTCTTATGCCTTGTAATAGAATCGTCCTCTGAGCTCAATGAACTGTCAGTACTCTCATTATTATTTTTGATCAGTGTGTTAATAGAAACATCCTGCTTTTCATCGTTTTTTTCTAAACTACTTTGTGCTCTACTATCCTTTGTACCCCTTCTGACCCTTGTTCTCCTTTCTTCAGAACTTACAGAATTAGAAGCTTCATTACTAACTGAATTTATTACTGAACTATTTAAGTTTGTCACCCCTTTACTGTTATTTGCAGTTCTCTTAATTCCCTGTGGATTTTCTTCAGAACTAATAGACGTATCATTGCTTTTAGAATCTTTACTGGGATTGGGGTCTGCACTTCTCTTAGCAAGAATATTTTGTTCAATATAATTAGTTTCGTCAGAATTTCCATTACTTTCATTTATTAATGATTTGTCTGGTCCATTAAACCTATTTTCACGAAATCGTATTCCTTCAAATACATTTTCCTCTAAGACATTTAAATTTTCAAAGGGGTTTTTAACACTTAATCTGGTTTTATCTACATCCCAAGTATCCTCTGAATGGTTATCAAAAAAAGAATCTAAAAACAATTTGTCATCACTGCTCAACTCATGATGTGTCGATTTGTCTGATGTGTCTCTGACTAAATCGTTTTCAGGAGTAGTGGTATATGCACCCTCAGAATTTTCAATATTCAAATCAACTGAGTCCACTAAATCAGAAATTATTTGAGATTCTAAGTCTAAAAGTCTATCTTCTGTCATAATATCAGTATTTGCATTATTGGATACAGTAACATCCGGTTTAGTTATTTCGGGATAACTGTAATATGATTTGGTACAATTATTGGCAACAATAAACTTCTCCTTAGTTAGCCAAGGTTTTTGCAAGAAGTCTATTTTGCAATATTCACGGGGTGCTGCCAAATCTATAGGACAACTTTCAGGAGTTTGGATTATTATATTTTTGGAACAAGTCGTTTGACCAATTTCCAAAACCAGAGTAAATCTCACTCCAGCAACGACCTTAAAAATAGATTACAAGACACAACATTTTAATATCAATAACAATAACACTTACTTGTCGCTGGACATGTAACACCTGTATTAAACTCAGAGCACGATCTCGTTCATTTTGAATGTCTTTTATAGCTGTATCCACCATTGGAGACAAATTTTCTACATTCGGATTTATATCCGTGATGCACCCAGCACATAAGTCACCCTAAAATTGATGTAATATTAAATAGAATACATTGCTGTGATAATTCTTGTTCTAATCGACATGATGTAAAAGTGATAATGCGTATGATGATGAGGGCCCTATACCTCTATTCCACACCTCTTCTTTTTTTAATTTAGCGCCTTTAAAGAGAATTAAAGATAACCCGATTGTAACCAATATCACTAAATTACTTCACTTATGTAGGTATATATGCAAACTGGCATGAGCCAACTATCACTTTTATTGAGAAATATTCGAATGGAGCCTGTTATGTTACCACAGCCAATACAATTTTATATTGTGTGTAGTTTATAACTGAGTAACTCAGTTATAAACTACACACAATATCTGAGTATAATAATTGAAGTTTGATAAATGATAACAAAGCGTAAAACATGTGAAAAAAAACTAATAAAAAAATGCTCACAAAAATAATGTAAAATAATTTAGCTACAAATTTCACCAAGAGGTCAATAGTTATCGGTAGGTTAAACTCTATGCAGTGCACCAATAGAATCAACGCAAGCGGAAGATTTTATTTGCGCAAAGGGGTTGCCAAGTTTAATGGCTGTATAGGTGCTGTCAGTCAATAAATATTTCATGACATTGGTTGTTCTTGGAGAAACCTTCATATATTGATATGAAAATTGGAAATAGTTAATACAAGATGGCGGTAATTTCTGATTTATTTTTTTTAATTTTCGGACCGGCAATACGTACATCTGGGTTCGAATCCTAGGCGTGGCTGTAGTTTTTTTTTCGCTTGCTTACCATACGTAAGTGGATCTTTTGCCTAACCCAAAGGATATCACACCACTCCTGAAGAACGAAGGGGTATACAAGATAACATGTGAGTGTGGAACATGCTAAGTAGAACAGATAGGACGAAGCATCGAATGTCGAGTCAAGGAGCACAGTAGAGACACCCGACTTGGCACGATTTAACAGTCCCCTGTTGCTCAACACTGCCATGAGTTGCGACACACAATGGATTTCGATGACGCTAAGATGATGGCAAGGGTGGGTAATTATCATCAAGCTGTGCGCAGTGAGGTGTAAATTTAGGTATATAAGGGGATTCCTTTAGTAGGTCTTCAGTATTCAGTTAGCTCTGAAGAAGCGAGCAACATGGTTCGCAAAATGTCAGCATTTACGGATCTTGACACACGGCATAACCCGGAAGCAATTTATTTTGTAAATAATTCTGGTCGTAAAAGCCTACGTACTTACTTAAAATACACATATTTATAATAAATTTAATTCATGCCTACATTTTTTTTACTGATAACTACAATTCTTTTTACTTATAACTTCAACCTCCCAAATGGTTTAAAGGTAACATGAATATTTTATGACGTTGTATAAGAAAATGTTTAAAATGGCAAAATTAGGGTAATATTGATGACTTTTGATTTTTTTAGTGTAAAACCAATAGGCGTTATTGATATCGTTCACACCACGTCAGTTGTGCCTGCGTTGTATAAGACGTTGTATAAGAAAATGTTTGAAATGACAAAATTAGGGTAATATTGATGACTTTTGATTTTTTTAGTGTAAAACCAATAGGCGTTATTGATATCGTTCACACCACGTCAGTTGTGCCTGCGTTGTATAAGACGTTGTATAAGAAAATGTTTGAAATGACAAAATTAGGGTAATATTGATGACTTTTGATTTTTTTAGTATAAAACCAATAGGCGTTATTGATATCTTTGACACCACGTCAGTTGTGCCCACACCACTCAAAGAATCGTTGTAAATATGTACATGAAAAATACTTGTGAACAATCTCAGGTAAAAGTATAAACTAAGGTTTATTATGAAACCCTTCTTAGGTTTAAAGGACAATTGATTTAGGTAAAAAATTTAAAAAACTATTAAAACTTGTTTAATTTTTGTCGAAAACCTTAGAATATACATAAATATGTGAATTCTAATATGTAATTAAACTACACGTGTTCGAGGATTTTTTTTAATATAATAAACAGTCTCACAAATTTTCTTATGCTGCGATATTTTACGCGCTAACTGTACATACTGCCGTATCGTGTAAAACCAACGATAACGCAGTGTGATAAAAAATTAAACTTTTTGTTTGTGACTTCCAGTTGCTCACCACCACATGAAAGTACAGTTACTATATAACTATTCTGCATTATACGGTTTTACTTAGCTAAATAAAATGATTAATACATTTCAAAGTTTTTGAGCCTGTGGTATGTCTTATTACCTTAAAAATGTCAAATGTTAAAAAATTAATAAAATTACAATAAAATGAAATATATTTATTGTGTCTCCAAGAGGTATATCTTTTACACTCGTCAATATCTTAACCTAGGTAACATAAATGTGTATCAAAGTGACAAATTCCTGAACTTCAAGAAATCCTCAACACTCAGACTAACAACGGTTTTAAAAGTTTCTTCAATGCTGTGTTTGTCAGTCAATCAATTTTGTTCATCAAAAGCTCCATGGAAAGGTAATAAAATATAGAAAATGATAAATTTATAGATTTTGTGTTATAATTACATTATTGTGTATTGTTATTGTTATTTTAAATATAAATATAATAGTTTTTTAAATAATCACAATATAATTAATACTACAAGTGCTAAACCTGAATTAATTAAAATGGATGCTATATGTATACATGGCTGTGTACAAAAAGAAACAAATACTGACAAAATGAATAACCGCTAAAGCTTTACCTTAGCTCAGAAGGAACCGATTGCGACTTTACTCTGCCACTGTTAGTACTGAAAATTTAACGTTATCGGTTCTATTAAAAGAAACTACAGCGCTCAAAACAATTAAAGCATATTTCATAAAATTATTGATAAAAATTTAAAAAAATTTAGAATTTTTATTTGTGCCCAAAAACATTAATAATCCTTTTCGGGGTTTATGCAAGCTCAAACTTACGTACGACTGTAAACAAGAAACTGTACGCGTTGAAACGAAAATGCCGCGTTTAACGTGTTTGTGCAAATTCTAACGCGATCGAAGGGTGGAAAGTATAAAAGAACGAACAACGCGCTTGCGGCCACAGTTTAAAATTTGTGTTTAGTTGAATATAGGAACATGGTTGAGTGTTGGAAATACCGGAAATTTTGTTATATTTGTGGAAAGTGTTCGGTAAAGACAAGCCTACGTCCCGTCACCAAAGAAGCTGAAATAGCATATGAACAATATTTTGATCAAAGGATAGTACACAATGTGTCTTGGGCTCCAGATAAACTTCGCAAAACTTGTTACATCTCTATATTGCTATGGTGGCGAGGACAGCGTGATGCAATGCAATTCGGTACACCAGCAATGTGGACAGATCCTGGTAAATATTTTATTTTTAATTTGTTCGTTTTTATTTCTTTTTATTTACTCCGTTACGTGAATATAGCGAATCCACCTGTTATTTCTGTTTAAACTATGTTCGTGGTGGGAATAGATGAAAATTGCGATTTAAGAAATATCAGGGAACTCGAGATGTCCAATTGCTTATGCCGCATTCGGTTTCCGTCCCTATTCCAAAACCACCAAGCCCGGATAAATCAGTAAGGAGAACACCAACACCACCTACCAGCGTACCTGATATGTCGGAAATAGATCCCACATATGTGACATCAGTGGTTTCAACGCATATTACACCTATTTCACAAGAGCGTTTGGATCTAATTGTACGTAGATTGTCCGTGCCACAAAGAAAAGCACAGGAGTTAGCATCTATCTTAAACGAAGGAAACAATCTAGCACCCGGTGTTAAAGTTACTGGTTATCGCCATCGTCAAGGTTCACTACAGACATATTTTACCACTAATCCTTCAAATACGTTTGGCTTTTGCCATGATATAAACGGATTGATGCAAGAAATGGGTTTGGCATACGATGCAAATAAATGGCGCCTCTTTATCGACTCTTCAACGTTCAGTCTAAAAGCAGTGTTGTTGTACTATCTACTACTCTACTACTATATACTAAAAGTCTAACACAGTCCTCGGAACAAGTTTACGAAAACCGGCGAATCGGGGGAAGTGTCTGCTCCTCGGAGAAGCGAAAATCGGCGCCGCAAGCGCCGATTTTCCGCCTGAAATTTGATTCTACAGTGCTTAGGCTTTCGATTTCGTACATTCTCGGCCCAGCTCTCGTTATTTTTTACCTCAATTCGGCTAAATTTATGGATTATCGTTTGGGACTGTACTTCGTCAGCGCGTCGCCATGGCAACCGATCGAGGTTGCTAGGGGACGCCCGCGCGCTTTGCGACGCGGTCACCAGACGGCGAAACATCATATCGCTGTTGAGGTTACGCTACGAAGCAATAGGTGGCGCCCCGTAACCGCGCCGAACGTAGGAGCATAATCACGTCGCGCGTGTAAGAGCATAGAACCTTAGCGCATCCGGGCTTTTTGTCTCTCTTAACGCTTCGGCGATCTACCTAGGTCGACCTATCTAGTAATAACACTAAACCATCAATAGCCATCGCTTATAGTAAGGAGACATCGGAAACTTATACATCTATAAAAATATTTTGACTGCAGTGAAATATAAAGCACACCAGAGGAAACTCTCTTGCGATTTGAAGGTGGTAGCATTAGTTTCTAGACTACAATTAGGCTACACGACAAATATGGTTTTTTTTTATGCCAATGGGACATTCGTTTTAAA
The DNA here is from genome assembly GCA_963966075.1 of Aphodius sticticus. Lineage (NCBI taxonomy): Eukaryota > Metazoa > Arthropoda > Insecta > Coleoptera > Scarabaeidae > Aphodius > Aphodius sticticus. Next base: position 36,288,924 of record OZ014507.1, on the reverse strand, counting down.
GGAGACCAATATGAAACACGTCACTGGCCAGAAAAAAACAAGGTTTGTTGTGAGAAAATACAATATTATATATAAACCACTTGTTCCACCACATAAAATTATGTTAACACCGCTACATATAAAACTGGGTATCGCAAAAAATTTTGTGAAAAGTCTAGAACCTTACGGAGAAGTATTTATTTTATTTCATAATTTACGGACAATATTTCCTGGTTTGAGTGAAGCAAAAGTTAAAGCAGGTAAAACATATACATACAATACAATCACAAGCAAATCAAGTGCCATTTTCTTAACTTTACGGTGTTTTCAATGTACCAGATATTCGCAAACTTATGATAGAATAAAGGTTTACTGAATGCTTGACAGAAGATCAACAAATCGCCTGGGATGCTATTATGGCAGTCATAAACAATTTCCTGGGAAAGCATAGGACAGAAAATTATCGCATTTTAATTGCCGATATGCTGCAGTCGTTTGCGAAATTTAATATCTCCATGTTGGTGAAGACAGAAGATCAACAAATCGCGTGGGATGCTATTATGGCAGTCATAAACAATTTCCTGGGAGAGCATAGGACAGAAAATTACCGCATTTTAATTGCCAATATGCTGCAGTCGTTTGCGAACTTGAATATCTCCATGTCGCTGAATATACACTTTCTAAATAGCCATCTTGACTATTTTGAGAGACAATTAGCATCAGAATCTGATGAATATGGGGAAAGATTCCACAAGGTTGCTCTCACCATGGAAATCAGATATAGAGGAAAAAAGCTAGACGCACTGCTAGGCGATATTTGCTGGTGGGTAAAGGAAGCAGTTGATGAAGGTGACGACGAAAGTGGACATGGAAGCGCTGGAGACGATGATAAAAACAGCAACGAATGTGATGGCAGAATCGGACATGAAAACGATTATAAAACAGCGATGATGAAAACAGCGAGTAAGATATCCAAGACCCACCCTAAAAAAGGAATTTTAATGTTCATTCAAATAAGTTTAAGTTTTATTTAAAAAAACACAAAAAAAATAAATGTGTTTAAAAACAAAAGACGTATTATTGTGATCCCCTTAAATTTTATAATTTCAGACCATTTTGTAACGCCTTCTAGTATTGAAAAAATAATGCATATAATTTTTTTCATATCTGCAAGTTTTTGCCTTTCCAACCAGCTATTGACGAACAAAATTGAGTACATAATAATCATTTCATATTATATTGATTTTTTAAGGTAATAAGACATATACCGGTTTAAAAACTTTGAAAGTGATTTAAAAATCTTATTTAGCCAACTAAGTGAAACCATCTTTTTTTTTTATATATTCTATGCAGAATAGCTATATGGTAACTACACTTTCATTTGGTGATTAGCAACTCCAAGTCACAAAATGGCTGTTGCACTGTGTACTATAATAATCGTGTAGGAAATGTCTTGCCGTATAGATTGCCTACGATTATTGTCGGGCATGACGCATATCGTGTCAATGGATCGGTTCCAACGACATTTAATTTTATGTTCCACGACACATATGGTGTCAGTGGGCCGCTTCCAATAAAAATGCATGTGCAGCAGTTATCGTACGACCACCGTACGACTGATTGTACCCGACTGTCATCCCGACTACGATCACTTTCTCGGCTTGATACATAATAGTTAGGATTACCATACGTCGCGGTTTGACCGAGACCGGGTCCCGACCGGTTTGGTATTATATCCCGGTCAAAAGTTTTGTTCCGCTCAGACGTGTCATATTCATGTCATGTCATAATAATTTTGACGGCGTAATAAAATTTAAACTCAGATAAAATTCAAATTTTATCAGATAAAATCCTGTTCACTGCACATATTACACAATTAGGAAACACCAAAATAAAAAATGTGACAGAACACAAAAGTTGAATTTTTTTCAGCAAAAGACATTTTGAGAATGTGTATTAATTCGTAACTACGCCATTCTTTAACTATTATCATTTCCAAAATCACAATTTAAGGAATAAAGACTCATATCTGGAACCACGTATACAGCTTATTTTGTCAAGATGGGAAATGATAAAGTTTTACACTACAATTATTTTAGTTATACAACTTGGATTATAATTTAACTCGTAACTTAATATGTCTTTCATGTGTCAATTTTATTTCAGTTTTTGAAAATCTAATATGTATACGTGAGTATAAAGTATAAATTCATGTTACAAAAAAAACAAACAAGTGGGACCGTTTTTCGCCGAATGTGCTAATTTTTTGGTAAAGAACATTACACCACGTCTCAATGTTAATTAGATCACAAATTAACTTACTTTTCTAGCCGTAACTCTACTTACCCACACGAAAACATTTTTGAAAAAAAAAACCATGATTTGGAGAGGATGTTCTGTGCCATTACTTTTAATTCCACCTGAGCTACAATTATGTCTGGTAAAATGTATATGCTAATAATTATGTATATGCTCTTAATTTTTTGTTGCTACAATGCTTAGTTATTTTTTTAAAACTTATTCATGTCGCGGTTTGTAATTTCTAAATTATGGTAAGCCTATACATAGTACATTCATTTTACCAAAAGAAAGGGACAAAATTCAATACGGTTGCCCTTTCGGGAACCGGCACGGAAAGTGTTAGCTTGCAATAATCTATGGCGTCAAATTTTGTAAATTTCAAACGCGCACGTTCTTAACTCGAAACGGACACAATTTTGCAATTTTAGATTCTGTACAGAAAGTCCTAAACACAGAAATTTTTATTACCTTGGTCACAAATGCTCAGGGGACTCAATAGGACATATTTCCGCTTAAATAAAAAAAAATCGCACGATTACAATACTTTGTCATACTACGTATGATAAAATAAAAATGTTTATCTATGCTCTTTATAAAATATAAAGACCGGATAGGGCTCTCTTTGGTCGCATATGTGCCCTCCCGTGCTATACATATTACCGCGATAGTGGGCTAAAATTAGCGAAAAATTAACCCGTATGTTAAGACGCTTCTTGTTTGAGAACCGCTGGATACAAGACAAAGTGGTAAATACCTTTTGTGCAGAATTTTATAAAAATTATTTATTACTGGTGCTAAAATTACGAAATCGTGACCGTGTTGCGGTAAAATGCGAAAAACCACGATCGTGCACGTTAGCTGGTGGTTTTTAGGGGTGTACGAGTCTAATAAAAGTTGCGGACGCCATATAATATTAAACGCAATGGTTTCCGCGTCGGCTCCCAAAAGGGCAATCTTATTGGGTTTTTATCCTTTCATAAAACCATAGCCCATTTTTCCTGTAACTTGAATGTACTAACACAATATACTAATTTTTCAAAAAACGATTAAAAGTGACGGTTTCCACTACTACCGGAATCAGCCGTAGCAATTATTCTTGTAATCAATGCAATTCTTCTTATAATGTTTGAGAATCATAACCTAACAAACATGTAATACCTATATACAACCTATTTCTGTTTGACAGCAGACGTCAATTACAATTCGATATTATTTATACTTTATACAAAACGCATATATTTCATATGCTTGGGGAAGACCTTTGATTAATATACCAAGTTCAAATCAATATCTAGTTATAAAAAATACAGGATTCAAAGTGTAAGAAAACATTGATAAAGTTAATCAAAACAGTACAACCTCTCAGACATGTCCATAATATGTACAAAATAATCGTAATTGCAATAACACTGACATATAAGCAATATGACGTAAATATCTACAAAACATGTACAAATATAGAATTATTAGAACAAAGTCATTGTCGTCAAAGTTGCCGTGTAAAGAAGAACAATGATGATGAAGATGAATTAATACAATTGAATCCATTCCGTTACCTTCGTATTGACCGTAACATACTCTTCTTGTTTAGATGGAAAATCATCATCAACGGCATATGACATATGCGGCTGGTCCGTGTATGAGTCGTAAGAGTTTTCTCCATTTATCAACCCAATATTATAAACTAATAGACACAATAACAACGTCGCAATAGCCTGCGCCATTTCGAAGACCTTCTTCTGCCACTTCTATACAATTAATTACTACAATCTAATGTCTGTAGCTATTTTTATAAGGACAGAAGACTGTGTTGTACATACTAAAATTGTACTGCAAGGAACCTCTATCGGTGAGTAGTTCAACATGCACCGACGAACGTGCAAGTATGGACGCTTAGACGCTAGATGGCAATGCATAGGAACTAGGAAGTGTTGCCACCAACAAACCTTAGCCGGCCGCTACCTTTCACGAGAAATTCCGCTACTGGCCGCTACCGTGGTGCGAGTTCTCCATCGTCTACGTGGGGGGGGGGGGGGGGTAGATGAAAACGAATATTCGGCTAGTGATGTAAAATTACCGGTAATTTAAAAAATGGTAATATTACCGTGACGATAAATTAGCCGTAATTTAACAGTATAAATTAGACGCGCAATAATTAAAATAAAACGTGCATTTATTGTAAGCATTTGATAAAATATTTGACCAATAGCAAAAATATTTATCCAATGCAAAAAATATTTGTCCTATACAAAAAATATTTGAGCAATGCGAAAAATTACTTGTGCATTAAAAAAATAAATGTGCCATAAATTTGTATATATGTACATTAGAACTAGAATTAATAATTCTGCATTTATATATTGGAATGTTCCGTTCATAATATATTTGTACACTTAAATAAATAAATGTGAAATACAATCGTTACCCCAATAAAAATATAATTAACAGCTTAAAAAGTACTTGCTTATTGAAAAAAATATATTTCCAATGGTTTAAACAACTCAGCATTTGAAAATATTATAAGCGCATTCAATAATCTAAATTGTACCGTGAGAAAATTATATGCGCCCTACAAAGAATATAATGTGCATTAAGTTCTGCAACCTGTAGCGCACATATAGTAAGCGCGTAAAAAGTTATCGAAAAAAGTAAGGTAAAATGTAAAAATCGCGATTTTGGTCATTTTTACAATTTTATACCACCTAAACCCACTGTCCTAGAAACCTCAAAATGGCTTTATAGGAAACTTTAATCTGAATCCTGACTCCTAAAAGTTGAAGCATTTAGATCGATTCTTCAAGTGATATGCGGATGCCTCCAGAAGAAATATAAAAAAAGCGCAATAATCTGACGTGATATGCAACTTTCAAGGTCAGATTTGTATTCAGCGCAAACAAATCACTTGAAAACGCCTATGCGCATTCCATAAACAAATAAGTTATCAATACTACACTAATTTTCAACTGCCTTTTTCTCAAAAATTATCTTTAAAACAAGTAACAGATCTATCAATATCAGTACACAAAATATGGGGTTGTCAAAAAAGTGTCGATGACATCATAAGTTGAAAACAATTGAATTTTTACTTAATATAAGTAAAGGTAAGCTATTTGAATTAATTAATAAGGTCGTAGATTATTGAAAGTACGCTCAATATGTGTTATTTTAATGCACAATTCATCCATAATGCACGCTTAAATCGCAACCCGTAGTTTAATATTACCGGTAAAATTACCCACAGGTCATATCCATACAAACCTAATGGCGTGGCGTGTGATAGATAATAGATAGACAATAATATAAAATCTTGTAACTATTTTATACATATGAAAGTAAGAAAAATAAAATTTAATTTTACAAATACATTTTTGTATGGTTAACGGCAATAAATTAAAATATCGGTAATATTACTTAAATTACCGGTTATATTACCGCGGTAATATTGCCAACACAAAAATCATTGTTCGGTATCATTGTTTGCTATGCTGCATAGGGATTCCGTAGGATACCTTACGATTCGGCTTTTCCGATACCTTAGGCCGAAGCCGAACGAACTTCATAATGATAATGAAGAGACAAAATTTAAAGTAAAATAGCTCCTATTTATTAATATTTGGTGAGATCAGATACAAAAATAATAGAATGCAAATTGATCTATACACCAGGTGGATCTAATTTTATCTATAATGGACCAATATTTTTGTTTCTCAAGTGATAGATTATAAAATGCTGATTCTAAAATTTCAGATCTCGACGTGCCGCTTTAGATTTGCCATTAACTGGAACGATATTTGCGATTTGAAATACACAATTTGATATTTAAGCATAAAATTGCATTTAAAACAATTACTCCCTAACTCATAATTAATTTAAATGTAAAGAAATTGATACTTTATTCCGTAAGAAATTTTACAACTTATTTTCGTCATTTTTGTTAAATCAAAATTCTAACTATGACTAAGGACTTACACCCTAAAACTCTTTATAAAGAATAACTTTGTCTAGAGACATAGTCAATATAAAAATGCTGAAAAGGATTTGCCTGCCCTCTGTTCTCTGCTATTTATTCATTATAGAAAATACAATACCTCAAATTATGTATAAAGACTATATTGAATGAGGTAATTAGACTGGGACATTTTACTTATATGTCTTTATTATATGTCTCTATTACTTATATGACTTATATTCATCTCTACCAAAGACTATATTATTCTCCGTCTATGGTGATTCTTGTATAATTGCATTGGTTTTTGAATAAGAAGACGTCTATAAGCGACGTATTTATGGAGGCGGATATCACATAAACTAGCGATCAGCAGGATAAAGCAGTTTACACGTAAATAATCCTTCTTTACTGTGATACGCACCCATTGGATACAATAACATTTAAGCTATTCATTAATTTTTAGGATGGAAATGAAGATGAACTATCGTATGCGCCGATTACCTCGCCTCGGGAAAGGAGGATTACGGGCGGGCTTCGCAGTTAAATATCGCGCATGCGCAACACGGTCAACTTTCACGACTCCAGGACCGAATTGAGCCCTCCGCCCAGTGTTTGATGTCCGTTTTCTTGCAATTTTTTTTATATGGACCACCACATGTTAAAAATAACGCATACTGTGGTTGATTCGCACAGATAATTAAAAACCGGCAATCTATTGAGCAGCCAGCATGAAATAGCTTTCTTCAGCTTTTTTTTGTTCTGATGTTGGTCTTATAAAATATTGTTTTTTTTTTAAATAGCAGATGTATTGTTTTTAATTTATGGGATGTATTGTTTTGGTTTATAAAATTTTAAAATATTATTTATTTATAAAAACATGATGATGTACATAGAAAGATGTAGCGGTTTTTCTTACTATGTAAACCACTTTTTGCTTTGCAATTGCCAACTTCTGCTTACATAACAAAACGGTCAACTTTTGCTTACAAAACGTTAAGGACCAAATGACAAATAAATAAGTTATGACCATATTTCAAAATTATGCTGCTTCATTTTTATAAAAATCTTTTCCATCGATCGTTTATTTATGAGTATGTTTAATGATAATAATAAAAATAGTAAAACTAATAATAAATGTAATTATTAAGAAAAATTACAAAAGAAACAAAATCAAATTAATAAGAAAAATTACAAAGGAAATTCAAATTATTGAAATCAGATTAGAAAAACAATAGAAAAACATGTCAAATTGCTTAAATGGTCATATAACCACAAACGACTTCGACGAATAAAATCTATGTAGACGCCGCCAGAAGAATATGATCGACGAAAAAATTTTGTAACCAATTCGAATATTAAACGGCGATTAATGACGACAATTAGCGCACTCGCTAATCGCTCGTGCGTTAAACAATCTCAATCATTAATCGCTCTTTTCAATATACCTACTTGTTGGTTAAATAACTTGATTATTGTTGGTTTTTACTATTAAATAGTGAAAATTTGCCGGTTACGATAAAACAAATCAGCATGTAATAAACTTATATTGTTTATTGATGCATATTAAACAATCGAAAGTACGTTTCATAAAAATTCTTCAATTATTTTTAGAGTTGTGATTTTATTTAAGATTTCTATTGCTAATGTCTTATTTGAGAAATCATCAATTTATGAAAATTGAACATCTTGAAATAGATCCCGAAACAGTCGCCGAGGTGTCGCATAGACCGCCTATGTCGCGCACATTCAACTTTAAACTGCTAATCTGCTAATCGTGTTCCATCAACGTCGCGCAGATGAATGTAGTAAACGTTCATGTGATATTACATTTGGACAGTTATGAGAGGTTAGTTAAGGACGATAGATGGATATTCTGCCATAATATGGTGATAAGTCATAATATATATTACATTTGGACGGTTATGGGATCTAAATAATACTGCATAAATATATATGCAGTAAACATTCATGTAATGTTACATTCTGACAGCTTTACCTTCCGTCAATTTCCCCGCATGCGGGGCGTATCCGAAATTAGGCTGTTTAGTAATGGATGCTATTGTTTGATCTCAGCCAATCTCAATCATAGGCATGCCATAGGCCGAGAACCAAACAATTATTTTCCGCGGGTACCTATATAGGTCGAATTGTGACTTACTGTGACGAGACCGTTATAGCGCCATCTATGTTTTGATAGAGTAATTATATTAACATTCATGCAACATCACATGGATGTTCACAATGCAACTTTAATTTTAAAACATGAATGGGCCTAAATAGAACATTTCATACATATTTCATTTGCAACGTATATGGAACATTACCAAAGGAATAAAAACTAACGTTAAATAGTTGCATCGAACATCCATGCAATATTACATAGATGTTTACACTAAAGCGTTACTTTTACAACAGTAGTGGTACCAAAATGAACATTTTATACATGCTTCATTTGGAACGTATATGCAACATTACTAAAGGGATAAAAACTAACGTTAAATAGTTAGATCGAACATCTATGCAATATTACATAGGTGTTTACACTAAAGCGTTACTTTTATAACATTGGTGGGACCGAAATGAACATTTCATACATGTTTCATTTGCAACCCTTATGCAACATTACCAAAGGGATAAAAACTAACGTTGAATAGTTTCATCGAACATCCATTCAACATTACATGGATGTTTACACTGAAACGTTAACTTTATAACATTAATGGGACCAAAATGAACATCTCATTCATATTAAACTTGTAACGTGCATGAAACATTACCAAAGGGATAAAAACTAACGTTAAATAGTTGCATCAAACATCCATGCAACGTTACATAAATGTTCATACTGAAACGTTAACTTTGTAATATTAATGGGACCAAAATGAACATCCCATACATGTAAAACTAGTAACGTACATGAAACATTACCAATCGGATAAAAACTAACGTAAATAGTTGCATCGAACATCCATGCAACATTACATGAATGTTCACATTGAAACGTTACTTTTATAACATTCATGGGACTAAAATGAACTAACATGTCTACATTGAACCTGTATGCAATATTACATAGACATCAAATATTTAACGTTCATAATGTAACAAAAGTCAACGTCTTTGTGATGTTAAACGTCCCATTGTGCTGGCTGGGGTAGGTACATCTTTACTTTATCTGATGCGGCAGCATTTGACGTGTCTTGACTACAACTATCGTCAATAAATATATTTCTATACCCACTTGTACTTTTATAAAATCAACACATTATAATATTTGATTTTTTTGGACCTGCGCTTTAATTGGAAAAAAATCGGAAAGCGAGCGTTTCTTTAAAACTGCTAAAATCGGGTACATTTTTACTCTTCTCTCGCGCTCATGTCCAAACCTAGGGGATTAAAATTTTGAAAGTCCAAAGGTTATGTAGAAATGATTGACGACCATAACGGACTTTATTTCAAAATTTTTCGATCAGTGGTTTCAGAGTTATAAGCCTTCAAACATAAAAAAACACAGGGCTCAATACTTTTGCAACCGATAGTAGTCCGGCACATTTTTCTATGACAATTCATTTTAAAATCGCTGTACGCCATCAATGGACAACATAGATTATATAAATCCCCAAGAATAACATAACATTCTGGTGCACTGAACGAAAATGTTTTTCAAGCAAACGCAACCGCCAACATAAACACACCTATTGTAAAAAAGGCGAAACAACTAGGCAAATGCTAAATATGCGCGACCTTGTAACAGTAAGAAACCAGTATTTATAAGAAGCGGCGAACTGGGTTACCATTAGTTGACTCGAGTATGGTCGAGTTGGCTAATGAGCCTGGCATTTCCACATCTACATCAAATATTATTTACCTATGATAGCGAATAGGACTGTAGGGCGTAGGCACCGGACTGTTTGTTTCTCAGACGACACTGTAAGTTGCATTTTTGTAGACATTTAAATATTAAATGTGATTACAGATATGCGCAACAACTTTTGTCCTCGGTAATTGTTGCGGCTTTATTACGAAATCTTGTTCGCTACGGCCGCAGGGCGGCGCGTCTGTTTGATGTTGTGTTTAGATCAGTTGATATCTATACAGTGCCTATTTATTTATTTATTTATTTCATATTTGGGGAGCTAATAGACGCGAGGTCCAAAACAGCTCCCCCAGAATACCTACCTTATAGGTGTAGGTAGGTGGTACATTTAAGAAAAGTATCACATGTGAACGTGTTTTTACGTGCGCCCCTGTCGGTCGAACGAATTTTTGTGGACCCGGGTGCGTTCTTACGTACAACAAATGTTGTTCTATATTATGGTGACCCACCAACAATCGCAATGCTCCATAATTTGGAAAAAATTAGCCGAGATTCTACTCAAAAGTTTGAATTCGGGAATAATAAAAATTCGAAAATTATGGTTAGCATTAGTCCCCAAAGTACGTGGCGAGAACTTTTCTCAACGAAATAACTTCGGACAAAACCATCACAAATAAGTTTGTATATTATCGACATATTTAAAAATCCAACATGGTGGAAATGGAGAAATGTTCCTAATTTTCACTTGCACATGTAACGTATTTTGGACTTGCGTGTAGGAAAGAATATATTTTTTAATTAGAAAATTTGACTGCCAGATAGAGTTCTAGTGTGTGTGTGTGCTGGCGGAATGTTTTTTTGAATTTGAATGAAAGTTGGCATGGAAATATTTTTCAAGTTGTTGACAGTTTATTTATACTGTTCGTCATCATCATTTTGACGTTCATTTTCATCGGGGCCCTTGACAAATTTTCGTTAATTTGCAAATTACGTTTATGTTCTTCAGTGAATGTCCCATTCCAGATTGTATGTTTCGCACACACCCACGCCCAACAGTTCAAAGAGATTTCGAGAGCAAAGCATGCAGATTTGCAGCAATGTCCATGGATGATGAATCCGCAATCTACGAGAGGTGCGTCATGCTCATAATAACTCATAACCCGTTATTTTGGGATCCCATAACAAATTTATTTTCGTAGGTGCATGCAGAAATGAAATTGTGCCTTTATTCGCGGATAGCTTCAATGTTGACCAGTAGAAGGGGAGCGAATTGGATTATTATTGCTAATAGTGCGCCATTATCGTATTGTGTTGATGACTACGTAAGGGCCCTGCACATCATTTTGTCCTCCTGGTAAAGAAACGCATGTAGAACCACCTTCAAGGACGAGAAAAGTTGGTTTATTTGCGATTTGGTAACATTAGGTGGGGAGCTGTGCACTGCGCCCGATATCTAATCACCGCCGCGGCCCGCGAGTAGTAGCGCGGTATGTGTCCGTCGTGCGCCGTGATTCAGTGAGCTGCAGTAGTGTGGTGTGTGTTGACGCTCTGCGCTAATGGACGTCTGATTTACAAACATGGCCGCTGACTCGGGAATGGATACGTGCCCGTCGCCGGAGATCGCGGACTCCAGGAAAAGGCCGCTCGATGGAGACAACGAAAACGGCGACACAAAACGGTCTCACTTCAGTAATAATTCAGGTAACAATGTAGTGCGTTTGCCGTTGTCGTAGTCCGCTGTTTACCAGCCCGCGTAGTGTGTTTGTTATAAAATGACACTTGTATCCCGCGGATCTGTCAACCCGACACTAGGTCAGAACGAATACGTTGTACGGTTTACGGGAGTAGGCATTCGGTCGATAGACCCGGAGAGAAATTAGTTGTTAGAATACGTTGGTTTGCTTCATGTACATATTTGTTAAATAGTAAGTTAACAATAAAGACGTGGAACTCCGGGTGCGTGAGCGGGGCTGTCAACAGCGGTGTGGGTGTGATAAGCAGTTGGTGAACATGCTTACCCGATCAGCTGTAGCGTCTGCGTTGGCCCTGTACGTGTTCGCGAGCTTTCCGCTACTGCAGAAGCTGTAACCGTAACGAGCATATGTTTGTTGCCTGTGAGCGCTGTATTTTCGGAATTAACGTCACCATATCGGTACATCTTTGGTTTTTAAATGATAAACAATTCGGACACGTTCCTCGTTGACAGTTTGTTGTACACGTTGCCGATCGGTGAGTTGCAATTTTTGGGGTGGCAGAGATATAAACATTACTAAACGCCTTCGTCAGTGCTTTATCACGTCGCTCATGCTTTCAGTTTCAACCGTTAATTTTACATTATAATTATTCATGTTTCATAAAAAACCATTAGCTATCGACCATGACCTTTATCGTTATCACTCTCACTTTGGTGTACATAATGACACTTGTTTATGTATAAACTTGCAAACGTTTGCGTTATTCCTAATATTTAACAGTAAGGAAAATAGTGATATCCATAACAGTTTACAAACAGCCACATCTCTGGAAATGGTAAAATGGAGTAGTAGAATGCAATAATTAAAAGTATTGAAGAGAAATACTTACTTAACGGCAATCTGTTCCTGCGCCGGTTTACTACGTCAAAGTGACCTTGTTTTATGTAATTGACACACGTGTCAATTCAGCCTTGTGCGGTTATGTTATTGGTGTTTGAAAAAGTGTTACTATAACTTCTATTCACAAAATTACATTTTTCAAAATTCACATGGTTCTAATAGAAATTATTATTAATCATGTAAATAAGTGTTTACATGTTGAACATGCGAGCGGTAGCTGTCATAATATTTTCGTATACAGGTACTTCTCACTTAACGACCTGCACTATTATTCGCCAAAAGATTTCTATTATTGTTTTCAGCAGAGAAAAGTGCGAAAAATGTTCGTGTAGTTAGAATGACCAACCGTCCCGATTTTGGCGGGACAGTCCTGATTTTCGACCATTATTAATTAACCATTATTAATTTTGTTAGAATAGAAAAGCGTACCATGAATACTTTATCCTCTTAACGGTTGGCGGCTCATCAAAGCTTGCCACATATGACGCAGAAATGTTGCTCGCAAATGAAAATGTACAAGACATCTGTTAAAAGACAACTAATCAAAAATCTAAGTTTAACATCTTACTTTATTTATCTTTGATCTGTAAGTATTAAATCACCGCAAACAGTACATTCAGCGGAGATAAAAACCACTATTTTCTTCTGAACCGAATGGAATGTTACCGGAAAAAAACCGTTTTCAGGCAGAACCAGTATGACCCAGGCAAAATTAGTTCGGCCGAAGAGCGTTAGGCACAACTAGTTTATCCTAGGCCAAACTAGTTTAACCAGGTATGTAAACGCAAACTTCTGGTCGAACTGGTATGGCCTAGGCCACATTGATTTCGATTAACGGTGTTGTATGATGCGCGTAGTTTCTAACGCGGGAGTTTTTTGACGCGCGTGGTTTCTGGACGTTTGTCAAAACGTTTCAGACCCGTTTTGAATTTGTACCCCAAATTTTACAACGCTGAAGCGAATCAATTAGGTACGACTAGCAAATAGCCAAGAGAATGTGACAGACAGTGTCAGTTGGGCTATCTAGAAACGTCATTATTGTCATGTCACATTACGCGCGTCACTGAACTCCCAGTTGCAGTTTAATATTTCAAAAATTGATGATTGGAATAACTACATTTTAAGTGGTAGTTATGAGTGACTTGTACTTTGATAGTAAACTGATTGTTAACACTTGACCAAAATTAATCTCATAGTTACCAATTTAACCTTGTATTGATAATAGACTCATAAAACTATGAACCAATAATGAAACTGGGCTTTGGTAATTGAGTATTTAGGTATGTATAATATTGTTCCACCCACTAGGGCTGTTGTTGAAAATTAACAAAAATATAGAAGCATAAAAGATAAATTATAGTTATTGCTATGAACATAACCTATCACAGGGGAGGTTGGTAAATTTTTTAGTGCAAATTTACGTTGCCATAGTTAACGATACATTAAGGCCCGTATGCATAGTCGACCTCCGGCGACTTGCTGTAGTTTTTTCGGCGAGCCTCCGGCAAACCTGCTGGCGTGGCGACAGAACATAAAATTGCTTTCATAGTCGATCTCCCTCCGTTCTCCACTCTGACAAATCGCCGGCGGTGTGCTGTCCGTTCTAATGTCAAACGATTGTTTGGTCAATTGTCGGTTGACATTAGAAATGACCGTTCTAATGTCAAACGATTGGTTGACGTGAATCGTCAAAAATTAATTGAATTAACTTACTAAATTAACCATTCATTTTCTCGTATAGGTTCCCAAATCATTTTGATAGTAAATGTCATCCACTGCAATTAATCTATACGAATACAACGTATATCAAAAATCTAGAATGACTCGACTATTGCGGGAGAATCTCCGGAGATGGTACTGACCACCTCCAGCGAATCTCTAGAAAATTTCGCAGTGGGCATGCGGGATTTTGTTGGCGATTGTCTCTGCGCCGCATTTTAGAACTGGCGGACGGAAAAAGCTCGGAGAGTCGCCGGAGATCGACTATGCATACGGGCCTTAGGGCCGTATTGTCAATGTAGGATTATAACTGATAATTTACTAACTTTGAGTTAATGGTAACTCCCAGTTAGACACATTTTGCGATTATCAATTCTCAATAAATTCGTAGTTAGGCAACTTTCGGTTTAAGCATGGTTGGCAATATATAATGCAATGTAGCCAATATGAGAAAACTACTTTTCTTAGGTTTATTTTGAAATTTGACGTTTGCAATTTATTATAAAACATCAAATGCCGGTAAAGATGAAAGAAAAACGTTATAGTGGTACAAATTTAACAACGACGAAGGAAATTAATTAGATACGATTAGCATATAGGCAAGAGAATGTGTTGTAGTATGTGAAAATAAAATGACAGACAGTGTCAGTTGGGCTATCTAGAAATGTCATGATTGTCATGTCACTTTGCGCACGTTACTGCTAACTCAGTTACAGTTATATATTTCAAAAAAAGTGATGGTTAGAATAACTACGATTTAAGTGGTAGTATGAATAACTTGCACTTTAATAATATTGTAAACTGATAGTTAAGAGTTAACCCAAATTAATCTCATAGTTAGCAATTTAACCTTGTATTCATAATACCGCCCTAAAGGGCAGTTATTATCAAGACAATGTTAACATGCTAACTATGAGATTAATTTGGGTTAACACTTAACTATCAGTTTACGGCACAGGTTCCATAAAGGGCAGGTTCCCTAAAGGGCCTAAAGGGCAGTTATTATCAAGACAATGTTAACATGCTAACTATGAGATTAATTTGGGTTAACACTTAACAATCAGTTTACGGCACAGGTTCCCATCAGGTGCGTTCCCTGCCGTGAGCGGGAGAAGATAGCCGATGCAGGTTGGAACCCGCTGGTTTACGGTATCGTCAAACTGCAAGTTACTCATAACTACAACTTAAATTGTTGTTATTATAATCATCACTGTTTGAAATATAAACCTAGGAGTTAGCAGTGACGCGCGCAATGTGACTTGAAAATAATTATTTTGTTTCTATGACTAAGTTTTCTATGACTAAGACTACAATTTGGGGTTACAACTGGTAATTTACTAACTTTGAGTTAATGGTAACTCCCAGTTAGATACATTTTGCGATTATCAATTCTCAATAAACTCGCAGTTAGGCAACTATCTGTTTGGGCGCGGTTGGCAATAGATAATGCAGTGTAGGCAATATGAGAAAACTACATTTATGATGTTTATTTTGAAATTTGACGTTTGCAATTTATTATAAAACATCAAATGCCGATAAAGATGAAAGAAACACGTTATACAGGTATAAATTTAACAACGCCGAAGGAAATCAATTAGATACGATTGGCATTTAGGTAGTCAAGAGAATGTGTTAGTAAATAAAATGTGTCAGTTGGGCTATTTAGAAATGTCATGATCGTCATGTCACTTTGCGCGCGTCACTGCTAACTCCAAGATACAGTTTTATATTACAAAAAAAGTGATAACTAGAATAACTACGATTTAAGTTATAGTTATGAGTAACTTGCCCTTTGATAATACCGTAAACGGACAGTTAAGAGGTAACCCAAATTTTTCTCATAGTTAGCAATTTAACCTTGATAATGATAATACCGCCCTAAGAGCGGTAACTATGAGATTAATTAGGGTTAACTCTTAACTATCAGTTTACGGCATTATCAAAGGGCAAGTTAGGCCGTCTGCACAGGGGGCAACCCAAAAGAAACTGTAGTAGCGTGGATACCAGGAGACTACGCGACTAGGCTACCGACATGTATATTCAAAGACTCAACGCACACGGCGCAACCCGAGTACCGGCGACTGGGAGACCGACGCGATCCGAGTATCAGAGACCCGACATGTTGGGTCGCACGTTGCGCAGTCTCCTCGTCACGCGCTATATTGACAGCAAATTTATTTATTTATTTATTTATTTCGTAATTATTATATATTTATTTATGATTTATTTTACATTTATTTATTATTTACTTATTATTTTATGATTTATTTATTACTTATTTATTATTTACTTATTATTTACTTATTATTTACTTATTATTTATTTATATTTATTTATTTATTATTTATTATTTATTTATTATTTATTTATTATTTATTTATTATTTATTTATTATTTATTTATTATTTATTTATTATTTATTTATTATTTATTTATTATTTATTTATTATTTATTTATTATTTATTTATTATTTATTTATTATTTATTTATTATTTATTTATTATTTATTTATTATTTATTTATTATTTATTTATTATTTATTTATTATTTATTTATTATTTATTTATTATTTATTTATTATTTATTTATTATTTATTTATTATTTATTTATTATTTATTTATTATTTATTTATTATTTATTTATTATTTATTTATTATTTATTTATTATTTATTTATTATTTATTTATTATTTATTTATTATTTATTTATTACTTACTTATTATTTATTTATTATGATCGCACCCAGGAACGTACAGATTTGAGGCCAGAGACGAGTAACCTGATATGCATCGCGACTGTGTGACTATATACCGTGTGCGGACAAGGCGCAACTTGAGTAGCCCAGTCGCCCAGTCTCCTGGTATCCACGCTACTACAGTTTCTTTTGGGTTGCCCCATGTGCAGACGGCCTAACTCATAACTATAACCTAAATCGTAGTTATTCTAGTTAACACTAGTGTCTAGTTATTATCAAAGTGCAAGTTTCTCATAACTACCACTTTAATCGTAGTGTTTCTAATCATCACTTTTTTAAATATAAAACTGTAACTGGGAGTTAGCATTGACGCCCGCAATGTGACGTGACAATGATGACATATCAAGATAGCCCAATTGACACTGTCCGTCATTTTATTTTCTTACGCATTGTTGGCTATTTGCTAATCATGTCTAATTGATTCGCTTCGGCGTTATAAAATTTGTACCCCTCTCACGTTTTTCTTCTATCTTTAGCGACATTTAATGTTTTATACTAAAATGCATACGTTAAATTTCAAAATAAACAGAAAAGTAGTTTTCTCATATTGGCTACACTGCATTATCCATTGCCAACGGCGTCCTAACCTATAGCATTAATAATCGCAAGATGTATCTTACTGGGAGTTACATTTAAGCGTCGTTTACATCCACTTAACTTAACGTACGAAAAATTATAATTAAAACACGAAATTTTAGATCGGTTCCATTTACATTCACTTACGGTGGAGTGTTTGACATGAGCATCTGACAGTGACACAATATGCAATCTATTGCTTTTATCGATACAAATATGTTCACGTACACACAAGTTGGATCAAGTTTCCATCATCCATGATTATAATCAGTGAATTGAGCTAAAAATATTGCAAATCAACACAAAGACAACAAAGTTCAAAACACATGAGTTAATTTTTAGGTTAGGTACCCGTCACTATCATCCATATTGTCAAAATTGAAAGTCTGTGACATGCCTGTGATTGGCGCTGGCGCACGGATTCTGTTAAGTTGAAATTGAGTGAACAATTCCGTACGTTACGTTAAGTTTTGCTACGTTAAGTGAATGTACACGAACACATATAATTCAATGGAGTTCAACTTTCACCAATTTTTAAGTTGTACGTTAAGTTGAGTTAAGTGGATGTAAACGATACTTAACTCAGAGTTTGTTAACTACTAGTTGTAACCCTCCATTGAGCGCAGTATTATCAATACAAGGTTAAATTGGTAACTATTAGATTAATTTGGGTTAATTCATAACTATGTTTACAGTATTATCAAAGTGCAGGTGACTCATAACTACCAGTTTAATCGTAGTTATTCTAATCATCACTTTTATTAAATATATAATTGTAACTGGGAGTTAGCATTGGCGCATGCAATGTGACATAACAATCATTACATTTCTAGGTAGCGCAATGGACACTGTCCGTCGTTTTATTGTCTTACACATTCTCTAATCGCTAATCGTGTCTAATTGATCCGCTTCGGCGTTGTAAAATGTATACCCCTCTAACGTTTTTCTTCTATCTTTAGCGACATTTGATGTTTTATACTAAATTTCAAACGTCAAATTTAAAAATAAACACTAGAAAAGTGTTTTCTCGTATAGGCTACACTGCATTATCCGTTGCCAACCATGTCCAAACCGGGCTAACTCCACTACATGGCTAATTCCGACTGTAGTGTGCATTGATAATTAATAGCAAAATAAGTCTAAGTCTAAGTCTAAGTCTGTTACCATTAACTTAGAGTTAGTTAAGTATCAGTTGTGACCCTACGTTGATAATACCGCCCTAAATTTCAATCGTCAAATTTCAAAATGAACACTAGAAATGTAGTTTTCTCATATGGGCTACACTGCATTATCTATTTCCAGTTGTGCCCAAACCGATAGTTGCCTAACTACGAGGTTAGTGAGCACTGATATTCGCAAAATGTAACAGGGAGTTACCATTAACAAAGTTAAAGTTTAAAGTTAATTAACTACCTACCAGTTGTAACCCTACATTGATAATATCGCCATTAGTCTAGTGGTTTGCTTTTCTAAAATAAAAAAAGTTTTATTTAGAAAATAAATTGCTTCCGGGTAATGCCATGTGTCAAAGATTCGTAAATTCTGACGTTTCACGAACCATGTTGCTCGCTTCTTCAGAGCTAACTGAATATGGTAATTGATGAGTATATCAGTATGTGAATGGAAATAAAAGAATTGTTGGTCATGATAGTTTCTCATGAATGACAGCAGACGCACAGTCGATCGCCCTTGTTCTTAGTGTCAGACCAATCATTGATTTAAATCACATTGTTTAGTTTTAAAAATAATCACATAGATACACAAGTGATTACAATTAATATCAATATTTTATTAAAACACGCTTTTTTATTCACAGTTTCTATACAGTGTGTCAGTAAAAAGTGCGACAAACTTCAGGGGCAGATTCTGTATGAAAAAATTATGAGAGTTTGCTATATAAACGTATGTCCGCAAATGCTTCGTTTTCTGAGATACGGGGTGTTAGTTTTTCTTAAAAACTGACGATTGAATCTTGTGTCACGTCACGTCATTTTCAACATTTTTTCTACCTTTGTGCCTATTTTATTTTATTACTATTTTATTAGTGTTATTTTCTGTTATTGTTTTAGTTTAATTTAATGTTATTGTATTAAATAGTTCTTTAAAAATTTGTGATCATTAAGATGGTCTATTTTTTGCATAAAAACGGTGCCCCCTACGAAATAAAGGCAGAGAGAGATTTTTTGTCACAAATTGAACGAGGAATTCCAAAATGATTTTTAATTTGAAATATCCCAGTGGCGTACCATTTTTTCTTTTTGGAAAATTGACAACATTACCCGTAGGCGCGCCAAACTACCTCTTAAAACCCACTAAAATTCATTTGCTTATCTCGACCGGTTTCAGAGCAATAAATAAATCGTCAGTTTTTAAGAAAAACTTTAACACCCCTTATCTCAGAAAACGAAGCATTTGCGAACATACGTTTATATAGCAAACTGTCATTATTTTTTCATGAAGAATCACCCCCTGAAGTTTGTCGCACTTATTTACTAACACCCTGCATGGTACAGTAAAAGCGTAAACTGTAGTAAATGGATACACTTACTAGTCAGTGCATACATTTACTGGCCATTTTAGTAAAAGTATCAACTCAGTATAAAAATGTATACTATGCCTAGTGGATACACCTTCTACACACTCATACACTTCCTACCACAGAGTAGTCAAAGTATCAACTAAAATTAAAAATATGTTTAAACAGACATGTTCTAACTAATACAAATAGAGAATATTGTTGAAGAATGATATTAACGATATTATAATCAATACTTGAATTTTTTTGCAAAATGTAAGCACCAACTTTTATATTTGAGGCTAAAATAGTATGTGGATTTTCGCTTCATTCGTGCATACTTAATCAATTTCTTTATTGTAACTATATAGACAAATTATATTATGTATAGGTATAGTCTATCTCCCTCTCTCAGCTCTTATAATGGTGATTCGACTTTATACCTCTAAGGGCCGATTTTATAATATTTGGTTGACAGCAGGTTAGTCAAGCGTTTGAAGCTAGCAACCTCCGGTTGAACATGCACGCATCCATATTATTTGTCGACCATGCTGTCAATAAATAAATAACCTATTTTGAACTCAAGCACTCAAGCGTGTGGTACACTTACTAACTGCGACAGCGATGTATTTACACTGGTAGATCATGCATGATAGAAATATAGATTACGCACATCTATGCGTACAAAATTCTTTTGTTCTGCGCATCTACGTTACACCACAATGGCTGTCAAAATCAAGTGTCTGTTTATATACAAAAATCGGTGAAAGAAATTGGGTAACTAAATTGCAATAATTTCATCGTCGATTAATTATAGGTTAAGTGTGAAGAAGATGATTATTAAACTTTGATGCCATTAATACCATCTGGAATTTCAACTTTATAAATTGTGGGCACAGTGCCGCGCGTCAATAGCTTCTTCGCAGTGTAACCTAAGGGAGATTTGGTTCTAAACAAACGTACTATCCGCCAAATCGTTTATCAAATGCACGCAAATCATTGGTTGAAATATAAAGCGCAGTGCAGCCAACATCGAATACTGCCGTTTAACGGCACGTTAGTGAACCGGAGTTCAAAATGCTATTATAAAGCCCGTTCAGGCTCAACAGCCCGTTCACTTCCCAACCTGACCGCCAGTTACTCAACCTCCGGCTGGAAATTGTATGTTAGCTCCAGACTCAGCCCGAATAAATCGGCGAAATGTTCGGCGACGCTGGATGAGACAGCGGGAAAAGAAAGCCATCCACATTCTCGGGGTTCGGCTCGTGCATTCAGTGTTCATCTGCGGGTGAGTGAGAATGGACGTCGCTGAAGTAGCCGCTGCCGCAGCGTATGTGTATGCATACTTTCATTGAAATTGTGGTTATTATTAATTATAAAAAATGAATACCTAACATAAATGAAAATGTAATTAAATATTTGATAAATTTCTTAATTGCTATTGATTTATTATTCTGATATTAGGTACCATATACTCATATATGACATATTAATACGTTTTTCCATAAACAAAAGTTAAACATTTACAGTAATTTTATTTTATTATTTTGTATAATGTATTGCGGTATAAATCAAATATTATAGTGCATATATATATATATACAGAGTTAAGTCAAAATTACAACTAAATAATTCTCCAACCGTAAATAAAGAAACAAATTTTTGTTTTAAACAAAGTATCTAAATTTGCTAACATTACATATTTCAAATACAACATAGCGCATATTTTCAAACTTTTTAATTCTAAGATTTTTTTTACGAATTTACTGTACGAAAAAGGCATCATTTAGAAAAGGCATCATTTTTAGTTTTTAGCAATTAATTAAAACTCCTGAACTTTGAAACTGAATATTTTCCCACATACATACGCATTTATTTTAATTTGCTGTTTGAACATTTAATTTAATTTTATTTAATTTTTCTGTTATTTTTTATCCGTTTAGTTAAAATAAAAGTTTATGAAATTTGATTAATTGCTTATAACTCAAAAATAACATTGTGTAAAAAATTATTCCCACAAAAAATTCTTGGAATTAATCTTAGAATTAAAAAATGTAAAAATATTTGTTCTATTAGAAAAATGTTGCCAGTTTCCATAATAAAATAAGCACTCTGTATATTAAAAATATATTTAGATGATAGCTTGTTTAAAATCAAACAACTTTTGTTTGATTTTTTTAGAAAATGTTTACGGTTGGACATTTGTTTAGGTGCTCCTGTTATTTTGACCCGCCCTGTATACTGGTATGTAACAACGATATTATCAATCAATAACTTAGTAATTGCCTTATGTAGATTGCAGTCGTAATTTGCGAGTGTCAAAGTCAAGTGTAAAATAATACCTACTTACCAGGTAGTTCTCAGCCGGCCCAAGTAATCGAAGAACTGCACCAAAAGGATACAATACATTCAGACAACATAGAAAAATAAGACTGGAATAACTTGGAACTGATAAGATTTATTTGAAAGCGATAAGTAATTAAATCTTTAGTTTTAATTAATTAATTATTGATTTAATATTGCTATTAATTTTAATTTTCATTAGTAATCTTATAAAACGGATGGTTAATTTATTGATATGCATTTGCATTTCTTCAATAATACAGGAATAAATATCATTATCTGGTATATTTTCCATTTTAACTTTGCGTATGTGATTTTTTTCCTGACAAATTATAGTAATGGGGACGTATCAAATAGAGAAAAAAAAATAAGGATATTAACTATTTGCATTTTGCATTAGATTTATTGTGTTCAATATTTTGTAATCTTTTTATTTCAATACTAAATAACTTATTCCATACTTTTCCTTATTCCTACTTTTTGGGTTGCATTGATGCTCGAAGAGCCCCTTCACCGCACGTGTTTGATGTCATAAATCAGACCCCCGTCGTAAACAATACCGGGTACACACAAAAAATGCCTTGAGCGCTCGTCAAAAATTCACATGGTATGGATCGAGGCGAGCGCGTAGAGAAGAAGCGAGACACTCGCCGAACGCGTGATTTTTATCCGACTATCTGCATCCGTAGAGACTTCTGGCAATTCGAATGTTAGCGGATTTGGGTGAATGAATGGCATCCACACTCCCGATTCGCGGTCTCCCGAGATTCATGTCTCGCGAGAGTCTGGAAGACGTATAAAAGGATGTAGAAGGCAGGAATAGCCGGTTTCGGAAGTGAACCGAAGGTTGAGAGCCTGCTTTAGAGCCGGACGTTAAATGTTCAACCGTACATTATACAACAGAAATTGCCGAACAACCGGCGGTTGACGACTTTCCTGCAGTCAACCAAATATTATAAAAGCGGCCCTAATTCAAGTTAGTCCAGTCAATAGGGATTAAAAAAGGCCTTTGCCCTACAAAAGGTGGGGCAGAAATGACTTAGATATATGTTTAGTTCCGTGCCCCGATACAAAATCCAATTAAGTCTTCTTCAAATATGTATTAAGACATTAGACAAGATGGCGGACAGCGCCGATCTCCCCTAAAGTCGAAAACTTGGATTTTTTTATCCCGACCTGGAACTAAATAACATATATCAAAATCATTTCTGCCCCACTTTCTTGTAAAGCAAAAGCCGCTATTGACTGGACTAAGTTTTTCTGTTTTTAAAGTGAAAGCTACGTAAGATACAATTTGAACCTAAATATTTTTTCCCTCTCACAGGGATGAATGCATTCATTATCAATATTATCATTATAATAATTGATAAGTAATACTAATCATTCTCTACACACATGACAAATATTTCATTTCTGGTTCCTCTTACCCCACAGGTCGTAGGAAATGAAATATTTCCAATTACTTTCGAACCAATCACAGCTCAGGATTTTCGTGCTCATGGCATTGATAACGTCGCTAAGTGATGAGCGCTACAAACAAAAAAAAATCATTTATTATTTGCACGTCATTGCTTGACATCCTGGTTGTAGGCATGGCAACACTGGCTACTTGTCTAGGCTCTAGTACATAACCTACGAACCTACGATTTTTTATGTAATTATAACAGAAATCTACTGCAAGTAGTAGGTATGAATACTATGTTGAATAATCACCATACATAAAATATTTATAGTAGGTTTTAATATGGTTTTTAGTAGTAATGAAATCACGGACTCCAAGGGTGCGGGTTTAGAAAAAAGGGCAAATTTGCAATCATACTCTATAACAAAGGGCTAACGTGGTCTGTCCGTCTGTCTGTCAGTCCAGGTTCTTTAGCGAAGAGGGTTGACCGCAGTCCCGAGACTCCTATATCGTATGACACCCCATCGTCTGCGGATTTACAAAAAATATGATTGCAAAGTGATTCCGGTCGGATAAACACACCCATATTACGATTCCGCAACTCAAATGATTCTTAATATAGATAAACCAAGGAACAGCTGACTACTGGTATGACCCGAATGTAGGTCAATGTCACATTGTAAGCGAGAAAGGCCAGTGGAGGAAGACCGATATTTTGCCGGCGGCGTTATTTTGTTACCAGTTGCAGCATAACTGCGCTAAGCTGTTGACGATTTTCTTGCGCTGGACAGGGTCGGACTCCGTTTTTCTTTATTAATTTTCTCAAGATGCGTTAAGTTAGACCATAAGTTATTTAACAAAACATGTTGGGCATATGCTCCTTCAAGGTTGGCCGTTATTTCTGTAACACCTTGTATATGTTTTAATATAATGTTTTGATAATATATTAAGAGGAATCAGTACTGCTGGTACGTCCTATAAAATAAGCATCCATAGTCAGCTTAATGTTGTATCAATTGTCACATGTTATACATCAAATTATAGATAAAGGTGTATTACTTGCTGTGGTAATGTACATATATGTATTACTTGTTGTTGTTGTATCCACGCTACGTGACAAAATATAACTTATTCATGTAATATTGTACACTTAAAAGGAAGGTGTAACTTAGACCTATTATGTGGTACTTTTTTCAATTTTAACCTGAGTTCTTCGTAAAAAAATGCAAAATCAGCCAATTTTATGTCATATTCAGAGATAGATTTGTCAAAAACGAACAGAACTATCAAAAATCTACCACTAGACCCAAAATTATATATCTTTTATCTTTAATTTGGTATATTTCTTTTACGATTATGTGAACTACTTGCTGAGATAAAGCCTCAGAACTTTTGCGTGTTTTGCAAGCAAAGCGTAGGAGGTATGGATTCCCCTTAAAAATAAACCCATCAAAATCGAACAACATGTGCTATTTTAGGTTATCTTCAGTTTACAGTTTAATCCGTGGATTTACACCGTTTAATTTAATCTAACGTTTACATAAAAAACTAATATTGAGAAACATGAAATTTATTACTAAACCTGGTTTAAACTGAGATGGAAAAACTGGTCATAAGAGTGACACACTCATATGTAGGGGATCCCCAAAGGTAGAAAGGTTGAGAAACGCTACTGTCTTGCTTGACGAAATATCTAGAGTCGAAGTTAAACTACTCCACGGGCAAAATAATTTAGTGAACCCTGAATTCAATCATAAGATTGCAAACTGAAGGCATAAATTACAATATTATTAGTAATTCAGTCGCAGTGTGTGCATTTGTTTGCTTTATAACGAGGTGGAATGGAAAGTTTGTTTACGTTGAACTATTATGGAATGTCGCAGTCAACTTTATGTAACGCAAGTAGCTCTAGTTCAATTACTCCGCCTTGAAATAACTACCTTTTTTATGGTGGAAAAACTTTCTCAGCAGCCTAGACCTACTCTATCTGGTTTTAAGACTAACGTACAGAGTTGTCGCGATTATTTTCGTCAATACTATTATGCATATTGTAAACAGCGATTTTTGGTATAATTGAGCATTGGGATCTGGGCGCACGAGCGGAGCTACTGTGTCCAACGATGCAAGAGAGGAAATAAACACGTGTCTAAAAATATGATTTTACACACTCATACGTTTGTGCGATGTGTTTTGCTATATTTATTTCAATTAACGATATATTTACAATGTGTCTGTGATAGGAATGTGTCCATGTTGAGAAAGGTTGCTTCAGTGTTGACAAAGGTGTATTCAATCTTTTGAATAAATATTTTTTTATACAAGAAGTAGATTCTTCCGGTTTAGTTCCTTATACTGCCGTCCAAAGGTTTTTCTTTGGATACAACTTTAATAGTAAATACAAGTTAGCGTGTTTTACGTACAAATAGTTAATTAACATGATAGGGTAAAAAAAGGTCTGTTATTTTTGTATTGAAACAAAACAAAATTATAGTGAATTTTGTATGTATGTAGATATGGCGTTCTACATTTGGAGAGCAGTAAGTTGTAAACTTTACATCTTTTCTTTTCTTGAACATAAATTCCTTTATGTATACGTTCTTTGCAACAAATATATATGTACTTTAAATATGTGAATAAATTTTTATCCAGAAATAAATATATTGTTGCCTCTGTTAATAGTATATTATTTGTCGAGCACATAACTAAGGATATAAATCGCGAGCATGAAGTTTATACGCGAGCCGTAGGCGCGCGTATAAACTCGCGAGCGATTTATATCCGTTGTGTGCGAGTCGAATACGACGTTTTATCTACGACTCATAAATTCCATTTTATATCAAATATTTTAAATGTATTTGTCAATGATAACGAGGCGAACTGTCACATAACTGTCATCCACGTAGGTTTTGACAGACTTTGACACTAGTGCTGTATAACGATGACAGTTCGTTGAAATAATGAAGTCATTATTTGAACGAACTGTCATTATTATACAACCCTAGTGTCATGATAATCATTGGCATGTATAATGATGGGGATTATATAGTCATAGTTACGGATGCAATGAACTTATTATATGTGAGTCGTAGATAAAACATATTATTTATATAAATTAAACAAAATGTAGCGTCTGTGTAATATTGGCCATCAATAAAACACCTAAACGCTAAAAGCGTTGAGGGAGAAAAGGGTGGAGGGTAGAAGAAACAGCAATGATTTACTTGTAGTTTAAATATTAAGGTTCAAGAAGATAGTTAACAATAGTATATTATTTGACGACCACATAACTAAGGATATAAATCGCGAGCATGAAGTTTATACGCGAGACGTAGGCGAGCGTGTAAACATGCGAGCGATTTATATCCGTTGTGTGCGAGTCGAATACGACGTTTTATCTACGACTCATAAATTCCATTTTATATCAAATATTTTAAATGTATGTCTCAATAATGGCGACGCGAACTGTCACATAACTGTCATCAACGTAGGTTTTGACATACTTTGACACTAGCGTTGTATAATGATGACAGTTCGTTCAAATAATGAAGTCATTATTTGCAAGAACTGTCAATATTATACAACTCTAGTGTCATTATAATCATTGGCGTGTATCATGATGGCGATTATATAGTCATAGATACGTATGCAATGACCTTATTATATGAGTCGTAGATAATTGCTCTAATTCAATGGCTGTGAATAATAAATCAAAATATAGTACGGTTAAAAAAACAAAAAATCTTTTATCAAATTCCATTACAGTTTTTAAAAACAAACGAACATATTTCTTAACTTTTTACATATTATAACTCTAATATGGATTAGTTATTACGATTGACAATTTATGAGAGAAAAAAAATAATAATATACAAATGTATTCTCTGTTTCTTCGGTTTAGCTTCTGTTTTGTTCATAGTTTTGTTGACATATGATTGGTGCAAAAAAAAGTGACATCACAAAATTCGGGTGGAGAACGCTTATAATTTTTACCATTATTGTATATATGTAAAACCAAAATGTATATGATTTTTTTTTATTTTATTTGTATGTGACAATTTCGCAATTGATACACTGAGCTATGAAATTAAAAAAATGTTATTATTTTGATGAAGTTCAACAAACTTCCCCTGATATCGAAATCATTATTTGTGTTGTAGAGTGTCGTTGAATTATCGAATCAGTCAAACAAAAATGAATCCGTTTTTGGTTTTTAGAACTCAAATTTTATTATTTTCTGTTAGGAACTTATGAATTAAATCCAAACAAATCTGATGTGGCCAGGCACATGACTTTGTCATACTATATATAAAATTAAAGTTTAGCTGCATGAGATGCTATTTGTTCGAGACCGGTCGTGGCAGCATTAAAATAAAACTAGTTAGCTAGGATTTGACAGATATTTTGATACTATTGACAGTAGGTATTGTCAAAACATTAGCGTTTGACACTACTGAGCTGAAAAGGTTTTTGTTCAAAAGAGTCCAAAGGAACTGGATGTTTTTTTCAAGGATTTTGCAAATGAGCCGCCATTTCCGTAATTTCGTCAAAATAGTTAAATAATAAATTAAAGTAGAGGACTTTTGTATAATTTATGTCTATGACATTTTTTGATAAAATTAATAGTTTACCTGCATGCGGAAATTCTATTTGATGGAGATCAGTCGTGTCTGCATTAAAACTAGTTACCCAGGATTAGACAAATATTCTGATTCTATTATTCTATGACAGTAGGTATTGTCAAAACATCAGCGTTTGACACTACCTACTGTCATTAGAATCAAAATATTTGTCAAACCCTGGCTAATTAGTTTTATATTAATGCAGACACGACAGATCTCGATCAAATAGAATTTGCTCATGCAGCTAAACTATTAATTTTACCAAAAAATTTCATTGACATTAATTATACAAAGTTTCCTCTACTGTAATTTATTATTTAACTATTTTGACGAAATTACAGAAATGGCGGCACATTTGCAAATTCCTTGAAAAATGCTTACAGGAAACATCCAGTTCCTTTGGACTCATTTGGACCAAAGCCCTTTCAGCTCTAAGTTTGGTGATGAAACTTCTAAATATGAAGTTTCGTCCCGATACTGCGTATGATCAAGTAAAACTTAATCTATCTTAATTAATAGATAGAAACTATTGTTGGGGTAAGTCTATCTTAATTAATAGATGGAAACTATTGTTAGGGTGTAACTGAATAGTATATTACATTACAAGAGCTGTAACTAGCATATTACGTACGAGTGGAAATTTAACATACGAGCCGCGAAGCGGCGAGTTTTGTTATTTTCCACGAGTATGTAATATGCGTTAAAGCTCGAGTATTGTACATAATTTTACCTACGACCGACAATTTCGATAAATTGTATCAAAAATGACAAACAAATACAGGTAAGAATATTTGACGGTTGACCAATCAATGTATTCGCGCGACATCTATTGCAACTACGGAGAACTTTGTCTGAAGTGTCGATCGAAAATTCCAGTACAAATTCAACATAAATTATCACGTTCTAGTAAGAATACGTTACAGCTCGAGCATTGCACTTACTTACGACCGAAAATTTCAATAAATATAAATTGTATCAAAAATGACAAATAAATAATCAAAATATTCGCGCGACATCTGTCATTATGACATTAGGTCGTGCGTTAAAAACACAAACGCACAGCCAAAGGCACACGTATGTTATAAGCGATATACGAGCTAAGTAGTCCGTGACGTAAGGGACATTTACACATACGGTCGTAGGTAAAATATTTAACGACATATTGTCAAAGTAATATTATAAGTTAATAATATGCTGACAATATAGGCCTCAGTAGCTCAGATAGGAGAGCATTGTGTTAGAAACGCAAAGGTCCCAGGTTCAAATGCAGGTTGTGACTGTAATTTTTGATTTATTTAAAATTTACATCCCAAGAGTCCGTACACACTGTTTTCAGTGCAGATGTACCAAGATAATTTACATTTTTCGCTCATTACTCGCACCGCTCCGCTCACCTTGTTCCGCTTGCAGTTGAGACCAGTTGAGACAAGTGTGATGACACTTGTTCTCTCTGCCGGTTCTCTCATAAACTATCTTGATGAGGTTTTTGTCTGTTAAAAATAGGCTTGTTAACATATTTCATCATTGAATGTGTTTCTTGAGTACAATTATTAAGCTTTCACTTAATATGTCAACAAGACTCGCGGAAAATGATTCCTCCTGTCATTAACAATAGGTCTGTTCGCGGTAACCGAATGTACCGTTTGGAAACCGTTGGTTATGATGGACCAATACAACCTCTCACTATGACTCTCCTACCATTCTCACACTGATACATCTGCTCCATGGTAAACAACGGTTTTCAAAATATCATTTTTGTTACCGCGAACAGAGCTTATAGTTTATTATTATACGAGTTTTATAAGATGTCAAATTGGAGTTGTTTAAGGCACGAGGAGCGCGAGCGACGAGTGCCCTAAATGAACGAATGCACCAAGATGGCTTATAAATCGAGTGTAATATACTATTTTTTCTACTTTGCGTCATTAATTTTATATAAATTAAGAAATTGTAGTTACTATATTTAGATTTAGGGTATTTTGCGGGTACCGGTTGTAGTAAACTGTCAACTTCGTAAAGTTGGGATAAAATTTAGAATATAAGTTGCTTCCGGGTTACGCCGTGTGTCACGATTTGTAAATGCTGATGTTTCGCGAACCATGTTGCTCCTTCTTCAAAGCTAATTGAATACTGAAGACCTACCAAGAAAATCTCCCTTATATACCTAAATTTACACCTCACTGCGCACATCTGGAGCTACCGCTCCCATGTGCTTTTCCACCTCACCGCGTAAGGATCGAGAAGCGAGCACCATGGTTCGCGAAACGTCAGCATTTACAAATCTTGACACGCGGCATAACCCGGAAGCAATTTATTTTCTAAATGATTCTGGCCGTGAAAGCCTACGTACTTCCTGTGATAAAATCATGACAAAATCTTATTGTAGATAATTTTACACTACTTTAGCCTACAAGTTTTATAAAATAATTAACGGGGCGCAACTATGACCACAATAGAGCATGGGGCAACACTATTAATCCGCAACGGCTACTGTGATAAAAAACGTATATGACAACCAGTGAATAAAGGATATTGATATAGAAACATAGGTAACCTAAAAAGTTAACTTAAAAATAGTGTCTAATAATTATAATAGTCACAATAAAAGTGTTTGGCGGTGACAAATTCTAATTTCGGTGAAGTAGTTTCTTAGAATAAATTATACTTAGTAAATTTACATGCGATGAGGGTAACACAAGTAGTTGAACACAACTAGAACTAAGACGAAGTTTTAAGCGACGGACAAAAAAAGGATACGTTATTGGTATGACCAGAATTCCGTCCAAAATGTTACCGAACATATGTTATATAAACTAGGAAAGCCTCAGCACTTTAGATGTACTATAGCTTGCTACGTGCATGCTGGTATTCAATAAATTATTTACTGCGCATAAACAATCCAGCGGCAGTACCCGATCACATCTACGATGTAGGTTTGATCTTCGCATAACTCCTTATTCAGGTAAATGTGGCCCTTCTATTGTATCTGAAAGGGGATTTGATGTTTAGTTGACGAGAATGATGCACGATGACTTACCAGACTCGCAAAACATCACCAAAAACGTCATGCTGGCGTATTTAGATCAACAGAGCAAAACTAAGAAAGCCCCAACCCTTTGGCCATACTATAGCAGGCTACATGCATGTTTAAATATGTATAGAAGATAGATATTTTGCAGTTTATGCGATTGCGAGCGATTCAAAAGTGGCAGTTTGTGGTTATGTGTTGTACGTTTGATATATGGAATTTGATATCAATGTGACCAATCTTAGAAAAAAAGTTAATAAAAACGATGTTACAATTTGTTAATTGTAACACCGAAAACAGTGTTACAATGTGTGCATTGTGAATGCAAAGTAGAAAAATGTATTTACATTTGACCGTCGCCGACAGAGTGTCCCATAAAGATTGCGACAAAGTGAAAGCGGTTGTAGGGGACATCTAAACAAGCATTTTTTGTCAATAAAGTCATGTCCGGAAAAGAGCCGTTTAGGCACTAGGCACAATTAAAATATATCTGTGTGCGTCAGTTCTTAAATGATCATTTTCCTAATGGTAGATTGGTCGGGCAAGGCGCGTATCCACAGTATTCACACTGAAGAACAGCAGTGCTTCTGTGCTGCAATTCTCGCCAAAGTGATGGCCACTTGCACTCACATGTTCATGATTGTATTCCATGGGGTCCGAACATACCTAAATTACCGTGCCAACTTATCTATCAGACTGTTTTTGCAATATGTAAGAAAACAGTGATTTAAGTCTTTTTCTTTTTGACGTTTCCGCGTAGTGCGAACGGCTCTTTTCCAGACATGACTTTATTGACAAACATTGGTTGACCCCTACAACCTCTTTTCAGTTTGTCGCAATCTTTATGAGACACCTGTTTATGATAACTAGGCTATCACAGCAAAGCGATTAAATTACAATTCAATCAGATATGTTTTTTGTGAGATAAAAAAACCGGCGCACTGTTATCATATGTAGTTTTTGTATGACATAGCAGAACGTTAACGTCAGGTACATAAAACGAATTGTAACGTAAATCTTATTCTTGGAACGCTTTATGTATATTATTACAATTTGTTTAGCAATTTTTGGTAATTTGACTTTATGGAGTTTAAATTAGCCGGTTGCAGTCATGTGAATTTTAAATTATGCAAAATTTCCTCTACTTTAATTTATTATTTAACTACTTTGACGAAAGTACAGAAATGGCGGCTCATTTGCAAAATCCTTGAAAAAGGCTTTGAGTAAACATCCATTCCTTTGGACCCTTTTGAACAAAAAGCTTTTCCGCTCTAACTTGAACTGCGTATGATAAAGTAAAAAAGAAATGTTTTATAATCATTCAGCCAAGAGTCTTGTTGTTGATAAGGTAATCTAAAAGTAACTTTAATTTTATATTTATTATAGATTTATATTTTTTTTCGGTTCATTATTTTTCATTTTTGTTTTTAATAAATTGCTTTTGTTGACAAGTTTACACTATATTTTTTCCAGCTTGTTATCTTTCCACTTATTGAACATCTGAGTTTCTCAGAATCACACACAATCTCAGTTTGGGCGGCTTTATAATGTTTTTTTCACACACTAATTTAAAAAAATCTGATGTGGCCAGGCACATGACTTTCTCATACTACATATATATAAAATAATAGTTTAGCTGCATGAGGTACTATTTGATCGAGATCGGCTATGTCTGCATTAAAATAAAACTAGTAGAACTAGACAGATATGTCGATTAAAGCTGCGTTCGGATATTGTACTCCGTTGACACCGGGTACACCGTCCAAATGACACTTACGTGTTATTGGGTGTAAAAAGTGTAACGGTGTACAATATCCGAACGCAGCTTATATTGATAGTAGGTAGTGTCAAACGCTAATGTTTTGACTATACCTACTATCAATATAAGCTGCGTTCGGTGTCAAACGCTAATGTTTTGAATCAAAATTTCTGACATATCCTGGCTACTAGTTTTAATACAGTACGAACGATCGCGATGAAAGAGAATTTGCTCATGCAGCGGAACTATTGATTGTACCAAAAATTTTCATAGTCATAAATTATTCAGAATTTCCTCTACTTTAATTTATTATTTAACTATTTCGACGAAATTCCAGAAATGGCGGCTTATTTGCAAAATCTTTCAAAAATGCTAAGACTAAACCTCCAGTTCCTTTGGACCCTTTTCAACAGAAAGCTTTTCCTCTCTACGTTTGGTCATGAACCCTTCTAAATATGAAGTTTCGTCCCGATACCTTTGGTAGTATCTTCGGAATCGTCGCCACAAAAAAACGGGTACACACACATCCATCCACACACAGACATTTTTTTGTACCTTGGTCAAAAATGTTCATGGGACCCAAAAAGACATATTTCCGCTAAAATCTCAAATTTTTTTTTCACGATACAATCCTTTACATGCTACGTATGATAAGGTAAAAAGTTAGACCCGATCTAGCTGACGTTCGATTGGTTGTAAGGAAATTGTGTAGTTCTTCGGTGACAACACCTGCATATTTATTGGCAAACAGTTTACAACCTCTTGCACCTGAGTTTATCCAAAATGATTGTTTAATGACAAATACTCCGTTATCTGGTCCAACGGGTTTATGGAACTACTCGTATTTTAATGATTCTATTTTTGAAATGTTGCAAAAACACTATATAGCCCGATTGCACCACTTCTCCTTGAATTTAAAGTAACACTGCCAAAGCTACACGTAACTTTAAGGGCGGGTTTTTCAATAACAGCGTAAACTACGAAACACTGTTGAACGCTAGTCATTCTCCGTTCAAGGATCTTGGGAGTTTTTCAATGCTTTATCGCCGGCCGGGCCATTCACCAATAAACATGCTACATTCAGGATTGTTTATCAAAGGAAATTTATTGACATCGTAACCTAATGTCACTGTCAAGTCATATGTTTCACGCGTTCTCTACTGAGGCAAAGCGGGACATAGGTGGGGGGGGGTAGTAGTAATGGGGTATTCCGGTGTTTTTGAAATTGTCATTTTTTACAAAGTATGGGTGCTACTGTTTGCTACTTCACAAGTAAAATATCAAACATTGTTTTAAATTAAGAGAAATCGCTGTTTGAAGTTTGAATTAGGATTGGTCTTTGTGACGTCACAAAGACCGCTCAAAGTGAGCGACTTGACAACGTTGCTATATCTAGGGTGCACGTAGTAAATTTTTGTCTTCTCTTGTGTCAACGTTTAGAATCGCTGGTTTGTTGACACCTGCTTTGGTTATTGAGGTTATATCAAACACTTGTTCAAAATGTATAAACTCCAACGCCGACATTGTTCTGTGCCGGGCTATAACAGCAGTAGAACAGTAACTTCTGATAAGATTTTATTTACATTGCCGACTAGCGAGATGAGAGATGTTTGGCTTCAAGTTTCAATGATCAAATCATCTCTCAAAGATACCTTTATTCGTTGTCAAACAACAGGGTCGCCAACCGTCAACTTGGCCGATCAGCTGTTCGAGAGCTGTCCGCTGTTGCCACCGCTACTGGGGATCGGTAATCATCGTGTATTTCCGAGGGTGGTCGGTGAATTCAAACGAAATGCACTTTTAATTGCAATTATCTTATAGAGAAACTAAATCAAAAAGCTCATAGCTTAACTATATGAATCCTCATAAATTGTACAATAGCTTAAACCGAATATCTGCTTAAATTTTGACATGACCGGAATACCCTATTAAAGACACATACTTGCGTTATAGTAAAAGTCAAAAATCGACGCATTCCAGATTTTTTTAAATCTTTTATATGTGTATTATCAATATGATTTTGAGTTTGGTTGGGTATGGGGTGGATACACAGATATAATTTTACGTTTTAGTAGCGTTAGCTGGCACAAAACGTTGAGGTGTTTTCCTCCAAGCGTCGTCTGCGACCACTACAGTAGCTTAACTCATTTGTAGTGTGGTTCGTACATTTTATAATGAGGTTACAGAATAGACTTAACCTAACCCAACTTTTCTAGTTTTAAAGACGTTATAGACTTTTAATGAAAAAAGAACAAGATTCAGGATTAGTTTTATCAATCCAATAGTCATAAAAGGAAATGTTACCTATCTGTTTTAAACAATTGTACTGAAATGGGTGGATCTTGAGTGGGATGTCACCTATGCAACAAAGTTGTACAACTAGAAATGAATATACGGACATACCGTATCATACGGACTTACTACCACCGAAATGATGAAATAATCAATGTATAGAAGATGGTGATATACAGGCGGGATGCAAATTTTTAAATAAATCAAAAATTACAGCCACAACCTGGATTTTAACCAACTGAGCTATTGACGCCTATGACATTTGTTACGGAAAAAAATTGTACAAGTTTCCACTTTTCACTTGTGTTTTTACCGATCGGAATATCTACTATTCGTTCTTAATCACTAAATGGCTTTGTGCGGAAAGTTGAGGCTAGGCAAAACAAGTCAAATCGAATTTTAACAAAATCAAACCAAGTTTTGCGGTGCATTTGAAAATACGTAAATGACGATACGATTCGTAACAGGCGTGAGTTTATCTTTTTCATTCGAAATTTGCAGCTTTATATCTGGGAACACATTTTTACACTAAAATACACGTGCTGAAACGATAAAATTGCGGAGCGATTGCGATTATGACACCTCCGGAAGCAGACGACCACAACCGTTCAACGATCGATGCTAGCGTCTCTCAACGATCGACGCTAGCGTCTCTGTCGATCATCTCGCGTAGGACAACGGTAACATAGAAACTCGTAAGAGGACTACTTTGCGATGATCGACTGCAATTATTGCGGAGCGATAAACGCTGGAGTAACTTCGAGAAAAACGTACCTTTAATAGTAAAGTTTGTAGGAAGTTTGATGAACTTTTGAATTGAGAGGTTGTTTACCAAAAGTTGATAGTTTCCCAGCAAAGAAAGCGCAAAAAAAACAAATTTTTTACCTTTTTTGCATTTTCTTAATGTTGCGTACCGAAATTTTATTAGCAAACCTCAGATTCGGATTCAGCACCCCAAAAAACATACAAAATGGAAGGAATCAAAACAACCTCACAAGTTTCCTGGTAAAAACACAACTTGACGGGATTAAATGTCAAATTAAAAATTGTAAATACTGTATGTGTATTATCACAGTTTTCTTATGTTATTTTTGCTAATTTGACTGTGTTTAAATTAAAACTAAATTGTTCACCATACCATACCAATCTTCATGTACAAATGGAACGTAAACTTCATAGTAATTCAGCCGTTAATATTGATATTGGCAAACTAATCAATATTAACTCACTATTTGTGTGGTATATAAGTACCTATTATGATGAGTAATTTAAAATTTTGTTGGAAAAGCATTTCAACTACAATTATAAAAATTATAGTTGAAAAAATCTGGCAATTTTGTATGTTTTTTTGCAGTATTGTACATGTTCTGAAACATCTTAGCTCTCTTAATAAGAATAATAATCTTATTGATATACCGTAAAAGAATACAAGCAGAATTTGTGCACATCTACTGTGGACTTGATGTCATCCATGCCGTTTTCGAATGGTCATAATTCACAGGACAATTATTGAAGTTTTTTTAGTGTTCTAGGATATTTAGCTTTTCCTATGATCACTAACTTGACTTGAACTTGAAATCATAAGATTACCAGATGCATTTGCACAATACTAAAAGTATTACTCTTCGTTTTTCTATTTTTCTTCCCGTATCTATTTCCTTTTAAATGATGAGACATAGGTTTTATCAAGGAAGATTTTCCAGAGTAACCCCTACTTATCCGCATTGTAGATTTGTTCTAAACTAAGTTGAAGTTAGTTTTTGTGATATTTTTTAAATGGTGCTGTTAGTTCCGGATGTGATAACAGTTCCTCCAGTTTCTCCATATCAATCTTATGCAATCTTTTTCCGTTTTTCGATTAACACACATTTTTAATGTTTTTCTTTTTCCCAGTCTATAAAGTAAATTCCAAAATCATGTCTTTTGTTTTTGATTGACGTGGTTGTCGATTTAACAACTCCATATTTCCTGGGTTACTGTATAGATGCCGTCGTGTTCTTTCTTCCTTTTCTTACAATTTTAGGGATTTAAGTTTTGGATTGACGCATTTTTGAAAAGCAACAACCCAACAATTTTACAAACTAGCTGCACACAATATTTGTCATTAAATAATATTATGTATGAAGCCACTTAGGGGAAGTCCCTACGTTCGTGTTTGTGCAGTTCACTGTAGCGAAGCACAATATGTTCACTATTCAGAGGTTAATGTTAAATTTTTTGTGTTCATTGGAGTCTAGTGTATGTACTAATGTAACTAATAGACAATATACAGCGTACCTACGAAAATTTTAAAATCTTCCTTAAACCGGACTAAGAGCGCGCCAAAACGCTCCGTGACGTCATACCGTTGGTGAGAAGTTCAGCGAGGCTAGGCCCTAGGGAGCGGCCCAAAAAACAGGACCTACGGGCACAAGTAGGACATCGAGTTGAATGTATAATAATCTGGAGGACGTTGTGTGTCTTGAGTTAACGAATATGTATAGTTGGGTCAAGGGATCTTTGCGTTTAGTCAAGAGTGACAGTCCTCTGAGAAGACGTACGTTCAACATTTATGTAAATCTTTTCACATGTCGTAGAAAGAGTGAAGGCATGACAATCGCATCGTGGCCTTCGACCAATCTTGCTACGTCACACCAATCACAGCGCGTTCTGGTCTGATTCATATTTGAAAAGACGAGAGCGATTTTAATATTATTAATTGTGTAAGAACCGATTTTTTTTCTTTAGAACAAATTATTTGCGGACGGTTCTGGTATACGTTTGGCACTAATAGAGCGTATTAAATTTAAAATTTTGAGTAAGTGCAAGGCTCCTATTGTGTCATTTTGTTGATGAAGTTGTGTTTATTTTGGGTGTTGCTATCATAATTTTGAATATAGAAGCTTCCTCTTTGAATAGACATAATGGCGAATAAGCAAATAGCAT
Source organism: Aphodius sticticus (assembly GCA_963966075.1). NCBI lineage: Eukaryota > Metazoa > Arthropoda > Insecta > Coleoptera > Scarabaeidae > Aphodius > Aphodius sticticus. The sequence continues at coordinate 36,250,349 of OZ014507.1, read as the reverse complement.
TGTTAAGTATTTTTTTTGAAATTTTTACCTTTCAATTTTTCTCAGGTTAGGATTTTTGTGATAAGATATTTTTAATTTAACGCTGAGTCGAGCGGGACTTGACAAGAGAAATCGTTGCTAAGTTCCACCTTAATGCCTTTGACAACTCAATAATACGATGTCAGAGAGTTGGTTTTTACACTTGGCAAAATGACCCATGTTACCTTGCTTGTAGAGACTATATACAGAGTGTCCAGTAAACGTGTTCCGAAAATTAGGGAGCTGGTCGTCACTGCCATCAAAAAAGTGTATATGCACTTTTGGCTTTCGACGCTTCATTAAAAAGTTATAGATTTTTTATTTTTCAGTTTTATATTCCCTTAAAAATATAACTGATTACAAAGTCGGCGTTGTTTATTTAACAGAAACAAAAAAAACACTTACGAATAACAAAAATAAATAAGAGTCTTGCAAATACTGCTCAAAATGTAGCCCTTCCATGTGAATGCACATTTCAGCACAACTTCCCAAATCTTGCCGGACTCTGAAAAATTTCAGGTGTTTCTCGAATGCGATTGCAGGCACCATTTATTCGCTGTAGCAGAAATGCACTACTGAACTGCACTGCTACAGCGAATAAATAGTGCATGCAATCAAAGAAAGCATTTGAGAAACACCTGAAATTTTTCAAAGGGCCACTTTCTACTTGACCTCAAAATTTCCGAGAAAAGTGCGAATTCCAATGCCAAAGCGATAACCACAAAACTTCCGAGAAAAATGCGAAAGTCATTTTTTTTAGTGTTTTTAATTTTAATTATTTCATAAATAATTTAGTTTTGACGAAACGTCTGAAAGTAAATTATTTATGTCTTAAATATTCACATTTTTTATGGAAAATTTACTAACATAGTGTGATAACATCAATACAGTAGAAACCGTACTTTAATAATTAATAATAAATTACAAACATTAATATTGTACAATACTTCGCAATACCAACGCGCTCCGTAATACCGCTTTCGAGGTCGCCACCATCGCACCCTGGTCAGCGAGAGTGCAGGTGTCCCCTTCCAGTACATGTCGACATACGACTTTGGCCGAGCAGTATAAAGGCCGGTACGCAACCCTGGAATAGGAGTTCGTTCACCATTTTGGAGGAAACTATTAACTTAGGCAACGCGCACCTCGTAGGGCCTTGCTAACAACGTGAAATCCAGACGGAGAGACAGGCATCGTCAGTGTACGACTTGCTGCACCTACCGCCAGTTGCATTTTCGAATATCTCTTTATTTTGTTTTAGTATATCTTTTGAGTTTCAGTTTATTATATAGTGCGTAAATAAACAACTGTCCAAACTAAGGCTTTACATCAAGCAACCTTCCGAACGACCCCACCCCGTCACAATACAGATTTCCAAGAAAAGAAATTTAAAAAATAAATAACTATGCCAAGCTTTGCCTTTTTTCGCAATTTTTCTTGGTGTTCATCGTCATCTGATGTTAGATTTGAATATGTTTCTTCTTCATGAAAAAAATGCACCGTAAATTACAGATATATTACCCCATAAGTTTAGCATAGAATAGGTAAATCCCGCGGTAATTTAACATCTCTGAAAGACCTAGAAAGAGATAGAAGGGACTCATATATCTATAAATAGATCTGGAAAAGCTTTCAGTGCTCAAGTTATAGGCACAATCGCTTTTCTTGTACTGATTCTTCGATATTCAACTGGAATATACTGTTCTCGTCAAAACTAAATTATTTATGCGATAATTAAAATTAAAAATACAAATAAAAAGAGATTTTTCGCGGAAATTTTGAGGTTATGTTATGTAGCAACCTCACAAAAATTGTAATTTTTTTATGATCTACATATTTTGTATTGGTTACTTTTTGATTCTAAGACAAAAACTGATTATTTAGCTTACTTATCTGATGCTTTATTATATAGCATTTGTGTAGAAATGAGAGTCGTTTCTTTTGTATTTTTTTCCGTACAATTGAACGGTGTAACCAGTTTGCTATTTTCTTAAAAATTTAAGCAAATTATGAACAATTACAGAAAGATTCATTGTTGCAAAAGTCATTTTTGAATTTGTTCAACTTTTTGTTGTTAGTTTTTTGCATGTAAAAATATGTATGCTTAGTTAAGACATAACAAGCACGCTTTCACAAAATTTAATTAAAATTGAATTATTGTTGCGACAATCAAAAACAAAAAAACAGAAAAATCGTTTTGGCATTGGAATTCGCATTTTTTCGGAAATTTTAGGTCAAGTAAAAAGTGACCCTTATGAATGTTGTAGATAGTTTTGTTCTAAAACGTCAAGTTTTGCCTGAAAACGCAATAATATACTTTGCACCCGCTTTCAACCCCCCAAATAAACACTATACCACCCCATGACCTGCATTTATTTTTTTTACGTTTACTATGAACCCCTTTACCATTTCCAATGATAAAAGTTCTGTATACAATTAATTCCGGTTTTGGATTCTAAACAGTTAATTTGCCTGCACTAATATCTCGATAACCGTAATCTTTGTCGACACAAATAGATGAACTTAATAGGTGTTGACTGACCTCTTCTATCACGTAGAATTACACCACTAACCCTGTGCATTTAATATATAATTGTTGTAAATTATAGTATTTTGTTCTAGGTGGTGATGGAACGTATCACTTTAAAGTGTTGGTACCTAGTGTTGCCGCGGGGGCAATCATCGGAAAGGGAGGTGAAACAATCGCTCAACTACAGAAGGATACGGGGGCACGTGTCAAAATGTCGAAATCCCACGATTTCTATCCAGGTAAGTCGCCCACATTTGTCTATAAACGTTATTATCATTGATAAAAAATAGATTCCAATAATAATATGCACATTGTAATTAAAATACTGGGGTATATTAAGTAATGCTTGGACGTGGAACTCGTCAGTAAATTGGTAACATTAATTAGGATGCGAAATATAATTAATGCAGGTAATTATATTTTTGTATTATATTATATTTTTTGAGGAAAAATAACCTCGGCCTGGATTTGAACCAGGAACTTCCAAATTTCCGGTCGGGAGGTGTCCCAGTGGAAATTCATAGGCGGATTTACGATGGTCTTGATGAATATCCTCATAATGTATCGAAATACAATGAAAATCGATCAAAGATGGGAAATGTTGAAATGTTGTTGAACATCAAAGTTTAGCAAATTAGGTATCAGGCGTTCCATTAATTTTGCCTGTCAGTGTATTTAATGTGTTTAATGTATTTATTTATGTAACAACAAAATGTTAAATCTATATAGAAATACGTTTGCTCAAATTCACATTAACTACAGTAAAGAATGATATATTTTCCGTACCTACTTTAAATACACGATTTATGTACTTAAGTTTAACTAGTTAATTTGGGCATTAACGTAGATCAAACAATAACGGGAATAGTTACATTCATTCCTCGCGCTAAGGCAGTTTTGAATTTGCGTTTCAGTTTCCGGTCACTTCTAATAACATTGTGATGTAGATCTCAATATCAGATTCGATCGTCGAAGTTATTGGCTTAGCTATAATAGATATTAGATTTGAAATTTTTTTTTTACTACAGTCATTGTTCAATAATATAAAACCGCGTTGTTTCATTTATCAAGGGCGCGAAATTTTACGCCGTAGGTGCGCAGAAATTGTTTATTTCACTTATTAGTCAGGATTGTTTTTGCGATGTTGAAGACGTAGGTAAACAGTAATCGATATCTAGGAGAGTATCGTCATACTTATGCCATAATTACGATTCGTATGGTAATTAATTCAAATTACAGATTTTATATCTAATTCTAGAATTGCTTGAAAAAATATGACTACACACTCATAAGTAAGCCAGAGTTTTCCATTGTAATGTTGTGGTACTACGTCAATAATGAAAATCAAAAGACAAATCGAAAAACTATTCATTTCTCATTATTTGTTTCTACGATACACATATTTTTATAATAAATGATAAAGATTCATTTTGTTCATTCAACTATCATTCATACATTTTATAATAATTGCACCGAACAAGTTTAAAATTAATAGGCTTAATGATCCAGATTACCTAAAGAAGACGACAGTAGTGCCAATATATAGGAACGGTGACTGCACTAGACCTGCAAACTATAGCTCAATCTCAAAGCTATCAGCACTAAATATAATTACGGACACTATCATGAAACGACGCCTCGACGATCACATAGAAACGAACAAATTATAATAAGCGAAAGGCAATACGCATTCAAAAAACAGACCGAACTACATTAGCTGTGCTAGACTTGGTAACGAACATTATATGCAACCTAGACAAAAAGAAAAAAGTACTGGCTGTCTTCATAGATATGAAAAAATCTGATGTAGCCAGGCACATGACTTTATCATACTATATATAAAATTAATAGCTTAGGTATTTGATCGAGATCGGCTATGTCTGCATTAAAATAAAACTAGTAGAACTAGACAGATATCTCGATTAAAGCTGCGTTCGGATATTGTACTCCGTTGACACCGGGTACACCGTCCAAATGACACTTACGTGTTAGTGGGTGTAAAAAGTGTAACGGTGTTCAATATCCGAACGCAGCCTATATTGACAGTAGTATTTTCAAAACATTAGCGTTTGACACTAGCTACTGTCATTAGAATAAAAAAATCTGACATATCCTGGCTACTAGTTTTAAAGCAGTACGACCGATCTCGATGAAATAGAGTTTGCTCATGCAGCTAAACTATAAATTCTACCAAAAAGTGTCATATACATAAATTATAGAAAATTTCCTCTCCTTTAATTTA